>JAUAME010000009.1:43383793-44002587 GCA_030820535.1 Quercus parvula | reverse complement strand
ATTGGGAGAGAGGGAGGAGGAGTAGAGTAGAGTAGAGTAGATTTAGTATAAAATTAGTTTATTTTTAGCCAACTTTACTCTACTCTCCTCCACTTCCCCTCATTTTTCCCTCCATCCAAACAGGCCATTAAAGTGGTTATTAGTGTTGTACTTCAGCCGCTATCTTTTTAATTAAATAAGGAAAACCAATTTCTTTCATCTTAGGTGTTGTACACGGTCCGTATGGTAGAACAATGCAGAATAAATGGTTTGGAAGTACATATTTAAATATTAAGTAGTATAATTTGGAATCATTAGGATTGGATTGACTTTGTGCATCTGTGGAAGGAAGTTCTCGTGGTTGGTATTCTTGTTTCTAATATTTGGCTCTTTGGGATGTAAGTTGTTTTCATTTAGTGCACGTTCACTACAATAATGTCTACTAATTGATTTGCAGCCACTGCAAAAATATGGAACAATGGACTCTACTTCAGACGGGAAGGCCAGAAGGGTATTCCACAGGAGGTCTGCTGCTTACTGATCCTATGTGATATAATTTCTACTTTTCTTATTGTTCTTGTTTTGTGCTCTTGTATTGCAAGTATAAATCATCTCTTGTTTCTGTTTTTGTACGTTTTCAAAAATTGATTGTTGAAGATTTTAAAAAACACAAAAACAAAGATGCAACTAGAATCAAGGGTGAATTATGAATTATCAAATGAGTGCCACTATGAGCCAAATTATATTCTGGTATATTTCTGCATTGAAACATGAGAGAAATAGGCCTATGATGGAGTCTTTTGATGTGTCTGATCACTTGAAACAATTAAATATTTTCTTTTTTGTGTGTGTATTTTTCGTTGTGTTTTTTCCTTCATTATTAGTGTCATGGAAAATGCAACATTGCTCATCTTCTTTATTGTTTATATATTTGTAATAGTGTACTTTGGCGTTGCAGGAAAGAATTTCATATAAAGAAGCTTTTCCAGTTGTTATTTGTGATCCATTAGCACCCTTCAATATGTCATTTCGTATATCAAGGATTGGTTTCGTTGAGGTACTATTTGCGTGGACATTGTGGTCCATATGTATTAAATCAAAACTTTGAATATCTTGTTTAAGTTTTATTTTAACCCACATTAAACTTTTTTGATGAAAAATATGTATGTATACACACATTTTTTAACATTTCAGCTCCGAGACGAGGCTGCTTTGACACTTAAGTGCATAGAGAAATGCAGAGATGGTGGATTTGAGGAGATTTTTATGACCAAGGTTGACTCTGCTGCTAAATATGACTATTGCATAAGGTAAAACTGTTTAACTAATATCTGTAACTTTTGTCATTTATTGCTTAACAGAAGACTTGTTTAAAGATGGAATGGTGAAGTGATGAATTATACTTTCTTAATGTTCCTGCTTGTGATTGAATAGTTTACTTAAATGTTATTCTTGAAAGTTGAAAGATGTTTTATATTTCCTAATATCAAGTTATCAACCAAGAAAGGTGCATAATTTTGGTTTTGCATATGCTTTACCCTTTCCTACTTTAGAAAAATATAATTGCATGGCATTTATTATGTGGTGATTGAACATAGGTCAGGACACAAAACAACAATATTAGGGAATCAGTTTGGTTTCATGCCAAGGCGATCTACCATGGAAGCTATTTTTTTTTACTTAGACGTCTAATGAAAAATATAGAGAAGCCTCTAAAGATCTACATGTGGTTTTTATTGACCGAGAAAATCACATCAGGAGTATTGCACAATTTCAAAATTCCTATTAAGTCAAAAGGGGAAGTTTTATAAGAATGTTATAAGATTAGCTATACCCTTTGGTACTAATTGATGGGCTATTATATCTGAGTGTAGCTGGAATGAGAATGTTATGATAGCTAATTGAAAATACAAGAAAAGATGGGCTTCAAAATGAGGAAATTTGCTTTAAAATAGTTACGATTCCTATTAATGAAAAGAAGAGGAGAGTCACTTGAGATTGTTTGGTCATATGTATAGGTGAGCAATTAATGCACCAGTGAGAGACTGGATTCAAGTCAATGGAAAAAAAAAAGTAGAAGAACTAAAATACTATTAATAGTAGTGAAAAAAGGCATGTCAATTAAGGAGTTAACAAAGAGTATGACTTTCTTTGAGAATTTAAATTGAGCTTATTAAGCCTGCTCTACAGTCACTGATATTGAAGTACAAAAATAACCCCAACAGAAAGCTAGGAGATCAGATGACTCTCATCCTGAGAAATGATTGCCCAACATTTGAACTTTAAGTGAATGTCAATGTTTTGTTAAGGTGATGGTCAAAGAGGGTGCTGCCTTTTAATCTCAGCTTAAATTGTTCACATTTATTAGTTTAGTTGGGGTTTTTTCCCCCCCACAGGGTTATGGAGTCAACTCTAGTGTAGATTTTCAAAATTTCAAATTATGGTTTATTTCTCATTTAGTGAAGTCAAGAAAATGTTTCTTTGACCTTCCACTTGTTTCTTTCTTCAATAATTTTTTTTTTTAATGCCTTAAGTTTTTGAAAATTTAGGCAGGTTGGTAGTGAATATGGATAATGTTGGGGCATTTATATTGTAGTAGATTACTTCCCCCCTCCCCCAATAAAAAATCAGTATGGTATGATTATGACTTCTCAATCTGCACACATTTTCCATGCATGTGATTGTGGACTAGTAGTACTAGAAAGTCTCTGTTTTACATGTCTACATCTTTTATGTTTTGCACAATCTATTCTTGTTAATAGTGGTTGCATTCACTAGATTTTTGTTGTGATTTATTGCTTGGAATTGTTTAAGCTACATTATATACTCTTGCATATTCAGATTGGACTTAAAGCGGAAAAGTGATGTTCTTGCATAGGGAATTTGCTTGGATGATGAATGTTGGAGACTATATGAGCAGAAGGTGCAGAGTCTTCTGAATCACGGGTTGAATAATAGAGCAGAATGCAGTATAGAGAATGTATGGAATCAAATTTTAACTTAAACTTCCCATTCCATAGTTTGCTTTTGTTTTGGATTGACATTTTCTAATCAGCTTATCACTCCAGGGCTTTTCAATATTAGATAGAGAGCCATTGCTTGTTGGAGTTTCAATGAGCTCTTTGGAGAATGCTTTCAGGGTTGTTGATATTGACCCAAATGCTGAAAATAAGGAGGAGGTATTTTGGGTTTTCTCTTTTAGATTTTTTTTTTTTTGGGGGGGGGGGGGGGTTGGGGGGGGATTTCATGGCAGTTCTGATGTTTGTTGATATTACTCGTGATTTGTACTAGGCTCTCAAATTCCGAAAGTTTTGGGGGGAGAAGGCTGAGCTTAGGAGATATAAAGACGGTACAATTGCAGAAAGCACAGGTGAGGTATTCCTTCATGCTTCTTTTGGCTGCTAGTAATCAAGTTTAGTTGATTCTGGAGGTTTTGCATGCCTTTTATCCTTTTGGCTAAGATCAAGTGTCAAGATGATAAACCTGATGTTTTTTTTTTTTTTTTTTTTGGTAGTATGGGAAAGTGAGCACTGGAATAGACATCTCATTTTGAAAAGAATTTCTGAATATGTACTTTTGCAGCATCTTTCTTTATCAAAGGAGAATATTGTGCATATTGTGGATCAACTTGATTTCTCTCTACTTCATGGTGTTCGTGGTAATGAATTGGCCACTGAGTACTTTAAATTTTGCCAATTCTTTTTATTGTTCTTTTCTCTCGGAATTGTTCAATGCTTTGTAATAAGAAAGTGATAATTTTATTAGATCCTATATCGATTTCTGGAAGCTTGCTTGAGGCACTTGAAGTTTTGTCAAACCGCCTGCGTCTTATCCAAGACATCCCATTGAAGGTATCTAGTGTTCAGCCCTTAGATCCAGGTACCTTTTCATAGCTGGAAATCTTTGTTCATGTTTTGTTATCTTTGTTTAAAAGATTTGTTTGTTGCTTATAAAAGTTATAATGGTAGCTTAACTCATAAAACTCTATCAAGAATTTGGGTTTGGATTGTTCTTATACAAAGTTTATTTTGTAATTAAAGAAAAATCCTGATTTGGCTTATCTTTTATAGCCAATTAACCCTCCTCAACCAAGAATTATTGTCCTGTGCACTTATCATAAATTGCAGCTTTCAAGTTTACTTCTGTCTTCCCTCCCAAACCTCATCCACTGGCTAATGACAAGGGTGATGTTCCAAGGCTACAAAAGTTCATGCCATCCTGCATTCAGCCTCTGGAAGTTATGATTCAGGCATGATATCTTGTTTATCTGTCATGCTTGCTTTATTTATTCTTGTTATTTAAGTTCTGAAAGTTATAATTTTCTCTGATCCAGTTGGAAGGCTCTGGGAGCTGGCCAATGGATGACATAGCAATTGAGAAAACTAAAACTGCTTTCCTTCTTAAAATTGGAGAGAGGTAGGTCATACTGAGATTCCTTATTCACAATAATGGCTATATTCTTTTTGAAAGGTTTTTCTAATGATACTACTCTGGCAGTCTCCAGAATTCTTAGGGGATGACATGTACTGCTACTGAGGATGATGTTGATGTTTTCATGTCTGGATATGTATTTCGCCTTAAAATTTGGCATGAGAGGGGCCTGAGTTTGTTGAAAAGGGAAGGTAAGAACACTTAAGTCTGACATATGGCTACATATATATGGGTCTGGTCTCAGACTTTTATGATGTTGACTTGATTAAACCGATTAATGTACAGATGGAAGTGACCAATTTAAGTGGTTCAGCTCTGTGGACAAAGAACTTTTTGTTCGCAGTCAGCATTCTAGCATGATTAGTGGATTACAGGGTCATTTTCCGCTATATGGGCCAGTAGTTAGGTGAGCTTTTATTTTTGCATGCTAAATTATCTTTCTGGTTCAGCCCCCAACTCTGAATAACTTCCTTTTGTTATTTGTGAAGGATTGCAAAACGATGGGTTGCTTCACATCTATTTTCATCTTGCTTGGTAGAAGAGGCAGTCGAGCTATTGGTTGCTCATCTCTTTTTAAAACCTTTGCCATTTAATGCTCCTTGCTCTTGTATCGCTGGATTTCTAAGGTCAGGTTATCTGTTGCTGCTTATAAGGAATTTTAACTAATTAGTAACTGTGTAAATTACATGATTGATTTTGCATCTTAAATCATAGATATTAACTTCAAACATTAGAAGAAATAGATTTTCAAGGAACCTTTCTTCCAGGACTTTCTAACATGTAACTCTATTGAATTAGAAACAGCTAAAAACTAATTCTTCTGAATTCAATTTTGGTTATTATAAACTATGATGGCTCCATATGTGGGCTTATTTAATATATGGGTTGCTCAGACTATTATATCTGCAAACTAGTTAGTCTCGTTGGGCCTGATGGTGTTTTATCATATACATGCCAACTTCATTAATAGGTTCCTCCGATTACTATCAGAATATGACTGGACCTTTTCTGCTTTGGTTATTGACATAAATGAAGATTTGAGCCCAAAAGACGAGAAAGAGATAAGTGTAAGTTCTGTATTGAGTGAATTATTATTGAATATTATACGATAATTTTTGTTCATTCTTACTTAAATTTGTGATCTTATTTTTCACTGGATGTCATTATCTTTTTTTCAGAATAACTTTATGTTGACTAGAAAAGATTACGAAGAAAACAAACAAAATGTAAGTGCAGCAATGTTCCTGGCTACAGCTTATGACAAGGCATCTGAGGCTTGGACCAGATTCTCTCCAAACGTATCGGTTGGTAGTTCCTTTAAATTCAATTTGGTTGCCTAAATGTTTAAAAGCTGAAGCATCCTCTCATATATAATATATTCGTGCTTGCTAATTTATGGCATGATTTGGTAGTTCCTTTAAATTCAATTTGCTTGTGCTTATTTGACAATATTGTTACCTTTTCCAATGGATGTTCCTTTTCCATTAAAATATTTCTTGTGAGTTGTATTGTGAGAGTATCTTGGTAGATTTCCTTCAAACATTGACTTAGCCAAGAGGAAATTCTTTGGTATCATCTAGATTTTGTTCAGTGGAGACACTCTCAACATCTATTTGCCTGAATCCAGTTCTTGTTTTTATATGTGCAAATAGTGTTATATTTGGTATGGATTGTGTCCTATTCTTTATTGACACATGGAAACTGTTTGACTCGAAAGGAACTTAAAAGGTTGGTGGCTTATGCTAGAAGCAGTGCAAACTTGTTGAACAAACTCATCTTGCTGGACCAGATTGATTCCTATAAATGGGAGGTGAGTCTGAAACATTTGTCAGGTTTTAGAGGGTTATGGTTTTTTAATTTTTTGATTTCTATGTACATGAGTTGTAACAGCTTCAATTTTTTTCTTGCAGTGCCTTCTCCGAACTCCTTTGAACAACTATGATGCTGTCATTCTTCTCCACAGGGACAAATTACCATACCCCCAATGTCTTCTATTTCCTTCTGAACTAAACCAAGGTAAACTTCTGCAGCCTTTTTACTAGCATTGCTGAACTTTTTAGTAAAGTAAGTTCCATAACATGCACATCCTGGGCAGGGAAGCATATGGCTCAGGGGAATGCTAGCAAGGTTTTCCAACCCTTCATGTCACCTGGAGACTTTAAGGGTAGCTTAGAGGTACTGAAAAATAAGCTATTGGTGAACTTTGATCCACTGAGGTGCTTTGTTGGAGATTTAGAGGCAAGCATTTTCACTGGTTTGATGTTAATCTTGAAATCATTGCTCTCCTTATTATTTACAAATTCTTTTTGACACATGCAGAAAGAGTTTTCCAACATGTTCAAGGTGTGGTATGATTCTCTGGGAGGAGATGCTACTGGCATAACGTGGGACAGATTTTCTTCCAAGGTATAGTTGAATATCTTTCCTTAAGTTCAAATGAGAAACTTGATTTGATGCAATGTTTATAGTGTACTGATCTTATCAACTTGAATCCTCTGCCCTGAATTTATATATTATTCCAGAAACAGGGTCGAGAGGAAGTGGTAGAGGAAGGAGAAGATCCAGTTGATGTATTAAAATCTGTTGGTCAATTCGGTAAAGGATTTGTGAGGAGTGTTTATTCCCTGAAGTCTCCGAGGCTTATGAATTAACCCTGTACACAAATGTGTAATAGTAAAGAAATCACAAATAGCATGTTGTAAGTTTTTTGTTTTTATTTTTTAATATACAAATATTTATAGGGGAATAGTATTCCCCATTTTCCAGTTGACAAAATAGTTTTGAGGAGCATTGTGTTGTGATTTTTGTTTCTTGTTTATAGTTTTTTGGTTGGTTAAAGAAATAAGAAATAAAGGAAGGGAAAAAAGAGAGGGGGGGGGGGGTGTGGTGGAGGATGTGTACAAGGTTACCTATATGTTTGCTTTATAAAAGAAATAATTTGATTTGTAGTATTAAGCTCTATTTAATATCTTCTTGGCAATAATGTATGGAGATATCTTGCAGAATGCATTACTATGGGGCTGTGATCAAATACCTGCACCAGGATTTGATCAAAACTTTGTAGTTTAGCTACAAAAAGAAGAGAGTCCATAACATTTTCACCACACTTTCATAATAAATCTTAAGTGATAAGTTGTTATTGATTCTAATTTGAACTTATTACTGAAATTTTTTTTTTTTGCCAACTAATACCAACTTGTCACTTAGGATTTGCTGCAAAAATATTATGAATATAGTATTTCTCAAAAAAAGAAAAGTTAAATTATAAATTACACTTTTTATATATATATATATATATATATATATATATATATATATATATATTATATGTATGTATATATATAATCAATTCGTTCCTTTATATATTTTCCATTTTATTCCTTTTAACTTTCATTGGTTTTCATTATCAGCCCTCTGTTGAGTTTATTCGCTTCTATCCCATCTAAATTGTTAAGTCTATTAAAATGACATCATTTTGAAAAGTGAAAGATGCTAAAAATTAAAAAACCTAAAGAATTGAATTGAAAATAGGTCAAATTCATTATATGAATTAGCGGGGTGGAAAAATGGTTCAAAAATTAAGTCTAGAGTGTTAATATCAGTAAATCATGCTTTTCATGTGGTTTAGTTAATGTCCATGTGGACCAATTCTCCACATCAGGAGCTAAGAGAGGTGGGTATCATTTTGTAAGAGTTTTTTTTTTGCTAAATGAAAAAAATGGGGTCTCTAATGTGGGCTCATCGATCCCACACCGTGTGACGGCAATAGGTAATACCGTGTACCACACAAGCCTTGCTGAGAGCTATCACTCGAACCACTCATCTCTGGGTACAGAACGAGAACTCCTACCATCAAGCCACACCCCCCATGTGGTTCATTTTGTAAGAGTTGGTTTGTTGTGTGGTGAGCAAGATACATACTCAATTAACTTTTATAATTTGGGTGCTGTCTCTTTTAGCATAAAGTATTATTTGGATAATGTTTTCTCTATATTTAGATGCTTAGAGTTGTTTTAAAGGTTGTGGGTACACTATTATGTTATGTGAGAAGGTAAATACATATACATGATAACTAATACATAGTGAATGTTTTCGTAATGAAGAGAAGACAATGGGTTGACATTTGTGTGTGTGTTTTTACCCCTTGCCAATAATGGTGATGGGTGGTCAAACTTGTGGTTGGTAAGGTTAGATTGTGTTTTTAATGGATGACTTGATTTGGTAGTTTTGATGGGTTGATTAGAGATGTTTGTAAAAAATCAATTTGGAGGTGGTTATTTTTTAGAAGTGGAAGAGGTGTTTTTAGAGGTGGATTGGGTGTTGATGTACCATCAGTATTTTATTGGCCAGTGGTGCTTCGACCTAATGTGGTTGTTGAACAATGTGGGTTTTCAAGAAGTGACGATATTCAATTAAAAAATATATATATATTAGCTATAAAATTAGGGAATATTGTGAAAAAAAAATTGTCGAGAATATGATATGTGGTAATTTCTTAAGTGTTTGGTGTTTTAAAGATGATTTAAATGAAATGGAGAATTTCATGATGGTAGAGAAATGGGATAAGAAAAATGAGAAGTTTAAATGGTCCGTTTGGTACATGTGTTCAAAAACTGAAAATTGTTGTTTAAAAACATTTATGGAAATACGTGTAGGTGAAAAAGTGCGTTGAAATGCGTGAAATGTTGTTTAAAAACTGAAAAGGGTTGTTTAAAAACACAAATCAAACACCCACTTAGTGGTTCGGTTTTGTAGAAAAAAAAACTGTGTTTTATTTTATTTTATATATATATATATATAATTTTTATTTTAAAAATCTAATTTATAAGTGAATAAATCAATTTGAAAATTAATAGGAGAGTGGTCCTATTTATAAGTGAATTGTCCTTTAGTTTTGTCTATACTAGGAGTGTAGGGGCATTTTTGAACTAAAAAAATGAGGAATTTATACAGGAAAAGCCCCTTAAATAATAGTATAGAATAGATATTGTTATTTTATTTCAAAATCATATTATAAGCTAATGGTATATAAGCTAATGGTATATAAGCTATCATTGGTGATAGAGTTATTAACATTTAAGGAGTCAAGAGCATTATAACTTAATTGGTATTTTTTGGTATTTCTAATGAAGGCATCTGGGTTCAAATCCTCATTTCCCAAATTATTGAACTATCAAAAAAAAAATAGAAGAAGAAAGTGTCCCTCAACCATTGGTTAAATTACTAATTTGGTTTTTCAATTATTGGGCAATGATTAGTTTTATCTCTCAACTATTAATTGTATCAACATAGTTGTTGAACTTTTAAAATCAGGTCACTTAAACAATTATAACATTACTAGTTGAAATTAACTTGATTTTCAATATCTTATACAATTATAACATTACTACTTGAAATTAACTTGATTTTCAACATCTTATGAATTTCATAAAACCTTTTGATGTGCATTTCAGCTGTGTCATATTTGTCAATTTTGTTAAATTTAAATGAAGGAAAGAGCTAAAATGAAATTGATTTAATTTTAAATTCTTTTAGAAGTTTTTAATTTTAAAAGTTGAATGTCCAAAACACAAATATATATATATATATATATATATATATATATATATATATATATATATATATATATATTATAGAAAGAACATATATAATGTTTTTTTTTTATAGAAGAAACACAAATAGTATTTAACAAACAACAAATTAAACTCTATCCCATAATTTTGGTCCAAAAATTTATTTCAGAAGTGCATAGTCTGAGTTTGGGCCAAAATGATCACTAGCCTTTTGTTTCTTAATCTATATATTTAATTAGAGTAATACTATAGTCACAAATTATTTTACAATATTTTTACAAACTATTGATGTGGTCAGCTTTTTATTAGTTTTCATCTAAACTCACAATTACCATCACTTTTTCATTTATCAATAACCACTTACTACATCAACAATTTATAAAAACTTTTATAAAAAAATTATGTATCTCTAATATTACTTATTTAATTAACATTTTGATCCCTAACTTTTATTCTATATTTTAAAATGATTTCTAACGTTTCATAATATTTTTTGTTGTTGTGTCAAAACTCAAAAGAAAGTGATGTTACTAATGGTGACATTAAAATATAGAATAAAAGTTAGGACCAAAATGTAAAATACAAAATATAATTTTTATGCCACCTGGTTGACACATGTCAACTGAGTTGCCATGTGGTCTTAATTTAAAACAAAAAAAAAAACAAAACATAAATCTGAAATACTCTGAACATCGATCGACGCCTGGGATGGTTTCCAAAGAAGAAGCACTACTCTTCTGATCTGAATCTGAAACCCTCTCATTCAGCTATCGGCAAAAAACGAAAAAGAATCTTAAATCTGTGTCGATCTCAGGTTCAGGTATATCCACATTACTCTCATTTTGGTATTTAATCAAACCCCATATTATTAGTATTATTGCTGGCGCTGAAGTTAGTTTTAAATTGCTTATTTTGAACTTTTAAATTGGCTCATTGCAATCTCAGAAATCTCTGTGTGCAATTTCTAAACCTTAGATCGGAATAGTGGATGAACAACCCCACATTCACAGTGTTCAAAACGAGCATGAAGTTGAAACTGAAAATCCTGTCAATCACTACCACATTCACATGCCTAGTTTTTCCAAGTACTGATTAGTTTTACAAAGTTTGTTCCAACATTGTGTTTGATTTAAGGTTGTGCAAATCTTTGGTAGCTGAGAAAATTTTATTAGTGGTTGAGAAATTGCATTGTCTTATTTTCAGCTTTGCTTTAGCTGAGAAAATTTGTTCCCACCAACTGCTCGATGATTTGCCTCTTTGAACTCACATGAATTTCTGTAAACTTGGTACACATTGTTAGTTCCCTATATCAATGCTGTAATCACGACATTTAGCTTTTAGATGAGAAGTATTGCCTTCTCATTTACATTTGTGGTTCTTCTTTGTTGGGAACAAATTCTTTTATGCTTGATGAACCAGTTGATTCTTGTTCTCAAGTCTTAACCTAGTTTTTGTTTTTCTAACTAAGGCCATGTGGCATCCTAGGTAGCATCAAAATTAATATTTTAAGGAAAATGCTAAACTCACAAACTATTTTGCAAACTGCTGATGTGATAAGTGGTTATTGGTAAGTAAAAAGTGATATTAGTAGCTGGTTCAAATGAGAACCAATAAGAATTTGACACATCAATAGTTTGTAAAAATGTTGCAAAATAGTCTGTGAGTATAATATTACTCATAATTTAATATCACTGTTAGCCATGTTAGATTTTTTCATGCACCATTTAATGACAGGGACTATTTTGACACAATACCAAAAGGTTAGGGACTAAATTGATACATTTTAAACCATTAAGGACCCTTTTGAAACATGGGATAAAGTTTAGGGACCAATATGGTAATTAAACATATCTTCTTTTGGTTAAGCAGTGTCCTCCAAAAGCGCACTATAAGGAGGTTTGGATCTAATTTCAGTATTTGGCTTGATTGGAGTCTGGGAGTGAGCTAAGACAACAATGGGGCTACTCAGTATAATCCGAAAAATCAAGAAGAAAGAGAAAGAAATGCGCATACTTATGGTGTATGTATTGCATACCTCCAAACTCTTGCTCTCATTCATATGTATTTAATACATACTAACATGTTGACTACTTGGCAGTGGGCTTGATAATTCAGGGAAGACTACAATTGTCTTGAAGATCAATGGAGAGGACACCAGCGTTATCAGTCCTACACTGGGCTTCAACATCAAGACCATCACCTATCAAAAGTAAATCTTTCTCAACAGCTTTATTTAATAATATATATTTCGTGTGTGTGTGTGTGTGTGTCTTGTGCCTGATATTGTTGTGAAGATACAATAATTATAAATTGGGCAAGGGGCAATTCATCATACAGGTAATGGGGATCTCATTATATTGTAATCTCTGCTCCCTTTCGTTGTTTAAAAATCTCAGCCAAATTCATGGAAATGATATTTGATTTTTATGACAGATTTTATACCTTGTTATCTTGTTTATATTTTAATTGGGTATGTTTTAAATCTCTCGGAAAAGCCATATTCATCTTAAATTTAATGTGGTGGTTAACTTTTTCACATGAAATCTGAAGAAATTTCATTAAAAAAAAAAAAAAAAAAAAACCCTCTAATTCATCAAGTTCTATTCTTTTGAGTGGATGAAAGTTTGCATCAATATTTAGAATATTGAAATTCCAGGTAATGTGACTTTTGGCAGGTATACTTTAAATATATGGGATGTCGGGGGCCAAAAAACTATAAGATCTTACTGGAGGAACTACTTTGAGCAAACTGATGGTTTGGTATGGGTGGTTGACAGTTCAGATCTTAGACGGTTAGATGACTGCAAAATGGAACTGGATAATCTTTTGAAGGAAGAGGTATGTATCCCATATTAAATTGTCTATTCACATGCATAAAAGGCGAGTCATTTGGAGCATATTTTATCCTGTGTGGTTACTTATGTTCTTTTGGTTTGCTTCTCAGTTGAATGTTTGTTCATTCATTCATTTACACTAGATTGAATAGAAGCTCTCTCTCTCTCTTTCGCTCTCTCTCCCTTGAGATGCATCTTAATTTGAGAGACTGAACTGCTAATAGTGAGCCACTAAATTTGTCTTAAGATCTTTTTTTGTTGGTTCATTAACATTAGGATGCATACCTTAAAGGGTCCATACTCTAATACTTGAAGGGAGTGGTTATGTTATTTTATGTAATTTGTCTTTCTACTGCATAAAATGATGAGTTTGGAGGAAAGTTCCTCTAACCTACAATTGGCAACTGAAATGAGTATCCACATGTATTTTAGTTACATGACTGATTTAATAGTCATGTGACCTTTTTTAATGAATAATGTGATTTAGTACACGTGGATGATCTTATGACTTGTCATGTGATGGATTGTAGGAGGTTCCTTCAACTTGGTTTGGTGGAAGACTTTGTCCTAAAAACAATTCTTTCTAATTGTTTTGCTTTTTTGGAATGCTGAAATTAAAATTTGAATTGTAAACCTTTTTGGCAAAAATTAGAAAAAGACAGTTCTCTTGGACTTCTGGCCTTTAATTCTTGTTCATTTTTTGAACTTGTTAAAAAATGCTAACATGTTTATTCATTTGACAGAGACTTTCAGGAGCATCTTTACTAATACTGGCAAATAAGCAGGACATAAAAGGTGCCCTTACCCCAGAGGAGATTGCAAAAGTAAGGCTGCTAGCTGAAAACAACTTCTTGCATATATTGTCAAATACGGCCCTTGTTAGAACTTAGAATGCAAATTAAATATTGTAAACTTGACATTTGATTTCTCAATGACTCAAAAGTACATTTGTTTGTCATCTTAAATCCTCAAATTTGTTTTTTGTTTGTTTTTTATAGCCGTAGATTGTCTTCTAGCTATTCACAAATTTTCTGTACAGATGCTATGCCCCTGGTGAAACTAGTTCTGTCGTATGAGTTATTTTTCTTTCTGTCAAAAAATCCGTGTGGAAAACTTTGCATATGCTTAGACGTAACTCATTTAAGTGTGAATCCAAGTTTGGAATCTGAGCATGAACTTAACGAATAAACACATTTATGCTGGATGTCTTTACATAGATGTCTGCATTTGGTGCATTATTCCATAATACATGTATCGATGCTTTTATATTTGTTTTTTCAAAAGAAGAATGTTATTCTAATATTCTATAATGGATTCCTTTTTTGGTAGAATCTAAAATGGTTATTATCATACTTTAACAGGTATTGAACTTGGAAGTCATGGACAAAACCCGGCACTGGCAAATTGTGGGCTGTAGTGCATATACTGGTGAGGGGCTGCTTGAAGGATTTGATTGGTTGGTCCAGGATGTAGCCTCACGAATTTATGTGCTTGACTAATGCGTACTTGGGAGTCATTTTTCGTTGTACGACAATATCGAAGCATTCATGGGAGCTAAAATGGATTTATTCTTAGCATATTTTCTGTCTAATGAGAGCATGTATATCTTTGTTTACCCAAATCATCATTCAATGCATGAGAAATTTCCAAATGTGACTATGGCAGCAAAGTAGAATTTTGGCGCCTTCTCTAGATAGACATCACACTGACAATCTAGGAACACATATGGCATTTCGGTGAAATATTCCAGATTTCAACTCATAAAAACGAATGCACTTTACATTGCTTTGCCCTAATAACATCTGGATGTTGTTTAAGAGTCATGGCACGGCACCAGAATTTTAACACAAAGGGCTCAGCCTATCAAATTATACGAAGATAGTAAGTAAATGAATTTGACCAAGTACTCGTGAAATGAGAAAACATCTATAGGTTAGTCATTCCTCTAGAAGGTTGGCAATAGGTAGGGCAGCCTTTTAGTCCAGAGCAAACCAGATATCCAAAAATGTATATTTTTTTAAACTAATGTTTTCCCTGTGAATCTTGAATGATGTTTACGCTTGAATACTCAATCTTGATATTTTTCAATTCAATTTATGATTAGCTGATGCTCTGGTTTTAACTTCCCTCAGCTTTGATAAACTCCTAAAAGTGTTCCCAATTTCCACATGGAGTAACCGGAGAGAGAATTCACGGATCGGTCATTCTTGCTCGTCACTGATGGGTCTTTCTACTCTCCTAAATGACATTAGGATCAAGAATTAGTTTGAAAACTCTTCCCACGAAATTACATGGAGATGTTTTATTATTATCTAATAACAACAAAAACAGTAAGAATAACATCTTGAATTGAAACAAAGTCTTCAAACTGATTCGGAGAAAGTTGGATCCAATATTGCAATGCTCTTAAACTAGTACAAGAAGCACCAGGCAAGAAGAATTCTCCATTCTTTGATTTGAACTCAGGCCAAACCCAGCTTTGCAAAATGAGGCCATAGTATGTCCTACCATGGGTTACTATAAAACATTCTCCAACACTACTCATTCTCTTTGCGATCATTTTGATTTCTTTCCTTGCTTCTTCTTGATAATTTCATCAACGTACATTATACCCTTGCCTTTGTACACTTCGGGCGGCTTACAGCTACGAACAGCAGCAGCAAACTGGTGCACTCTATGCTTGTCAATTCCAGTGCAACAAATTACATTGTTTTTGAAGCAGAACACACGTACTGCTGGAGGAACAGTCAGTTCAACCTCATGGCTATATCCCAATTTGAGAAATAAGAGGCGTCCTTCGGCTTCAGCTCTGGCTTTGTACCCAACACCCACAATCTTAAGAAAGCGAAAAAATTTGGCTTCCATTAAGATTAAAGTGAAACGATCACCTGAATTCTGAGAGATAAACAAGAGGCAGTTGTGAAGAAAATTTAAACAAAAAGCATTGGCCAAAGGAACCACAAACTATAGCCTAAGAAGCAAAATTTATGTTTTAGCATTTAAAAAATCTTTATTAAGAAAAAATAAGTTGGAATCTTGAAGGAATATATCTTTTCTTTCTAAAAGAGGAAGTAATAAGTAAAACAGCAAGTGCATTAAGCTTTCAAAGCCTTCTTTATTTTATCTTCTATCACCACTAAAGCCAGTGAGCATAATTTCATTTCAAAATGTAGAAACTGATTTAGATTTCTATTATTATGAAAACACTATGCAAAAAACCCAAAATCTTTTCCCAACTCTTCCTCAGAAAACAAACAGAGCATATGGTTTTGAACCTTTCTTCAAGGTCTTTGACTACCATTTATACATGTTGTTTAAAGCTGTATTGCTCTGTTTGATAGCTAAAATGATAAAATTCATTTACTTTCCAAGAAAATTTCAGTCTCACATCACAAAAATGTTGGAAGTTAATCAAAATTAATTTCATCTCTTTTATTTTTTATTTTTTGATAAGTATCTCTTTTATTGCTGTATCTTAGCATCCAATTTAGCATCACTCCAACACCAAATATTTAATACCCTGTTTAAGCACCCAAAATTTGTAGAAAGAAACAACCCATCCCCCCCTAACCCCCAAAAAAAACCTTTTATGAAAAAAAGAAGAAGGAAATCCTAAATTTCCATTTCCTTTCCCATGCATTCTCAGTAACAAAAAAGTACACACAGATTTAATAACCATGATATATTCAACTCAGCCACACCTTACTTAGGGTGAGTATGTGCATTGATTCATTCGGCCTTCACGGCCACGTGGTTATACATGCCTTAGTTCCTAATCCATACTCAAAACCCCATCATAATTCACACTTAAACAACCACCTTTGAAGTTAACAATTCAAGTCCAAAATTCTTAAAAAGTAATAATCAAATACATCCCCAACATAAACAGCAACAAGCCCCCCAAACTTCAAGCCATTCCCATTTGTTTCGGCTTCATCCACCCCAATTCTTTAGCCAAAAAAAAAAAACAAAAGCAAAAACGACTTCCCAACAATCCACACACCTTTATTAGAACTGAATCCCTCATAATCCAAAAAATTGCATTATCAACTTTCATTCTATTAGATTATTCCTTACCCATCAATCTATAATAAACATAAGCATTTCCATTGAGAAACTTTAGATATTATTTTGATTTTTATATCACTCTAAAATTCTGGGAGATTTATGTAATGTGAGCAATACTCTTTATACAAAAAGAAATTTGTGTTAGGCTTGTTTTAAAACTTATGTTCCTAAAACTGTAGTTGGTTATCAAATCAGCCTAGTCATGAACTAAAAATCAGAAGACAATTATGTAGCTCCTCGTTCGGATCAAACGGCCATGATTTCATAGGATAAGCAATTGGAAAGTAGAGAGAGAGAGCACAAAAAGGAGAAGAGAGAGAAGGGTTGAGGCACACCTGAGTAGTCTTCAACGCACCAGATCAGAGCCGAGTACGTCGTCGTTCACCGGAAATGAAAATTACGATCCCCTACTGTTGTTTTTACTATGTTTTTCATTCATTCCCTTCCCCATGTCTAATATTAGTCCCCCTGTTTGTTTGTAGGGGCTCGTAATCCGACCAAGTGCTTAGGGTGTTCTAGGGTCTGAATAACTATCCTTTTTTTTTTTTTTTTGGAATAACTATCTACTTCTTCTATTTATTTATTTAAATTTTATAATTTGATTTTTACCATATGGAGCATGGGAGATTTAAACTATGATTTTCGACTTTTTGTTATGAAGGATAACAAACAATGCTACTAATAACTGAACTACAAGCCTATTAGTAAGTGGTAACAAAGTAAGTACCCGTGTAATTCTAGGGCTATAGAAATTGAACAAGTAAGATTATTCTAAATACCTTGAAATATTGTACTTTTATCATAATTGTTTAAATATTATTTAACATTTTATTTTTATAATGTTTTCCTCAAAGCAAATCAATTTATGAAAATTTTAAGCAATCATGTCGTAGAGGAGTGCAAAGAGCTAAAAAGAAATTCAATAATTCTTTTTTTTTAGCAGAAATATTATTCTAATACTAGATATAAGGATTTTCTTGGCAGGGTGAAGGGGGGCAACTGCCTCTCTTGTTCACTGCTTGGCTCCTCCATTGTTCCTGTTTATTATTTTATGGGCAAATCGTTAATTTTGTCACACGTAACCTTTTAAGATTTTTTAGTACAATACAAATCTTCTCTTTTGTTTTGTTTTATGGGAAAATATAATTTTAAATTCCATGTAAAACAAAACCATAAAGAATTTTATATTACACTCAAAAGCTTCAATGAATGAAATATGACACAATTAATGGTTTACACATAAATCAATCTCACATAAGTTAAGTGTTACACTCAAAACTTTACGTAGTTCGTGTCATATGAAGAAATCAAGATTTAAATCTCAGGCAATAACTAGGTTATTGCACAAGATGTAATACCTATCTAAGACAGGGAACAAAAGTTAAAAAGTTTAACTTTTTTTCCCAGTCATCCTCGTTTATAACCAAAAAAAAAAAAAAAAATTTCACTATTTAAAAAAAAAATGATATATCTTATAGGTAATTAATTTGTATCCATCATGAACCTTTTTTTTAGAAATTTTTAGTAGTAGACTAATTTTTTTTTTTGGATGGAATGGACTAAATTTTAGATATGAATAGGACAAAGAGATAACATACCTTGAGGATATTCACCCGTAACCTTTTAAGATTTTTTAGTACAATACAAATCCTCCCTTTTGTTTTGTTTTATGGGAAAATACAATTTTAAATTCCAAGTAAAACAAAATCACAAAGAATTTTATATTACACTCAAAAGATTTAATGTATAAAATATAACACAATTAACGGTTTACACATAAAACAATTCCACATGAGTTAAGTGTTACACTCAAAACTTTACATGGTTCATGTCATATGGAGAAATCAAGATTTAAATCTCATGCAATAGCTAGATTATTGCACAAGATGTAATACCTATCTATGACCGAGAACAAAAGTTAAAAAGTTAACTTTTTTTTCCTGTCATCCTCCGTTTATAACCAAAAAAATAAGAAGACTTTTTTCACTATTTTAAAAAAAAAATGATATATCTTATAGGTAATTAATTTGTATCCAAACTTTTTTTTAGAAATTTTTAGTAGTGGACTATTTATTTTTTTGGATGGAATGGACTAAATTTTGGATATGATCAGGACAAAGAGATAACATACCTTGAGGATATTCCTATAATTAAGTTGTATCCACTATCCAATGATTTCTTTTTAATTGAGAAGTGAGAACTATTTTTCTTTTTAGAAGTCTTTTTAGAAATCTTTTAGTTGTAGGACTACAAATCTACAATAAAAGTAAAAGTTACAATACACATGACAATTTAGTGATGCTATCCACTCAACAAAGTTATGACTTAAAAACCCAACTTTTATTTTGTAGTAAGTATACATAATATGAAGGGTTTATAATGGGGTCATAGTAAAGCCAATGTGTTCGAGACTTCCAGTTGAAAATTTAAATAGAACTCTGGTTAAAAATTGATGGCCAAACGATCTGCAGTTGACTAGAAGAATGTGATTGAAGCCCACAACTTTGAAGTTTGAAATGATGGTTGAACATGTAACAGATTCAGCTCCAGCACGCAAGAAAGTTGGAATAGAACTGCATTGCTACAACCACCCCAAGCTATAGGGCTTCCAGTATGACTTTTTCTGTGAGAGCTTTAGGAAGTCCCATTACGGTATCAGTTGTCCCTACCTGCCAAAAATCAATCCTGAGTTAATCTCAGAAGAATTGCAGAAAGGCAAGTCTCAACTCCTAGCATTTGGCAAGGGGAAATAATTTAAGGCATCAAACCCCTTGCATAGTTGCATATTATAATCAACTCAGAAATTCAAAACTTTAAGCCTCCTGATAGAGCAAACCAAGAACGCTAGATAGAGGTGCCAATGCATGATAAAAAAGAGAGCATAGCGAGAACTCCGTTTGTTTGTTGACTTGAGAAGAACATGACAAATAAAAAACACATTTTTAAAAATCTTTGACAGAGCAAAAGGAAGAAGGTCTTTAACTGGGGAAAGGAACCACTGGTCTGGTATGTTCTTAGGAGTGGCTTAGGTGCCAATAAGAATAGAATAGCCTGGTTCATGAGTCACTTGGCATCCATAGTTGTACGATGCCCAAAAATGGATATTCTGAATGAAGTCTGTGCATGCATGTGCAAGTGAGTGTGTGTGTAAAGGAGAGATAGAGACAGAGAAAGAGCTCAGCTGACCACTGCTTCCACAAAAGGCAATGTCAGTGGATGTTCCAGCATCAAACCTCCAGCAGCATTGAGTGTAATTGCCTCCTCAATCTGAGCACACCTCATCCATTAAGAAAGAAGTCCAGAACAATATCAGCAAAAAAAGCTGTCTGGCAAAAATATCTGATAGCAAAGACAATGTGGATATTAAGAATTATACCAGGATATCAATTATGTCATCTGGTATGTTATAAAAATAAACCTGTGCCACCACAAACACAAATATCAGTCTTCCAGGGCTAATTATAGAGTTATCTTCTCAAGGTAACAAAAATACTCAATTCAGATCCTCTAATTACCAAAAAAAAGAAGGAAGCATTATGATGTTAGAACTTCAAAATAATAATAATAATAATAAAAATAACGATTATTTTTCTTCTTGAGCCCCCCTCTCTCTCACTCTCTCTCACTCTCTCTCCTCCAAGGGTGAGTGACACTTCCTATTCCCCTAGATAAAGGAGACTGATCACATATGCTTAACCTCTTTAGTTTGAACATGTATCTAGGTAGATAGGATGAAAATAATGGGAACAAAATATTGTAAGGAGTACCAATGGCAATGGAATTTTTCAAATACTTCGTGTTCATAAAATTTATATTGTAGGGAGTACCAATGGCAATGGAGTAATCTTCTCTTTCAATAAAATTTTATTATTTATCAACCAATGGCAATGGTATTTCATATTTAAAATAAATGCACTTTTAACATGTCCCAAGATCAGGTGGGCTTGAAATCATCTAATTGTCACTGATCAGGAAGAGCAAGCAAAAATATGAGTGCTAGCAAGCAATACCTCTGCTCTTTCCCATCCACCTTTTCTTTTTCCAGTCTTAAGATTGGTTACAAGAACAGATCCTACCACTGCTGCTTGACCACCAGAATATCCTGCAACCCAGAGGGAAGAGACTGTCAAATCCAGCTTAAGTTTAGAGAAAAGGTGAAAGTGAAGCCCATTAAGCAAACCTTTGATAAACTCCCGTGCTTCTTCCTTGCTGGATGGTTTTTCCCGGATTATCCCTTCATACACCACCACCTCAAAATCAATTACATGGAGCAGTAAGAAACAACCTTCAATAAGCTCTACATACCAACCAATAGAAAAGGAAAAAATGTTCTATTAATAGTAGGCTACACTTCATAATCATAAATGTAAAGGATGTATAAGCTGTGAGAAATGAGAACATACAAGCCCAAAACCCAGCAAGCTAATGCCTATATCAAGTATGGAATCTATACAAAAGCGAGGGGCACTTGTGCATGGTGTCTAGGAACAATTAACTGCCTGAATTGTTGCACATCCTCTGATCCTCATAACTTGGAAGTCATCACATATTGAACTTTGAGAAGATGGTCTACTGGATCATGTTTATAAGAAGATTATAATCACTAAAAGTGACTGCTATGTTTGACTATTAATTGATTGGGTGGTTAGCAATTAGGATCATGCAATCGTCAAATATTTACCAAGATATTCTATGAAGAACCTGTAAATTTGCGGTTTGGAAAAACTACATGAATAGCAAGGGAGAACAGGTTGGAAACATATCTTCTTCTCAGCAGGGCCAGCCCAAGGCCACTACAAAAGCTTCTACCCCTTCATAAAAAAGGCCTCATCCCCCATTATAAAAGGCCAACAAATTTTTAAAATGGTTGCACACCTTCTTCTCATTAGTGATGTTAGAGATATTAGAACTTTTACTAAAGGCTTACAAACTGACTGTCACCAATAAAAAAAGAAAAAGAAATTAAACATTCATTATTTAGGTTGTTGAAGTTCATGTCATTGCCACATCAATTTGTGAAAATTTTTTAGTAAAATTTGTAATAGCTTTTGCATTTTCATTTTCTAATATCTAACAAGGCCTTCAAAATACGAGACCAATAGAAACCCTAAACCGTTTGGAAAATAAAATGTTGTACATGTGTTAAATCATCAATGATAATTAATCTCCTCTGATAGTTTTAGACTGTAATTTTTATAATCTAATATCCAGTATCTGCAGTAAATAAATAGGAATCAAAGAATACTGTATCTGCAGTAATTAACAGTGTTGAATGAGCATCCTCTTCAAATTGACTAGTATGTTGGAGCCTTGATAAAATGGCATCTGCCTAAGAAGAAATTCAAGATAAGAAGGTTTAATAAGATGTTTTATCATAGAAGTTCGAAAGACAAACTATATAATCAAAATCAAAGAATCATAGGGAACACATAATGTTTCCAAGATGAAACTATGGGACAGAAATGTAAACAGAATTACAGGAGCAAGCGAGTAATCATGTATACAAAAGCTGACTTCAAACACTTAGGGTCAAAATGACTAGTTGCTCTCTCTCTCAGAGTTGATGTTTTAGTGCTGAAAGACACCAAAGAACTTTTTCTCTGCTCTTTTGTACAACCCACCAGAATTTATTCCAATTTCTATTTGAAGTTATTCTATTTTTTAAGTTGCTCCCAAACACAAATGCTGAACTTTAATTATAAGTTTAAGCTAGTTGAATTGCAATGCTAGTATTCTTATTCTCATATAAGTTTGAATCAAGGATCTTGTTTCTTACAGTTAATATTATCTTTCCTTAGAGCATGTCTGCAAATGATATAATTTAAAATCCTTAACGATAGTTCAAAGGCCAATTAAGACCTTGGACTGACATATAGATATCCCCATGGATACAAGTCACCTATGGCCTGTCTCACATAGTTTTATTATTAAGTATGCAAACTGATGCATCAAATTAATACCAAGTTAAATGTTTGCAATGTGTAAAGTTTACAATTCCTAGTTATGCGCTACAAGCTCACCCAAAAGAATCAAGTATATCAAAATAATCACTAGTGAAGCATGTGTTACTTGCAGTCGAAGAAGTACAGACACTCTAACATCCCTAGTGTGTCAGTGTCAAACATGTGTCCATGTTGGATGCGCTGGCGACACTCCTACATGTGTTTCCTCAATGTTGCTGGGAGGTTTTATTTTTTTATTATTTAAAAAAATTCATTTGATTTTTAGAGATGTTTTTAAACTTTTTTATAATTGTTATATATTTTAAAATTTTAAAATTATATGTAAAGATACTAATTAATTAATTATTGTATTCCTACTGTGTCATGTCCTATTTTTTCAGGAATTTATGTATGTCTATGTCACGTGACGTGTCTAAGTCATGTCTGTGTCCGTGTCCGTGTCCATGCTTCTTAGCTTACAGTGCATACATCAAATATTCAACAGCAAAATATATCTAACAACTGATGCAAGTAATACCTTTGCTTCAGCTAGAGCCATTACCAAATCTTCTGGCTTTTCCCTCCTAATCTCTTTCTCATCTATGTCTGCAATCTAATTCAAGCCAAGATAATAATCCTTTAAAGCTCCATTCTAATCACAAATAACAAAAAGCTTGTGTTTTCACAAATATAACTCTACCATCACTGTAAACTCATATCCCATCTCGGCCAAAATTTGTCTGCGGGCCATGGATGATGAACCCAATATTATCTGTCCAAAAAAAACATATCACATCCACGTTTTCATGGCACAAATTTACATTACTAGTAACAAACCAAGTGAAAACAAAAAAAGAAAAAAAAAAAGGTAAAAAGAAATATGCTGATTGTGATAAATACTGTTGCTCATTATAGCCATTTTAAGAATACTATGTACTATGTATCGATCTCAAAAAAGAAAAAGAATACTATGTATCATCATTACAGAAGGTATATAACTTTTTGCAACAGAAACAGTATTTAAACTTTTTGCAATGGTGTTTTTTTTTTTCCTATTCTAATATTTTTGTATGATTATAACTAAATAAGTAGAGAAGAGAAATAGAGCTGAGCAACAATTAGCAAAAAAGTGCATGCAAAATAATGTACCTTAAATGTGGAACTGTTTGTAGTAGCCATTCCTCTCTTTTTGTTTTCACGCTACGCTTGTAGTTGTAGATGAGCTGTGAGTACTCTACAGTCACCCATTACAAAAGAGTAAAGCAGTTCCTTTTTTTTTTTGTTTTTTTTGAATGGTTCAAATACGTAATACACTAACGGCGTTTTCTATGTAAATTGTTGGGCCTTGGGCTGGGCCCAATACCCAAAGAATCATGATTGAGTGGGATACCATGTCGTTTTTCTTTTTTTGTTTTTTACGACGACACGTCGTTTTCTTTTCTATTTTTCGTACGGTAAAATAAAACGGTTGCAGCTTACCTTCCTCCCCAAGTGTTAACTGTTACCTTCCTCCCCACTCAAAGAAAAATTTTTCGAACCCTTCTTGTAGAGCAAGGCACTTCCTCCAGTATAAAAAGAACCTAGTGTACTAAACAGTATTGATCAATATTTTCTTTTTCAATTTCTTTGTGCTTGTGTTGCTTCGTGTCTATCAAGGTGAGCTACATGTGCTTACTTTCATTGGATCTTGAATATGTCTATTTATTTATTGCTAATTTTTAATATTAATATACAAATTTTGAAAAGTATTTCTTTTGTTTCATCTACACGGATTCAGATTACTTTGGGACATATGTTCTACTATGTACTAGGTGTTTGTGTCAAAAATTATTAGCCTCAGTTGTGACCTCTTAGGTGATTTGTTTGTGACCAATTTTTCAGTAGCTTTGCTTGCTAGGCTTATGCCTTATCTGCGCATAGTATAAAACAGTGTCTTACAAATTAACAACCATTAGGTGATAAGCTAAAAAAAGAAAAACAAAAATAGATGATAAGTTAATGTATCTGTCAACTGTCATACTGTGGAGTACAATTAGGTTTTGATTTTTTATGACATTGTGTGGTATAATTTGTGATTCTTAATAAAATTCATTATCTTCATGAAAATAATATTTCTATTGAATATTTTTGTTGCTAGCAAATAACTGTTTATATCTTCCTATAAGGTGTTAGCAAGGATGGGATCAAACAACAGCCATGCTCAACAGATACCATCTCCACTACCCATCTCGGTTGAGTTACCAGCTCCAACCGGGACTTATTGTCAAGGAGAGAATTGTGAGAGTGGCAGCAATCTGGCTAGGATGAAGGATCGCTTTTACAAATTTATCCACGCTTCTAAGGATGAACACAAGGCTTGCTTCAACAAGTACATTGAGAAGGTAAGTTCGTATGTATAAGAAAAGGAGACACAGAGAAAGAGAGAGAGAGCTAACTTTGACATATATATAACTGTTATCCAAAATTTATTTGTCAATGATTTGTATATTGTTGTGACTTTTAAGTTAACTTCTATTTGTTTTGTCCCAAAACAGATAACTGGAATGAAAACAATTCTCGGAGCAAAGACTCCTGACTCAAGTGCAGTTTGAAGTTCCTTCCAATCCCCTTCAAGAAACTGAGAAGACATGGACATTTTGCATTCACATCTGGATTACTAGTATTTAATTACAGACAAATAATCCTTTGTTTTTTTTGTCCTGAACCAGATATGTAAATTTAGTTTTCAACTTAGTATCTAGAGAGATTATGTTTTCGGCATGATTTTAGAATATAAGACTGGAATGAGTTTATTATTTGATTAGTAGCATGTGGGTGCATTTGATTTTTAATATTAGGTGAGATTGTTTAATTTATTTATATGGTCTGACAAAGTTAATTTCCTGGTGAATTCTTAGTCATTACAATTTTAATTTGAAGGACTAATTCAGAAAAAAGAAAGAAAGATTGATCTTTATAGTGATATAAATCATGCATACTTTAGTTTGATGACAAATTGAGTAAGAAAAGAGAGTAAATATGCAAGCACAAATGTGATGGATCATCCTTGTACATGTAGTAGAGAACAAAGCCTATAACACTCAAGAAAAAATATTAGGAAGAGTGAGAATTGTAAATGAATAGTACGTGGTAAATGGTAGATCTACTTTTAGAGGAAAATAGTACTGGTCTGAGGTCTCTACTGATGCCTATAGTTCCTCATTCGAGCTTTAAGTTCTTCAGCCTGCAGGGGGATAAAAAAAAAATCAAGGGGAGCAAATAGATAGTCCTTTAGTGAGTCGTAACTCAAAATTGTTTATAAGACACTGAAAAGTGAACACTTTGCTGGTTGGAGTGTATTGAATTGTACATATTGAGGAAAAGTCATGAACAAAAAATATATTTCTGGTTGGAGTGTATTGAATTGTTTATAAGACTAGTATTTTAGTTTTTAGAGGAGAAAAATTGTGTTACCTTTCTTCTTGATTGCTAACGTTGTTTAATCCACTGCTCCCTCCAATTTTCCTGTAATTAGGAAGAGGCACCTTCCCTGACTCAATGCACTTGATGTCCTCTAATAAAATCTCATACTGCCTCTTCACTTCCTCTTCAGTTGTACCTCCAATAACCTTGGCTATGTTGTGCCAACGGTCTGGGGTTTCCTTGTAATATATTGCCAAAGCATTTTCGAACAGTTTGTTTTGCTTGGCTGTCCAACTTGAATTAAAGTTGGGGAAAGAAAGAGGGCAAGATTCCATCTTTTCTTTTTTCTTGACTGGATTTCAGAGCTAACGTAAATGTGTTGCAAATGAAAAGAATAGTTGAGGATGAAGGATTTTTGTGTAACAAAAATGATAGAAGCAAGCAATTGAAAGGAAAAGTAGGCAGAGAAGATTAATGGGAAAGCGTGACAAAATATGAAAGAAGCAATTGCAAGGAAAAACCAAAGGCAGAGAAGATCAATGGGTGGGAAAGCGTGATATATGAGTGAAGACTGAAGACTCTTAAGTCAAGGGAAGAAGAGGAAAGAATCTTCCATATCCATGAAAACACTGTAGAAAACTAGAAACGCGAGTGGGGCAAGTAGGCATAAAAATAAAAAAAATTGCTTGCAACCTTGCGTAATTGCGTAGTGCACATTATAAAATGGTTATAGTTCCAGTGGAAAGCCTGAGAGAGAGAGGGGGGGAGTCAATGTTTTCCAAGGATACTAGGATAGTCAATCGCTTCCTTTTCAAGCGTTGTTAATATAATCTTTTGAGTACCATCAAGCATCAACTATGTTCCTATTCCTAGGTATAATTTATGAACATGTGGGGTTTAACAAGTAGTAAATTCATTCAACATTCTTGAAAATGATGAACCCACCAACCTGTAATCAGATTTAATATAATTTGTGCCTTTGATTTGTTCTTACTTTCCTGTACATCGTTTTCATTGCAAATCAACCCTGTTTAAGAATCTGTACGGACAGATGTGCTTAGCTCAACCAGTCATTTGTTGCTATTTCTTGATAACCCAAAAAGGAAAAGCAAAAAATCATGCTTGTCAAAAGACTCAAAACATGAATTGAATCCTAAATTGGTTTTTCATTTTGTTGTACCGTAAATACTCATCACTTATGCAATACTACTATTTAACAAAACTAACTAATAAATCAAATTAAAATATATCTATAACATCCGCTTTTAAATTTGTCAAACTCAAAAGTGATAATGTGTGATATGTAAGCTAAAGTAATACTTTCTTTCACATCATATTGCTTAGAGAACATCAACTCTCCCTCAACCTTTTCTCTCGTGCATCCTTCAAGCTTATATTATTGTGGTGTCAATGATAATTCGAAGGAACCCATTTCGGAATCTTACTCCGATCAATCTCAACTCATCCATAATATCATCCTATCCTTCACAGTATAACAACAAATACCGAAGATTGAAGGTGATTCATCAAGAAAGCAAACATACTTTGGATTCAAATTCTTCTCAAACCCTAATAGTATCCAAATTTAACTCCTGTGTAAGGGTCACAAGTATTGGTGGCGTCCTTTCGAAGCACGTCCTAGGCCTTGATAAGACTAAGGCTCAATTATTAAAAAAAAACAATATTTGATTATTTAGTAAATGAGCTAAATTCAAGCCTAACTTTGGGCTCAACTACAAAACAAGTTGAGCTCAAGCGTAATAATGTGCTCATAAACAAGTGCTCATAAACAAACTCATGATCATGAAACTCAATTTAAGTTATATAATATTATATGTTATGTGTATACATGTATAAAAATACATACTTATATAAACTTGAGGTTATATTGTGTAATTTGTAAATAAGTTCATAATATGTGAAATTATTATTTTTAATTTATTGATAATATAAATAGTCTATTCATAGCAAAAATTATATATAATGTTTAACAATAAGGGTAGTGAATCATTTTTTTTTTAATTATAAATTCATAAACAAAAATCATTCTATCTAATTAATTCAAGTAGCTTGAGTTTGTTTAATATAAAAATTAATCAACCTTGAACATATAATATAGTTAGATAATGAACTCAAGGTTGGCTCAGATTCAAAATAAAATTAAGTGAACAATCCTTAACCTTTATTACCTGACTTTTCACTTACAACCTTAATGATAGACAAAGTGAACAAATTATTAATTAGGGTATTGGTAGAAGAACAAAATTTAGTTACAAAATTGGTTATAGTCTTAGACTACAACCTTACTCAATATCTTTTTATTGGAGGTGAATTTTGACAAATTCATCATTGGATTACATATTCTTCTTATATCCTCCATACTTGAAAAATTTCTAGAAAATTAAAGATCAGTAGTATATCATTAATAAATTATTTAAATTGCAAATTTTTGTAATTTAAAACTATGCATAAAATATAAACTTGTAAATCATAAAATATAAACTTATAAATCATATAGTAGATAGTATCTGATTGACACAAAATTTGACATGTGTATTAAGAGTGTAAAAAATATGCAATTCAACTGTTAAATTTTCAAAATATGTAGTAATATTTATTTTATTGAGTGAGTTTGTAGCCTTAAGCTACAACCAATTTTGTAACTAAACTTTGTCCTAGAATAAATACATATTTTAAAAATCAAACTGTTAAATTGTATGTTTTTTGCATTTTTAATACACATGTTAAATTTTGTATCAATCGGATATTATTTACTATATGATTTATAAGTTTATATTTTATGCATAATTTGAAACTACAAAAACTTACAATTTAAACAATTTATTGATGACATAGCTATTGATCTTTAATTGTCTAGAAATTTTGCAAACATGGAGGACATAAGATGAAGATATAATCCAATTGTAGATTTGTCAAAATTCACATCCAATAAAAAGATATTGAGTAAGGTTGTATGTAGTCTTAGAGTACAACTAATTTTGTAACTAAAATTTGTCCTTTTGAAAATCTAACCGTTAAATTACATGTTTTTTATATTCTTAATACACATGTCAAATTTTGTGTCATTCGGATATTATTTACTATATGATTTACAAGCTTATATTTTATGTATAGTTTTAAATTACAAAAATTTACAATTTAAATAATTTATTAATGACATAGCTAGTGATCTTTAATTTTCTTGAAATTTTGCAAACATAGAGGATATAAGAAGAAGATGTAATCCAATAGTGGATTTGTCAAAATTCACATCTAATAAAAAGATATTGAGTAAACTTGTCATTTATTTTATTAAGACTACAACCAATTCTGTAGTTAAATTTTGTAATTTTCAAAATATATAATAATATTTATTTTACTTTATTTTGTAACTAAATTTTGTTCATAGAAAAAGCCAGTCATGCACTAGATTTCACTTTGAAAGTTGAATGATATAAGAAGAATATGTAATCAAATACTAGTAGATTTGTCAAAATTCACATATAATAAAAAAATATTGAATAAACTTGTCATTTATTTTATTAAAACTACAACCAATTCAAGCCCAAAAGAAAAAGGTCCCACCGAGATTTGAACTCGGGTTACTGGATTCAGAGTCCAATGTCCTGACCACTAGACCATGGGACCGTTGATGACTAAGTGGTCTACTTTTTTATATTAGTAGAAATATTACTAGCACGTGCACAGGAATTAGACAAAACGACAAGTTACATAGTTTTTGCAAGTTGCTTGCTTTTGCTAGCAACTTGCAAAAACTTCCTAATAGTATTATTATATGATCCATGAAACTGAAAGTTGAAAACCTGCAGCAACAAGCTTTGGGGAGATGTGGCTAAGAGGCTTCAGCAGCGTTCCGATCAAGGAGAAGAAGAAATGGGACGCGCTGGTCATCGGCGCCGGCCACAACGGCTTGATAGCCGCCACTTACCTGGCGCGCGGCGGCCTAACGGTGGCTGTTCTCGAGCGACGCCACGTCATCGGCGGCGCAGCCGTGACGGAGGAGATCATCCCTGGCTTCAAGTTCTCTCGCTGCAGCTACCTCCAAAGCCTCCTCCGCCCCTCCATCGTTAGGTGCCTCCCCTAGTTTTCTCTGTCTTTACTTTTTACTGTTCTATTTCTACTTTCAATTCAACTTAACTTAACGTTATCCAGATTACATAGATTCATTTATTAGTTTGGGAACTCAACGTTTTTCTGACTTTTAGCTTGGTGCCCACGCTACACATACAACCTTTTTTTACAATTTAAGCTGACAAGTTGTTATGTGTGGTTTCCCAGACATTTGATTTTGTTTATTTTGTGTGTGTGTTTGTGTTGGAACTGAAGAGAATTAGAGTTGGTGAAACATGGGCTGAAGTTGTTGAAGCCAATATGTACATCGTTTACACCCTGTCTTGATGGGCGTTATCTTCTGCTGTGGCCAAACGACGACCAGAATTATTTGGAGATTTCAAAGTTCTCTAAACGAGACGCAGATGCTTATCCCAGGTGCTAATTTCTCACCTCATTTAGCCACACTAGCATTGTGCTGTGCATCATGTCTGTGCACTATGCCTGTAAGCTGATAAACTAGAGCATGTGTATCATTTCGGACGCTGTAAACTGTGATCAGTTTTAGTAGAAAGTCTAACCAAAAAATAAAAATGTTTTAGTAGAAAGTAGAGTTCAAGATCTCTGAGTATGCTTAAATCTATTTATTTAAATGCTCTAAGTTGATGCCGCTAAGAATTTATAGATAGGTAATATATCATTACTGGGGTCTTTGACTCTAGGCCACGGACAGTTACAGGAATGGGTAGGCTATACGAACAATTTTTGAAAAATTATAACATACAAATTGGACACCGTTACGACACAAATACAACATGGGTACGGCATCCCAAATGAAGTGCCCGTGCATCCTAACTTTGACTATGGTTCTTTCAAAGGCAGCAACACTTTGCTCTCTTCTCCTCGGTTATCTTCTCAAAGGCGACAACCCTTTGCTCTCCCCTCCTTGGCTATCTTCTTGAAGGTTGCAATATCTTACTCTCTCCTTCCTCTTGCGTTCCTCCCAAGTGAAAATCATTTTTCTCTCTCTAGGTTTCACGCTCTATTTGCCCTCTCCCCATATAGAGGACCCTTGGGCTAAAGCTAAAGCCATCAAATTCTTTTTAGCATTGTCTATTTATAAGACTGTTTTGCTATTCCCTCTTCGACTAAGAATGCATTACCTCTTTAACAAGGAATCTATCCCTCTTGGACTAGGAATACATTATCTCTTTAACAAAGAATAGACTTTCCTTCCACACCAATGTATAGTCTTTCCTTTCACACCAAGAAAACCTAAATTAATTTTTCCTTCTTCAACTAGGAAACCTAATTGACTTTCCAAGTCACAATTGGAGTTTAAGGCAATTTCCCAACAATCTCCACCTTGACTCAAATTCCATCAATTGTCCTCAACTATCTTCTTTCCTCTTGGGATAGCTTGTACCTTAATCAAGTAGTCATCTTTTCCTCTTGGAATAGTTCCACCTTAATCAAAGCAATCCCTTCTCTTCCATCTTAATTCACACAAAGAGTCATCCACTAAATCAACCAAGCTCTAATACCATTGTTGGTCCTTTCTTTCACAGCATTGTGTGCAACTGATCTTGACAGAGTTAATTGAAATAATTCCCAATACCTGTCTATCAAGAAAATTTCATTCTTCATCCTTCATAGTATCAGGTTTCTTCCCCAATAGAGGCAAACGCAACTTCTTCCCATTGAGATAATATTCAATTTGCATCCTCTAATATCCAAAGTCTGTTTCATCAAACTTCTCAATTCCTGAAGTCTTACCTTCTTCTCTAGCCATCGTTTTCACTCTAACCTAGGTCTAATACCACTTGTTGGGACCCAGATAATATTATCACAAATAGTAGCTATTCAAAATAACAATCACACACAAAAACACAATATTTACGTAGAAAACCCTTTCTCTTGAAGGGAAAAAAACACGGGACAAACTTCAAATAATTTTACTATTATTAAATCAATTACAATAATTATTGTGTATGTCTCACAGCTAAAGAAAAATCTTTCTTTTTTTTCTTTGCTCTCACACACACTAATTATCTTTTTCAAATGCAGCAACGCTTTGCTCCCTCCTCCTCAGCTATCTTCTCGAAGGCGGCAACCCTATGCTCTCCCCTCCTTAGCTATCTTCTTGAAGGCGGCAATACCTTGCTCTCTCCTTCCTCTTGTGTTCCTCCCAAGTGAAAATCATTTTTCTCTCTCTTGGTTTCACGCTCTATTTTCCTTCTCCCCATATAGAAGACCCTTGGGCCAAAGCCAAAGCCAAAGACATCAAATTCTTTGTAGCATTGTCTATTTATAAGACTTTTTTGCTATTCCCTCTTGGACTAAGGATGCATTACCTCTTTAACAAGGAATCTATCCCTCTTGGACTAGGAATACATTACATCTTTAACAAGGAATAGACTTTCCTTTCACACTAAGGAATAGTCTTTCCTTTCACACGAAGGAAACCTAAATTAATTTTTCCTTCTTCAACTAGGAAACCTAATTGACTTTTCAAGTCACAATTGGAATTTGAGGCAATTTCCCAACAGTTCTCCCATCCCATGAAATATGAATGACTATATATATGTATATATTTAGAATTGAGGCAATCAGAAAAAGTTGAGTGATGGATTCATCAATCATTCTCCTTTCTGATCTGCCTTATTCTCTTACTAATAATAATCATCATATTGGATTCTTGAAAGTGCTTGTTTTAAATTTATATGATGAAGGCTGCCTTCCTTGTAATGTCCTGTTAAAACCGATGGATTTGGCTTGAGATTCTATACAAAATGTGCGTAGAGCCATTCAAACTTCATGGGACTACCATAACATTGTTATTTTTTCTCACTTCTTTAAATGATGTAATATGCAAGAAACATATTTCTGCTTAGCATTTTATGTCCCATGCAGTGAATAATAGTGCTTATTTGTTTTCTGTACTCTAAGTCATCTTTTTTTTTTTTTTCTTTCTTTACTTACTGATTTATAGATATGAAAGTCAACTGCATAGGTTCTGTAAATTCATGGATTTTATTTTGGAATCACATGCCCCTGAAACTCTGCATGGGGATTCATATTTGATTGATTGGCTGAGGGATAAGTTGCACAAATCAGTTTTCTGGACCCGTTGTCTACAGCATGCTCTTTACCTGGGGCAAAAAGATATGGTGTAAGTGTTACCTTTTCTACTGACAAGTATCATTTTTTTTTTCTTATTGCTTCTGTTTAATGGCATTCACATTGTAAAACCAGCTTGAATTAGTAAACATAAACCCACTATAACTCACAACTTGAATGTCTTTTAGGTTTATAATGCATTTTATATGATTTTGACAGGGACTTTATGGACCTTTTACTTTCCCCAACGTCAAAGGTTCTGAATATGTGGTTTGAGGTTGTCATCATTACTTTGAGTAACACTGAAGTCATTGTTATTTGTTTAGCATGTCTGAGATATTGGATGATGCTATTGAGTTTTATAATTAACCAACCTTGTTGATTCCAATTTACTAGGAAAATAAGAAATATGACATGTTTCAGCTATTTGACCATGAAGGGCTTTCAAAAATTGCTTCATTATGTTCATTAGGTAAAAATGCATATTAAATGAATTTATGATGATTATTGAGTGCTAAGAGATTTCCAGACTGTAGTTTGATGGTGAATGCAGTCACCGCTCTCCAAGCTTTAGAACTAAATGATTGTAGATATGTTTCCATATCAATTGTTAGTGTGGATAAAAAGCTTAAAACATTTAATAACATGTTCTTTTGATGAGCACTTAAGCAGAAGATTATTCTCCTCAAATATGATGTATTACTATTTTTGAAATTGTTTATAAAAAAAATATATGCGTGTATTTTTGTACAGGACTAAAATTCTTATGTATCAAATAAATATGCATAATCTTGAAGCTTCAGCTGCAGAAAAGAGCGTTGTTAAATGTCTTTGTCAATATCAAACTTTCTTCTCTAAGGGTTATTAGTCATTAGAGGTACCAGTTTATGTTTTTATATTATTTTCACAAGCATTTTGATCCTTGTGTGAAAGCTTGTTTACTATTCACTTGTGCAATGACATTAACCTCTGTATCTAATGATGTTTGTCATTAATTTGGGTATCTACAGTCAGATGTGGTGAAGGCAACACTTGCAGCAGATTCTATTATTGGAACTATGGTAATACTTCTATTCTTGGTGCATGGTGTAGATATTTAGTTGTGATTTTTTCTGTTTGAACACTGGGTCATACAAATTAAAATTTTATATAAAAGGAAACAGTGAGACCATGATTTTTCTTTGAGCTCTCCCCCCTCCGCCCCCCTTTAAAACCTCACATAAATGTTACTTTTTACTCTTTTGATGCTCTTCAGTTTAATTCATCATGACATTTAGTCACTGATAAGTGTTTCCTTAAAATGTTTAGGAAATGTCTTCAGGAATTAGTTCCAAGCAAAAAAAACCCACTTAGCTCTTCTTGGGAGGTAGAGTCACTCTTATCAAAAGCACCCTTTCTAATTTACCCACTTACTTTCTATCTCTATTCCCTATTCCTACTAGTGTGGCTAATCGGATTGAGAAGCTCCAGCGGAATTTCTTATGGGGCGGGTTTGGTGATGATTCTAAAATTCATTTGGTTAAATGGGCTTCTGTTTACACTCCTATCTCTTCGGGTGGATTAGGGATTAGGAAGATAAGACTTTTCAATATAGCTCTTCTTGGGAAGTGGTTATGGAGATTTGGGATTGAGAAGGATGCCCTTTGGAGGAAAGTGATAGAGTTGAAATATGGATGTTTGTGGGGGGGATGGTGCTCTAGATCTGTTAATGGTCCTTACGGTGTTGCTTTATGGAAGAGTATCAGTCAAGGTTGGCCTTCTTTCTCTCGCCATATTCTTTATGATATTGGTGATGGGTCCAAGGTGAAGTTTTGGCAAGACCATTAGTGTGGTGAGGCTCCCCTTGTGGTTAGTTTCCCTGGCCTGTTCAGATTTTGCAGGAATAAGGAGGTTAGTGTGGCTGAGCTTATGAAATCCCCCCATGGATTCCTTTTTTGGGATGTGAGTTTCTTTAGGGGTGTGCATGCTCGGGAACTTGAGGCTCTCTCAAGCTTCATGGAAACTATTTACGGTTCTTCTATAAGGGGGTTTGGCAAGGACAAGATGTGTTGGATTCCTAGCAAAGATAAGGGGTTCTTGGTGAAAGACTATTATCAAATCTTAGCCGGTCCTAATATCCTTGGTTTTCCTTGGAAAAGTATTTGGAAGCAGAAGATTCCCTCTAGAGTAGCTTTCTTTGTTTGGTCCGCTGCCTTAAGGAAATGCTTGACGATTGATAATTTGCGTAAAAGGAAGGTGTGGATTTTGGATTGGTGCTACATGTGCAAGAGTAATGGTGAATCGGTTGACCATCTCTTCCTTCACTGTCCCGTTGCTAGGGATCTCTGGTCTATGGTTTTGGGTTTATTTGGTTTATCTTGGGTTATGCCTCATTCTGTTTTGGGGCTGTTAGGGTGTTGGCAAGGCAGCTTTGGTCGTCATCAGAATGGTTTTATTTGGTCCATTGTCCCTCATGGATTAATGTGGTGTCTTTGGAGGGAAAGAAATAGTCGTTGCTTTGAAGATATTGAGAGATCTATTCCGGACCTCAAGCTTTTCTTTTTTACAACTTTGTGGGATTGGTTGTTTGCTTTGCAAAACAAATCTTTCCCTTCTTTTTTTGATTTCCTAGATTCTTGCAATTTTTGTATTTGACTTGTTGTCCCTTTGTTCACTCCCAGTGTACTAGGGTGTTTCCCTTTTGATTTCTATATATCACATATTACTTATCAAAAAAAAAAAAAAAAAAAACCTAGGAATTAACACGTAGATTACTAGGAATTAGCACCTAGACATTAGAAAATTCCAACATAAAATTACATTCATCAAGCCTCCCCTAAAACTCTTTTCATGGGGGCCTTTAAATACACTCCCAAATTGCATCAAATAAGGAAAGAAAATCAACTCACAATTAAATGATAACCAAATCCCATAAAATCCTTGAACTCAAATAAAGGCAATTCCCAAAATAGTTCAACATCAAATCAGCAACAATTTTGGTTCAATGAAGTAATCACTAGTGTCTGCATCAACTCCCTTGAGTTGGGAGAGCCTTGAGTCCTTGACCCCTTCAAATGAGTTCCCACAGCCCATGTAGTGCTATAGCAGATTAAGGTCAAGGATCCAAGTGAATTTGAGTCTGGTCCTCCCTTTTAATGTCCAAAATAGTATCAATATGTCCTTGACATACTGATAGAAGCTTCAGTGAATTAGTCATAAGGTTTGTACTGGGATCATGAGAAGCTCATCAAATGGATCATCTGGGATAACTACTGGACCTTTGAATTTTCTTCCAAATACACATTTGGTCCAAACTGTTTCAACACTTTGAATGGTTTGAGTCGTTTGATACTATTTGTAGGGAAATAATTCGAGCCTAAGTGGAAGAAATAATCATCTTCTGGAAATATTATAACATGAATCAACCTGAACTTTATATTGAATATCATTTGTTTCAGATTGCTTACTGACCTCATGATTCTTTTCATGAACATGATGTGTATATGTTTCTGCTAATTTAGATACGTTAACATGTGATGATAGTGGGAGAAGATTGAAAGGCTTCCTACATTTTACGTCAAACCAACTCATACTTATAGACCTAGTGGTGCAATTTTCATATGTAAATTGGCTGGCAATATTTGCTCATTACCCTTTCAAGCGTTTCTAGGCTTATGATTCTTAAGCCCTTTTTCTCAGTTGTCTTTTTAGGTTGTACTAACATACACTTCACTCACCTTAGGTGTATCAAGACTATTCTCAGGGAGTTTGGCTTGAGGCGATACAATGCAACCTAGGTAGTCAGGATCCCCCTCGAACTTTTCATCCATGCCTTGGATGTCATCGATGTTAGGTTCATAGTCTAGTTCTTCTAGACTTTCCTCATTACACTTCTTTTTTCCCGTCAATTAAGAGGGCTTTATTAGGGCACCTGGTTGCAACATGACCAAAGCCACATTTAAAACATTTGACTCGAGACTAGTTCAGATTGAGGGTTCACTACCCATCCCTCTTCCCTTTTCATCTTTACTAATTGACAACTACCAGGGTTGGGCTTTGACTGAGGTGGAATTGCTGGTGGTTTGATAGTGTTGATTCCTGGCTGGGTGCTAATTCCTAGGTTTTCCTGCTTGGTGTTGAATACTAGGTTTATCCTTCTTTTCTATTATTTTTATTTTCCCCAATTTTCCATTGAATTTTGTGCTGCATCAAATTTAGTATCAGAGCATCATTGTTCTGCATCAATCTACGTTCTATCCCCATTTAAAGAGGGCTATTTGAAGTTAAATACCCTTCTAAATAATAGAAAGCAAAATTCACTGCAGGTTACTTGTCACCCTTTTTTTTTATAATTTAATTTTAGTATTTTTTTTTACATGGGGTATTTCATTTATCAAAAAATGAGTTTTCAAAGGAGCAAGCTGTTCATATTTCTTTCTGGCAATTTATGTGAACTTTTAAAGTTTAAGCATATATTGCCTAAAATTTACTCATGCTTTGGATTGGGTTATAATTATCATCTATTTGCTGGTTCGATGGCATTTTCGGTTGACCATAATGACATAAACTTTAAAGAGTTGCAAGAACTATTTAACTCATACCATTGTCATGGGCTTACCATTGTCCATATTCCCTTCTAAGACAATATTGAGGTCTCAAGGTGATTCATATTTTCATTTCCATTATTTTGTGCAGCTCAGATCTGTTTTAATTATTACAAAAACAGTAGTGGTCTTTTGACTGAATAAAAGAAATGATATTCTATTTTTCAGCATTAATAAGATGGCCTTCTTAGTTTTGTTTCATAGGCAAGTATCCATACACCTGGGAGTGGATATGTTCTGCTACATCATGTTATGGGTGAAACCGATGGTGAACGAAATATTTGGTCGTAAGTATCTCACATGTGAAGGTTATTTACAGGACAATCAATTTTGTCATTTGTACATAGTAAAATAGCAAGCTCAACCTAGGTATGCATATATTTTTGTATTATTTTGTTTGAAAATTCCCAAATTATTTTGATTGGAAATCTTTGGCCTTGTGGTCCACATATCCATCTTAAATAGCATGTTGTTTTCTCTTTTTGTTGCCTCTACATTTTAAAAAAAGAAATTATATTGGTAGTTGTGGTATCTTGGTTGATTTTACATTTTCATTTTGATTTTCACATTGTTGAAATGTCTCCTATTGCATGCATCTTTCTGTTTATCAAATTCCATTTACATGTATGGTTGACATTCTTTGTAGGCACGTTGAAGGTGGGATGGGTTCTGTGTCTTTGGCCATTAGTAAGGCTGCTAAAGAAGCTGGTGTTCATATTATAACCAATGCGGAGGTATGTTTATTAGAAATGTAATGATGCATAATCCTTTAGTTCAACTATAATTTTTCCTCATTGTGCGAGCGTGTGTTTAACCTTTTATCCTCCATATTTCTAACTTTCATTAGTGGAGTCTAATACTCTTTTAAGTTTTTATTTTGATTAATACAGAGACATGATATTAATGCTTATTTAAAATGTAACATACTTCTAGTTAAGCCAACAAGCTCTAATTGAAATGGTTTCCTCTCCCCCCATAAGAATGGGGTGGAGGATGGGGTCATAAGATAAAGAACCCTTTGGTGCATGTGTAAATTACAAATTAAAAAAATAAAAATAAAAAGGAACATTCTTCTAGTTTAGCCTTTTTCAGAAATAGCTTATGTTCAATAATCTGGCTTAGTTTTCATCTCTTTCTACATTGCTTCTGTGTATGCAATAATTTGCTTTCCTCAGCTATGAAAATTATTGTCCCTTGACTTTGAAAATTCGTCTCTTTTTCAGGTTTCGAAATTGATGATTGAAGACTCCGGCATAGTAAACGGGGTTAGTTTGAATTCCTACATTGCCTCAATTGAGCAATCTCAAAGCATTCATTAAACTGTTCTGAGCTCCATGTCACTTTAATAATCTAGGTGCTGCTGACTGATGGGGAACAATTTTGTTCTTCAATTATTTTGTCAAATGCAACCCCTTACAAGACTTTCATGGTAAGAAAATTGAAAGTGCTATTTCTACTTCATGACTGGGTGAAGCATTGAGTCATTGACACCAAATGATTACTAAAGAAAGATGTAAACAAATGTCTTCACTAAAAATGGTGGCAGATTTAAGTCAGCTTGTCAACTTTCTCTCATTAATTTTTCTCCCTTTTTAAGATTAAGCTTTTCTGATACAGGAGTTGGTCCCTCAAAATTTTCTTCCTGATGATTTTGTACGAGCTATCAAGAACTCTGATTATAGATCTGTAAGATCCCTTCATTCATAACATCAATCATGCACACATGGAAAACTATTGAACATATGTCTCTCATATTTCTAGATCACTAAATATAATTAGTTCATTATGTTTTATAGGGCTGTAAAATCCTTAATTTACTACTTTTTCTGGATTATTCTTTAGGTAAATAGAAAAGGAAAAGAAAAGAAACCAACCTACAAAAAGTGGCCTTTTCTATGTCATGAAAGTTGTGGCCCTTTGGGTAGTGAGTCCAATTTAAACAAATGAAAGCTCTCCATGCTAGTCTTCCCAAGCTAGCAGACTTTTATGAAGATAATCTGCATTATAATAAAAAGGGAATTGCTGAAGAAGTGTAGTGTAACTGGAAAGGATAAAGTCTTGTGGTGTATGAAATGAATTTTCATCAGTAGTGTTGCATGTGTAGTACTTCCATGAGTTTTAGTTCTATGATGTAACTTAACTTAAGATGTCCTTTTTTTTTTCCCTCTTGGAGGGACTTCTTTCTTTTTTTCTATGTTTGGAACAGTTTGTCTTTGGAGATAATGGTATTTAATGAGTTGATTTTGGTTGTCGTTGACTGCTACAGGGAACAACAAAAATTAACGTAGCCGTTGATAAATTGCCTCAGTTCAAGTCTTGCAGATTGAATTATCCAGAGGTGGGTCCTCAGCATACAGCCACCATTCGCATTGGTTCAGAAAGGTATTCTAGCATGTACAAGATACACACACTCGTGTAAAAACCATTTTAAAGCTTATGTCCATTCTATGTGATTCCATATGGTTAATCTTACTCATCCACTGATCTGCTTGTGTAATTAGTACCTTTTCTTTTAGTAAGTAATTAGTACCAATTTTCTATTTGTATGTATCAATGGTAGATTTGAATCATTTCCCAGATTTCACTCCTAGGTCTATTGTGATATCTGGACTGGATCTTATGCATACCTTCTTACCTTTTCCTCTTATTTCGGGTCAATATAGTATGGAGCAGATTGGTTCAGCATGTCAAGATGCTTGGAATGGTTTACCATCACAAAGGCCTGTAATGGAAATGACAATTCCTTCTTCATTGGACAAGACCTTATCCCCGCCTGGTAAGTAAAAAGGGAAAACTTCTGAAGTTCTTTAGAAATTGTATTGTTTAATTCAAAGATGTTGGTTTGATCTCCATGCCATATTAGCTTTTTGTAACAGAAAAAAATAAAATCCAGAAACATGTAGATTCTCTTGCAATAGATTTTCATACAAACTTGACTGAAGAGAGATTAAAGGAACGATTGTCCTTGTCAAAGCAGCAATGTACTATGCGAAATTTTAGTGATGGAGATTAAAATTTCTTCTAGCTCGTTAATTTTTTTCTTAATGAAACTAGAACTTTCACTATTTATGGTGAGAATTGAATGCATGCAGTTTGTGTTGGAAGCTGAAGTCCCTAGAAATTATTTGCTATAAAGCTAACAAATACTTTTACAGAAGCATTGTTTACTTTCCACTCTAATGAAATTGATAGTCTTCTTTTGTGTCAAGGGTATATTTCCTCAAAATTATATGGGATCTCAATGTAATTAATTTCTTTTCTTATATTCTTACAATTCAGATGTTGCAGTTTGATGTACTGTCTCCATTTACTTGTAAAATAATCAACCCTGCATTTCTTTTTTGTAGGTAAGCATGTCATCGGCTTGTTTACGCAATACACACCTTATAAACCCTCGGATGGTAGCTGGGAAGATCCCATATATAGAGTAAGTTGCTATTCTACCTACAGGATTACATGAATTGGCAGTATTTAGCACTTAAATTACTTATCTTGTTATTAATTTTTTTCCCGAGTGCAATGTTTAAATCATTCTAAGTGGTGCTGTACGGATTCATTGATTGCCATATGATAAATCCCGATAGGAATCATATGCACAAAGATGCTTCAACTTGATTGATGAATATGCTCCTGGCTTCAGCTCATCAGTCATCGGCTATGACATGCTAACACCACCAGATCTTGAAAGAGAATTCAGTCTGACAGGTCTGTGCAATTTTATGTTGACTACTGACATTATGAATATGTAAGTTTATTTGGCAAAAAACTTACATCTTTTCTTTGGCCTGTGGAAACAAATTACAGGAATTGTGGTTGAGTAGATAAAATACATGTTTTTGTTTTCTTGCTAGACAATGACAACATGTGACATAAAATGAATGTTATTGCATTTTGAATGTTATTTACTACACTTTAAATATGTAACAGGGGGGAATATTTTTCATGGTGCTATGGGTCTGGATTCACTCTTCTTGATGCGACCCATTAAAGGATGGTAATTCTCACAGCCTCTGGAAATTATTTTAGTGGGTGATCAAGAATAATTCAATTCGAGATATGTATGCATCTTATATACTGTGTCATGCAAAGAATAATTGCTTTTCTTCTGGATACAGGTCAGATCATAGGACGCCAATTAGAGGGCTGTATATGTGTGGAAGTGGATCACATCCTGGAGGTGGCGTAATGGGTGCACCTGGCCGTAATGCTGCACATTTTGTTCTTCAGGATGTTAAGAAGCATTCTCGTTAGAAGTTCTTATATACTTTACTGATCTCTCTATGGTTATGATTGCTTGCTGTTATTTGTAACAAAACCTTCAGTTAGAATGAAAATTTCATGGTTTTTTCCTTGAACCTTTGTGCAGAATAGTATGTGTTTATTGCTGCAGTTAGTTTCAGTTTGTAACAATTCTTTGTAGCCAACTTTGAGCTCCTAGCTTCAGCTATTTGTAACACAAACGATGCCTCCAGCTGCGTGCTTTCTCTGCATAATAGGCTGAAGAATCTGTAACTAAACTCTCCTTATTTAAACGTAAAATACCCATCTTAAAAAAAAATGAGTTAATTAGGCATAAAATGTTCTATGCTGTTCTGTTTTCCAAATAAGAGAAAGTGGAGAAAAAGAAGAAAAGAACTGATTTGCCCATATCACTGGTGCCTAGATATATAAGACGTAGGGTAAAGCTTTGAAGAACCAAAACTCTCACCATAGTTTGCTTATTGCTGTGAGATATGCTCGCAGGGACATTTTTGACAGCAATTGCAACTGAAACGTAACCCTGCTGTTCACGTTTAATTTTGCTATGTAAAACAGAATGTGGTATCTTATGTAACGAGTGTGTGGAACACTTTCTTTTTCTTTTTCATTTTTTTGTATAATGGGAATGTAAATTCCATGTGTGATAAAGTCGTTACGTGCACCTTGACCAGAGATAAGATAATTTCTGGTGAAATGTGGTTGGCACGTAGCGTGGTGTTATGATAGTTTGTGACTAAAAGTACCATTTTAACCAATTGGACTCCTACCGATTGCATTACGCTAGGAATTGAATCCAATGTAAACATTTCCCTTGCATTGACGGGCCCTCATTCCTCTTTCCAATGTAAACCAAGAGTAGGAATTGAAGGTTGGTTTTCTAATTGTCAATCTTTTTAACAGTGTTTGGTTGTAAATGAGGTGAAGAGAAAAGAGGAGAAGGGAGAGAGGGAAAAGATAGGGAAAGAAATTAAAAAGAATATGCTTCCTTTTTACATGTTTGGAAAAAGTGTGGGAAGACAAAAGAAAAGAAAATAATATATTTAATTTAGACATATGTTTTTGCCTAAACACCCCCTAATAAAAGTTACAATGTTTGTTTTGATGATAGATAAAATTGAAATTTTAGAAGCTATCAGCAGTGAGCTCTTTAAAGTTGCAGGTTTTGTTACTTATTTTTCTTCTCATTTCCATCCAATTTGGGTGGATGAGAAAAGTGGACCCGAATGGATGCTCCATCCTTCGCTTTTCTCTTCTTTCCTATCCTATAATCTCAACCAAATTAGAGATATTATCATGTCAGCACAATTTCCTTTCTTTTCTCTTCTCATCCTCCATTTCCAAACAAAGTGTAAGTTTTAATCATTGAAAGCAATTGCACATTAAATCTGTTTTCTAATCTCTACTCTTGTACTAATGCTTGATTAATGTTAGTATATTTGCCTCGTAAAAAAAATATATATATATATATATTATTGAACATTTTTTATATGGAATAGAAATGGCATAGGACAATCGATTTCAAAATACGACTGGTCGTAGTATGTGCTATGCTGTAAGCCTATAACAGGTATCAACAGTTGTTTATTACTCCCTAGTCCGATCCCACGTGTCAAAGCTTGGTCTTTGTCAGTTGTCTTTTAGCCTCCTCTTTATTCAGAAGCACCAACCGTCACTCACTCATTCTCAGTAAATTTAAAATCGTTGATCAGAGAAGAGAGAACACATATCAAATAAAACACTCTCTCCCTATACTTCCACTTTTAGTACTCTTCTGAGAGAATGTGGCGAAGGAGCTTTAGCAGCGCAACCGCAACGAGCGCGTTGAAGGACAAGAAATGGGACGCGCTGGTCATCGGCGGCGGCCATAACGGCCTAACATCCGCCGCGTACTTAGCACGCGCCGGCCTCTCCGTCGCCGTCCTCGAGCGTCGCCACGTCATCGGCGGCGCCGCCGTGACCGAAGAACTCATCCCTGGCTTCAAATTCTCCCGCTGCAGCTACCTCCAGAGCCTCCTCCGCCCCGCCATCATCAGGTTCATATTATTTCGCACCTCTTTCTCTCTCTAAATTTTATGTTATAGTTAATTAAGCAACTGTGTTTATTTGCTTTTTTTTGGCAATGGAAAAGAGAGTTAGAGTTACGGCGACATGGATTGAAGCTCTTAAAGAGGAGTCCATCTTCGTTTACGCCTTGTTTGGATGGACGCTATCTTCTGTTGGGCCCTGATAAGGACCTTAATCATTCTGAGATTTCCAAGTTCTCCAAACAAGACGCCGATGCTTATCCGAGGTCCTTCTATGCAATTTTCTCTTTCCTCTTCGTTATTTATTTATTAATTTCTTGTGTAATAAATGGTGAATGAGAGTTAAAGCAGAGACGGGAATCGAACTCAGAATCTCTAGCTCTGATAGCATGTTAAATTAGCGATTGTATTTAATTATTTAACCATAATTCTCACAGAAGAATACATATGAATGACTATGATTAGTTTATCAAGGAGCCTTAGCTAATGCCGTAGTTTTGGGACTAACAAGGCTTTGTTGTTGTGATTTACAGATATGAAAATCAGCTAGAGAACTTCTGTAAATTTATGGATCCGCTTTTGGATTCAGCACCTCCTGAATCTTTGCAAGGTGTTTCATCTTTCAAGGATCGTTTCAAGAATGGAATACAAAAATCATCGTTTTGGGCTCATTGTTTGCGGCAGGCTATCGCCTTGGGCCAAAAGGATATGGTGTAAGAATTCTTGATGTATAATCATTTCCTTGTAGTGTTAACGAATTGCTTTCTGGTTATTTTTGCAAATACAGTTATTTGTTGCGGTCAAGTCTATATGGATTCCACCGATGTTCTTATGGCCCCACTGGATCTGCCCCCTTCTGTGGGATTCAGTTCTTTCAGATTGATTAATTTTATGGTTTAGATTAAATATTACAAATCTAAAGGAATATCTAGTGCCTCGTAATTTAAAATTTTAAATGACATGGCATCATGTACACAATACATGGTTAGATATACAAGAAATAAAATCTTAATCCCAAAATGGACTTGTAAAATGGAGAGAATCCTAATTCATTTGGTTCTAGGGTTCAATCTCTTGAAAGTTCATGTGGATTCCATGGCTGCTTGATTTATGTAAAAATTTGAATTACAGTCTCAGCCTTTTAATGATATGTATTTCTTGATTTTTGACAGGGACTTTATGGACCTTTTATTGTCCCCAGCATCGAAGGTTTTGAATAACTGGTTTGAGGTTGTCATTATAGTCTTGATTTCTTTGCAATTTTATCCTTTAAATTTGTCAATTTTATTTATTAATATATATTGCTTCCGCTTATATCAAAACTCAAAGATGATGTTCAAATTTACTTCATCAACTAGTTTCAAGTATAGGCATATAGAAATCTCACTTGGGAAGGAATTTTGATCATTTGGATTGTGTAAATTAATTTTTAAGTATTCGTTGACATGGTTTGGCTTTTCATTGTGTGTCATTCCTCATCTGTAAGTAACTAAAGGATTCTTTCTTAAATTACATGGTATGATATATTCATGTTATTGTTCACGTTTACTCATCAAAGTGTTCTCGTAGTGATTTTGAATATAGTCTTGTTGGGGGAATAATTGACTATGATAGTTTTCTGACGGGGATTAAACCTTATAAAGTTTTAAGTCTATTAGTTCAATGAATATCTGTTACTGACTTTGATATTTACAGACAGATGTTCTGAAGGCAACGCTTGCGACAGATGCTGTAATAGGAACCACGGTAAGAGTTGTTATTAGAAAAACATGGAGAAGCATTTTTTTGAGCATTGAATCATTCTATATAACACAAATGGGCATGTGAACAACCTGAAAAACTATTTGGCACAATTTCTGCTACATTATAAGTATTAATAAACAATTGACCTCCTAAAATCTGTACAATAGGGGACTGTCCATACACCTGGGAGTGGATATGTTCTACTTCATCACGTGATGGGAGAAACTGATGGCGATCGTGGAATTTGGTCGTATGTATCTCTAACAATGGCTTGACGTGTAATTTGTTCATCACAGAAACAGCATTGTAAATTGCCTTTGATCCTTTTCCTATTTAAAAGAAATCTAGATTTCATTGATTGTTAATAGCCAAGTATGTCTGAAAAAAATATATATAAAATAAAATATAAAATAAAAAAAGCTAAGTATATTTTGTATAATTGAGTAGAAAAATGAAGCAGTGATATATGGTAATTCTAGTGTAACTGCATGAAGATAGTTAGAGGGCAAGAAAATATGGCCTATCATGGAATAGAAATGTCACCATTAGCTTTGGAAATCAGAATAAAGGGATGCTAAATCCTCTTACTTGATGACAAAGAAACTTTATCAATTTGGTAAATACTGAAAATGTGTAATATTATGTGTTTGTGACTTACATTGACTTCAGAAAGCTTTACGTTTAGGGAGATTTGCAGAAACAACGGACCCTTCTACATCTTTAAATCATTATATATTTTTCTTAAGTTCATATGATGTGCCCATTTGTTGGTCAAGATTAATTAGTACCTTTACAAAAACCACAAATTAATGCTCTCCCCTTTTCTTTTTAATGTTGGTAGTTATTGAATTGGGCAATTAGCCATCATGTTTAAATTTATGCAAGTATGAGTTATTGCTTTAAGCTCCCTCTTAGAGAACTGGTGTACTTGAAAACCAAGATTTCTCTCCTTTTCTTGTTAAACTTGGTAGTTATTGAATTAGTCATCGTTTACATATACAAGTATGAGCTGTTGCTTTAAGCTCCCTGTTAGAGAACGGATGTATTTGAATCTTAATATTTCCTGTAGGTACGTGGAAGGTGGGATGGGCTCAGTATCCTTGGCTATCAGTAATGCTGCTAAGGAAGCTGGGGCTCATATTGTCACAAGTGCAGAGGTATATGTGTCTGGAATCACTCCAGCAGCTTTCAGTAATGCACCTCCCTTTTATAAGTACTTTTAAACATTATTCTATAAACTTCAATTTGATATCATTCGGTTGCATCAGTGCAATTTTGTAGTCAGACAAAACCAGGATAGGCATGGAAATGTTAGATTCTAGAAATTTAATTAAATTCTAAAAGATTTTAATGTAAGGTTCAAATCATTTGAGACAATGGAATGTATTGAGTTGGTCAGGAATTTACAGCATCATGGAACTACTGTTCAGAATTAAAATTTTGAATTTGTACTTTTAAATATGTTGAGAGTTGCATTACTTGATGCCTTATTTGGTATATCAGCATGCAGAGCCCTGGTCCAATTGCCCTTTATGACTGTGAGTGCCTACAGAGGGAAAGACCTAGAGCTGGGGAAACTTTACTAAATAGTTACTGTAGTTGGATCAAGCAGTTTAGAAGGGACGGTTTAACCTTCAAGCAGGTCCCATATTGCTTCTGATTAAAGTAATTTAGACAACAGTACACTGAACACCCAAGTATTTTAGATGATAGTGATGTATATGCTGAGTTTAAGGGAAATATTCTCTTAATTATCTTTGATTTAGGGATCCCCATAAAATAGAATTGGTGTAATTCACCACAAACTTTTTTTCTTCATTGATCTCCTTAATATTCTTCAGCTGATGCAGTTATACTTTATGTAGTTGTCTTTTTCTAACCTTGATTTTTCATTTTTGACATTTAGGTTTCACAATTGTTGGTTGAAGACTCTGGTGCAGTGAATGGGGTTAGTTTTGTTGCATGGCTTCCCTCAATGGAGCAGATTTAAAGCGTGGTCAAACTAATTACTCTATACATGGCTAATATCATTTAGGTATTGCTGGCTGATGGTACACCAGTGCGTTCTTCAGTTGTTTTATCGAATGCAACCCCTTATAAAACTTACATGGTATTTTATTGACACTACTGATTTATTTTGAATTTACTAAAAGTGTACACAATTGATGTTGTAATCATGAGAAAGGTATTTAGGTTAAATTTCTTAATACTCTATTCTGCTTGGATTTTATTGTGATTATAGGTTTTGCTCATGTGACAGGATTTAGTGCCTAGAGATGTTCTTCCTGATGATTTCATCCGAGCCATTAAGTACTCTGACTATAGTTCCGTAAGCTCCCTGTTCAACTGTATTTACTTTGACAGTCAAGTGCATACGTTCTTTTTTGTGTCACTTTGTCTGTTATATTGGAATGCTTAGGTAGGAGGCAGATATATAACAGCTTCTTGTGTACTATAAACTATTGAAGAACAATGTTCTATCATTCTGTAATAATTAGGATTAGATGATTGCATGAAACTTGGTCTAAATGTAATCTATGACCAATTGTGGGATAAGTCTATTATGAACCTTTCAGTTGACTAAGATTTTGGTGCTCATACTTTCTAATCCTGACATTATTTGAAGTCATTGGGTTTATGTTACTTTGCAATAAGAAAAGATATTAGCAATCTATTGGCCTGAAGGATATAGAAAAATATAATTTGACAGAAACTAGGACTGTGTAATAAATGAAATTATGGTGGATACATAAAGGTCAAAAGAAGCAGGTGAACAAAATCCTCTGAGACTCTGTGTTCCTTAGCACTTTGTTATGCTGTGTAAAAGAATCTAATGATAAGATCCCATATCACTTCATTAACTTGAAAGTCAAAATGCTTTAATCTTCTATGATTCTGGGAAGTATTAAAATTTTTTATGTCTGCAGAAAGTTTATGGCACTTTGTTACTATAGTGACATCAGTTCTAGTACATGGAAATTACCAAATGAGCCTGTAGGACCAATTGCAAGTTGTAGCAGGACTTGTTTCCCAGTACTTAAAGTTACTTACTTCCTCTGTATGTGGCTATCATCTACTGAAACAGGCAACTACAAAAATAAACTTAGCAGTTGATAAATTGCCCCAGTTTCAATGCTGCAAGATAGGCCATCCTGATGCTGGTCCTCAGCATGTTGGCACCATTCATATTGGGTCTGAAAGGTATGGCATTATCTCAGCAATGATAATATATTGGTTTTGGATCCATGAGCTATTTCTCTATGTTCTCTGAGACAGTCAACTAAAAAGATGTTTCAAAATTGTTTATCACTAATTTCGGGCATCCAAGACTATGCTAATCCTTTGGCAATATGATTTGGATAGGGTGAAAGGCACAGCTGACAACAAGTATTTGATGAAAATGTTTAGATGCACGTCTAACCTGTTATTTTCATTACACTAAACTCGTCTCATGCTTTTCACGTTGAGTTAATATTTAGACCTTATAAGAGGGGGAAGTGTCCAGTGGACAATTGGCTCAAAATTCTGCTGGTTCTCTTACCAGCAACATCAAGCAAGGCGGAAATGCAGAGGGGGTTTTATGTAGCAAACTCAATAACTGTCGGAGTTGAGCTCAGAGTATGCTGATAGACATGGTGATTGTTGCAGTTGTGGAATAAACTTTCGTTGACCAGTTTAGTTAACATTCCTAACATGTTGTATCCCTTCCCAAACAACTCTAACATCATGAGAGTGAATTGTAAACCTTCCACTATAATGAACAGATTATTTGAAACATTTAGTTATGTCATTTAATAGTGGACTACCTTCAAAAGTTGAGTGATCCTGGCAAATGTTCCCACCTTTAATTTTAGATTTCAATTCTGTGCCCTTTACCTCTATTTTGGACATCTAATATTTGAATGCAATTCCAAACTTTCTTATATCTGTTCTGCCTATCTTTTAAGTATGGAGGAAATTCACTCAGCCTGTCAAGATTCTGCCAATGGAATACCATCACGAAGACCAGTCATTGAGATGACAATTCCCTCTGTACTTGACAAGACTATATCTCCACCAGGTACTCAACTTTGTCTTTGAGGCAATTGTGATATCTTTTTCCTCTTAGCATTTTCCTCTATGTTATTAAATTGATGGGTTTTGCACACCTTCTGTATTTTCTTTACCAAAATCAAAGAAATTGAAGTGGAACCTCAATTCTGAATTCACTCTCGTATTGTGGCAAACTTATGAAAAGATGTCCATCAACTTATATTTTTACATTCTTACCCTTTCAATAATTAGCTCACACACACACACACACAAACACACAAATCTTTCGGTTCAGCGTGTGTTTCATTGGTGTGCAAAATGCATATCTCAAATTCTTTATATGCTTAATCTATGTTTTTATTTCTAGTTGTAATTTTGACTTAAAACTTTCTGTCAGCTGTTAGTTGTTGTTGTTGTGTGTGTGTGTGTTTTTTTTTTTTTTTGGGGGGGGGGTGGGGGGGGTGGGGAGAGGGGGAAGAAGAGATCAGCGGTTGTTTGTTGTTCAAGCTAATTATGAATCTTTTTCTCTTACAGAGTTATTAAAATAAGGTGTGCTAGAATTAACCACTCTGGCGAACCATTAGTGTGTGACACGGCCATCTGTATTTGCTTCGTTTTCAATGATGTTCCTTCATTTTTTTTTTCAGTACTGATATTCTTTCATGTGACGATCTAGAATTGGGCATGATCTAGAGATGTTTATATTCTCAAGTATCCTCTGCTTGCTCATTTTTCAATAACACATCTGTCAGAATCTTTTTGTTTTTCATAGATAAGCATGTGATCAACCTGTTCATTCAATACACACCATATAATCCATCGGATGGTAGCTGGGGAGATCCTGCTTACAGAGTAAGTTATTCTTTAGAAATTGGTGCATTGACATTGTCCTGCAATTGCTTCCTCTTGCTTTATACATAAAATGTCTTTTATCTTTCAGCAGTCACATGTTCTTTTGTTGTCCCAATTAGAAAATTTTCACTCTAATTATGATCTAATTTGTTTGTGGGTAGCAGATCTTCATTGTTCTGACTAATCCTTGGGAAACTGGCAAATTATCTTCTTTGCAGGAATCATTCGCACAAAAATGTTTTGCCTTGATTGATGAATATGCCTCTGCATTTAGCTCATCAGTCATTGGCTATGACATGTTGACTCCACCAGATCTTGAAAGGGAAATTGGTCTGACAGGTACTTCATAACCACAAATATTGACCTAGGAGTTTAGACAGAATGTTCAGGCAATTAAGTTAGGGTCTGATTGGCACTCTACAACCAAATAATCCTAAATCAATACACAAATATTTGGTTGCAGAGTTGGCATCCTAAACCAAGTTGACGAGTTTTGCTCCAAACCTCCAAACTATTATGGGGCAACTTAAATAAGCATTCATGAATACTTTTTGTTACATGGCCCATTTAAAAAGCCATGTGACTTGTTTAGATGACTTAATCATCTAAACAAAATACACATGCATGGTCATTTGAACCATCTAAATAATGTTAAAAAGTACTGGCACTAAATAAACAAAAATTTAGTTCACAGAAATATAAGTTTATAAGACTTTGTTGTTATTGTTGGAACAAAAAAGCTTGATAATTTGTTTACTTTGTGACTATTCTCATAAATTAACCAAGCTGCTTTTCATACAATTTTATAAAGATACTGTTTCTTAAACCATTCGAATCTAAAATGATTTTTAACAGGAGGGAATATCTTCCATGGTGCTATGGGTTTGGATTCTCTCTTTCTCATGCGGCCGGTAAAAGGATGGTAATTCATAAAAGCATATAGATATTTACAACTAGAATCATCATAGAAATTTGTCTTTTTCTTGCCATTCTTTCTTACATAGTTTGATAGTTACATGGGGAAGTATTGAAATCTAACTTGATTTGTGATTTTGGGAACGAAGGTCAAATTATAGGACTCCACTCCCAGGGCTGTACTTGTGTGGGAGCGGGGCCCATCCTGGTGGTGGTGTGATGGGCGCACCTGGGCGTAATGCTGCACAGCTAGTTCTTCAAGATGTCAACAAATCATAAAATTGATATATTAAAATTCCCCAGCCATATGGTCTGAACTGAGCTTATAAAAAAACAAAAAAAACAAAAAATAAAAATTGAAGGCTTTTAAAAGTTCCTGTTTCCTTTTATTCCTTTAGTAGGATTTGCTTTACTATTAGTTATTTTATGAATCAGCACTATCTTGCACTTGCTATCTTTATAAACGTCAGACCACCCAGGCTTTCTGATTCCCCTCACATGTAGACAAATAGATTGGAGCTTCTACAAAGCTAACTTATAAAAGTTGGTTTTTCGAAAGCTATAGTCGATTGGGTCCATTAACGAATGCTGAAGTGGGAGGTGCACAATATTCAATTAAAGAGGTATTTGTTTATTTACCTTTGCTACTTGCTACTTCTCAATGTAATGGGACTTGCTCAAATCCTCCATAATGAGTGCAACTGAGCACCTTATTACATATTTTGATTGATTGTATTTCTTGAGTTAATTGGGTAACCTGGAGTAGGTTTTGTTAAAAAATATTGTATGACCATATTTTGTTAAAAAATAATTACATTATTTTAAGAATGGTTTGAGACTAACACTTATAAATTACATATTTTATTTTCTTTTTCCACTTAACAAAATTACGAATTGTCAAAATTCTCCCACAACTTGCATGATACATATTGTGACTGAACCACATTATTCTCAGGATTTTTCCCAGCACGGACTTTTAAACATTAAACACACCCTGCCCAAAAACATAATGGGCCTAGTTTTAGGAGGGCTCAACTTGTAAGGCCTAAAATAAAAAGTCCACCCAAATAAGGACAGGCTATATCAGGGCCCAAGCGAACGGGTTTTATCACCTTATAGTCAAGGAAAAATCAAGAACAACAGCTTAAGTGTTTGATTTTTTTTTTTTTTTTTTTTGGAAGAGAACTGTTTGTGATTTGGATTAATTTATTTGCTAAACTCTGGCACAAGAACAATCGTAGCTTTAAAATTAAAAATAGTTAAGTTTTAAAAAGTTGTACATGAAAGTGAATGAACTAACAGAAAATAGTAAATTCAAACCCACACGAACTAGATTTTCTATAAAAGAATGTATTTTCAGTTGCAAAATATGAGCTGCCAGGTTAAAAATGTGATATTCTAAACCAGTCAGTAATTGCAGAACAGAAAAATAATCTGTATCCTTTTTTTCACATTTAATCAAACAACATTTGAAGTTTGAACAACCACATGCTAAAAAAGAACAGATCCAAAGTGCAATCTGGATCAACTGGGGGAATGCAAGGAATGGCAAGAAATTGTATGCGCTATGAACCGCCCCTCCCTCTCCTCCAAAAAAGAACATAAAGCCCAAGAAAGATAGGAACAAACTTTGGAGGCTATGTATGATAACATTTGCAGGAAATATTGTTGATCATTTAATAGCTCACTTAAAAACCAGATGCTATCGATTCCGCCAGCCAGAAACAGACTTGGGGACAAGGTTGATGGAATTGGAGGCAGATTCTAACCTGCATCATGCGTAAACAGAGCTTCTATCAGTAATTGTTATGCATGAACGGAAGCAGACACGCACACAAACCTCCCCCTCACAAACACACACAAACACACAGGGCACCTTGATATTTCTTCAACAGCCTTCACGAGTTCTGTAGAACTTGTTTCCAGCACTTGGCCTCCAAAAATCATTTCATCTAAAATTGTATGTATCTGATAAAAACACAAGAAAAACAATTGAAGCCTATTCCAATAGAGATTTTGCACGTATTTATTCTTGGGAAACATACGACTAACAAATAAAAGCAATTGATTGAATTCATTATAACAATCAGAATCTAACTCAGTTTAACTTAATTTTCGAGTAGCAAATGCTTTAAAGCTAATGCCTAATGATATAAATCATAAGAATTAAACATTGGCACTGGAAGTTCAAATGGGAACCACAAGAAAACAACAAACTGGTTGAGTCAATGTGGAAAGGAAATGATTGACTTAAAATGGTCTGAGCAAATTAAACCTTGACAATTTAAACTCCAGACTTTATAAGTCATGACAATCTAAATATTCTGTCTATATCTGTTAAAGATCACTAATGGAGAACCTGTTTCGGGACTCATTACTTCAATCCCTTCTTTTCTTACATATCATTTTCACTCCATATTTATATTTAAAGTTTTTCTCTCTCTATTGATGTTGGCCATCCCTCTATTGTGTTCTTCACCTCCTCACTCTCTCAAAGTTTCTCTCTCAAATGTGGATAAGAAGTCAACCGCCTAGCAAATCAGCGCCATTTTGGTAAAAAAGACTCCAATCAAAATTTTAATCCCACAAGATAGGTTGCTTCATTAGTGGTTTCTAACATATATGGAGAAAGTGTTTAGATTATCATGGTTTATGAACTCTACGGTTTAATATGGAAAAATTCATTTTATTACTTATCAAAAAAAAAAAAAAAAAAGCCAAAATTCAAAGGTCACGGTGTAATTTTTCATGAGGGGGTAAACTCTAGGTTTCCTCTTTTTGGACTTTCCCCAAAATATAATATCCAATAACAATTTTCCCAACTGCATCCTTAGAAGCAGAGTGATTAAATTAAATATCCAATCTTCTAGTGAGCATAGTCCGAAGCTGACGGATAAGATATTGTTCGTCAAGTTCAGAGTACAGAAAATGTGCATAGCAATTGTTTCTACAATTTCATATTTCAGAAGAACTGAGATAGAAACATTTATTTCAAATACTTTGAAGGGATACAAACCTTACTATAGTTGAACACAATGTCAAGCTCACACACATTTTTAAAGCATTTGTCCAGCGTTTCCACAAACACTGTACAGCATTAAGGCATAAGTAAGCATATAATCCAATCATACGAAAAAAGCAACAATTCAAGAGACAAGTATGAGTTTTACACTAATAAATAGGCTACTCACCGTCACATTCAGCTTATTCAATATATAGTGACATACATAACAAAGAAGTCTATTGGCATAAGCTATGATAAACTTCAATATGGATCACATACATATTATGACATAACACACCTTCAAGGTGATAAGCCTTAAAGAGCAGTAAATCTTAACTGAAGTTACAGAATAGCTAAAAAATTAGGCAAGCTAACAAGGATGAATATAGATTCCATCATAATCAAATTCATACAAGAGAATACCAAAGCATCCTCCAAATTGCTTAACCTTTTAATGTAATTAAGGTGAAATTTTCAATTGCTTCTAATTGCTATACAAAGAAATTCACTTGGGAAAATTAAGGATTGTCCAATCTAATCAGAAAGAAATCTCATGGCACTACAGAAACTATACTATAGCTCAATCAATGAAATCACTCTTCTAATGATTTCCCCAGGTAGAATACTAACCATGGAAATTTAAATCAGAGATTAAGGGATTAGACAAAGACCCAAATCCTTACTTTCTGCTGACAATGTATGCGTTGAGCGTATGCTTTCCCTAAAACATGAAACTTCAATCCCATTCTAGAAAGGAAAAAAAAAAAAAAAAACACAAGGAACAGGTTCACTTAAAAAAAAAATTTATTAATTTGAAATGAATAATCTCCCCAAGTAGGATTCAGACCTAAGCCAATTGAGTTAACCGCTGACTACACACCACTTAGCTATTGAGTGAATCCCACATAATTGGCGCTAGATAGCCATGGACAAATATTTTCTTGAATAAATTGGGGACAAATTAAATACTTTCACATGCTTATATGAAGAAAAAAAAAATCTCAATGGGGTTTAGCATTATCAATTGGAGAAGCTTGCATCAAATCAACAATTTAGCTTTGCCTACATAAACTTAAGTAAAAAGAAACTATATTTGGGATTCACTATCTAGATAGTACATGCTAAAAAAAATTCCCTTCCATCTTAATAATTAATACCATTTTGATTATTCTGCCTCACATGCTTCTGCAATACTCATAAGTCATAACTCTCTAACAGACGGACAGACGAGATTAACATTCTATTGACAGAGATAGTATCGCCAAGGCATGATAGTCAATGGAGAGTGAATAATTCAAAAAAAAAAAAAGTTACCTTGTATCAAGTCGAGCATGGCCAGCTCATTTTCAGAACTATCAAAAACTAAAACGAAGTAAAGTGTTGCATAGTGCTTGTATACAAGACTGCTATCCTGTAGAAATAAAATAAAATAAAAAGCTAAAATTACAGAGTTTTACTATGAAATATTGTAATTAAGAACCTAAAAGAGAAGTGAATATTAAAAAATTACCGGACCAAAAATAGACGCGGCGTCTAAGAAATTGCTTATATTCTCAGCTCTACTGCATAAGACTGTATCACAATCAACATTTAAGAGTGAAACCAAAACGAAACCCTAGAAACTCGCTCGAAATGGCCGATTATACCAAACAAATTGAATTAAAAATTAGTTATAACTGTGCGGTCCAACCAAAGCATAATGTTATACCGAGATCCGACGCCGTTTAATCGCAAAAATGTTGTGTGCGTATGTGTGTGTGTGAGAGAGAGAGAGAGAGGGAGAGAGAGAGAACCTCCAAAAACGCTGCGGATAAGCTCCTGTTGCTTCTCGACAGTCTGAAATCAAAGGATGAAACTCAATCTGATTATTTATAGCGGAATTATAACTTGATGATCTTCCCAAATTGGAAATGGTGAAGGTAAAAATTGAGAGTGAGAAAGAGAGAAACCTGGAAATCGTAGAATTTGGCAAGGCGAGGCTTGCCCTGAGTGTTCATTACCATCACCGATCGTATCATCTTTTGCCCTCTCTTCCCAAAAACGCAACCTCTATTTCAAGGTCTTACTATTACCAATCCATCCTTCTATATTTTGTAGTTAACGACTAGCCATTTACTTGTCTAAACGGTATGCCGTTGCTTACCGCATAGACATATACAAACAAAAAAAATGTATAAAATAAAAATAAATAAAAATAAAAATAAAAACTCAAGACGGTGTCGTTTTGTAATAACCTGTACTGATAAAATGATATAAAAGCTGCGCCAAACAAGCCCTAAAATAGCCTGAGACAGCGGCGGCTTTCATGTATACAAAGGAGAAAAAAGCATGGATGCTACTACTACTCATGAAAACGACGATGATGAAGACGACATAAACCCAGTCACAATGATCCTACCAGATGACCAAAACGACAACGATGCTAAGAGATTCTCTACGGTTCAACAACCACAGCAGCATTACGTCCGTTCGATCGACTCAACGGTGGTGATCAGGCAGCTCCCATCGCAAGGCCTCTCGTTCCAGCTCTGGCCCGCAGCAACTACTCTCGTCACCCTCCTAGATCACCACCGCTGTGACCCTAGCGACAGTCCCTTGTCTTCCACACTCCTCGATCAACGTCGCAGTCTCAATATCCTCGAGCTTGGATCCGGAACCGGCCTAGTTGGAATCGCCGCAGCCGCTACTCTCGGCGCTAATGTCACGGTCACTGACCTCCCACACGTCATCACGAACCTCCAGTTCAACGCTGAAGCGAACGCCGCCGTTTTGGCCGCGAACGGCGGGACCGTCCACGTGGCACCGCTGAGGTGGGGAGAGGCCGATGATGTGAATTTGATTGGGCGAGACTTCGATCTTATACTGGCCTCGGATGTAGTGTATCACGATCACCTCTACGAGCCTTTGCTCGAAACGCTACGGTTGTTGTTGCTCGTTGACTGCGAGGGTCAAAGTCAAAGTCAAACTGAAAAGAAAGAAACAGAAACAGTGTTTGTTATGGCACATTTGAAGCGGTGGAAAAAGGACTCGGTTTTCTTCAAGAAGGCAAGGAAGCTCTTTCACGTTGATGTTCTTCATGAGGATCGTCCTAGCCAGGGTTCTAGGGTTGGAGTTGTTGTTTACCGTTTTGCTAGGAAGCCTCAAAGTTTGAATTCTGCATTGGTAAACGTAGCTTGACTTGATGACTCATTGTAGGAATTTTCATTTTTGGTTTGAATGTTGAAGAAATTTGGAGTATTCTGAAAATCTCTATTTTGAGTTTAAAGGAGAGGAGTTGTAACTTAAAAACGCTCTTTTAATATGCCAAAATGTCTATAACCAAACAGACCCTACAACTTGCCCTTCGAAATATCGAATTATCATTAAGGTTATCAATTATCATTCCAAAGTAAGGACACGGCTTCTGTCCAGTGGCCAGTGCCACTGGACACAAGCCAAACCCCCAAAGTAAATGAATCTGTCAACAATTGGATCATCATAATTTTAAACGATTGCAATGCACACACTCAAATTCACTCATTATAACCAAAAATAGATATACACTCAAAAGCCTTGAAACTTCTGATCTCACATTCACACAATCTTCAAATCAACACAGAATGATCCTTGGACTAATTACAAACCAATACGCTCTCATTTTCATATTTATGTGGTAGTTTTACACTTCAAAGCAGAGGCACAGATTTTTACATTCCTTCTGCAAATGTATTTACAGAATTTGACGGAAAAAATCATCATTTGATAATTTTGAGTACAGATTTCTTTCATCCACTATGACTACTGAATATCATCGCCTCCTTAGCGGGGAGCCTTTGGCCACGGCTTTCATACTCTGCGAGTCTCTAAAGCAAACAAAGTGCACAAGTGTCTTCCCATTGGGGTAGACTGCAAAAACGCTTGTCCCTATCTTCTTATTGCAAAGAGAGCACAAACTATCACCAGTGATCTTCACCACCGTCTTCCTTTGGTTGTAGAGCTCATCCTTCACCTGTTTCACAAAATGATTTGTTAGAAGAAGTAGATAAAGGGGTACTTGCACTGAACATAAACCTCTCATAATGAAGAATAATGAGAGCAGATTACACACAAAGAAATTATTGAGCAGGAAGATAGAGAATGAATGTGTGTGAGGACATTTGTCCAAGAAACTCGAAGTGCAATTAACAGCTACACCATTCAAGATCGAAAGATCAATTAGTTTTTATCCAAAAATATTCAACTCCTTCCTTACATGAATTCCCATGCACGATAAATGCATACCTGCAGGTTCTCACTCTGTCTCAAACTTTTGATTACTGAAAGATTTCTGTATGCTTCACTGGATTTTCGCAGAAGAGGTCCAAGAAATGGAAGCAAGTTCTGCAGATAGCAGAAAATAACAAATTTTAATCATGAAGGTTACATTTAATATTCTGATGCCTAACAAAGCAAATTTGTCAAAAAAACACACACAAACACATGATAATGATGATGATGATGACGACGAATTAGCATGAAATCAAGAACAAGCATAAGATAAGACTAATTCAACACAATTCCCTACTCTCACATAACATGGAGAAAGACAAAGTTTGAACAATTATAACCCAATAAGTGAATCACACACAAAATCTAGCTTAAGTAAAACAAGGATAGGCACAACAATCAAGGCACTCAAGATGCCTTGTCTGGTCCACGTTTATCAACATATCAAATATAACTAGTTTTTTTGTTTTTAGTCCTCTATCAATATAATAATAATAATAATAATTATTACAATTAAAAATTAAAATGTTCCCCCACCTTAAAATGAGACAAACTAAAAATGTACCAAATTGGAGCTGAAAATAAGACCCATTAATTGAAACTGTATGACATTCCAAAAAGATCAGAAAATTTACAGATCCAATGGCGAAGAGACTTGCCTCATGAAAAAAAAAAAACTAGGTGGGACGATAGGAGAACTCAAAAGGAAAACCCTAAAGAGAAACCCCAAACCAAAAGAGGTGATTTTGATTTTGCGCAGCTATGACTCAAAATGCTTCCATGGTAACTGAGGGAAGGCAGTCTTAAGGGCTGCGCTTACAGATTATAGAAACTTCATGACCCAGAAAAGGCAAGAAATATGAAATTTTAAGAAATTCAACAAGGAAAAGGGTGACTGAGAAACCCTAGAGACTAGTCCTCTATCAATATAATTGATACCTGTAGTTTGGTTTCCCTTGGTAAAAGTTTGAGTGCTTGAGCTCCATTTAGTCTATCCCACCTTCGGCTCAACAGATCAAGGATCTCATCAAGCATAATAGCAGAACCTCCTTCCTCACTAGATTCATCCACATCACCATCACTCCTACTACTGTCGGTACTGCTCTGACTGACTCGCATGTCCTCTGCACCCTCTATAGAAGCAATTTTCTTATTTCCACGCCCTACTTTAGCTTTAACTGAAGTCCCTGGAACAACCTTTGGAATGCTCGTATTCAGAGGTGATACTATATTTGTAATTCGCTTTTCAAAGTTCTTGGTTGTCCTCCAAGGATTCAGATAAATTTGCAGAAGAGTAAGGTATATATTGCCAGAAGACTTTACAGATGGTTGATGAACTACAGACTCATACACCCGATCACAATAGGCCAGCGCCAGCTCAGGAACATGAAGCTACAAATGCAAGGGAACTCAAATATAAGAAGCATTAGGCAAATAGCACAAACATGGACATACAAAGCCCATAAAAAATTAATATTTTCATCTCTTGTTGATCAATTAATTAAAAAAAAATGCATGAAATTCATTTCAGAGAACCATCAATGTCCAAAAACATCTGCCACAAACAAATTAAGAAATAATTCAAAAAATGGTGCAAATTCAAGGCCCATAAAAGCCTTTCTGATCATTACATGAATGCTAAAATGAATAGTTAATAAATAATAGTAGTGAGGCTATAAAATTTTAATATAGACAAGCCCAAATTAAATGGCAGGGTTAAGGCCTAGTTAAAATGAGTATGAATGTTCAACAAAAGTTCGCCAAATTTATGCGTAACTCACATAAGAGGAAACACAACCCAGCTCTTCTGATAAAAATGGGTTCAAATACAGAATATTCCCTTTAAAGTAATGGTAAGGTGATGACTCTATCAAAGTTTTGCACATAAGAATCACACAAATAACCTGTCGAATAGCCAATGTAAATTAAAAAGGCCACCCAATTGATAGAATTTCCAAATTACAAGGCATGACTAAATTTCATACTTTCTTATTAAGAACATCGTTAGCACGTGAAATTTGGGTATCTACAGGTACTCAACAATTTTCCAGGTTCATTTCATGTCCCCTTGGCAGTGGATTATCTAATAAAGAAGGATGCATATTAATTTATGTTGGAAAGTACCTTATGAACATAAAGAGACAAGGCAAGCTCATGTTGGTTCATTTTACCCAACAATAGTGCACGCTCTTCATATAAAGCTTCTGGAGGAAGACGTTTCAACAAAGCCTCTGGGTTATATCCAGAGATACTCTCTAAAGCAGACAACAATTTCTTCCTTGTTGAGGAATACGCTTTCTCATCCCATTGCTCTTGAGCACTTAAATCTGCATACCAATCAAGTACTTCCGAGAGATATATTTGCACCTACCATGCATAAAAATGACATGCAAAGACAATTTGGATTAGCATGATCAGCCAAACTACTATCACCACCTACACTAACCATGACAGCAGCCAAATAGCTGTGTTTGAACACAGGTCTGTTCTCTGTCTGTGCTTTTTTTTCCCATTAATTTTGATAATTGCAATGACTCTCAAATGAAAAATATTAATTCCTTTAAAATTATAGAACTAAATGCAAGAGGTCTTCACCATTTCGTTCTGCAGATTTCTTGAGATCCCATTCTCATTCATTGCAAGCATGAGTTCTAAGTACTTGGCCTGCATGCTTGGAGCATGTTGCTTCAAATAAGAGTTGACTAAGTCCGCTGGAATATTTCCAGACAAATACAACTCAATAGTTTGGGTTGGACAGCTTTCAAGAACAAGCATTGAGCACTCCAGAACAAGCATGGGATCAGTCCCACACAGAGGCTGCATAGGAAAATCCATCAAACCTTATTAGGTATATAACATATGCCAGCTATAAATTAACTCGTCATCAAGCTCTCTAGTTTTCAAAAATAAATTATCACCAGAAGACAAGTAACTTCTACATTGGATGCTTAAAAGTAGTGCTTTATTTAACCAGCTGATGGAAAATTTCGGAATTTCAGGAATTATCATTCAGAGAGAAAAACCCTGGATCACCTTCTCGGTTATAGGAAGAAATTTTTGTTCCCAAGCACATGTACAAAAATTTGGTAATGAATGCCAAGAAACATAAACTTAGTAAGAACCATGGCAGAAATCGTTGTCATAACTTAGATACTTATAAAAGTTTTTCTTTGACTGTAACAATAATACCCTAGATTGTATGGATTTGGATTGTGAAGGTGTTGCGCAAGTATGTGCTGATTCCCACATAGAGCGTTTACTAGGTCAATCTAGACTATATAAGCAATTACAAGGAGTCACAATTGTGACTAGTCCTTGTAGGGTAAGTGCAAAAGTGGCAGCACTTTTCTCAGGTCATGACATAGACAATTTAAAAAGTTGAATGACTTGAATTCATTTGGAGGAAGACAGAGGTGGAATAAAAGAGAAGGGAACCTAGTATGTGGAATAAAAGTGGAATAAAAGTACAGAGATATACAGGAGATTGCTGTAAAGCTAGTATCTGGTTCATCCAAATTCTAGTATGTGGAAAAATCAGCCAGTTTTAATGCTTCCCTGCCACTAACATAATATAGAATTTTGCAAAACAAGCATATGAAGTTAAAAAAAAGGGTTCCCTACCAAGTAAGAAAATTTACCTTGAGATATTCAATAATTGACTCAGGCTTAAACTTTTGGGTAAGTTCAGCTATTGATTGGTTTGATTTTGACTGTTCTATCAATCGATAAAGAAGTTTAAGAGCTTCACGGTGCATTGAATTACACTTGTAAAGTTCTAACAAAGCAGCATAATGATTCCCTTTCTGAAGAATTTCCTCACATATTTTCATATCACAGTAATTGAGACCTTTCAGTAAGTCTAAAACTGCTGAAGACTGTCCAGTCAGAAGCAGAGCTTGGAGTAGTGCTGTGTCAAGTATTGCTGCCATCTCCCGAGCACCAGAGCCAATGGAAATATTGCCACGCCCCTGAGAACCAATAATATTAAATCTGAGAAAAACATTGTAGTGGACATTTTTGGACAAATCAAATAAGAACACAGACAAAAGACTTTAACAGTCTGAGACCCAATACATTTAATATTTACTAAACTACCAAACATTGTCACTTCAATGACACCAATATTTTAATATATTTACTAAACTACCGAACTTATTTTTTTAACTACATCAAGTATATTCTAATGTTTCAATTAAAAAAGGCAGTTGCCATCACAGTAAGCTCTGATTGCTATAAAAATAATTTTAGAAAAAAAAATTAGGATGACATTAAAATCTGTAGTCATGTTTAACAACTATTCCGCAATAACAAATTATTTAATTCATGCATTAAGTATTTTCCAATTTTATTTATTTTTTGATAGGTAAAAATAATTTTATTGAAACGAGACTACCTCATGAAAATAGTCACAAAGTAGCCTAAAGAATTACAAAAGGAGAACTATCTAAATATCGATCAAATATATGAAAGAATGAATAGAGTTACTATCTGTGAGACCCAACACAGAGGACCACTCATAAGAGAACTAACGAAGGATATTCTAATTATATAACATATTTATTCCAACAAACATGGAAGAACTAGCAAGTTTAAATTCCCTATTATATACATTCCTTACAATCATGTAAAAAGATGTTAAATATCCATGAATCATAAATCATACGAATTTGCTGGAATACCTACAAAAATAAAATAATCTGTCTACCTTGGTTGATTTCTTGAACCTACTAGAGTCAAATGAGGCAAAATTATCTCCAACGACATCTAAAACCACCTCTTCTGTTCCCTCCGCAGTGGCCTTTTCAATTACACTGTATCTCTTCTTCTGTAAAAACTTAATAAGAGCCATGAGAGTATTATGGCTCATTTTCTTTGACTCGAGTGCTGCATTCTCATCAGATTCCAAAAGCTGTGGTAATGGTGAGATTTCCATATCATCTGATAAACCAGATGAAGCTCTTGAGAGATATGAAGCATCCAAAGAGATGTCCATAAGCTTCTCTGGCTCAGGAATTAGAGTTGTTTTAGGAAGGATAATAGATGGATACAAAGAAAGTACATAGGTTATATCTATTTGAGATGCCAAAAAATGCTCCATGGCTTCCTCATAGCTTCCATTATCAAAGAGGTAGTGAGCATATCTGGAATACAGAGATACAAACTCATTCAATTCAGATGTTTGATCAAAATATGCATAAGAGGCAAGATTGATCTATTGTCATTGATGAATTCTTTAAATCCACTGACTAGTTAATATTGCAAAAGAATTCACAAAGTAAACCAGAAATAAACATCATTATTAATACTTAAGTTTACCACGTTCCTTCATTTGTTAAGTAATGGTTAGTATATGGCATATATACTGTCTAGAGTTGGTACTTATAAGTCAATGCATCATATTAATAAATAAATAGATGTGACTTTAAGAAACTGCTAGTTAAATTACTTCAGCTCTATCAAGTAATGAATAGTATAAGGCATTCATAGTGTTTATCAAAAGATATAGTTTTTTGGTAGCTTTTATGTTAAATGTGTGACAAAAAGCTAAAAAGCTAGTTTTGTTAAATTTGAAAGATAAAAAATAAAAATAAAAACAAAACAAAACAAAACAAAACAAAACAAAACAAAACAAACAAACAAACAAACAAAACTGAGACAAAAGGCAAAAAGCTAAAAGTTTTTAGCAATTTGACACATTGGTGGTGTCAAATTACTAAAATGCTGTTTTTAGCACCACAATATACAAAAAGTGTGCTACATTGGTGGTGGTATATGTAAAAAATTTAACTCATCAACTACAGTGCACAGCTATAGACACAATATACAAAAAGTGTGCTACATTGGTGGCAGTATATGTAAAAAATTTAACTCATCAGTGCACAGCCATCTATAGCTGTGCGTTGTAGCTCAAATGTTAAAGCAACATAAAATATTTTATTCTTTTCCTTTTTTTCCTCTTCCCGATCCACTCAGGCTCAGGTTCTATTTCTCCTTCCGTATCGTCTTGCTCTGGAAATTTCAAAGCTCGACCATCACATTTGGTAATTCCAGACAGCCTGGATTTGTTCCTAATGGGCAAGATATTCAGGGTTCCTATGGTTGAAAAACAGGTGAAGTGCTTGATCAAGGACCTCTTCAAAATCTTGGATTTGTTGGTAAAGTGACTTGCATTCCAAGTCGGTTTGCAGTAGATGAATATGAAACAGCAATGAGCAACATGAACCAAGCCCCATTGCCAACCCAAGCCTCAAGTCCCATTGAAATTTCCATTGACGTTGTTGTGCTAACTGTATGTGTGTGCACCGTGCAGTCAGGTTGGGTGTGGGTTTGTGTGGTCGGGTTGTGTTGATTGTGTGGTGTGGGTTTTGGCAGTAGTTTCCATGGCTGTGGTGGTGGTTGTGGTTGTGGTTCTAACTGTTGTTTATTGCAATGGATATATTATTTTATTGTGTTGTTTATATTATTTTAATGTGTTGAATGCTAAAATAAAACCATTAATGTTGGGTGTTTTGTAAAGTGAGGTGGTAAAATAGATAAAGTAGCTTTTTGTAGTGTCAAAAGCTAAAATTTTTGACACCACCAATGCTGATGCTCTTAGTATCTAAAGAATTTTGAATTTATGATATAAAATATGACAATTTGAATCAGTTTTAAGTATATCGTTAGATGCAACATATGTAATCAACTCTATAGAAATTCTGGTCATTTAGAAATGCTGGTCAAAAATTAACATCATCATAAAAGTTACTAGAAAAGTATATTATTTAATGGAAAATATCCACCTTATATGAATTGAACCCTCCTTTGCAGTTCTATGGCTTGCATCTTCTGGTGGAAGCAGCTTACACAAGGCCAAAGCTTCATCAAAATTGCCAGATGCTGTTAATTGTACAATCTGCAATGCAGTTCAAAATCTTATTGCGCTTTTCAAAGAAAAAACATTATGTGGTTTTTTAGTTAGGCCAAGTATGCCATCACCAAAAGCATTATGCAATTGCAACTGTAGGTATGATGTAATAACAAACAGAAACAGGAGATATAATGAATTCAAAAGATTCTTTTTTTTTTTTTTTTTTTTGGATAAGTAATAAGTTTTATTGATATCAAAAAGGAACACCCTAGAGCACAAGGAGTGTACAAGGGGTCAACAAATCAAATACAAAAATTGCAAGAATCTAGAAAATCAACAAAAGAAGGGAATGATTGTTTTTGCAAAGCAAACAACCAATCCAATAAAGTTCTAAAAAAAATAGCTTGAGGTTTGCAATGGACCTCTCAATATCTTCAAAACATCTACTATTTCTCTCCCTCCAAAGACACCACATTAAGCAATGAGGAACAACTGACCATATATAACCATTTCAATGACAACCAAACCTGCCTTGCCAACACCCTAGCAGCCCCAAAACAGTATGTGACATAACCCAAGTTACTCCAAATAAACCCAAAACCATAGACCACAAATCCATAGCAACGGGACAATGAAGGAAGAGATGGTCAACTGATTCACCATTACTCAAGCATTTCCCTAAAGCAGCAGTCCAAACAAAGAAAGCTACTCGAGAATGAATGAATTAAAAAGATTCATTTAAATCTTAAGAACAGATAAATCTTGTATAAAGGCGTCTAACTCATCCATGCACTTCAGAAGAAGGTGATGCACTTTCAAGCTACCAACAGATACCATTGGAAGTTCTCATAAGCGCACTAGGAATACCTGAACATATTAGAAATCTGCCTGTGGATGATTATGATGTGCTTCAGGGCTAAAGGTTGTGGCTTTAGGGCGTATAATTGGTATTTCAGATTTGTAGTTCCAGTTAAGAAATTAAAAGATACCAAACTGGTGGCTGAAAAGTTCCAAGAATTGAGAATTAGGGTGCAGGGGATTTTAGACAGCAGAGCTAAGATGGTTCTTTAGCAGTGTAATTGACCGCAATCAAGTTGTAGGCTTTTCATAGGGCAAGGGAAAGGCCTTGAGTTAGGGTCACAAAGAAGCGAAAAGAAAGGTTGTGAATAGTAACATGGAAAGCACCCAAGAAAGAATAAAAAGAAAAAATCACTTCCGTAAGCCAAAGAGCTTAATTTCTATTATTCAATTCTGAATTATTTTGTTCGGGCAAAAAAAAGAAACCTGGATTATTTGAGTACAATGGTTTAATACATATGCACACAATCTAGATATTAACCTTTCCTAATAAGACTAAGACTCTTAAATTGACTAGTAAACAAACCCATAACTAGACAGGAAGAAAGGCTACTCGTAAAGGCAGTAAACAATCATAAACAAATATAAGACTCACTTATCAATGAAATAAGCCCCATGGCCTAGAAATATTAAGCACCACAAGTAATTACAGAATTACATAAATACCCAACCCTAGAAAAATCAAATCATATATATACTATATAATAAAAGTTAATCCTACATATTGTAGTTGTGCCAATGGGGAGAGAGTATGTTACAATTTACTCAGTCCACAAATTTTTAATTGTTACATTTGACCCCTAAAGTTTAGAATAAAATGAAAATGTTAGGTTCTGCCCAATTAACAAATTTTGCATTTTTTGGACAAACCCCACAATTACAGTTTAGTCCCACGAGCCTTTTCAATTGTTACATTTTGACTCCCTAAGGTCTGGACGAAAATGAAATCGTGAGAGGTTTTTTGGAAGAACCCTAACGATTTCATTTTAGTCCAAACTGTAAGGAATCAAATGTAGCAATTGAAAGTTTGTGGAAAAAATTGCAATTGTGTCAAATCACAAGGACGCGAAATACCCCTTTTCCTCATGCCTTTATAAGTAGATAAAACTATTAACATATATAGTTTACCATAAGCAAAAATCTATTACTGAAATTTGAAGAAATTCAAAATACTAATCTAATTAAAACTCGATTAATAAAAGTTTTACGAAGTTTAAAAGGAGTTTCATTATCTATTTTAAATTGTTTTAATAATGTATTATAATTATTGGTTTTGATAAAACTCAGTCCTACACACCATGTAACTTAAAGTTATTTTTGTTCCTTTAGTATGTAATCTATTTTATTGTTCAATTTCAATTATATTAATGAAATATTTTCTTTAATTCACATCTGCTTTTTTATCAATCTGTACATCAAATGGGCATACTACTAGTACCAAAAAAAATATATTTATAATTAAATAAAATATTAATGACCTAATTAACTACTATTGGACCAAAAAGACTTCTTCCTTGGTCCTGTTCTAGTCTTAAGCTTCCAAAGATGATGTCTTGTATCTAATCATGCATTTATACCTGTGCACCAACAGGAACTGGGAAGAGCCCATAAACAGAATTATCCAGTGCAACAATTACAGCATTGTTGCTTTGATGAAGATGACGAGCATTTCTGAGAACAACAGTCTGTATGAGTGGATAAGGATCTCGAAGAGACCGAATCTGGAAAAGACAAGTAGCAGAAAATGAATATCTGCACAACTAAATACAGAAAAGCAAGTTACTCTTACTTAGCAAATGTTCAGGCTACCTCAACATATCTTGGTAATAAAGCTATTCCGTATGGGTTCTGAATGACAACTTGTGCAGGGGCCTCTGACCAACAAATCCTACCTTCATGAAGAAGCTTTCCATTTTGGTCCACAAAGACACCAATGTTCTCCTATAAGCAGCAAGAAACATTTGTAGCATTTGACAATCAGAATATAGGATTGGACCATACCCCAACATAAATGCTGCATACACAATAGAAGGAATGACATGTTGGCATTCTATGAAAATTTTAAATTGTGTTTAGCATTCTGTTAGCAATTTTTTATTAATACGTTACACACGCATCCAGTGGGCCGTGAATCTACAATCTTACTCTCCAACCCATTTTTATGGGAGAAAGAAGTGCCAGTTGAGCTATAGCTCATCAGCCATTCTGTTAGCATGTTTGTACATAACAAGTAACAGCTACAAAATATACAATCAATTATCTATGTCTGTTCAGGAAAATAGAATATCAACAGCCAACAAAGAGAAGCATACCTTCCCAAGAAGAAGCTCCCCTGAAGGAAGAGAAATCACTAAAGGCGGGTTTAGCCTCCCAGAAGGAAATACTTCAGACAACGCACCGTTTGTAGCATTCAGTATCATGTATTCTTTTCGGATACCCAAACATATATTCTCACCACACCAAGACATTGACTTCACCACATCTGGAACACCATATTCTTTCATGTCCACAAATCCCCGACCCCCTAAACAAAACACACAGAAAACACCCGCTCTAAAAAACTGGTCAGTCCCAGTAGAAATGCACAACAATATTAGTAGTACTGTAATAGTACCATTCACTAACAACAATTTCAGCAATCCTCATCCAAACCACAAAAACACATAAACTAATCCATACTATGTAAAAAAACACAGTTTTACATTTAGGAACCAGTTATAAAATGCCAAATTGTGTTGTTTTTGTGATCTGAACATGCTATTTTCTACAACCCCAAGTTCATACAATTCCCAATTTCAGACATCCTTAACCAAATTACAAAAAACACATTATCCATACAACAAACATGTAAAAGCACATTTAGTAACCAGTTAGAAAAAAACTCCAAGATATTGCAACTTTTTTTTCACATTTAATTAGATTAAGTCAGGTATCGGTCCGTTTTTAAAACCCAAAACTCTATTTTACAACCACAATTCCTCATAGTTTTTTTACAAATGCTAGTTTTAAACTCAAAACACAGTTTTCCAACGGCTTATGTGCTTTTAATTTTGGATAACGAGGAATTCAAGGAATTACCGTCGTGTCTGAAAATACAGACTTTCTTTTGCCTCGCGAAGCACAAAAAGCCTCTCCGATCGTCCCAAGAATACACATTGGCGCCCTTGGCTTTGGTGATCACAGCGTTAGTCTCCAAACTTGGGAGTCTATGGAAAGCGATCGATTCCGAGAGCGATAGAAGGAGCTCTCTCGACTCCAACACTTCCATTGAGATTAGAGGCCTTCTCGAGAACCCAGCCACGTTTCTCTCCAGTACGTACGGCTCCCTGCGCAGATCTTGAGCCTGAGGGAGGTAATCGGACGGTGGAGAGCGGTCGGAGCCGGAGGGGTCTGGAGCGTAGATTTTAAGGGATCCATCGGAGCAGCCGAGGAGTAGCTTTGAGCCGTACGATTCGACGGCATCGATTTTGGTGGGGCAATTGCTGAGGAGCTGGAAGGAATCGTAGGCACTGTGTACCATGTTGTCGTCGTTGTTGTTAATCCCTTGCAATCATGAGTTTACGACACCGCTTCATAGCTCAATTTTTAGTATCACATTTTGATGTGTCGAAATTTAAAAAAATTAAAAATTAAAAAAAAAAATATGGTCCAGCTGACGGGTTAATAAACTATTTTTAAAAAATTTTAATACCAATTTTATGGGAAAAAAATTTTTTTTGTTAACAAATTTTTTTAAAATATTTTATAAAATGATGACCTTAAGATATCATTCATCAGTTAACTTTTCTCAATAAAAAATTAGGAAATGGGGAGAAAACAATCTTATGTCAAAAATTACCCCATTAATAAGACACAAGTTTGGAAATGAGGAGGAAACAATCCAAACCATTGCGTAAGTCTAGTGACAAGTTTATCCTACAAAATCTTCACAATTTATTGAAATGATATGCTATGAATAATGAAAAAAAAAAGTCACAATTTATTGAAATGATATGTTATGAATGATGAAGAAAAAACAAAAAAAAAGTGGTGTTGAGCAGCGTTTTTGTTTGAACATAAGATTTTTTTTATAAAATTTTCATGAATTAATTACATGTCAAACAAATTTTCAAATAATAAATTTTCAATGATTTGGGTTATATAAAAATAATGTAAAAAAAAAAAAACACTTTTACTCCAAAATGAAACCAACCCATGATCACAAAAACCATCAACTTAAATCAAACCCCAATGATCAAACCAAACCCAATAAATAACCAAATCATCTTAAAACAACCACAATAAATCAATTCAAATCTAAGAAATCACAAACCAACTCAAATCAAACCCATGCAATCTTAAGTTGTTGTTGTTAATCCCTTACAATCATGAGTTTACGACACCACTCCATAGCTCAAGTTAGTATCACATTTTGATGTGTCAAAATTTACCTTAAACAACAAAATTAAAAAAAATATATATATATATATATATATATATGGTCACGTTCATGGGTTAATAAACTTTTTTTTTTTTTTTTAAATAATACAACTTTTAGAGATAGGGGCCCAAAATTATCTATTGGGCCTTAGGCCTCAACCAAGAGCATTGATTGGTCTGAGAATAAATAAACAGTAGTGAGGGTATTAAATTCAAAGTCCCATAAGTAACATGCAAGTAGAAGGGTGGTCCGATGAGGAGTGCATCCTCGGATAAACAAAGCACAAATCAAATGTATATTCTATCATTCAAGGTGAGCTTCCAGGGAGTTTCAGTGATAGGAACGTTCATCACGAATGTACAGGAGGGATAGGAACTTAGAAATATATAAAAGAAAGTTGCTACCGCCGCATTAAATGCTCTGCAGCTAACTTTATGACTGCATTAATGTGGAGAAGACTCCTGAAACAGTGCTACCTTGGCTACCTCAACTCACAGAAGCCCTAAGGGGGTGTCCAATGGGACAAGCACTCAAGTAGTAGCTTAACTAATCGACAAGTGTAGGGTCGAGATGATCAAAAGGGAACTATAAAACGTAAGAGACCCTCCATGGAGAGGAGAGAGAGAAATAAAGAAAGAAACACCGTAGCAATTAGGAACCAACTATGTAATCAAACTTGCAAGAAAGATATAACTAATCGACAAGTGTAGGATTTTATTAGGATTAACTCCATCTACTTCCCTATTCTTGTCAATTGAGTTCACTTTATTTGTTGCCCAACTCATTCTAACCCAATTTTCCAATCCACTCTCTACAAATTCATTGTTTGGGGCTAAAGTCCACCCATCGTCTAGGCCAAGGACCCAAATCAGGTCCATACACAACTCTTATGAGAAAAGTTAATTACTTTTTTTATTTTTTCATCATATTTTTAAAAAATATTTTATAAACCAATGCCCTTAACATATCATCCATCAGTTAACTTTTCTCAACAACAAATTAGGAAATGAGAAGAAAAAAATCTTGTGTCAAAAATTGCCCCATTAATAAGACATAAGTTTGGAAATGAGGAGGGAACAATCCAAACCATTGCACAAGTCTAGTGACACAATTTATCCTATAAAATCTTCACAATTTATTGAAATGATATGTTATGAATGATGAACAAAAAAAATTGGTTTAGAGTAGCGTTTTTGTTTTAACGTAAGATATTTTTTTATAAATTATTCATGAATTAAGTACGTGTCAAACAAAATTTTCAATGATTTGTCTTATATAAAAATAATTATAAAAAAAAAAATTTACTCCAAAATCAAACCATCCCATGATGACAAAAACTGTCAACTTAAATAAAATCCCAATGATTAAACCAAACCCAATAAATAACCAAATCATCTCAAAACAACTACAATAATCAATTCAAATCTAAGAAATCACAAACCAACTCAAATCAAACCCATGAAATCACCAAATGAATTCTCAAAAAACTCACAAATCCAATCTCTCACCTTGACCATCATATGTGATAGTTGAGTCACCTACAAAGAGAGAGAGAGGGAGATGGGTGGCTACTACCGCTTAGATTGAGAGAAATAAAGTTTGGGTCTCAATTGAGTTTAATCAGCAATGGGTTCGACAAAGGGTTTGAGAGAGAGAGAGAGAGAGAGATAGAGAGTATGGTTTGTAAACCAATTTTCATCCCAAGAGCGTTTATTTTACGATCAACTTTATTAATAAAAAAGAAATCGACTTTTTTTGCTACTAAATGACAAATGTGAAATCCTGAAAGCAAGTCACTTTCCACTATGATGAATTAGCTGCACCAAACACCCGAATATGGGGAAAATATTTTTCCAAAACAAATATAGCCTCAGTGATGGGTTCATCTGACACTCACAAATTGGCATATGGAAAATTGTACAGGATTTGAAAGAAAATGAAAAGTGGAAGAACAAAAAATAACATTAAGTGGCATTTACTTACATTTTTTTACAAAATCTGCAAGTATTTGGTCATAGTTTTTTTTTTTTTTTTTTCTCTTGTCATTTTTATTACCCATTTCAATCGCATTACCCTTTTTTTTTAATTGTATATATAATAAAGATAAAAATAAAAATTAACTTCTTTAAGAAATCAGCACGACATTGCAATTTGCAATTTAATATATATATATATATATATATATATATATACACGCGCGCACATTACCTAAACTAATTTATGTTGATGTTGCATGCCAAATTTGAAAAACCTCATAATGATAAAAAAAAGAAAAAAAAATAATATATATATATATATATATATATTAAATCCCAATTGAATTTATAAACATCCAAAAATTAAATAATAATAAAAAAAGTAAGAATTGTATTATAACAAAGAAATTGTGCGGAAAACATGGCCAATGAAAAGAGAGAGAGAGAGAGAGAGTAATTTAGACAGTTACTTTTTGAATAAGTGGTTGAGTGTGACCAAGTGAAGCAAGCAAGTCCCTTTTTTTTTTCTTTTTCTTTTTTGGTAAAGTGGATAAATTAATTAAAAACTAAGAATTACAAAGTCTAGGATATACAACACCCTAAGCACCAACTAAATGCTAGTACAAAATACAGGAAAGGGAACTAGAATGCAAAACAAGAGCACTTGAATTATTTAATCCTTCCTTGGCCAAAATGTCCGCACAGTTATTCCCTTCGCGATGGGTGTGGTCTATGTGCTCTACGTCAAAAGACTGGAGGATGGACCTGCAATCATTAATAAGATTCATATAAGGGTGAGTGTGATCTGTAGGGACAAAAAGGGGTTTGACCACATTTAAAACATTTAGGGCATCAATTTCTATCATGATTTTTGTGATGTTAAGGTTCCTAGCAAGCATAAGCCCATCTCTTAGGCCCCAAAGTTATGCAGGCATCGAGTAGGTGAATCCAATATCCCTGCTGAAGCTACCTATCCAAGTTCCATTGTGATCTCTTAACATACCCCTTGTCGAAGCCCTACTTGGATTGCCCAGAGTTGAACCATTAGTATTTAATTTGTAGAAGCCCGGGGGTGGTGGTTTCCATCCTACATGAGACAAGTTTTTCCTAATGAGGGTATTCTTGGGGTGGAGGAAGTGAAAGAGTTTCTACGTTAAGGCTTTTATTCTTTCAACGATCCTGTGGGCCTCAAAAGGGTAGGCTTCCATCGCAAATTTGTAACGAGCAGACCAGATGGACCAAATGGCTAAAGGAAAGGAAACTTTCCAAGGGATGTCGGGGAGGCTAGGAGTTTGTGAGGTAGAGGTGGACATGCATTTGATCCAAACAGGGAGGTTTAGGGTGGAGAAATCAGGGGGAGGGTTGCAGTGTGAAAGGACGTTTCAGATGGGCATGGTGTGGGGGCAGTCCCTGAGGAGGTGTAATGTTGTTTCAAGGTGTGAGAGGCAGAAATGACAGGTGTCGTCATTGAGGATGTGTTTGTTATGAAGGTTGTACTTGGTGGGGAGGCAGTCATGGCAGGCTTGCCAAAGGAATGTCCACACTCTAGGGATGGTGTGAGTTTTCCAAAACCAGGACCAGGATGGGAGGGTCGAGGTTGGAGGGAAATTTGCCGCAATCAAGTAAGTTGAACTGGGGTTGAATTGTCCATTTGGGGGGCAACTCCATGTGGGTAGGTCGTCCAAAGTGGAGAAGAACGGCTTCGGGGTGGCATTGATTATGTTTTGGACATAGGAAGGAAGCAAAAAGGATAAAGTGGTCAAGTTCTAGGTTCCTTGGGTGTCTCATGTGTCCTTGACTTTGAGTGAAGTTTCATTAGCATGAAAGGGACCGTGAATGAATTTTCGGAGTGGTCTGTGCCTAGTCCAGTCATCATGCCAAAAAGAAGTAGATGCTCCATTGCGAATGAGCCACCTGGTACCCTTATCACAAATTTTTGAAGCTTTTGAGAGGCTGGCCAAGGTATTGGATTTCCTTTTGGCATATGTAGAGGTGGGAGGGTATTTTTTTCCTAAAGTTTCACCCCAGAGATCATTCGGTCTAGCATGGATTGTCCACACTCTTTTGGCAAGCAGGGCTTTGTTGCGGGTTAAGCTTTTTTTTAAACCTAGACCACCAAGGTTCTTAGGTCTTGTGACCACATCCTCCCTTTAATCTTTCAAGACAAAGTGTCCATGCTAAGCAAGTAAAAGGCCATAATCTCTACTGCTCCCATCATTATTTCAATAGCCTTTATGACCGACTCACCGCTCTCCATCCGTAACTCAACAAGAAATTTCTTTACCTTCCCACCCCCCCCTAACCGGTTCTACAAACTGACTCTTTGTTCTTTGTTTTGTATGGGAACACAAATAACTTTATTAGCCAAACCCACGCATCAAGCTTTGACATTTTCCAAGATAAGCACATTGTTTTAAACCAACCTCACCACACCAAATGGTGCGTATAAGATGAACTCACCAAAATGTTTAAAGTTAATTGTTCTTTTAGTCTTGACTCTTTTTAATATAGTTATCTTTATATATTAAGAGGATTCAGAAAATTAGTTATGATTTCAGAAAATGTCAAAAATACCCCTAATCTAATTAGATAATTTTTATTCTTAAAAAATAAAAAATATGGTTAAAATTTTAATTTTTTTTAAAAAAACTTCCAAATAAATTTTTGTTTCCTAAAAATAAGTGCACTCTCTATCTAAAGATATCTCACGTACATTTGATACATTTTTTTCCTAAAAACTAGCGCACACTAAACACTCCATTTCAAATCCTAAAATTTAGTTTTATAAATATCCATTCCCATAACCTCACTAACAATAAATAATTTCAAATTGAAAAATTATATTAAACTCAAAATAATAATAAAAAGAGTCGCACGTGTGATGAGGTTAGTTAGAAATTAATTAAAATTCCCTAAAATAATTTTAAAAAATTTAAGAAATTAGCAATATTATTACTACTTTTTAACTGTTATGTATTTTCTCAAATTCTCTTACAAATAGGGTAAAATCCCAAAAGGTTTGTGCAATATTATTATTAGATTTTTTTTTCCTGGTCTTTTAAATATAAGAAATGATATGTTTACAACATTTCTACAACATTTTTATAACAAATCCTAAGTGGCAGGTTGTTAATAGTTGTTATTGTTGGGGCAAAAAAGTAATTTTAGTGTTAGTTTCAAATTTGAACTAACAACAACTAACCACCTGTGATTTGTTATAAAAATGTTGTAAACGTAGCACCTCTCTTTAAATATTAACTGCCCCATAAAAAAAAGTAGTAACTACCAATTTTTCAATAGTATTATTAGAAATTTTGTTGCCGTTTAAATAGTAAATACCGGTTTTTCTAATTTAGCACAAATTTATTTAATGGAAAACAAAATAAAATTAAAAACACATCTTGAGATTTTGAAGATTGGTCCCGGCGGGGCTCGAACCCGCGACCTTCGGCTCATAAGACCAACGCTCTAACCAACTGAGCTACGGGACCAATACAATTGCATTCGTATCATTTACCATTATATAGGATTCACAAGATAAATGGAAGCCACGTAATGGCAAAAGGCTAACGGACAGCAGTCACGCCCTTTGAGGAAAAACCAGATCTAAACATACTAGTGTTGAACTAATAAATCATAATCTATTAGGAGAAGAATGGTAGCAATTATGACTTAGGAGTTATGAGTAAGAAAATCAAGGCTCCACTGGGTGCACTCTAGATATTGAAGCAAAGGCTTTTGAGGAGGGTATCAATTTTGCTACGGTCCTACGGACGTGGGCATTGAAGACTTGATGGGGTGTTACAAGGTCACACATAGCAAACAAGAGCAATTTTAGTACGAGTTCCTTTTACTGCAACTTGCTATGTGTCAAGTTGTAAATGGTAGGGATATATTCTCCACTTACAACTCGTCACATGATAAGTTACATAAAAAGTTATGGTATTAGCATTGATTAATATATAATCTTGTCGTTTGAAGGCAGCAAATGCAACATATTAAATAAGGTGGAGAAAGTGAGGAATTGCATTTCAATTTAAGAACAGAAGTGGTGTAATATTTTAGCTAGCAAGTGGTGCCAAAAAGCACTACATATGCATTGCCATCCATGAAGTTCTCTTTTTGCTTAAATCATTTGGGTTAATTGTTGTGATCATTGTCACTAGTAGCAAGGAGGTTGCCAATTGCTGAGAAGTGAAAAGTGGGTCAAAGCATGGCAGTTGGTACATGGAACTTGTTCCAGACTATTATAATTAAACTAAGTGTCTGTTTGTGGACAATTTATTTAACTTCAACAGTGGTGCCTAGTAGTAGAAATATCCCTACATTTCCTGGGGCCTTGCTAGTTTGATTATTTTCTACTTTTTGAATCATTTACAACCTCCTGGTGGCCTTCGTATTTGTATTTGACTATAGAATCCAAGAAGAATATGCTTTATTTTACCCAGCAACACCAAATAGTCAGCCTCTGTCAGCATCTTAATCCAAATTATGGACTTAAGTAGCATAAGTTGAAAAATTAGCTTTTAATAATCAAATTGAAGAATAAGTGTGTCCAGAATGACTAAAATCAAACTTGGGTTAAAATTTGGTAAGAAAAAAACGAAAGGCTGAAACTTGATATAGCATGGTAATCATTCAATATTTTGTTTGGATTTACCATCAGACAATTTTCAAGCTTACAAACTGGCATGTTGCATGGCTGAGTGGCAAAATTAGTCAACTCACCCTTACAAAAAATTCACTCTACACCATAAACAGTTGTATTATGCATAGTGATAAAATCATTAGATAAATCATAAGATAAATCATACTATTAAGTTACAGATAATACAAAAAACATAATGTAACTAGATGAATAATACTCAGTTAAACTGATGCACCCATGAAAAATTTGCAAAACGACGTTGGAGAATTAAAAAAAATATTTAGATAAAATTCGAATCTAGTAGGAAATTAGAAATTGATCGAGCTCAAACTCAATCTGGGTGGTACTTTTTGTTTTTAAAGAGAGTGAAATTGGGTGGTAAGTTTCCCTTGCAAGCACCATTTGTAAACTATGAATGAGAATATTTTAAGAACCTATCACATGATGACTTTCTCTCTCTCACTCTCTTTGTGAAGGGTATTTGAGATGCAAACTGTGAAGAACGCACAATTTTATGTGCAATTTTCATCCGGTGAACTCGAGCATTATTGATTCTAAAAATTTTCGTGCTTGTTAGCTCAAACTTAAAAAGGAGTTAAGGCTTACCACAAATTTCACATAAGTGATTTAATTTGATTATTCAATAAATGATTACAATTTAAAATTTGGTGTGGTATTCCAATTTCATCAAAATTAATTTTCAAAAACCAAAAAATTAAACTAACTAATTCAAATTAAATCTCAAAATCTAAAATAAAGCATTCAATTAATATAAAATACAAAAATTTTAAATTATTAATAATACTATAAGTTAGTATTTTTCTTTGTAATTCAATCATTATAGGATATTTTTTCTTTATTAATAATATATATTTTTTTGTAATACTATAGTACTCACTTTATGATTATTGTTTTTAACATTAAGCTAAAAACACTCATCAATTTTTTGTGAAAATGGAATTCAAACTCTAAATGCACCAAATCACTTATTTTACAAAGAATTCCACAATGATTATTTTTATTATCATGCTAAAACACCCATAAATTTTTTGTGTACGAAATTCCAACACCAAAATGTGCCAAATATCTTATTTTTACAAAGGAGATGAGGTAATGCTAGTAAACTTCAACCGTGTTCAGTATTCACTGTGCGATAGTTCTAAATTCTAAGGATATGTTTGGATTAGAAAGAATGAGAGGGAAGACAAAAAATATGTAGGGAAGGAATTTCTTTTCTTTTGTTTGGTTGCATGATAGAAGGGAAAAGAAGCAAAATTGGAGTGAAAATATTTTCGTGGGGCCTAGTTGTTTGCTATTAGACAAAATTAGGCGGCAAGTGAAGGAAAGGGAGAGAGATGTCATAGGACTTTTGACATTTATATCATGAAAATTACTAATATGCCCCCTCATAATTTTCTCATTTTCTTCTTTCCTTTTTTATATTCAAACAGACCAAAGAGAAATATTTTCTTCCCTCTCTTCTTTCTCTCTCTCTCTTTTTTATTTTTATTTTTTTTCATCCACCATCAAACAGGTGCAAGTGTTTGGGAAAAAACAAAATGCAAATGTGTAGCCCATAGAAACAGGATTTTGGTAATCACGGAAAAATGGGCCACACCGCACTGGTATACAAGCGACACATGGAGTGCTGTCTGTGGCAATCTCGAAAAAGATATATATACGAGGCATGCTGATGCTGATCAAGGGATTATTATTATTATTATTTTTATATAAGAACAAAATTTCATTCTAGTTTAATTTAATTTAAGAATATATGTGTGAACTTGAACCTCGATCCTTACGGCTACACTCCACAAGTAATTATAAATATTACATCTACATTATTTTTTTATCTACTAATAACAACTTATAACAATTTACTACCTATAATTTATTATTAATTCTAAATTTTGTTGAGCACTCCAGGTCTTCAACAGTATTTTCAAGTCATTTTCGGTAATTTATATCAAATTTTTATTCTTTTTTATTAACTGGCCCACAATAACTCGCTTTCTTGCAATGCTTGTTAACATTCCCATAGATAATTACCATTTGCGAACTCGCCTATTCAACAGCTGCTCCGTGAACTAATCAGTGATTAGGCAAAATCATTTGACAGACAGTGAGAGAAAGAGAGAGAAAAGATGACGCTGGGTCTGATCAATGCGAACCCCGTGGTTCACGCTAAGAAAGAAAGAGTCGCTCGCACCGAAGATCCTCACGGCGACGACGCCGTTGATCCACTAGAAATCTATGATATCCTTCTTCTTCTTCTTTTTTATTTCTTCTTGTTTTCAATAATACTATACTATAATCTTCTATCTAGGTTCCTTTTTTTCTATACCTCAGCTAAACTAAGCTATTTACACTTCGTATTTTTAGATCAGTTTAGTATTTTGATGCTGATTATTATTTTTATATATATTATACTTCATAAAAGAAATTGGTATCTTTGACTCGTATTGGTAAATTTCGTGAGGGATATAAGAGATCCGGAGCATCCTTACTCTCTGGAACAGCTCAGTGTTCTTTCCGAGGAATCAATCACCGTTGATGAAAAGCTTGGTCGTATTCTGTGAGTAGTTCTAATCCATCACCTCCGATTTCATTCCTTTAGCTTCTTAATCAGTTTCAGTACAATTGAAATTGACTAACTTGTCGTTTAGTATTCAGATGCATGAATCATGGTCCAGTATTCAATTATTATTTTTATTATTATTATTATTTTTTTAATGTTTATTAGGAATGTTATATTTTTCATTTTGCAGTACTAAAATTTCATATATTTTCTTAATAGGATAACTTTCACGCCAACCATCCAGCACTGCAGTATGGCAACGGTAATTGGTCTGTGCCTGAGAGTGAAATTAAAACATTGTTTTCCTCCTCATTATAAGGTCAGTTTCTGAATTAAATTCTTCATTCAAACTCAATTTATCTGTTGCTTTTGTTGGGTTTTTTTTTTTTTTTTTTTTTTGGAGTACTGTTTTACCATGTTTTATTTTAAACGCCGGCTGGTAAACTCGTTGGTAAACCCATTTTCACATGGAAAACGTTTGGCTCCAAACGGGCTCGAACCTAGTTATGCTGCAATTGAAGAGACCATTCATGTGTAATTTTAGTCACATGACTCTTTTGATGAGTGCTTGATTGTTCTGATGAGTTATGTGACTTGTTTAAATAATGCACATAAATAGTATTATAATTTGCCATGTAATGGGTTGGAAAAAATAGCTCCAAAAAATTTTTGGAGCCAAACTTTGTCCTTTTCACATTATACCCAGAAGCTAATATTTTAGTGGATTGATTCATGGTGCTAGAATATACATGATAAAAATTAAGTCCCTACTTCAAAGTTCTTAGAGAAGTACTTCTTTACGAAATGATAGTGTGAGGGAAAGTAATTAAAGGCGCTTTTTGAAATATTTATCCTCATTAGCATGAGCAAATTGATTGCAACTCTAAAGTGGAAACTCTCTCATACCTGTCCTTAAGTTTCAAAAGAAGTAGGTGGTTTCCTAGTATTTGTTAAAATAAAATAAAATAAAAAAATTTGAAAAAAGAAATAGGATAGTTAATAGTATCATAAATGTGTAGCCATTGGAATAATTATTCAATACTCGAAGGGTACAATGACATGGTAGTGTGAGACTCCCTCCTCCTACATAATAGTGTGTCCTACTAATTAAATTTATGGTAGGATTTACCATTCATATGGGAGGATGGAGTATCATGTTCATGTTCTCGAAGTATCTAATAATTTTTCAAGTGATTGAATATATAAGGATATTGCCATAAATGTGTAGACCATGCTTTTGTAGAATACCATGGATTACTGTGGTTAGAAGGTTATCATACAAAGTCTAATGTATTCCTACATTGTGTTCCTTACAACATACAATTCAATATAGCAAAGATGTAGTTGTTTGGAGTTTTATGATGTGGGCATAGGCCATAAGGCCAAGCAATGTTAATATTTTCTTACTTTCACTTTCATTCTATATATTATTTTATTTTTCTCCTTTTTGTTTTAACATGGTACAAAAGTCACAAAATTTTTCTTCATCGACCTTCATTGTTGCTTTTGCTATTGACATAAGAGTCCACACCTGAGATCTAGATCCATAGGGATCCCATCTAAATCTAGACTCTTCAAATGTGCATCTAGATCCTCTCATAATTGACATTTCAGCATTGCACACACCCTTACACATCACCTCACTCTTGATAATGTTCGAATATATTAACATAAATGTGTATATCATAAAATATATTAGGATATTACCTGGAATCTGTAGACCTTGTTTGAATGCAAGTCTGTCTGACTCTGTATATGTGAGTATGTTTTTGTCCACCTTAATTTATTCTCTACCTTTCATCTTATCCTATTTGTGGAAAAAATGTTGATTACCTTGTTTGAAGTTTTATCGTATGACCACACTTCAGCATTGCAGTATAACTCCCCTCCCCAAATAGTAGACAAAGAAATAATAGAAATTGCTAGGGGATTATCTGCATATATCTTTAGCAATAGGAAATTTTGAGAGAATAGTTTGTGATGATAATATAAATAACATAATCACATAGACTCTTCATTTCTGCATTGCACTATCATTATTTGATTTTCGTCTAACCATTTTATCATCCATATGTTTCTTGATACATATTTTCAGGTTGACATCAAAGTATCTCCCGGATCTCATGCAAATGAAGAATCAGGTGAAGTCAAACAAATTTTCATTCAACCATAGAATTTTTTTTCTTTCCTATTCTAAATATGAAGATTACACAATGGCCTACAAACTACATATTTAGACCAAATTTTCTATGAGGATGGGACGCTAGAATTTAGCAATCCAATCTTGGCCATCATGTGGCACCCATGCGGGAATGCGAATGTGTCACTAATTTACCATGCTAGGGCATTGAACCAATAATTTTTTAGAGTTGGGATTTCATCCCTTCACTCTGCCTAGTATATTTTCGGAAAACTGACAATTGGAAGACTCTTAAAGAAGAGAGAAATTTGTAGATTCATATAAATACTTGTTTCTTTTTAGACCATTTATTATGCCTGAAGATGTCATTGGTCAGACACATCAATGACATATGCTAATCTTCATTAATAAATAAGGTGTATATAGGAGACTAATGTTGTCTATGGAGCAATATTCTCATTGAGTATTTCTATTTCTCTGGAATCAATATTCAAGCATGAGTATTCTTATGATCTCTTGCGTTATTCCAATTTTAATTCACACCAAACTAATTCAGATATTGTGTAATTTTTCCTTTTGGTAGTTAATAAGCAGTTAAATGATAAGGAAAGAGTTGCTGCTGCGTTGGAGAATCCCAACCTTCGCCAGCTTGTGGACGAGTGTCTCTACTCAAGTGAACTTTGAGCAAGTATAGTTTCCTGCTCAATAGCCACTGTACAGGGAAAACATCACTAGTTATCAAGTAATAAGAACCGGCTTTTTGTGTTATGAATTTTATCTACTGGATGCTGTAATTCTCCTTGTGGATGTCCTTGCTATTGTTGGTTGTCATAATGCACAATGCACTTGTAAGAGTTGTACGTTTTTAAATCGTCAGGCCATCTTCATTACCAATACAGCGTAACTTCAAATTGCTCATTGTATCATTTTAAAATCTCCTACTCGTAGAACAAGCCTATAGTTCAAAGTGTCATATTGTTGATCTTGTTGTCTTGGGTAAAGCCTAATTCATTATTATGCTAACGCAGATTTGTGCACAATGATAATACAAACAATGCCCCAAATTTTGGTCCTGCAGAATTTAATCTTTGCGAACCATCTCTTGATTGGTCAATACTCACTAACACCAGCACCAAGCTGGTGTTAGGTATTTGTCACTTGTAAAAGTGAGTCTTTTGGCTTAATATTGCAAAAAATTGAGTTTATTGGTGATAAAGGTACTGTTCAAAGTAATTTGGAAAAATAAGGAAAGAGAGTGAATTTCGGCAACATTTTTGCCGAAATTGCAAGAAAAAGTATGAGAAAGAGGGAAGATAAGTGATATGATGGTGGAGGGAGAAAAAATTGAATTTCCGTAATGAAATTGCCGAAATTGTAGGGAAGGGAGGAGAGAGAAAATGTGAATTGTGGTAACCAAGTTGCTAAAAATGGGAGGAAAAAAAAATTTGTGGCAACCAAAAAAATTGTGGCAATGGCATTGTAGAAATGGAGGGGAAAAAAATTTGTGACAATTGATTTGTGGCAATGACATTGTCGAAATAGAGGGAAAAAAAAAATTTTGTGGCACCGAAAATTGGAGGAGTCAATCAGCCAATCACCTCACATATTCCTCTGATTCCTATTCTCCAAAGTACTTGGAATATATTCATTGATCATTCCCAATAAAACCTGACCTACTGATATCACGCCTAAAATCTATGTCAGGGATTCTTTTTTGTCTTTTCATTTCTCCTCTTCGTAATAAAAGGCAAGTTCCCTCACTGAAGGATTACATCTCCTCACAAAGTTACATCCTCCGATTGTTCAGTTACTCTTCTACTTTGCTTCACTGTGCACAACTAAGGATTGTAAGTTTTGGGTTAATGTAAGTTTTTTTTTACTTTGCTTATTAACTTACAGCTCTAGAAATTAACAAATTTATTATTATTGTATAAATATATGCTTTGTAAATATTAGAAGCTGTGGGGGAGTAAAACTTGGGCCTATGAGGTGGGATCAGATACGACTTTTCATCAACAATAAGTTCGAGGAGAAGAAATTATAGGGAACCCTTGCAACTAATAGGAGAATGCGTAAGTGTCTAGGAATATTGATCCAAGAGGGATACCCTCCTCGGGTCTGGCGTATGTCGGTGAAATAGGCCTCGGCTTCCCCTTAGTCCAGCTTCCAAGAAATTCTAGAGGTGAAGACAGATTGTCAATGCACGTGGAAGGGATAAGGATGCAGAAATATCTTGAGCAAAAGCTGCTGCCACCGCATTAAATGCATTACAGCAGCTTTCCTGGCCGCATTTATGTGGAGAAGACCCCTGAACAGTGTTTAAAATCATCTTTACCTCCAGGAAACCAGAAAGCTGTGGGAGAAGAAGTGGGAAACTCAAGTACCAGGCTAGATGGCAGACAAGTGGACGATAGGATCAAACAATGAAGGACTATATAATGGAGTAAGACCTCCAGAAGATAAGGACAGAAAAAAAAACAGAAGAAACCTCAAGAAATAACTACTGTAGCATCTGGAAAAATACAACCCAAAGAAAAGCATTCTATCTAAGTGCATACCCCTCGGACCTAACTCGAATCCATCAATTAGTCCAAAACTTACTCCTCGGACACGAGATCTTAACTTGTGTATGTGTTTTAGTCTCCTCGGCCAAGCACTTAATCTTCGGTAACTGTTGTAAAGATCGCTATTAGCCCAATTCTTTGATCCACTCTCTTACAAATTTATTGTATTGGGCTTATTGGGCCTATCTCCTGTTTTCATCCAGGTGTGGGCTACAATTTGTGACCCTACAGAAGCTAATACATTGTAAAATATTATGTATTGTTGTAGTTAATATTGTTTGTATGCCTATGATTATGATTGTTGTTGTTGTTGTTGTTGTTATTCAAATTTTAAATTAATGAATTTTTTATAGTTAGGACTACAAGCATTTTCAGTATTGTTGTTATTTTGTGTTTTTTTTATTATTATCTGATTGTGTGTGTGTTTGTTTTTTTTTTTGTTTTTTTTGCAAATATCGCTCTATAATTCTCGCTTTTTCAGTTGGTATTACAATTGTGGAAAGCATCTCAATTCTCTAATTAAATTTATGTATGTGTTTTGTTAATTTTGAAATTATTTGATATTGTTTATTGTTATTATTAGTATATGACCACAAAAATTATTATTGTGTGTATGATTATTTTTGCTAAAACTATTATTATTATTATTAAAAATTTTGCTTCATAAATCCTTTATTTGAGTTTCTTTCAATGTTATTATGAACTATAAGCATTGTAAGTTATATTTAATATTTAGCATAAAAAATTGTAGTAGTCACTATATATTAATTTTATTATTATTCTTTTGTTTTTATTTAGGATTATATTTTTTTAGAAGATATTTATAATTATCTTATTGTGTTTTTTTTGTTCTTTCTTTATTTTCTTGCAAGTATCACTCCATAATTTAATTGAAAATTATTTTCTTAGTTTGTAATTTTTTATATAGATGGTTTGTAAAAAAATATACCTTCAGATATTGTAATTTTTTAATCCCAGTGTTTATATATTAAAGATACTATGAAAACACATCTTCACTTACACTATACTTTTGTATCATGTGTGTATGAATTTAAGAATACGATAATTAGGGTTGATTCCATTCCAATTATGAATATGAGTATGATTATGATTAATTTCTTATATTCTATTTAATTTAGGGTTGACCAAGATCTTAATAGTACTTTATTGTCAATTCATTAATGTCATAGAGGTTATCTTAGTCCAAAAAAAAAAATGGTTAATTTAGTTTGATTTATAGACAATTTCCTACTAATATAGAGGTAATAGATGTTGCATGGTTAAACTCATTGTAGCATTTAATGTAGGATATATTTGAAATGGAGCCTGGGCCATTCGATCATTCTTTGCTAACCCAACAACAATATCACATCTCTAATGTTGCAATGGAAGGCAATGTATGTTACGAGATCAAAATTTATTAATGTCCTAATAATATCTACAATTATTCAATTTACATGAAAATAATTTCAACATTAGCAATATAACATTATACATTTTAAAAAAATTTTCAGGTTTCCACCTTACGAGTGCGACCCCAATCGTTTGTAACCCCCCCCCCCCCCCCCCCCCCGAGGCAGTTAGGCGAGCATATCACCCCATATTTTCATCAATGTAGACTATACTGTGTTATCCGCCTACCATGTATAGATATTGATTGGGGTCTTATCACTTTTTTGGTGGAGCAATGACGATCTGAAACCCATACATTTCATCTACCATATTTATGACTGAACACAGTAATTGAATGCTTTGGTGCCTTTTTTTTTTCCTATTTATTGAATTTATTCTTTGCATAGGCTGTAATGAGTTCACCAGCTATAACCTCTGCGCATGCCTTAATATACCGATTGCCAAAGTAGGCTACACAACGGTAGTATGTAAGTTTGACTAACGTAGTTACGGGCAGATTTCTAGCACTTTTTAGAATACCGTTGAAGCTTTTAGACAAGTTTGTGGTCATTGCCCCATAACGATGTTCACCATCGTGTGCTAACGTCCACTTTTGCATCGGTATGTACCTTAAATACTTATCACCATCTGCATTTAATTAAGTAATTCTATCCCTGGTTATTTGATACTTTCGTAGCTAATTCTCCATGCCTGCCCACATTACCATAGTCTTCAAGTTTTTATTCCCAATTTGTTGATTGAAATTGCTAGCCACATGGCGTAGGTAAAAACGATGATACCAATGTGTCAATTGACATATAGTCTGTATCGCTGACATTATACCAGGGTGACGATCAGATATGACACATAACCCTTCCCAATTAGTGACATTAATTTGAATACAATGTAAAAATCAATACCAGCTATCATCAGTATCCTTCTCCACAATGGCAAAGGCAAGTGGAAAAAGTCTATTGTCACCATCCTACGTTGATGCAATCAGTAACTTATCTCTGTACTTACCATATAGGAAAGTTTCATCTATACTAATCACTGGCCTACAATGTTGAAAACCTTCAATTGATGTACCAAAAGTCTAGAACACTTTCTCGAATATCGCACAACCTAGTATAGTAGTAGGTATTGTTCTCCAAATAACCCTGTTGCCCGGGTTTGAATCAGTCAAAGCTTTCAACCATTTTGGCAATAATTGGTAAGATTTGTCTCAATCACTAAACGCTTTACCAATTGCCTTTTCTTTCGCCTCCCACACCTTAAAAGAAGAAGGCCGGTATTAGTACTTATTGTAAAGAGTCTGTTGAAGCGAAGAAATCTTTATGGTTGAATCATTTTTGACAACATCCTTCAACTCTTTCTTAATAACTTGGGTGCTCGTGATCTTGTGTGAGCGTGGACTCTGTACATGCGTGTGGACCATTGTATTTCCTAACCTCAAACAACCCATGTTTAGCCCGGAAGCATACTAAAAAACGCCAAGAACAATGTTTGCACCTTACAAACCAACATGCTCGATCTGACTCTTTTACACTAAATGTTTGGTTCCTCTTGATGTGATAGTATTTAACAGCAGCTTGTAGTTCATCCTTATCAACAAAAAGCAAGCCCACATAAAACTTGGATAGGGTCCCAAATACTATGAATGGGCTTTTCAAATGGTGGGGTTGGATCAATCATATTATCCCACGTGTTCTGTGAAAAATTTAGTGATGAAGGTTGATGGAATGTCATTGCTGGACTGCTTTCATGATTAGGTTCAATAAAGGCTCCTGTTCATCTCCAACATCATCAGGGACCTCGTCGTTATCAAGTTGGTCATCACTATCCATGTCTCGCATCTTTTCTGATAATGTATGGATCACATTTGCAGTAGTAGCAGCTATGTGGTGAGTATCATTGGGATCATTAGTAGCTCTCTGAGTGGCGATTTAATCATACTGAGCTTCAAACTCAAAACAAGTAATCTCTTGTGCGACATGCTCAGTTGGATTATCATAGTCAGCATCACTAGTATTCATTAGCCGATAAGGAACATGTTGGTCCTTAGTTGCAACATGGGTATATGGAGCATGATAGTCAGCACCACCAATATTGATTGGGGAATGAGCCTCATTTTCAGAATAATGATTAGTATGAGTGGCATATGGATCATGAAAGTGCTCGCCATGTGAATAACTAAACGATGCACTCAGTCCTTCATTGGCATATCAAATGGGAAAAACATCTCGATGGCTTCTTATGGGTTTTACACCCACATACAACTCTTCACCTACAAATCCATATTGGCAGCCTAACATATCGAATATTGCATTGACACCATTATCATCTTCTACCAAAACTTGCTGGTAAATCACAGGATGTGGATAACATTGAAAAAGAAATCTATACCAAATAGTAAGTTTTGAATCTTCTTTATTTATATGAAGCGTGGATGCTACTCTATTACATAGATCTTCAAATGTAACACCCCGGCTTAATGGAAGCATAGAAGGAGGTGGCCCTTCGTAATAAATCCAATTTTCACCATGTTTAATTATTTCATCGGAATTGATGAGAAAAATGAACAACTTTTCTGCTATCTACACTAAAACATAACAATAGTATTAATATATTAACACTACACAACCATTAAAATGCAATAAAAGAAAGTAATCCATTAAAAATATTCAATGTTTAAATAGCTAGAGTTGAGAGAATTCTATTAAAGATGATTGGTTCACTAATAATTTATTATTGTCCATCATAGTAGTTAAAATTATTTTTTGTTTCCCTTTTCTTAAGCAACTTAGCATAACATTAACATTTAGAAGGATTTGTTATGATTACGTTAATTATTTTATGTAGCTCTTCATTTTGCTTATTCTAAAACAAGACAGATTATATAATGTTCTCATGCATACGATAATAGATAAATATTTCTAATATCTTACAATTTTCTTTATTATTATTATACCTAAAACTTAGATTTTAAGGTTTATGAGCATATACTAACCTTTTTTTGGGGGGGGGGGGGGTTCTTATAGCATACATGTATATTATAGGATAACAAAGAAAGTATTTCTTTAAGGAAAATTTATGTCAATTTTGAAATATATTTTTGCTATATGAAATTTTAGGCAAGAATTCATGGACAAATAATTTAAAACATATCATACAAATCAGTTCATGTTGCAAAACACATAATACAAAAACAAGATTTGCATGAATAAATAATTTAACAAAAACAAGCTTTTCATGCTTAGCTATGCCCCTAAAACATGTCAATATGAATATTATAAAAAGAAAAGTAACTACTTAAGAAATGTAACTCACCTTGTAAGAGATAAAGAACGAATAGATATTTGCAAGTGTTGTTCTTTATAATTGTTTGTAGAATGTATGGTACGCATGAATTGAAAATGGTTGGTAGAATTATGAGGGGAATAAGAGTGAAGAAGAAGGTTGATCGAATTTTTGGGAGAAAAAGAGTAGAAATTAAAAACCGTGGAAATTTCAGTAAGATTAGTGCTGTTTAAATAGGATGCAAGTTTCATATAAGTTAAATTCTTAGATTTTAAACTGTATAATTAGAAACGCCAATTGACCAAATACAACACAACACAACACAGACCAAGATGGGACACTCTGATACAACTAAATTACTTAACTATAAACATATATTCATTGCAAAGAATCTCAATTTCTTTGTTTTTTGTTTTTTTGTTTTTGTTTACAGTGTGCACATCAATCATTTTTTTCTTCCAAAATTTTCTTCTACAAAGAATCTCTGCAAAAATCTCAGTTTCTTTGTTTTTTTTTTTTTGTTTACAGTATGCACATCAATCATTTTTTTCTTCCATAATTTTCTTTCATGCATAGATAGGAATCTAATAAGAATCTATGTACTTTTTTTTAGAATAAAAAATCAATGTACTTGAATCTATCATTATTTGTTTCATAGGGTACTTTTACAATACGAAATAAAAGAACATGACATACGCACAAATCAAACTGCTTTGGTAAAAAAAAAACTAAGAAAAGAATAAGAATATGTGTACTTTTTAGAATAAGAATTTAAAATAAATTTTTTATCCAGACAATTCTCTCTCTCTCTCTCCTCCAATTTTTGGCAACTCCATTGCCACAAAATTTTTTTTTTCTTTTCCTTCCATTTTAGCAATAACATTGCCACAAATCAATTGTCACATTTTTTTTCACTTCCATTTCAGCAATTCTATTGCCACAAATCAATTGCCACTTTTTAAAAAAAAAAAAATTTCTCCCCAAGATTTCGGCAACTTGGTTGTCACAATTTTTTTTTTTTTTCTCTCCCATTTTCAGCAACTTGGTTGCCAAAATTCATATTTTCTCTCTCCTCCTTCCCTACAATTTCGGCAACTTGGTTGCCATAATTCATATTCCCTTTCAAGCACTCCACCTAGCATAGCACCTGGGGCATTTCACGGGCAAGCTTGAGGCAGCAAGAATTTTGGTATTCTCATTACTGAAATTCAATTTTTTCTCCCTCTTCCATCACATCACTTATCTTCCCTCTCTCTCATTTTTTTTCTTGTAATTTCGACAATTGTGTTACTGAAATTCACTATTTTTTCTTATTTTTCCAAATAATTTTGAATAGTACCTATATCATCAATAAACTCGACTTTTTGCAATGTTAAGCCAAAAGACTTTGTAAAAGTAGTCAGCATTTAAAACCAAATTTAGAGGACCTTGAAAAGTGGGGGTTGCAGGTTTTGTTATGACCATGAAAATTCACTAGAATCCAGTAAGCAATATTGCGTGTCAATCTCTTTTCAATATTAATCTGGTGGAGAGTTGAATCACCCCAGCTGAATAGAGTCTGAATAGACTATCCCATATTCTTTAGTTTACCTACCATCTAGTGTAATCCAAGCTTTGCGAAGCCTAAATTTTCAAATATCACCCATGTGAATTTTGAAAACCACATTTTACAGTCAAAATATGGGATCACTATGCACCTCAATGATTGAGCAATTTGATAATTGGCATTTCGTGTATCACATCACATGCGTTGAAACTTGAAAGTGGCCAACACGATAATTGTCACTTCCTATGCATCATTGCTAAAGAGAAACTTTGTATAATTCAACCTGAATTCTGGCACATACTGGCGCTCACGATCTATATTTAGTGCTATAAATTAACAAATAGGATAAATTTCACAAATATACCTGTGGTTTGGCTAATACCAATCAAATCCAACATATTTCAAAATTGATCAATTTAGTCCTTAAAAACAACTTTAACTCTAACCCGTTAACCCTCCGTTACTCACTTTTCCTTTTCTCTCAAACGTGCGAGTCTCTCTCTCACCTCTCTCTCTCTAAATTACCCAAAGAAATTCTAGATCGCACCCACCCCCAGTTAAGGTTGTCTTTTGAGTGTTACGGCGAAGTAGACGAGCCGAGAGAGGACCCCAGCGTTGCTGCCAAAGTCCTTGAATAATGCCACGGTGTAGAGCGTTGATTGTCGTAACCTTGGTTTGATTTTAGAACTGAGGAGTAGATGCTGAAAGTGTTTGCACCACAACTACACAGAATCCATTTGCTTGCCACTGTTAGCTGGATTTTTGAATTTGTTGAAGCCGGTGGTTTGTGGTTGCTTGTTCTGGGTTTGTGGATGGGTTTTTGCTAATGGTTTTGTGGGTTTTGTTGATACCATTGCTGGGTTTGTGGGTTTTGTTGATGCCATTGCTGGGTTTGTGGGTTTTGCTTGGTTAGTGGTCAAGCTCTTTTTTTTCTTCTGTTTGTTTTATTGAGAAAGTTATTGTTCTTCTATTTTTTCTTTAGAGAGAGTAGAGATGTAACGGGCGTTACAAGCTGTTTGAGGATAAGGACTGAGATGGTCAGTTTTTAAATGTTATGGCCTTGATTGGTATTTCTCCAAACCTCAGGCTCTGTTTGTGAAATTTACCCTAACAAATAAAATCTTGAAAGGCCTACACTTTTGCCGGGCCTTTCGTGGCTCGGGGAACTGCATTGTGGGAGCATGTCAATGAGTCTCAAATATGTCCCATCCGATGGAGGATCTCCAGAGATATCTTGTGCATATTGACAGACGAGTATTCCAAGATGCTGAGATTGATCACAATCTTTATGAGATTTGCTTTTTATAACTTAAGAAAACCACTGAATTCGTCTCCTTCGTGGCCAAAACATGATCTAGCTTTAAACAGATTATACTCTTCCAACAGTTCAACTGAAATGAGAAAAGCCAAGTGAGGCACAAGATCAAATACCGATTAGAGGTTTCTCAATAGGCGCATCACTGTGGGCAAACCTCTGGAAGTCCATTTAAAATCCCGCGTGGGCCTCCCTATTATAAGGTAATTTGAGCCCACACACGAGAGGAGAGTATTACGTGGTAAAATAATTAGATTTATCATGTCCCAAGAATTTAAGCATTTTGGACAATGAATCATTTAACATGGATCTAGGAAAAGAATATACATGCTCACGAGTGTAGGAACCTTTTAAGTGTTAAATACCTTCCAGCAAAACTGGATATTACAGGAACCTGTTATTCCCAAGGGGTTGCCTCCAATGGATTTTGTTAGCAATGTTTTTGCCTATCTGAAGTGGAACTTTTCAAGTTATTTGGATCTCTCAAATATTATCATTTCCAAAGTTTTAATGCTTAATGCATTGTTAATTAAAGCCCTTATTTACCAAAAGAGAAAATTATATATGTGACTTGAATATTGTTTGCTCATAAAGTAGGAAGGCAAGGATATGGAGAGGAACTGACAAAGAGTTCCTTCACAGTTGGCAATAAGTAGAAGAGATGAATGTTTATTAACCCAACGAGGAACTGAACAAGGGTCTGTGAATTTGGTACTGAAGTTTGCATGTCTTCACTTAGTCAGGCCGTATTATACATATCTTAATTTCTCAAATACTAGAACTAGATATGTTCACTCAGCTAGCTGGTGATGAAATGGGCATTGGCTCCTGCACCACTGCTGCTCCCGAGTGCCCATTCATAATGTGGTAGGGCCTCTCATCAAATCCCCAGAGCTTGGCAGTTTTTACATCATCCTCAGCCATCATTCGTGAGAACTCCTCATGGTCGTATTTTAGAGTGGCTTTTCCCCCAAACTCACATGGAAGATTTTCTAAATCGAAGAGTGTCTTCATGAAGTTGTCACTACTTTTACTATTGGGGTAGACAAAACTCACCTTCTGAGCAGTCTTTGGATCAAGGAAGTACTTGACAGCCTAAAAAATTGAAAACACCACAAAGTTCTTCAATGATAGATCTAGCTGCTAAAATATAAGGTACTTAAAGCTGCAACAGTATATCCGCAAGCCATGGAAATCTTAAATTAAATGAATTATCAGATTCACATCCAGAATTATATCTAGTCCAGACTATATGAGTCAATAAAAGGAGATGGGAAAAAGGAGGAGGGTTGTGGTAAGTTGTAGGACAGCATGAGAGAGAGAGAAAGAGAACAAAGTAGTGAAAATAATTGCTTAACAGATATCTTTGGTAAAACAACTCTTTTGTGGGACTAAGTGCAAAGGTTGAGCAATCAAGGCCAAGCTAAAGCAACAAAATTAACACACAAGCTAATGAATTTGAGTATGATTATCCCCAATCCTGATTAAGAAATTTTCTATATGAACTTGCTTCCATTGCATGATTAAATGAGTAATCTATGTATTTTATTGAAAGAAAGAACCAGTGATTGTCAAAGTTCAATCTAAACAAAGAAACAACAATATCCATGTAAAGATAAAGCAAATTGAAGATATCAAACCTTATAGAATGCCTGAAAAATTTTTGGTGGATTGTAAAGTAATGCGATAGCAAGCCTTTCAGGGTAGTGGTTTTGTAAAATGTTAATAATATCACGGGCTGCTTTGATTGAGATGTTGGTGCTCAATGAGAACCCTGTGAAGTCTATCAACCAGGACATTTGTTCTTGTCCTTCAGGAAGGTTAAGGATAGAATTTTCTAAAAGATAGACGATATGACGGACATTATCTTCTGGTGAATTGGTGTTCTGACAATTGAAAAAAGAAGAAGGATAATAGGTTAATGCACAAACGCATAGTGAAAGTAATACACCTTATGAAAGAAAATCCTAGTACCAACCTGCATCCCTGGCCTCATTATAAGCACAGTCCTTCCAAGTATATCATGAAAGTTTGATCTGAACGCTTTCCCAGTCTCACCTTCATGGGCTATTTCATGCTGGACAATGACATCTTTCTAGAGTAAGGAAAGGCTTAAATAAAGCAATCCTATTAAAAATATTAACATCAACCAGGCTGATGAACTCTAGCTCATACGAAACCTTATCTTCTTGTAAAAACAAGGTGGAAGATGAGATTATGGATTCAAGATTGGTGTGTATGTAATTACTAATTCCAAATAAAAAAGAAAACTATTAACATCAGTGAGTACCACATTTCATAGCCTCAGTCATTGCATACATGTCATGCAAAATGTGAATAGTAATCTATTGGCCTGGTTACAACAATTTAAAACTCCAAAATATTTCCTCATCTGAATTTAGTCATTTTGAAATTGACATTTCTAACATTGTTGAACAAGTAATCAAATGCTTCTAATAATTTAACAAAGCATTAGGGTTTGAATTAGACCTGAAAAAGTACTGGGATTGGTCCCAGCACAAAATTGATACGCCTCAATTAGACAAACAGCTATGTCTAGTGCACACAAGTGATGAATAACTTGTGCAAACATATGTTTGAAATGCAATTCTGTATGCCAAATATATGATGGGAAACAGAGGACAAGAATGTATATGCTAGGACACCCTAGCATTGATTATCAATTGGACAAGGAAAAAGATCCCAACAAATCCAAGAAAAATTAATCAATATATATATTAAAAAAAATCATAAAAGTGAGGCATATGTGGTACTTATTTTGCATGTTGTTGATAACATGAATCAATGATTTATCACATACTCACCCAACGAATTTCTTCAGGCTTATAAGTGGCCCTCCACTTGAGTGTTTCTTCCAACATTTTCTTTGCCTTATCAACATTCCAGTTTCGAGCTTCTAAATATCTCCTCAGGCATGCATCATTGCAGTACTTTAAACAACGTCCCGATAGAGGTCCAAGAGCAGCCCTGAGTTCACTGACCTGTTTAAAGACATTTGCTCATTAAATGTCTGTTTTCAATGTGTTCTGAAAACTTTGCACTCTATTATGAATAGTAGCATCAAAATAGACTGCAAGTTTGGTTGCAACCAATAAAATTGAGAGCAAATATCACATATTTTGTCCTAAAGAAAATGCTCTCTGCCCTAGAATGCCTGTCCACATAGTTTTTTTACCTTTGCATCTTTCTCCAAATTGAGATCCTCTGGATGACTTTGAGTCTGAGTATTCCTTCTCAAAAGAAACATGTTGATTGCCAAATAAGTTCACCCCTACAGGCAATATCATTCAAGTAAGACAAGCATAAAAGATCCAATACAATCTTTGACTTTATTTTTGCAATAATGCATTAGACATATTAAAATAGATGGAGTGCTAAACCTGTAAAGCACATCAATAAACAAAACACTATCTGAAAGCAACTGCTCCCCCAAAAAAAGGAAAAATCTTTAAGAATGGCCATTGACTTTTCCCAAACACTAAAAGCCAAGGTTTTATCCAATGAAATTCGAAATTAAAAAGAAAAATCTTTAAGAATGGCCATTGACTTATCCAATGAAATTCTAAATTTTCACCAACCATAGCCTGTAGCAATACTTAATTCAGATGAGATTTATTTTTCATAATCAGAAATTCAATGCCGCGTTGCTTGAATCGGTAGGTAGGTACTAACAATTAACAAACTTGTGAAAAGTCCACAATTTTAATATCTATTAAAAAGGTTTTTTTTTTTTTTTTTTATTAATTTTTTTTATGGATTAGTAATCAGTTTTATTGATTAATAGAGGTAATCAAGTACGCAAATAATCAATCATGGTTAAGGAAGTATTCGAAATTTTTTTACTTTAATAACAAAATTATAAAGAGTTAATAAAAAATTATTAAAAAAAAAAAAAAAAAAAAAGGAAGAAGAAGAAATGATGCAAGATGTTCAAGACCTACCAACCCTCTCTCTTGACCAGTCATTCTACCATACTCATAATAGCAATCAACAGCTGTGATAATTTTAATAGAAGATTGTTTTAGTCAATCCCTCTTTTTTCCTTCCTTCTTTTGACTCCGCCAAAAAGGAAAAAGAAAAAGAAAACTAGTTCCTTTACTAATTTAATTGATCAACTAACTCTATTTTAACTTGTTCATCTAATCCATCCATTGCTCTCAGCTTTTAAGTTTAGAAAATTTTGAAGATTGCAGTAGTGCCATTTTCAAGCCTGCTGTCTCTTTTAAAAGGTCCAAAAAATAAAAAAGAACGATCACATATCATTTTTCCAAATGAGACCTGGCAATTCTGAATCATAAATTTAGCAATAATGGCAAATGGACAATCAGAAACTCAAACTGACTCTTTCAAACCCAATTTAGAAAATAACAGTCAGGCTTAAGAAACTTCCCAACGTGTTATATAATCAACAAAAAAGAAGAAGAAGTGAAAGTTTCATTAAGATATAATTCTAGAAAGATCTAAACTATATATAGACAACTCTGTACTTAACCTTTTAAATCAATAAAGCAAAGAACAGAGAAGTTGCTGACAGATCTACATCTATTCCAAATTTATAAACAGAAGATGTGCATGCAATTTAAGAAAAAAACTTATATCTGTGCCTTTTTTTTAAATCTAAAAATAAAATTAAAGCCGATCAGTGATAAAAACAACGTACCTGAAGGAAAGAGTGAAAGCTCCCACAAGCTTCAAAGTTCAAAGTTCAAACTCAAAAACTCAGATTTTTACAAAAAAAAAATATATATATTTCTGATGTTTTTGGCAATGAAAAATAACGTAGGATAGGAGATGGGTGAGAGAAGAGAGGGCGTGCGTTTCTCTTTGGTTGTTTGTCTGCGTTTTTTTAAGTTTCCTCACTCAGTCGTCAACGTCACGAGAATGGCATTGATTTGAAATTAATGAAAGGATTCTCTCGCCGAACTTTGTGTTCGGTGTGGCTAACACGTTGTGAGAGAAAAGGAGCTATAAGTCGAGGATTTTGCGTGGGTTCTCTTTTTCTATTTATAGTGGTGAAACTGTGTGACTGGCCTGGTGTCGCTGTCAGACTTTGACAATTGGAGTAATGCTAAGCAATGACAGAACTTGTGGTACAACTCTTCCAATCTTTACCATTTATAATTGGTCACGTATGCAAGTTATGATACAAATGGTATTATTTTATGTGTCTTTAACATTATTTAGTGTTATTTATTAGACACCTAATTAGTCCACACCAAATTTCACTGCCGATAATTAGAGAATATTCTATCTACGTACAACAAGTATTTATTTCTCATTATTTACTGTACACAATAATAACGGAAAGTAAACTCTTTTATGACATTTCTAGAAATTTTATAACTTTTCTTGCACGACATGCTTAGATTTCAACTTGTAATTATATTTTACTGGAGTTCGCGTTATTCACTAATCGTTATTATTATTATTTTCTAGAATCAATTATCCAATAAGTTCTCCTAGATCAGAGCATTTTGTGCCACTTTTTTGTTACAATTTTGGTATAACACATTGTTAGTGGCTGCCCTATTATTTGTATATAGACTCATCAATCACTACCAAATTAAAATTGTGGCACAAAAGTTGTATATATAAATTTTCTTTGATTCAATAATCTAGAAGTATAGCGACTTTATATTTCTTCCTTCCTTGTAATAATAGCTCTCATAAATTCATAATAGCACATTCCATAAAAAATAATAAAAATAGTTAGTCTAGTTAAGAAGAAAAAGTGTATAATTTACATGTATCAATTTTAAAAATTAAAAATTAAAGTGATGTTAAATATAAATTTATATATATAAAAGAGGATTCTTTTCTTTGAACTAGACTTCTATATGATTCAAAAATACCCACATTATGAAGGGTAACTACTTTTAGAAATAGGGTTATAAATGTCAAATAACAAATTTTATTTTGAATTCAAAAAGAAAACTAATTTAGGATTTTTTTTCCTTTATATTCATCTTTTTATTCCCTAAAATTTAGTTTTTTTTTAAAATTTTTTTTTTATAATAAATGAAAATTATTAACTTTTACAAAAAAAAAAAAAAAAAAAGAAGAGCTCCTGAGCACGCATAATGTGTGTGCTTAGAGATTAGTATATATATAATTTTAAAAATTAAGAAAAAGGTTATGTTTGCTACTGTGTTAAAAAAAAAAAACAAATTAACAATTAAAAAAAAATAAAATCTATATTTCAATTCACTTCTTTTTTCTTCTGCTCTCTAGATGTAATGATTTATAGATGGACTTCTTTTTCTCTTTCCTGTCTCTTTTTGAAATCCGGTTGTACTGTTGTAGATGGACAGTGGCCAGCCAAGACTTCAACTAATTAAAGACCAAATGACAAAAAGGAAAAGGTAGAAACGATGTACAGTTAAATGCCCAAAGCCGTGTCCTCCATCACCATGAAGCACATATGCGTGAACCTTTCACATTTCATACGCTGTATTTTCTTAAAAAAAAAGAAAAAAAAAGGGGGTAAAGTATCATTTTCGTCCCTAAATTTTTATACAAGTTTATTTTTTCATCCCTGAACTTTTAAAAATTTGTTTTTCATTCTCAAACTTTACAAAACGTTTTACTTTTCATCTTTTTGTCTAAATGACCGTTAATTTATGTTCTATATGACATAACAGAATAATGACATGATATCTAACTTGGATCAAATATTTTTATTTATAAAATTGTCGATATATGACAAAAAGTTATTGACACACATGGATTAAATATTTTGTGATATGGCATCCTTTCAAACTATTGAGGCATTTTAAAACAATAAAAAATAAATTCCAGCTCGTATTTATGTTAAGAATTTATTAGGATTTAAAATAAAAACTTAAAACACCAAAACATTTAAAAGAAAAAAGAAAAAAAAAAAGAAAAAGAAAAAAACAGTTCAAGCTGTCCATGTCTAATGACGTTCAACCAAAATTTCCAAATCTTTCATTCATTTTTTGATGTTTTGATGGTCTTTTTTTTTTTTTTTTTTTTTGTATGATTAAGTTTTGGATCTTTAGGGTATTATATATTGTTAGGCATGAACAGAGGAAGGTTTTTTTTTTTTTTTTTTTTCTTCTATTTTTTTTGAGAAAAATACTAGATCTTCATGGACTGGTGTGCAAGTGAGGGCAGATTTTTATGGACAAGGATGAAAGTCTTTGTAATTCATAAGTAAAAGCCACTGTTTATTGGTTGCTAAGAAACCCACTAATTTGTTGTCATTGTCATCATCTCCTTCTTCTTCCTCCAGTGCTCTCTTTCTTGTTTCTCTAGTGCTTGTCATCATTGCAAAAAAGGTTGAACGTTTGGATGGATTGAAATGAAACTGATGAGGACATGGGTGGATGGTGGTTACCGGAGAATATAGCTTGAATCAGTGCTGATAGTGAGAGATTGGAGGAGAAGAATAGTCGGCTTAAATGAGGGATTTTGATATTTTTGGTGTTTTGAATTTTTATTTTAAATCTTGATAAATTCTTACATTAAAATCTGACCTATTATATTTTTTATTTTATTTTAATCCATGTGTGCCAATAACTCGTTGTCGTGTGTCCATAATTTTATAAATAAAATAATTTGGTCCAAGTTAGATATCACATCATCACTCTATTAGGCCACATAGGACATAAACTAACGGATATAAATGGAAGGATGAAAAATAAAACATTTTGTAAATTTTAGGGACGAAAAATGAACTTTTGAAAGTTCAGGGACAAAAAACAAACTTTTATATAAGTTTAAGAACGAAAATGATATTTTACCCTAAAAAAAATTATTGTTTAGAAGTACTGGCCACCCATTAGGGTATTTTCCCTCATAAAATTTATAAAAACAAGATGCCTCAAAACTTGCATCATAAGTTAAAAATCATAATAGAAGATAAATAATACAAATTACACTATTAATAAGTTCTTACTTCAAATATTACTATTATTATTATTATTTTCCCATGTGAGGGCGTGAGTTTAGTTGTTCAAATCTTTTCAAGAGTTTCGTAATTTAAAAGAAGATATTTGGTATCAAATGATACCATGTTAACAGTATCAAAATCTAATAAATGTGAAACATAACACTAGGTAGTTATTTTTACACATATACAAAATCTTTTTCATACTATATCTTGGAATAATATTCCGAATTCAAATTATCTCTCCTTTATTATTATAATTATTGTTTCTAAAAAATTTTTTATTACTAGCCTTATCACACGCGTTTCGCACGTGTGATGAGACTTTTTTTTTGTTTAGAGTTATAATTTTTCACTCATTCTAATTTGAGATTTACATTTTTTTTTCCGCAGAAATTGTGCATTTAAGACTACTAATATAGCAAGAAGGGTCATAAGGTTAGCTACAAAAAATGAACAAATCCACACATGAACATATGATTTCAATGTTATTTCGATATTCATTTTTTGTAGCTAACCTTATGACCCTTCTTGCTATATTAGTAGTCTTAAATGCACAATTTCTGTGGAAAAAAAAATGTAAATCTCAAATCAGAATGAGTGAAAAATTATAACACAAAAAAAAAAAAAAAAAAAAACCTCATCGCATGCGCGAAGCGCGTGTGATGAGGCTAGGAGATTGAAAGGTAGTCTCCATTGATTAAACATCTTCTATATAATTTTTTTTTGTCTAAATTAAACACCTTTTATATAAATTTCTATCTCTAATTTAACTCACGTGTTTCTTACTTTTTATCAAACAAAAAAATGTACATCTACAATTAACTTCTATATCATGAAGCAAGGGATAATTTTGCCTTAGTAGACAACATGTACGTGCATCTTGAAGAGCAACATACTTATTCACTACTCACTACACACTTGCAAAATTAGAATATTATTCCATGCCTCAAATCCTTTTAGCCGAACTTGTGTACAATGTCCTCCGTCTCCCTTGAATCTCCCTCACCAGTCACCCCCATAATACTGGGAAAAAGAACCACAATCAAATATAGAATTTCCTGAGGGGAAAATAAATCAAATATAACATTAGGATAATGAATTATTATAATGAATAAATTCATGATAAATTCTTTTGTAGACACCCCCATAAGTAAGTCGATCCCTACAAAACGTGTATAGCCTTAGATGTCTTCACAAAAATAGAAGAAGAAGAAATGTATAGCCTTAGGTGAAGGATCCTTACGCTACAAATTAATATGACTGCAGTGAATTAGTAATTTCATATTAATTTTTTAATGTTTTATGATTAAAAAAAAAACTTGTTGCCAAGTGAAAATTCAACAAAATTTGGCCATTCAAGTCAAAAAGCTAATTGGGCATATAAAAAATATAAATGAAAATTACATAAAATCATGGTACAAATTTTTAATAAAAATTGTAATATTTGCGAAAGTGTTTTTCAAAATAGATTTGTGGTCTATAGATTAAGATGGTTTCAACAGCTTATTGAATTTGGTTTTAGAAAGAAGAATTTTTAACCAAAGATTTCAACATCTAAAATTACACCCAATTAACATCGGTGCTAAACTACTAATAGCACAATACAACTTTCTATGTTTGATTAACACTACCTTGAAGACAAAAAAAAAAAAAAAAGAGGGCTAAAGAATTCATCAAGAAAATTGGGCGTTACTCACATAGGTTTCAACCTCCATTCTTGAACAACTTTTTATTACTACACTTGTTAAGGGCTTCCACTACAAACAACTACTCCATTTGCTAGTTTTTGTTTTGCTTTGGTTCGGGCAGCACGATCACCAAATTTTAATGTGAAAATAGTTCTGGAAACAGGCTTTTGCTTAAGAGACTCATGGTGGTTGGAAACATTTATGTGGCGTTTGATACATGGTAATATTTTAGGATTCCCAGGAATATTTAAAAATTTCCATATTTAGTTGCAAATCGCACCAGAAATCAGATGCTAGGAGAGTTTGGATTTCCCCTTTAAACCCCTCTGAGTAGGAATGTGGATTACCTTTAAAACAGGCGGGTATCCAGATTCCCAAGCATAAAGGAAATTGTATTTTTTTATAAATTGACAATATTAACTATTTTTCCTTATCATTTAAGCGATTAAGAGAAAATATAAAACAAATCATCAATATATTTTCCCTTGTCTTTATCTTTTCCCGCCAAAATAATATAAATAGAATAGACAACTCTATTGATATATTCTTTAACAAAGTTCTATTTAGGTTTCACGTGTGGGAAAAAAAAAAGTTTGAAGGGGACCCTCCATTATTGCTAGGTATTCACTTTTGCTATTGTGTGTGTTGTTCAACAAATTATTAATAGTTTACATTTTTTTTTTCATTATTTATTTAGAGGAAGATTTTTTTTAAAGGACTTGGTAGTTCACATTCAAATCTAAGGATAGAATGAGGAAAATAAATAATTCATTTAAAATTCTTGGGAATAAACTAAACATTATCATTTCATATTCCTAGAAATCTTAAGAGATTCTCAATGAAACCAAACATAGGAATAGTTACATTCCTAGGAATGTGATTCCTAGGGATCTTGATTGCAAGGAATCACATTCCTAGGAATCTAGATGCCAGGAGTAATGTAAATTCCATTCTACCAAATGCCACATTAAATGTGGTGTGATAACTAATAAGCATAACCAGTTAAGAGTAGTAGGAGGTTATGAGAGGGAGGTTTTTGTTTTGGAGTGGGAGACTAATTAAATGTGTTTGTGTGGTTGTTTGTTTTTTTTAAATGAAAAATATCAAATGTGGGTTGCCATTTGCCAATATGGATAATAGTGCGTTTTGAATTTTACAATGGATTTGTGTGACCTATTTTCAAGGGTGAGGAGCGGAGCAATTAATTGGGGAGCCTTAAGGATTTTTTTGGGGATAAACTTGAGGATTTAAAAAAAATTTTGATTTGAAGATAAACGTGAGGATGATTTTTTTTTTTTAAAAGGAAAATAGAAAAAAAAAACAACAACAACAAACATGGGTTTTTTTTATTTTATTTTATAGAAACGTGGGTTTTTTTTTTTCATTAGGTTTTTTGTTTTTTATTTTTAAAAAGAAGTTAAAAACATGAGGGTTTTTTTTTTATTTAGTTTTTTTTTGGGGGGGGGATAAACTTGAGGATGTTTGTAAAAAAAAAAAAATTGATTTGAAGATAATTATTGGATTATCAAAAAAAAAAAAAAAACGGTTCACATATTATTAGCTGAATAATAAATTTTTTTTTTTTGAGGGGGGACCACATAATAATTCTTGATAAAGCACTTTCACAACCTTTTTTTTTTTTGGTAATTGTTCTATCCTTCGCGATCTTTTCCTGCTTATTTATTGTGGAGTATGGCAAATAAATAAAACCATAAAAGAGTAACCCTATAGATAGCGACTAGCATTCAATAATAGATTGACGGACCTTGCTCACCAAAATTAATGGTCCGTTTGGATTGAGGGGGAAAGAGGGGGAGTAGAGTAGAGTAGAGTAGATTTAGTACAAAATTAGCTTATTTTTAACCTACACTACTCTACTCTCCTCCATTCCCCCTCCATCCAAACGGGCCAAAGGTTTTTGACAAAATGAAAATTAAGTTTGAGGTTTGAGGCGGGTTATTAGATTTAACTGTCATTGACCTTATCTTTTTCAAATTTCATATTCAAAATGAAATATAAATGATTTGTCTCACATTTTTATATATTATAGTATGTCACATTTTTCTCAAAAAAAAAAAATACATGATTTTTTTTTTTTTTCATTTTAAACTTCAGTTATTTTACAAAATATATATATATATATATATATATATATATATATATATATATATATATATATATATATAGCAAATTGTGATTAGTAGAATATAAAGTGAATTCAAAAAAGAAAAAAAATTGTTTTCTTTAAAATGCCTATGTAAACACTACCATAAGACATGCAGCATGCTCTAATATTGAGATATGGTCTAATTAAAAAAAAATTTATATATATATATATATAAAGAGATCCAATGAAAATATCAGTCACTTAAAAGAACAATTTATCAAGCTGTGGGTGCCTAAGAACCGAGGATGAAGTTAAAGAGTTGTAGTATTGGTGTTGGGATGCCAAGGGTCACAGATCCGAGGAGGAAGGTCACCCGAGGAGAGGAAGGGATGAGTCATAGGGCTTTGAGGCGTTCCAGGTTGAAAGAAGGATATGAAGAGAGAGAATTTGTGATCATAGGGGAAGTTTCTAGTTTGGAGTAGCCTATTACCTCCGCATTAAATGGTGGACAATAGCTTTATCAGCTGCATTGATGAGAAAGTGACTTGAACAGTACAAGTCACAGCTAAGCAGATTCTTTCCGCCACTTTCTTCAGATATAGAAAGAAACAAGTGTCATGATAGGAAGTATGTTAGGTAAGGATGGATGGTTGAGATATGAGAGAAGGAGAAGTATATAAGAAAAATGAGGTTTCCAAAAGAAAAAAAAAAGGGGGGGGGGGGGGGGTGGGGGGCAAGACACAAGTACCAAGATATAGAGAAGAAACGAGAAGAACACTAAGAGAAAAGAGAGTGAACAGTAGCATTTCTTACGTAAATGTGACCTCCTCGGGCCAATTTGTATTGAGAAAGTAGTTCATCCATTTAATAAGATTTGCTTTTTCTTCCTTATTTTTCTCCTCGGGTGGAGTCCCCCTTTAGTTGTTTGTTTCACTCTTTTATAAATTCATTGTTTTGGGCCACGGTTGGACTAATCTAGCCACTATTCTAAGTGAGCTTGGGTTGCTAGTTTTTCTAGTTCTTACACAAGCATTTTCCTTTGCTCTCTTTTTTTGTTGTTGTTGTTGTTGTTGTTGTTGAGAATCAGCATTTTTATTTGCTTGATTTGCAATTTTTTTCCCTTAAACATCACACGACAACTACCAGCTTCAAAATGCATCATCATTGTAGTTTTTCTCCAATAGTCTATTGATTATAATTTTAATATTATTGGACGTCGTATCTCTATAATTATGATAACAAAGAACATATTTACACTTTCTTTAAAAAAAATAAAATAAAAAGGAGCATTATAAATTTATAACACTGTTAAACTAAAGTATATTGGACACAGCTACATATTGATCATAAAACACAAAAAATGGAATCTCAACACCACATTGATTGGATCGCAGTAGTGGCAAAATTAAATGATGTTGATACTATCAATTTAAAAAGGAAAAACTAAGAGAGAGAGAGAGAGAGAGAGAGAGAGAGAGAGAGAGAGAGAGACAGGGAATTTTGAATAATGCCTACAAGGCTACAACGATTTTGGATTTGGAATTATTATCCTCAAATTCACATGAGATCTCCAAAAACATATTAAAGACCGAAGAGAACTCAAGAAACCAACATAGAGTTTCCATTAAAGTATGGTAATTCTTTTTAGCATGCTACAATTGATCGGAAAATAACTATAGGAGTTTTTTTTTTTTTTTTTGACAATAACAATAGGAGTTAGTTATCTATACTTCTATTTACGGGGTTTATCTTATTTAGGATCCTCAATATAGATGCCCAAAATACCCTTAAATTCATCCTAATACAATTTCTTCATTTTGAAAAAAAAGAAAAAAATTATTTTTTTTCCACAAACATACCATTCTTTTTTATCACTAAACTGTTTTTTTTCACCTCCATATTTTTATCTCACATTAGTAGTCAAGTACTATTACAATTTATACTTTAAATAAAAAATAAAATAAAACTACCATGGATAAAACATGTAAACCCCAAAAATAAAATATAAAATCCTCATTCGCGCATGCGATTGGGCTAGTAACTTATAACCAAGTAGTGAATAAGGGCACTTCAAACATTTTTTCGTTCTTTTTTAAAATGATGATTTTATGTTTTCTAAAATTAAAAAAGAAAAAGAAAAAAAAGATTATGAATCACTTTAAATTGACCATTTTAAATTATTTATGAAAGATATGGCCTCCGCAGTTGAACAAAGGGTTTTTTTTTTTGGAAGTTGGAACCTTTTTTTTTTTTGAGCAAAGGAAGTTGGAACTTTGAATTGGTTTATTTGAAAAAATAAAATATTGACTATAATCCAGCGGTGCAATGAGAAGAAAGCGAATTGAATTTCATTTGTCAAACTGCATTTAAGTCTAATCTCCTATGCTTTTCAAGTTTTCTTAAGACAACGAATGGTGGTGGTTTGGTCCAACCATTCACATTTATAAACAACGGTGTCCAAGGGCCATCCGTGATGGTATCAACTTGTGCTTTGATTTAAATTTGACAAATGTTGTAATTGAGCTTGACGCGAAGATTGTAGTTGATTTGCTTTTGAAAGATGAAAGAAACATGAATGACAATGATGTCATTATTGCGGATTGCAAAGAAGGCTTGCAAAGACTCCCAAGAGTTCAGATTCAACATTGCTTTAGGGAAGCAAATAAGTGTGCCGACGCCCTTACTAGAAGAGTCACCGTTAGTCCTCAAGATTTTGTAATTTATCAATCCCCTCCAACAGATGTTGCCTTGTTGGCTAGTCTGGATGCAGTGTGAACTTTGTATGAGCATAACCGCTCCTTGTACTCTGTTTTCTGGTTTATAAATTTCATCTGTTTAACCAAAAAAAAAAAAAAAAAAAGGTCACGATTGTCTGCTGTGCACCCCAAGGAGACAAATGAAAATGGGTTAAAGTCCTTTTTTTTTTTTTCCCCTTGTAATCAATAAGCTTGTCTTGTTTCTGAGCATGTTTCCCTTGTTCTCTTAAGTGATATGCACTTGAATTCTTCATGTCATTGAATATGTGGTAACTTGAATCAATAACGCAGAGGACCTTGGTTGCTCCTTCAGCATGGACTGATAATCGCAATGTTCTCTCAGGCTTCTCACTTGAAAATGGGTTAAAGTCAGAAACAAGCATCACAGAAAAGATTTGATGATTAATTTTGTGCCATTATTTTAATTTTTTTCCTGAATAAATATTTTATTGAAGAGCAAAACAAGGAATTACAAAAAGGAAGAGGGATCGGATCCATATTTGTCTAAAGTCTGAACTACCAGCTAATTTTAGATCTTTGATTATATAATGGATTCATAGCACCCATTTCCGTTAAATTAATGAAGGGTTTTACTAATATATGCTCTAAGGACATACATCAATATACTATTTTTTTATTAAAAAAAATTGGAGAAAATAAAAAGTAAACTTTTTTTGACAGTTTTTTAATTTTTTTTTATAAAAAATTTCTTAAAATTGATCATTAATGTACCTATTAATGAAAACAGAAGGTTATATAATGGCATAATGATAATTATTAGCTTGAAGTCGTACTTAGATGATCTTAATAGCTTATTTGAATGGAGGGGGAGTAAAGTAGAGGGAAGGTGAGTAAGTTGAATTACCTTATTTAGATTTTTTTAAGGGAGGAGAGAGAAAGATTTGGAGGGGTTCTAATTACTTCTAACCTTTTTTTTTGAAGGGCTAACCCCTCATTTTTAATTTCCCCAAATTAGAAAGATTTGGAGGGAGAATAGAGCATAAAAATATTTGACCAAACAAATTATCAAATTTACTTTTACTATATTAACAAAATTACAAATTATAAAAATGCTAATTATTCCCCTCCCTTTTACTTAATTTTAAAAACATCCAAATAAGATGGAGAATAACAATTCTCCTTTACTCTTTTCTCCCTTGAAACTTCCAAACATAGCATAAAAGTTATACTTAGATCACTAGCAGAGCTAGAGGGGGGCGAGGAGGGGCACCTCCCCCCCCCCCCCCCCACGCGACTTCTCCTAAATTTTTTTTAGTAATAGTAGTTTAAAGTAGTTACATTCTGACATGGAGGAAAAAAAATTGAAAAAAAGAACTTCTACTTGGTTGAAAGTGACCAAACTATTGCTTTTGTCTTGTCCTATTGCAACTTGCACATATTTCACTATTTTTTATTTTTTATTTTATATCATTATTTACACCATTTTTACTATTTATGATACTTTTCGTAGCATTTTATTCTTGAATGATGCTAGAGATACTACAAATTTTACTACTTATGTCTTACAAATTGGCATGTCATCAATCACAAAAAATAATTTCTAACATTTATTCATTATCTTTTTTAAGTAACACTAATCACATTCTTACTCCATCAGTTTATAAATTTTTTAGTAGCTATGAATTGGTTATTTTTGTTTATTTATTTTAATAATATGAAATATATTCATATTTGCTTACAATTGTTTATTTATTTTGTTATTATTGTTGGTTAATATTTTTTAGATTAATTTCACTTTTAATATCATCTTTTAATTTTGCTCCATCTAGATTAAAATTCTGCCTCTGCCACTGACTTAGATGAGTCACTAGGTGGAGGTCCAACAACATAGATGTTAAATAAATATTGGATCCCACTATGCTGTAATTAATTTAGCCAGTAACCACTATTATTGAAAAAAAAGGGACATTTATTTATTTTGGCGATAAGCATAAAGCATTAATTTCATACGTGCTAACATGCGGAAGAAAATAAAGGACAAAATTTATCATCTAATAAATACAATGTCAAGTATGATAGTAATAATCTTCTAAAAAAATTTTAAAAAAAAATTATATCAATTATTTCTATGTACTTAGCACATCATTCATCCTTCATCAAAATAATTTATTTTCATTACCGAGTACTTTTAATATAATTGTTACTTTAAAATAGAGTTTCATACACGTATACACTCACATTATAGTAGAGTATAATTGTATTTCAAATATATATGGAAAATGCTATATTTTAATTAGTAAAATAGTATCAAGACCCAAGAACATTCTCATTTACTTAATTTTGAGCTAAATTAGCCAATATTGTAGTAAAAAATTATTTAAAAAAAAAAAAAAAAAAAAAAAGCTCCCACACCTAGTCATGCATTATTGTTAAAAATACTTTAAATTTACAAACTACATTGAATATCTAAATATACCGAAGCACTATATTTGGGCTTCTTTTTTTTTTTTTCTTACTCTGGCACTATCTCTGCTCTCTCACACTCTCTTTCCGCTGTCGCTTTTGTACTCACTGATGGATTGATTGGCTTTCTTTGTGGGTCATGCAATGGCTAGAGGTTTGCGCTATGGTGGTTGAGAATCTTGAGATGGTCACGGTTGTTGACATGATCTCTCCTTTATTTTTGATTTGGTGGTTCGTGATGACAGCTTGGGGTCGGGTACCACTATGAATTGGGTTGATTTGCTAAGGTTTTTTGTTGTTGTGAGTCTGAAATGAAAAAAATTACCTCCAAACCAATTTGGATGAATATTCCTTAAATCTACCATGCGGTGCTGGATAAAACCATCCAAGTATACTTTTTGTACATATAGATAGTTTTACGAATTGTTAGATAATGGATTAGAAGAAATTTTAAAAACTTTGTCCAATAAAAAATATATTAGTTTAATTGGACGTAGGGAATTTGTTTTAGAAGAAAGTTGTTAAATTAGAAAAATTAACTTTTCAATGATATAGAGAAATTACGTGGAGCTGGATATGAATGCTCTAAATTGGCTATTAAAAAAAAAAAACTTTATTAATTTATTGGAATGTGGTCACCCAACTATCTAAAAAGGAATTAACATTCTCCCCAAAGCAGAGTTTGCTATTCTTATCAATTTTTGGCATGGATTGACGAAGGTTGCGTGGTTTTCGTTGATCGATTATGTGTGTAAATACATAAATCGGTGCAGTATAGGTTAAGTGTGGAGCTCAATAAATCGAGTTCCACACTTTGTTGAATTATAGTTTCTATCTTGTGGCCGTAGGAAGAATTATAAAATAATGGTTTGCAGCACTACAATGGCTCTCTGAGTTGGGACTTGGGAGAGTCACTTTAACAAGTGAAAAAAAATGTATATATTTATATCTAAGGGACTAAGTGAGCCTATTGGAACATATATTTTGAGTTTAACCACGTAAAATTTGTAAAGAGTAGCCCATTTTTAAGAAAAATGGTTGTTTGCAAGTGTTGAGTTGTCAAAGACTATTAATAAGTAGTTGAAAAATTGAGTATTAATATTTCAACTTAAACATAGTTTAAACTTTAAAGTAATAAGAATCCATGTGTACCAAATAAGATGAAACTGGACTTTTATAAATATATATACTTATGAGCCTGAGCCCATATGTGCGGTCTAATATTAAATACTTATTTATTTTTAGTTTTAATCCTCCGATTGAATACCAATTATAAATAAAAATTATTTCAGTTTATTTTTACTACTATTCATGGGTCCCTTTGCAGTTTTTGTTATTATTCATGAGCCTCATTGTACTATTTCAACTAACTTTTACCTTTATTTACATTACTTTTGATAATAAGTTTTCAATTTTAGCAAAATAAACGGTATCCAAACAGACCATAAATATATATTTATTGCGTAATATATATTTTTATTACGGAATTGTATGTTACTTCATATGGCACAATATAAACAAAGAGTCTCTCATTCAAAAACGCTGAATTTTCCCATAAAATATATTTTTGTGCATAGAATAAAAGAGAGAGAGAGAAAGAGACATAGTTATGTTCGTTGTACACAGAAATTGTAGTTTTTTTTTTTAATATAAATATTGTTGACCATTGTATCCTTAGAGGCAAACATCCATTAGTCTCAAAGCATGACTGATGCAATAGTGAGGGGTGAAATTTGTCTAAAGGAGATTGTGTTAAATACAAGTCTTGATCAATTTTGTATCATTCATTTTTTAAGCATTTAGTGTGCATTTTGGTATTGATTATAAGCCAAGTTATTGATTTTATTCCCCTTACTATTTACATGTCCCACGTGAGTCCACTACTATTTTCATTTTTAATTTTTAGTTCTTATTTACAATACTTATAGCAAAAAACTTCCCAAACAGTCACTTGGTCTATGAGTTATTTAATTATTTTTCTAATCTCTTATTTACAAAATCTATTTATTGATTTTGTTTGTGTTCTTGTTTATGATTAAATTTGCATGTTGTTATTGTTTACATAATCACAAAAATAATTTAATTTCCTATAATATATCCATCGTTCACCATTTTAAAACTCTACTAAAAAATCAACAATCTTATAAACACAAAATTTTTTTACAAAAAATGATCCAATATATCCTATGTACCCTATGTGAGAAGGTGATTACGTACATGGTATACCAAGTTACCGACTCCAAATTCACATATAATTTTATATTTTAATAAATTTTAACTTATGATGGAAACAACTTTAGTTTCACCTAGGCTACCACTTAGTATGTGTTTTGCTCCAGCTTAAAAAACCAGTTTATTTTACTATTCAATTTATTTTTGCTATTATTCATGGGCTCCACTGTACTTTTTGGTACTATTTATGGGTATTATTTCATTTAACTTTTATCTTTATCTACAGTATTTTCAGAAATTAATTTCAATTTTATCAAAATAAACAGATCCCAAATAGACTCTTATACTTAAAAATTATTAGGCAGCAATCACATTTTGAATATTAGTTGAGTGTGAAAGTGGATTTGCCTCTACATCTACACTTACCAGAACATTTGTTTCTCTTTGACAAAGAGCTTGCCAGAATTGTGAAGGCATTGCTACTTACCAGAACATTTGTATCTCTTTGACAAAGAGCTTGCCTACTTACCAGAACATTTGTCTCTTTGACAAAGAGCTTGCCTAGACATTTGTCTCACATTTGTTTCTCTTTGACAAAGAGCTTGCCTACTTACCAGAACATTTGTCTCTTTGAGAAAGAGCTTGCCTACTTGCCAGAACATTTGTTTCTCTTGACAAAGAGGTTGCCAGAATTGTGAAGGCATTGCCACTCATTCGGCATTGATCTTTTCCGTTCTCTTGTCAACTTTTACGACAGCGCCGCGTCATGATAAGTCATAATTGTTGTGGCTTGTGGGGTCAAATCAAACGTAGTAACAAAGATGAAATAACCATATTGATGCGGATATAACATCGACTCCATGTACATCTGCAGTATTCCCCAACAACAATATTGTTGTGGCTTGTGGACACTCGAAGGGAATGATGCGTCGTCGGCTTGTCCTTCCAAGTGTACTTACCATTTAAAGCCATCCCTTTCAAGTAATCAAGCCCAAAAGATTAAATGCCGCCTGTTAGTATAGTACAATATGTGATATGTATCATGTACCAAAAAATTTTATATCATAAGAGCGTATTGTAAATGCTCATGAATTGTTTGATATATAGACGCGTATCGTATGAATCATATCGTATCGCTAAATCGTGCGAAACGTACAATACATAGATATGAGAGTTTAAAATGAGTTTTTTTTTTTTTGGGTTAAAATTTGTGATTTTATTTGATTTAAACAAGTTGTTAGACTTTTTTAACACAAAATTATTGGGAAACTTAATTGAGTTTTTTTTCTTCCTTCTCTTTATCCTACAAAATTTAGACTAAACTCGTAACACTCACTTTCATATGTGCAAATTTATTTTCTATGCTATTAATAATGTATTAAATGTAACTCAAAAAAAATGTATTAAATGAAAATATAATTATTTTTTATATTGTTATTATTAGTGTAGGGATAAAGACCCAAGATCATATATTGGGCCTTGGGATTCGTCCAAGGACATTGATAGATCCGAGGAGGGGCAGATAGCTATTAGGAGTTCCCAGTTAAAGTCTCATGAGTGGAGTGCGATCCGAGGAGGAATTCTTCCTCGGATGTGATGAACGCCACTCAAGTATGTATTCTGGCCATTAGAGTGACCTCCCAAGAAGCTCCCACGATAGAAACGTGCCTTGCGAACATACTAGAAAGTAGGAAATTCAAAAATATCTAAGAGAAAGCTGTTACCACTGCATTAAATGCATTGCAGCTACTTTTTTGGCCGCATTTATGTGGAGAAGACCATTGAATAGTGCTGCCTTGGCTACCACAACTCACAGAAAGCCAAAGATGGTATCTAATGGGACAAGTACTTAAGTAAGAGCTCAAATGATCAACAAGTGTAGGGTTAAGATAGTCCAAAGAGAGCTATATAATGGAAGAGACCCTCCATGAGGAGGAGTGGGGGGGGGGGGGAATAGATAGAGAACACTGTAGTGATCTAAATTATACTTGTACCTAATTGTGATCATTTTATATCAAAGTGACCTCCTCGGACTACAAGTTCATTGACATTAACATCTCTTATTTGTGTTTGATTGTCATCTCATTCTATAGTAGCCGTTGTTCAATTCATTAGGACCTAGTTCTTTAACCCATTATCTACAAATTTATTGCATTGGGCTTACCTGGGCCAATATCCAACACACCTTGGGCTTTGGCTGAAAAACGGGTCCCTACAATTAGTATGAGTCTAAAAAGCTAGAATGCCAATAAAAATTTATTAGAATAATATATATATATATATATATATAGTAAATGTTGATAATAATGAAGAAAATGTCTATGAAAAAATAATTTTGCTAGATGCTGAACATGTTGATAACATTGTTTTGATGGAGTTGATTAGCGAAGATAATGAAAAGATATTATTATTTTGATTCATATATCATGTATTATCACTTCTGAGTTTAATAAATTTGAATGCGGATGTTATAAACATAAGTTAATTTGATTTCTTTAATTAGCTTTGTTAAATTTTATTACATAAGTAATGATTAAATTGGTAATTAGTTGAATATATTTCGAATTTATAATGAGTATATCTTTTATATATGCATATCTATAATGATTTTATAATTTTATTAGGTGTTTGTGTATCTTACGATACACAATTTGATACGATACATGATACAGAAAAATCAAAAATTGATTCACGATTTAACAACCATGGTCGACACCACCGGTTTGTGTTATAATTGAATAAGAAATGTTACGTTCACAATATTTTCACAACAAATCATAGGTGGTAAGTTGTTATTAGTTGTAATTTAAATCTACAACTTAAATTACTTATCCACCTATAATAACTAATAACAATCTACCACTTATTATTTGTTATAAAAATGTGGTGAATATAGCATTTGTCTTATTGACAGGGCTGTGGAGCTGCCAGAGCAAGCAACTATGATACATTATAGACTAGAACAAAAGAAAAAACCTGGCCCATGAGTATATGAATGGGCTGTGGAGCAAGCAAATATGAATCTATTATAGACTAGAACAAAAGAAAGAACCTGGCCCATGAGTTTGAAATCTGAAGTCGGTGGGAAGTGAATAAGGATGTAAGTTTGTAAGCTCCTTAATTATCTTAAGTTTAGCCCAAAGTCTTGTAGTAAAGAAGTATTATTATTATTTTTTAATACATCTATAGATGGAGGTAAAATGATTTGAACCTAGATGTTTTCGTTGAAAATAAGGAAATGTTAGTTGAACTACAAGACTTTTGCATTAAATGTTCTCTTTTACTCCCTCTGTCTTAATTTGTTTCTCATGTTTGAAAAGCCACAATTTTAAAGGGAACATCATTTATTGTCTTGTTTGCTTTGTAAAAATGTATAAGTTTACAAAACTACCCTTAAATAAATTTATTAGTTTTTTTTAAAAAAAAAGATTTATTCTTAATGAGGCAACTAAAAAGATGCCTCAATTAGATTGATTTTTTTAAATATTTGTTAGTTTTCTTTTAAAATAGTTTTGCAAATAAAGTAGGGGTATAATAAGAACATTAGTAAATTAATGACTTTTATTTTTAGAAACAGGACTGTGGGAGGGTTTCTCGTCTCGGCCCCCAATTAGCAAGTATTGTCCGCTTTGGCTAATGCCTCACAGATTTGTTCAATCCCACATCGGGGAAAGACGCCTCCCATATGTGCTTGAGCTCAATCCCACATCGGCTAAGCTTGAACTCAAGACACATGTGTACCACTACTGGAGGGTTTCTTGTCTCGGCCCTCACGGATTTGTTCAATACCACATCAAGGAGAGATGCCTCCCACATGTGTCTTATAAGCAACTAAAAATCATATAGAACAATCAAAATAATATGAGCAATAAACCAATAAAAAAATTATACTAATTAAAAGACAACTCATTCCTCTAAGAGAAAAATGAAAGTGGTTTTTAAAAAAATAATAATAATAAGAGAAATGATACATCCACAACATTTTCACAATATTTTTACAACAAATCTTAAATGGCAGGTTGTTACTGGTTGTTATTGTTGGGGCAAATAAGTAGTCTTAGTGTTAGGTTCAAATTTGAACCAATAATAACTAACCACCTATGATTTGTTGTGAAAATATTGTAAAAATGTTGTTGTAGGGTCACAAATTGCAGCCCAAACCCAAAAGAACTGGGTTATAAGCTCAATACAATAAATTTGTAAGAGAGTGGGTGAAAGAACTGGGCTTTTAATGGGTTGTCTAACGGTTAATCGAGGTCTCAAGCTTGTCCGAGCAAGAAAGGGTACGTAATTCGGGATGGAATATATGTCCAAGAAGAAAGTTTTAAGATGAAATTGCTATTTCTGGAAGTTAGTTCTTCACTGTGCTACAGTAATTCTCTTCCAATATTTCTTCTCCAATATTTTCGATCCCCCTCTTATGGAGGGTTTCCCCCATTATATAGTCCCCTCCAAGCCATTTCCATCGTCCACTTGTTTATCATCCAACCCTGCACTCAAGTATCTGTCCTATTGAGCAGATTTTCTGGTTTTCTGTGAGTGGCAGTGGTTGAAAACACTGTTCAGAGGTCTTCTCCACATTAATACGGCCAGGAAAGCTGCTGCAGTGCATTTAATGCGGTGGTAGCAGCTTTTCCCCAAGATATTTCCGTATTCTTATCACTTCCTTACGCACCTGAAGTCTATCTTCGTTGTTGGAATCTTCTGGAAGATTACCCAAGTCAAGCAAAAGCTTACCTAACTGACATTCGTCAGGTCTGAGGAGGATAACCCTTTTGGACCACTGCCTTCGAACCTTTCCTTGCACGACCATCCACTATGGGGCCTTTCCAAATATTTGTTTCTCCTTGTTAGGGAGATAAACACCTTAGGGAGCTTCCTTGAGTAATTAATATAACATATAGAGACACACTTTAACCCAAAAGGCCTAAGCCCCAATGGGTATGTGCTCAATTATGTTATATTAACCACTCATTCTTCTCATCTTTATTCAATGTGGGACTTCACTCACACGTGTAACCCAACAATCTCCCCCTCACGTGTGAGTCTCTGCCTCTCTGTGGGTTTCAAGACCTCTCTATGGGCCATGAACAAGTCCTACTCACTCCCCCTTGCCTAATGGGCTTTTCACTTCATCAATGCATCATCAATGGGTCTCTCGTACACCATCCATGGGAACCACGTGTCAACCCCGCACGCACATCCATGGGAACCCCGCACGTCTATGTCCATGGGAACCTCGCACCACACCATTATTTAGCACCATTAGCAATATTCCTTTGTTGGGCTTTTCTTTTCTTTCTTTTTTCTCCAGGATCTTTGTGTGTGGGCCATTTAGGCTTTCTCTGTCCCCGTTGGGTAGGGACCATGAACACATCACCACCTTCGCCGCACACCACCATGGGCTCTGATACCACTTGTTAGGGAGATAAACACCTTAGGGAGCTTCCTTGAGTAATTAATATAACATATAGAGACACACTTTAACCCAAAAGGCCTAAGCCCCAATGGGTATGTGCTCAATTATGTTATATTAACCACTCATTCTTCTCATCTTTATTCAATGTGGGACTTCACTCACACGTGTAACCCAACACTCCTCGGATGCATTTTCGTTAGTAAATGGGGTTTAAGGCCCAATATAAAAGTTCAAGCATTTGCCTCCACAGTTGTAGATGTAGCACCTCTTTAATAATAATAATGAGAAATTACACTTTAACACCCTAAACTATACACTATATTACACTTTACACCATAAACTATTTGAATGCACACTGTGCACCCTAAACTATCACATTTATCACACTTTCAACCCCGGCGTTACTTTTACCGTTAAATTAGACATAAGTTGATAGTACATAACTTGCACATATTTTTTACTTAAGTTGCACACTGTTTAAATACCAAAAAACCATTTTCAGAAACAACTAAAAACAAATGCTTTTTTTTTCAAGTCTCTCTCTCGCGTGCATACAGGTCCTCCCCTCTCTCTAGCCCAACAGCTCTTCTCCTGTTTCTCATTGTTTAGTTGCTATTCTCCCCAAATCAAACATACACGTTGTCTCCAAGACCAAAACAAAATCATAAGCGGTAACAAAACAAAGTATTCTAACATTTTTAGTTGTGCAAATTAGATATAAGTATTACGTGAGAGTGACTACTACTGACACCACCAAACGATAAACATTTACAAAGTAGAACTAAAAAACGCTTAAAAGGCTGCACTATTACGAAGGCTAGTCACATTCGGAAAGTGAACAAACAATAGAACTGTAAATTGTAGAATCATTATATTTTCGATTTTGCATATTAGTTATAAATTACCACATGAGAGTGACAACTATTGACACCACCAAATGCATTAACAAGATTTAAACTTCCCAAACATTTTTTTTTCTGCAGCATTTAAACCAAAATCGATTACTACAACAAATATACATAATCCTTATTCCAATTTTATCACATAGCTAACAATCAAAATACAGTAAACAAAAAACGACCCAAATACAAAAAATGAAAAACAAGGAGTGATGATGCCCGAATCGTCAGTCAAATGTGATCGTCCAGACTGGAATCGTCCTCGGATATCCCGACCCTGAAAATAAGAAATAGAGCTATGGTGCACTGATGTGGTGCCTGCCACAGAGCCTCCGATGCTAAAGTCAGAAAATCAGCAAAGGTAGATTTAAGAAATTTTGTCTGAAAGAGGCTAGAGTATTTTCGATGTCATTCTTACCCCTTCCTCCTAGGGCTTATGTCTATATATACATGTGTGTGCGCAGGCGCTTCTTTCTATCCGTTGGGGCTTTGATGGCGGTTTTTATTCCCCCTTGATAACGCCTCTGTGATGAGTTAATGGTGAGCTGTCCTCCCAACGGCATGGAGGTGAATTAATGTTTTGTAACGGTTCATGGCTGGACGAGGGTGAGTTTGCTTGTCCTAGTGTGGCGACCATTACTGGTAGGACGAGCCTAGGAATCTTTCTCGTCCCAGCCTATGGTTACAGACGATGCTGACGACATGATTGGGCCTATCAAGGAGAATCCAATTGAAAAAATAGCGAAAAAAAAGAAATGGGTCATCAATAGTACCAAAACAAAGAATCCCATTTAATGAAGTTGTTGCAAATGTCTCGATGATTTGGGGATATAATTTAGGGCTTTGAAAAAATTTTGATTTTGGCACTTAGAGATAACTTGTATGTTTGATTTGGGGAATTGAGTAACTGAACAATGAGTGTTGGGGGAAAAAGTTTGATGATCCCAAATAGAATACAGGATAGCCAAGCCGAAACTCGACGATAGACCCTTGAAATAAAGCCCAAAGGCTATCGGTGTTGTGTAAGTCTGCCCATGCAAGAGATAGAGGTTGCATCCTAACAAGAAGACAACAATAAAATACAACAAACATGTTACTGTTGTTAGTTTGTTATATTATTAGTTTTTTTACAGCATTATAGTCCAAATCAGTCCTCTAACGGTACGATATTATCTCCAGCGGTGGGGGTGAAATTATACTTAGAGTCCAGCAGTCAATGATTAAATAAATTTAGGAAAATGTTCAGTCCTGGGGGTCCTTGTATGTCTCGGTTTTCAGCCATCATTACATCAATGTGAGGGAAAAATTCAATTGTTACAAATACATTATATCCTTCATAATAATAATAATAAACAAGGATTAGAGGCTCCATTGTTACAAATAAAAGAGGAAAAATAGGATGGAATGAAGGGAGAAAGAGATCTCCAGCTCAGTGCAGCAAGTATTAAGCTAAGATTTTGGTGAGTGTGTGTTTATAAGGCATGAATGAGGTGAATGTGAGCCATTTTGAGTGAGTGAGATGTGATTAACACCAAGATCAAGGATTTTTTGTGAGTAGTCTGTTTATGACTAGTTGAGAGACATTTATGGGTTGTGTTTGTGTGAAAAGGGGGAGAGAACATTTGAGATTAGATGAGTGGTGAGCTTGAGGAAGGCTAAACCACGAGCAAGATAGCAAACAAACCCAAATTTTCAGAGAGGGTCGTTGTCCTCTGGTCAGTTATGGGACGTTTATGAAGTAGGAAGGTGTAAGCAAGGTGGTGAATGAGCTCTAGAGAGCTTGGGGAAGCAAGGTGGTGTAAGCAAGGTGTTGTAACTATAAGTTGAGAAAGGTTGTGAATGAGCTCTAGAGAGCTTGGGGAAGCTTAATAGGGGCTGAATTTCTGCAAAATGTAGTCAATGACAGAAATCTTTAGAGAGGCTCCCCCCCTCCCTTGTGGGATGAGGTGTGCATGTATTTATAATGGAGCTTTAGGGAAGTATTGATTGACAAGAATCCAAAAACGCATGACTCATCAGGGGTGATGAATCAAGGTTTAACTTTCTTGGGATTTTTAATCAGAAGTAGGAAAAATCCACTTTGAGGGGTTGTCTTGCTTCTTTAGGTAATGATGGGATTTTAGAATTTTTTGCATTAAATGCTAAGATTGATGAGATTGTGTTCAGCCAATGGGATTAAGACAAGTATCAAAAACGAATTCTAATGCTGCAACTGAGATTTGGTCCCCAAGAAGTAAGATTCAACACCCCAAGTCAAGTATCAAATTCTTAGTCACTGCAGGGGGTTCCGCTGGAGATCCCTTTATGCCCTCCAAACCACATGTTCCCAATTTTCCCCCTTTAGGATTCATGGGTTTGGCACATGAATCACGTCTTGAACGTTTTAAACATTTTTAGCATCAATTTGTTGGAGTTTGAATAATTTAGTTTCAACTCTCCTTCCGCTGGAGGTGCAGTTTTTGGGAAGACAATGGAATTCCATCATCCTTTGGACTTCAATTGATGTGATAGCCCTTAGACACTGTTCACGTCAGGCAAAAGGTGGCAGAAAACTTTAGTCCATTCTCAAAGGCTTGGTTCTCTTCTATGAGTCCCTAGTTACTCTTTTTGGTTAGGAATGAACAAGGGCTGTTTGCCTACCCTCCTTTGCCTCATGCTGGTGTTTTTTGCTTGGGCTTGCTCACATGGGCTGGGTTGTGTGCACATGTTGCCATGGGCTTTCATTCCTTATGGACTTTTATTAGTAAATATTTTTGGGTTTTTCATAAATACTTGCAATGGGCCTTTGGGCAATTAGTTGTAATATTTGAAACAATAGGACAAGCTTCAAAATACTTTTGTAAATAATATTTACTTTGATGAATTCCATGTTGCAATAATGTTCATGGTTTCTAATAATCGCATCATAACTTAAATGATGATCTTGTGGGTTTGAATTTTTACCATGAGTGTCGAAGGCGTATATTATGGATGTCGCGATGCAAATGATGTCCATGCATTTCATGGGTTTATAACATGAAATAAATAAACGTCATGGGTCTAACAATCATAACTTTCCATGAGCTTTTACAAGATGATTGTCATGGGTTTTGAGAATAGATAATTCATAAATTCCATGAGCTTGTAATATTATAATAATATGTTTAAGAATTTAAAGTATTGTTCATTATTGGACTTTTAAGTGAAATAAATTATGATATAGTATTTTGCCAAGTATTAATGACCTTGGGTTTTTGATAGAATAGTGTCAAGTAGTTAGCTTGGGTTTTTAATAGTGCCAACGTAAGTTGGGCTTTTGATATTACCAATGAGAATTGGGTTTTGATGTTGCCAATGAAAATTGGGTTTTAAATAGTGCCAACGTAAGTTGGGCTTTTGATATTGCCAATGAGAATTGGGCTTTGATGTTGCCAATGAGAATTAGGCTTTGGATAAATAAATTGCCATGGGTTTAAATCATGGGCTTTGATCATGGATTTGAATTCCATTAATAAAATTGTTTTGCCACGGACTTGAATTATGGGCTTCTCAATTATTGCCAAGCATACATATTCTTGGGCTTTAAATAGAATATGATAATAAAATTGGATAAAATATGAGTTTTTGGGCTTTTTTTGTGATATTTTATATCATAACCCAATTTAGATGATAAGATATAAAATATTTGTGATTAACATAATAATAAAGCAAAAAAATATTTGGGAAAACTCAATAACTTATTAGTAGTGTTTGAAAATAAATAAGTGGTACTCGAATAAAATTAGGTTTTTTTTTTTTTTTTTAAAGTACCCTAACAATGGGAAAGTGGAGAAGAGCTTCTGGGAAGAGCAGTATGCACGAGAGAGAGAGAGAGAGAGAGAGAGAGAGAGAGAGCTGGAAAACAAAAAAGAAAAAAAAAAGAATTTGTTTTTAATTGTTTGTGAAGAGGGTGTTTTGGGCTTTAAATAATGTGTCACCTAAGCAAAAATTATGTGCAAGTCATATAATTTCTATCTAACTTAACAGTAAAAGTAACGTCAGGGTGCAAAGTGTGATAATTAAGTGTGATAGTTTAGGGTGTAAAGTGTGCATTCGAATAGTTTAGGGTGCAAAATATAATCTAGTGTATAATTTAGGGTGGTAAAGTGTAATTTCTTCTAATAATAATAATAATCCAAGGAAGAGAGGCATTGTTTGATTTTAGCAAGCAAACTTGCCTTTCAGAAGGAATAAGGACGCTAAACTTGAGAGAGAGAGAGAGAGAGAGAGAGAGAGACTATTTTTTAAAATTTATCTAAAATTAAGAGTATTTAAAATAGTACTTTTACATATCTAACCCTACTTTCAAAACATATGAACTTGAGGGTATTTTAATATACAAAATAATAAAACTCAAATAGAGGAATACAGTTATTAGTAATCTATATAGATTACGTATCTTTTTTTCTTTTTTTTTTGAGAAACCAGACCCCAAGTGTGGGCTGGGCTTTATTGAAACAGAAAAGAAAAACATCAAGAGGCATCACCCAAACCCAGAGGGGTAATGTCTTCAGGACAATCCTCTAACCAAACTAGTAAATCAGGCCCTACTTTAGCACGTTTAGCTAATGCATCAGCTACTGCATTACATGAACGAGGAACAAAACAGAACTCAGAGAAATGTAAATGAGAAGCTTGTCCTAGAATATCATCAACTATGTGACCATACAAAGATTGGTTGGCCGATCCTTTTGAAATGGCGTTGATGACTACTGTTGCATCACCTTCAAATATCACGTCGTGTAGCCCGATCTCAACAGCAAATTGTACAGCTCGCCTACAAGCTAAAGCTTCAACCATTGCCACGGACTGAGGGAGTGGTACTCGAGCTGACAGTGCGCCTATAACCGCGCCGTTGGTGTCTCTGATGACCACGCCCAAACCAGCTGAGTTAGTGCTTTTGAACAGAGCTCCGTCGAAGTTGGCTTTGTACCGAGGCAGAGCTGGAGCAGACCATTTAGGCTGGACTGAATTCCGGACTATGACTGGTGCATCATCATGAGCATCAAGGAAGTCTCGCAGGAGTTTGGCAGCTTCAGTGAAAATCTGGTTCGGAGGTCAAGCTGAGCGCCAAAAATGAATTGAATTTCGCCGATTCCAGAGCAACCAAGCTGAAATAGCAAAGATCTCCACCCTGTAATCATCCTGGACCTGCAAAAACTCAAGAAGAGGTTAGCAAAATCCCCTGGTGAGTGAGGGATTGTGTGTTGCATCCAGTTCATAGTGCTCCACAAGTTTGCCACCTTTGGGCAGCCCCACACAACATGCAGAATGTCCTCAGTTTGGGTCTGGCACGTGTTGCAACAGGCAGAGGGAGTAATGTGCCGGAGAAACAAGTTGTCCAATGTTGGAAGAGAGTTGTGGCATGCTCGCCAAGTGAAGTGCTTCACCTTATTTGGGGTTTGTAGCATCCAAACACCTCTCCAAAGATGTCTCTGGGGGTGTGGATTTGAGCTACTTGGGCTGTTGGTTGAACCTTCATTAACCAGCAGCTTGTAGGCACTTCGAGTTGAGAAAATACTCAAAGGCGTTTTTGACCATATGGGGCTATCTTGAGGCAGTTTGGTACTAAGAAGGATGCTCAAAATTTTCTTTGCTTCATGAGGCAGAAAATTTTGCCTAATTTCGGCCTCCTTCCAAGTTCCATTCTCCTCATCAATCAAAATACTAACTTTTGCATCAGGGGGAATAGAGGGGAGGGGGGGAACTAACCGGACGGTACACTTGATCCGGGAGCCACTTATCCTCCTTTAAACTCACTTTTTTACCATGCCTTTCCGCACCACATCCCTTGCACTTAAGATACTCTTCCATGCATACGACCCATTAACCGAAGGATTAGCTTCAAGAATAGAACAATCCAAAAAAAACCGAGCTTTAAAAACTCTATGGCAAAGTGTGTCCGGATTTTTCAACATACGCCAAACTTGCTTGGCCAACAAAGCATTGTTGAACTTCTCAATCTCCTTAAACCCCATGCCTCCACAATCTTTAGCTAGACAAAGTTTCTCCCACTTAACCCAATGCACCTTCTTATTATCTCCATGGCAGCCCCACCAAAACTTGCGAATCATGACCTCAATTTCCTAAATTAATCCCTTAGGAAGCTTGAAACAACTCATAGAGTAGGTAGGAATGGCTTGGATGACGGACTTAATAAGCACCTCTTTGCTTGCTTGAGATAGAAGTTTCTCCTTCCAACCTTGTATTTTCTTCCAAATTCTCTCCTTAATGTAGGCAAACCCTTGAATTTACGTATCTAAACCTTACCATTTAATGTAGGCAAACCCTTGATTACGTATCTAAACCTTACCATTTAAACTTTTTAAACATATGAATTTTAGAGTATTTTGGTATACAAAATAATGAAACCCAATCAGGAGAATTTTGTTATTAATAGCATAGATTAGTATTTTTATTTCTGAATAATAATTAGCATGATTTATTTTATGTTTCCTTCTCCGAAAATATTGTATCACTATACGTCTATACCTACATATATGTAGTAATAGATTTAACCAACAATTTCTATCGGTCCTATTTGAACTTATTATGCAAACTGAACAAATTTTTATTTTTATTTTTATTTAAAAAAATAATAATCCACTAAGTCCTCTTGTAATGGTCTAGACTCTAGACTCTAGATTCTAGACAATTATAAGGCAAAATTATTTTCCATATTGTACTCAAAATCGTCCATAGAAAGGGAAGCAATTAATATATCTATGAATATTTGTTAAATTTCAACAAAAATTCCCTCCACCACAGGTGCAACCTACAAGACGATTCTTCACTTTTCGTTTCTGTAATCTTCTGCATAACTCATGTAATAGCGACAATGAAATTTGTGGAACCATCAAACTTCAAAACCTTCAATCACGCGAAATTTCGTTTTAAGATTAAAATATAGCAAAATACTCCCAAAAAAAAGGTTACCACTGACCAGCCAGGCTGATGACTCTCTTATCTTAACTGTCAGTTTTCAACTTCATTCACATTAACAATATCCATTTATTCCCACAAAGAAACGACTCCTCACGCTACCAAGAACACTAAACCTATCTCTGCCTTAAAAAGTAATAGTAATAGACCAACCAAACTCAAAAAAAAATGGAACCCACAAGGAGTTTCAGGTTGGAGAGAGGCTCTTCCATTAGGCTTGGAAGGTCATACAGCTCGGCCCTCGTACCAGAGAGTATAACTTCAGACTGCGACAGAATCACCGGCTACAAGAGGCTCTCGCAGTCTATGAGGGCAAGCATCAACGATAACGAGAACGAGTACGATACCATTGATGACGCTACTACACGTAATAACAAGAAGAAAACATGGGGGATTCTGAGAAGGGTTTTCAGCTCAAGAAAAAGAGACGATGAGGCCGAGAAGGTGAAGAAAGAGATGAACAAGATGAAGAAGAAGGTGAAGAGCAAGTGGTCTTCGTGGCTTCCTGATTCGGAAAAGCGGTGGCCTGTGCAGGGATGGTGAATTGTAATAACTTGAAAAGGTGGAGGTTAAAAGGGTAAATTTGATTTGCAAAGTGCGTAGGGTTAATTGAGACATCGTGAGGAAGTTGTCAACGTTGGGATTACACGCGTAAGCCGTATTGTGTGGAAGAATCAATTGCATTGAAATTATTATGAGCTATCTTTGCTTATTAGTCGGTGGTTTTAAGAATTTGTACACAATAGGATTAGCATTCATTGATTTGTCAACTACTTGTTATTGTTTTTTGTTTGATTGTTTAATCTATTGATTTATTCCAAATTGTACACAAATACCAACTTCGTTAATTAACAAATCTTTTCTAGCAGAAAGTACAGACTTCTTCTTCGAAATCAAGTTCGCCAACTCTAGTGCAGGCCAGAAAGGAACAGGTTGTAAATTGTTTTAAAAAAATAAAAGATTGGAATTTGTTAGCCTTTTAAACTTGCCTTTGGACATTACCTTTGGAAATACGTGTATTAATTATTCAAGCCAACTATTTTATATGGTGAGAAATGTGATGGATCTTGTGGAGGCCCTTTGTTATTTATAGTAATTTTTTCTCTAACATATAAATTATTGATTATTTTTTCTAAATATTATTGCCTGTGTTGAAGTAAATATTTGGTTTAAGATTTTTTTATTATTCCAGACAACTACTTGGTAATTACTAGGCAAGCGCTCTACTATTGCCATTTGCCACATGTATGATATAATCGCATTGTTAATGCACATGTTCCAATCCACCACAGGCTACGTGTAGGGACTTGGGACCGTAGAAGTCAAGACCAAGCACTTAGGGATCGTGCAATTGCATCCTTCTTGCAAGGGATAAGACCAATCACTTAGTTTTGAAGTTTAAAAATAATGATAAAACAAATAAATATTTGAAGTTAAATTAAATGTATAATGGATTGGGATAATAGTTAGGATTAGGATTTGCTTTGTTTCAAATTATAATTTGCTTGTAATTTGAATGGGAGTTAGTTCCGATTTTTTTAAGAGTGGTTAGAATGAGGACAACTTCAACTTACGTTGAAAAATTAATGAGAGGTGAAACAGAAAATTAATCCAAAAGATATATTCTCCCTATCAAATTTAAGAGGCTGGTCACCAATAATGGGGTCATAAATCTTCCCTTGAGGGCCAACCATAAGACAAAATGATATTATATGAACTCATATCACAAATGAATACATGCGTCACATGTGCGCACACATACACATGACACAAATTGATACCTAGTTATGTTTTGCTTGAAAAGTTGAGCAAAGTTTTTGTATTTTGTGTGAGATAACTAAATTAAAATTATAAAAAATTGGGCATTTATGTTTTATATGTAATATACCTTTAGTTTTATTTATGTGTTATGAGATAATTTTGTTTTAGTGAAACTGTTAAGCTTTTAAGCATTTGAATTTTACTTCAAAAAGAAGAAGAATAAGCTTTTAAGCATTGGAATTTTACTTCAAAAGAAGAAATTAATTTATTTACCACTAGCTAACAAATTAATAGAATACACAAGTTATCTAAATAAATAACAATTAATTGAGCAACAAATAACAAAGTAAATCACTACAACCAATTTGAAAAAAAAAAAAATCTTTTCCATTGACATCTCATTTATATCTTAAAGATTAAAATATTAATTACTATAAAAAATAAGAATAAAATAACAATAAATTGAAGAAGAAGAAAATGCGAGATATAATTAGACACATTGAATACATGGTTTGAAAAATGCACTGTTAGAACTATGCTGACAAAATTTTAAGACTCCTTAGACAATATTTTAGTACTCATACAAAATAAGTATTTTATTTTAGATTGACAATGAATTTTATTTATCAGCATACCTTAAATATAATTGTATTAGAATCACTAAAGAATAGTTATGCATTAAGTATTATTTTCAAAAAATAATGAATTTGAGTGGGAGTTTTTGTATTATTATTTTTACGAGATAATATAATTTTTTAACTTTTATTTTAAGTTCCATAAAATTCGTTTTTTTTTTTTCCCAAAGGGGCCGATTAATATTTTTTAATAATTCAAATTAGTAAAAAATTTAATTTTAACAAAAATAAGAATATAAATTATTTTAAAAATTTTGGGTCTAGGGGGGCACAACAGTAATATGAAAGCATAAACAATGATAAAATAGATAATAAAGAAGAAAATAGTAAAATAGATATATTAAAAATAATTCAAAATGGAATATAGAATAAGAAAATAGAAACTAGTAAAATCTTACTTGAATAAAAACTTTTGTCTTTGATACAAGCTTGAAAATAACACTTTGTCTAAAGAGTTACATGATTACAAAGTAAAATTTGTCTTTGAAACTTAAAGGTTACAAGACTCTATCTGAAGGGAAGGGTTATAGGATTACAAGAGAGGAAGGATTACAAGAGTCTTTCTAAATGAGGGAGAGGGCTATCTTCTTTCAACCTATAATTTGGACTTCTAAAATTTGAACCTATCTTCTGTCTTCGAAGTTTGTCTTTTTATAGATGATATAAACCATGGTAAGTCTTCCAAAGTAACCTGAGTTAGTTAACTCAAGTTAATTTGTCGATGGAGACTTGTAGAATATTGTGGAAAATACTATTAATGAACAGTGGTCTTTCATAAAGTGACTTATGATAAATTTGTCTGGGAATCTGTCATGGTACTATTTACACATGCCTATGAATGGTAATATGTCAAAAATATCTTTCTGGATCTGTCTGGATGGTCTGTCTAGAAGTTATTCACGCATGCTGGTGAATAGTGATTTGTCATAATTGTCTTTGGAGGGTTTGCCTAAGAGGACTATCATATGTCATAAGGATCTTGAGAGTCTTGGAATGCTTCTAGGTGAGTCCCATAATTTGGAGAGGCGGATTCTATCATTGTGTCATCTTCATCATACGAAATTTGTGATGCAGCTTCAAGTAATTACTTCTTAAGCTGTCTTCTGTCTGAGACGGAGGCAAGTTGGCACTGGAATTGGCTCTTTTCTATAAGGAAATTAGAACTTTCTGTTTGGGAATGAGAGGGTTTTTTCTATATTTCCTGGCAAATATGATCAAAATTAAACTTATTCCACCATTTTAATTTAAACTTTCTGGTGAGCATGGGAAAAGGATATTGGGGATGCCTTTCTATCTTGTATTCCCATCTAATAATCCATGCAAGATCTAGAAACCTGTAATAAAATTGTAAAAGATGCGGAAAGTTCTTAAGATGCAGTATGTCTGGTTCTTTTTTGAAAGTCTTATAGGCTTTTAGGAGATCAGGAGGGAGAATCATGGCTTCAGGACCATGGGAATTCCACTAGTCAATGAACCATCTTACTATCATTATGTCTTTCTTTCTATACATATCAAAGCGGAAAAACCAAATATGTTTGTAAATATTATTTTGGAATAGAAGGAACCTATCCCAGGCTTCTACATAGTCATAATAATTATAAAACTGAGGGTCAAAGGGTTGGGAAAACTTCTTAGTGATCCAGGGTGATGCTTTCTGTTGGGAGGGGGTAAGGATCTATTTTATGACTACTTTAGAGTAGCCACTTCTGTTTAGGTCTTGAGAGCAAGGCATATGTGTTACCAGGATTGAGTCTGTATCAACTAAAATAAACTCATAAAATTTTTGGGTTTTTAATATTTTTGTCTTAGGGTGTTCCCATCCTGGGGGTATGAGCTTTCTGACTAGGGAGAGGGTATCTGCTATGTGCTGGTATTCTTATTCAATCCATAGAATAAAATTCTAGGAATCTGTCGGAAGTTCAATATTGTGGTCTTCTTTTTGGACTTGGACTACCTGAGAGGTAGAGGATTTGTACTTTGGTTGGTTGGAGGGAGAGGTTAAAGAGGGAAAAGAGGATGTGGCTATGTTAAATGATTTTTTTATGGGAGGAGTTGAGGGTGAAGCATATGTCTATTTGGTTGTTGGAGTGGGGCTTGGGGAGAGTGGACCAAAAGGGTTTGGACTGCATGTCAAAGGGGATCTTTCTTGGGGTCTGTTCGAAGAGAGAGCAGGTGAGGTGAAAGAAGGGCAAGGGAGGAATCTACTAGGGGGAATAGGAGTAGCAGCATAAGACTGTCTGGTTCTGGGTTTTGGGGAGTTGCTCTTATCTGGGGGGGAACTCATCTTCCCTGTAGGAATTCACGGGTTAGGAAATCAGGAATTGAATTAGTTTCTCCTTTAATATATTCAATATCAAAGTAAAAAACACTTAAAATAGCTTGTCATCTAGCAAAACTCTGTTTAGAGACAAGATTTTGAACATCTTTTTGTAAAACTTCTTTAGCACTTTTACAATCAACTTGGATTAAAAACTTTTGATTAAAAAGATCGTTTTGAAATTTTGAAACACATAATATAATAGATAAAATTTATTTCTTAATAGTGCTATAATTCTGCTAGGTAGCTGACCAAGAGCCAGAATGGAATCTAACAATCTATTCTTTGGCATCATTTTTTGCTACCTGTTTTAGAATTCCACCATAACCTATGTCAGAAGCATCTATCTCAACAATTTTAAAAGTATTGGGGGGAAGGAATAACAATACATGGGAGTTGCTTAACATATTTTTTTATCTGTCTGATTATCATAGTATGCCTGTCTGTCCATGGAGGAGGATTCTTTTCTAGCCTTTTATATAGGGGTCTATATATCTTTCTTAATCCTTGAAAGTAATCCGAAACATAATTTAGGTTGCCAAGAAATCTCCGTAACTGATTTTTATCTTTTATTTCATCTAGGAATTGATCTGCAAATTGAATGGCTCTATCAATGGGGCTTAAGGTTCCCTTATAAATATTATGACCTAAAAATCGGATTTTATCTTGAAACAAATCTATCTTAGTGGCTGAGACAACTAATCCATTATGTTTAATTACTTTAACAAATATATCTAAATGTTTCCAATGGTCATGGATTGATTTAGAAAAAATTAAGACATCATCTATATAAACAGTCGAAAAATCTATAAAAGGTGTAAATATGTCATTCATTATGTTTTGAAATTCACTAGGTGCATTTTTTAAACCAAAAGGCATGACATTCCACTCATAATGACCAAAAGGAACTGTAAAGACAATTTTATATTTGTCTTTCTCATCTATCTGTATCTGCCAAAGTCCACTTTTCATATAAATTTAGAAAATATGGTTGCCTCATGAAGTCTGTCGAGTAAATCTTTCTTAGTAGGAATGAGATATCTTATCCATTGTAATGCTTTATTTAAAGGTTTATAATTTATAACTAATCTTGGAACTGCTCGTTCCAATTCTACTTGTTTATTAACATAAAAAGAAGCACAACTCCAAGGAGACTTGCTTTTTCTGATTAAAGCTTTAATTAAAAGATCTTCAATTTCTTTTTTATAATGTTCTAATAATTTATTGTTCATTTGTATTGGTCTAGCTTTAGTAGGTATCTATCTTTCATTAAAGTCCTTTTCATAAGGTAATTGTACAATATGTCGGTGCCTATGCCAGAAAGCAGTAAGGAGATTAGAACAAATTTCTGTCTCAATCTGTTGTCTGAATACTTTTATTTTATGATGGAATATGGATCTGTTTGAAATCTAACTTTACAAATGCCTGTTTTTCCTGTAAAATCTTTCTTTGTCAATTTCTTTTATTATGGAAGTATTATCGAGTGAATAGATTTCTTTCGGGATTGATGGTAAAATGAATTTAAAAAGTATGTCTTTTCCTAACACATTAGTTTTAATTCCTTCGTCTGTTGTTAAGAAGGAATAATATAAGGCCATAAAGGGATTTCCCAAAATAATTTTAGAAAAAAGGCCTTTAATTAAAACAAAAACAGTTTCAAAACATATTCCATCGTTACATATGTGAACATTGGGTATTTTGTAATTAATTATGAGATTTTCTCCATTACCTTAGTTAATCTTTCAGATGATTTTTCATAATACTTTAAAGGTAGTAGTCATTCTTGTATATAATTCATGTTAGCACCTAAGTCTATTAAAGCAATTTCTGTCAAAGAAAACTCTTTATTAATTACTAAAGTGATTTCCGTATGCCATTTTTGAAAAATTACTCTGTCAATTAAACTTAAGAAATTCTATTTATTGTTATCATTTTTTGAAACATCTTTTTCTAATGAAGGGGGTCTATCATGGGTTTAAAAAATTCTTTTAAATTTATTATTTCCGCAATTTTTTGTTCATCTATGTCTGTGAAATTATCTTCTTTAATTTCTTGTTTTACTATTTTTGCTTCTGTCATTAAGTATTGTAGAGTTACTGGTTTTATGTTTGTTCCATCTTGTTTCATTTTTGTCTTTTCTTTCTTAACTTTTTCTCCTTTTCCATATTCCGTAACATGGTGTCCATATTTCCTACACTTAATACAAGCAATAGGTATATCTATAGAATCTTTCAATTTTAGTAAATAACATTTTCTTATCTGTTAGGTGATTAAGTAGATTATTTATCAATTTCATTATTATATCTTTTTGTTTCCTTTTTCTTTTAACTTTTAGTGGGTTGGTTGATTTTAGTTCTTCTTTTTTCGGTACTTGGTCTATCTCTTTCTCTTTAACGTCAAACATTTCCATTAATTCATTTATTACATCTTTCTCAAACTCTAATTTATTGATTTGTTTAACAATTTTATTATGTCTATCACATTGTTTCTTAGTATGTCCATATTGTTTGCATTTATGACAAATAGTATTTCTAGTGTGTGTTATTTTTCTCATTATCTAATGACTCAATAGTATTTAAAACTATTATGTCTCTTTTTCTGTCTATATCTAAAGGTGAATTTAAAATTTCTATCTTTTTAGTTAATTCTGCTAAACTATTATTTTGGATATATATCATAGATCTTTCAATTGATTTTAGTCTTTCATCAATTTTTTTCTTTAAACTATCATTTTTCTTAGGACTATTATTTGTCCATCCTTTGTTGACTAGTTCTACTAGAGTACTCCGTTGTCTCTCTCTTTCTATATCTCCTTTTATATCTAATTTCTTACGTATAGCTTCTATCTTTACAATGGTATCATTTTGTCTTTCAATTTTCTCTAACATCTCTTTTACTATGCATTTTCTTATCATTCATTTTTCTTTGTCTTCATCAATTATGTCTAGGTTCTTATTTTGCATTATTTCTATAGCACTAGGATTCTTTCCTTTGTCTTCTATACGTGTTGTTCTTTCCATTATTATGTCATCTTTCTTATTACTACTCTTTTGTCTTTCTATGTCATCTTTTTCTTGCATTATTCCTATAGGACTATTTTTTTTCTCTACTTATTATGTCAGAGTTGTTTTTAATGTGTTTTTAGTGTCTTTACGTAATTTCTTTCATCAATTGTCTCTATTAGGCTATCTTTTTTACTATTTTTTATATATGTCATGTTTACATCAGAATTGGGTTATGGTAGGAAGTGTTTGTGGGCATTTGAAACATCTTCTGGTCTTGTTGCTTTAGCTGCTGTTGCTGTTGCTGATGGTCATTTGAGAAGTAAGAGGAGGATCCTTTGAATGGGAAGTTGTTATTGTCAACATAGCCAGGCTTGTTGGTGTCTTTTATGGAGGATCCATGAGAGATGGGAGTGAAGAAATATCCAACAGATCATCCCCAAAAGAGTTCATCCTCAATAGCCCATCTGGGGTTGAGGAATTTTTTATCCCACTATTGTTCTTGTGGAAAATTTTGCAGACAACGCATTCATCCTGCAATAAAACACAATTAATATCATTCAATATACTGTCTTTAATTAGTTAAGAGGTATTCCTCACAGTTTACCAAATAAAAAGCAAAAGTCAATACAATTGGGACCCCACGAAAAAAAAGTTGCTCCATTATTGCAAATTTCCTCGAATTAATTAAATACTGTATACAATTGTTACACATAATAATAATAACAAGTGTAAACTTTTATTATATTATATAAGTACATATAAAGAAGGGCACTTCAAATAAGACAAAAAATCACTATTACAACATTTTTTTTGGGTCTTACCTTTGTCTATTTCTACTTTCTTCAAAATATGCTTAAAGCCTTCCCATAAACAAATCCTGACAATCATCTACAAAAGCTTCAAACTAATCTTCAATGATTCTGAGTTTCTTTCCACTTTCTTCAAATGTCCTGTTAATGTATGCTCTCATAGCATATATTAATCCATTAATTTTAAGAAAGTTTTAATCGAAAATTAAAAAAAAACTGTTAAAACAATTAACAATTTTTTTTTAAAAAAAAGTTTCCTAAAATAGTTTACTAATGTATATCTTAAGAGCCCATGACAATAAAACTTTTTATTTTATCATAAAATTTTTTTTAAAATAGTTTACTAATGTATGCCCTAACAGCAGCCCTTCTTCAAAAAGCTTTCCAATAGATTTCGTCCACCTCCTCCTCGCAAATGGCAATTGACAAAGTTTCAAAGTTCAAACCAGTCTTCAATGATTCTGAGTTGCCGCTCAAGATGGCGGGATCACATGTAAAGGTGTACAAAATGAGCATTTATTTTGAAATGACTCATGAACGAAGAAACAAATTGAAATTCCCAATCCCCCCCATAATGTTAATAATGACCAGTCAGCTTATTTTGCTCAAATTCTTTTTTTTTTTTTTAAATCTCACCTTATAGTAAATAAGCAAACAAATTAGCTTCGTTGAAAATAAGCCAACTTATTTGCTTTAGAATCCCATTTTCATCTCACCCTTCAGCAAACGAGAGACGTATAAAAGACTTTTTTAGCACAATAAAATTATACAGAACAACAGATAAAAAAGTCGGACGTTTTCAAGGGAGTTCCAAATACGTTTTCAAAACGGATGAAAAATAACATAAACTGAGCTACATTTTACAATGTTTCTTGATACAACAGATCCGGGTGGACTCGAACCACCATCTGCTCGAAGCCAATGGCTGAGCGCTCTACCGTTTTGAGCTACAGATCTAGAAAATATTTGACTGAATGCCAACGTGTCACCCATTTCTTTTATTAATGCTTTCTCTAAAATCTAAAATTATCCTTTTTCTTTAATAAAAATAGGTATTAAAACTTCTAAAACAGGATTAAAAATAGGTATTAAAACAGGATAGGCGCCCTTGACCAACATATAACTTCTAAAATTTACCGAACTCTACATTATTTTAACAACCGAACTCGAAATTATAATTTAACCAATTTCGCCCTGAAGATTTTTGATATTCTGTGCATTCCATTTTGTAGATTAATTTAATTTAATTTAAACAATATCACACAGATTAATTAGGAACTTTGGCACTAAGGTGCACATTTTTTTTTTTTTTTTTTTGATAAGCTAAGGTGCACATTTGAGGTAACAAGATTTCTAAAAGTACTATTTAAAAACATTGACATGAAGTTAGAATATCAGTTTCTTCCATGGTAATTCCAATCTGTACAAATAATTAAAACCATAAGGTTTAAAAATTACATCTTAAAATTTTACAGTTCAAAATATAATGGTCACAAACTACATCATTAGGCCTTTTACAAGTCAATCCTAAAACTTAAAAAATTATAAAGAAATTAAAAAAAAAAAAAAAAAAAGAGAATAAAATCTTTTGTTTCAGAATTATCAAAATGAGGATGAAATAAATAAAATAAAATAAAACTAAATCTTGACACATCTAATTGAGTTCGATTTAACTTCAAATAATAGTATACCAATTTTAATTGATTTTGTGGTAAATTTTTTTTTAGAGGCCAAAGTCTGAAAATTATCTGTTTAATTGTGTAGCTCACAAAATTATCCTTGATTCCATTAGAGGATCAATAACCATTTAATTTTTCAAATATTTAAATCTAGTGGTTAATACCCTGAAAAATCATACCTAAAAGACAGATTTATCATAAATATGAAAACAGGAATTTACATGAGAATATTTCTAGATACCAATTTTTTTATAGTAAAGTCAGTATGCAACGCTGGTGGGATTTAATACATGCACTTAAAAATCTTGAAAATATATGTTAAAATCTGTAATAATAAAAAAATATATAAAAATAACATGCAACATCCATACGCTTTACAGATCACACATTTCACTTTACAATTCACTATTAAGTAATTTTTTCATTAAAAATAAGTCCTATACCATCCACACATAAAAATTATTTAAAAAATATTTTACCCGTTATTTCAATTTTTAACAAAATAAATTCAGTTATTTTAGTTTTAACAAAATAAATTTACACCCTATCCTTTATATTAAATTCCCATAAATAATTCTCTTTTTTAAATTAAAAAAACTTATTTCACAACTCAAAATAAACAGAAAATAATAACTATTCTCAAAACTTGTTATTTTCTCAAATCCCGAAGAAAACTGAAACATTCAAAATGTTATTTTTAATTTCTAATTTTCATAAATCAATAAAAACACATACTTAATTTAATAACTTTATCTCATTTAAATCAATAAATAATATTTTTTCAATTTTTCAATTTTTTTTCATAAACCTCTTTTTAATTTCAATAACCAAACATATTTTTGATTTCAAAAATACAAGAAAATTATTTTTTCTTTATACTCCTGAAAACAAGTTTTTATAAATAGAAAACACAACACTATGCTATAATGGTTAGCTTCGACATATCTAAATACATATATATATATATATATATATATAAATAATATATAATATTTCAAATTTATGGTCTCCACTCCATAACTATCGCCATAACCAAGAACAATGGGCCCAAATTTATCATTCAACCAACAACGAGAAGACTTTTTACAGTTATAGTTGGTTTGAATGGATCCAAGTGCTTAACATTTTATGCAGGTGAAAAGAAATGGTCTATTTTCTTTTTAAAAAATATAAATTTATTTTATTGATTTGATTATGTTATGTTCTATTTAACATCAGTAATATCCATAACAAATCAGGTCAACTTTCTATATACGTTTCAATATATATATATATATATATATATATATACAGACATGTGTTCCACTATCATTGCTTTTCAAACTTACTGTAAATTGTTGGTAGTACAAGAATATGAATACAATCCTAAAACAACAGGGGTGAGGGAAAATTAACTTGGATGTTCCTTAACCACATCCACACAAATATACAAAATACAGGGATATTGAGATATTTCAACAATGCAAGATAACTGTGCAAAAAACCATTAAAGGGAGACAAATAAACGACATCAGCTATAATACTAAGATTTAGCTTATTAAGTACATGGTAATGAAGAAAAAATAGAGCATGAACACACAGAAAACGAATAGATGAAATAATTTGATCATTAATCACAATTGTGTCACCTCAGATAACTGGATATGGATCTTCAGTAAACCTTTCCGCCACCAGAAATGCTCCTCTCCAAACAGCAGAAGGGCGTGTGCTGCAACGTCTTGATCAACCAAATGAAGAAACCACCCACCCCAACATACCGTGAAGAATAAAACTGTGGCACAATTCCTAAAGAATAGCGCCTAGGTCCAATTCCTATAATCCATTTCTATTGCCACCCCAGTTAATAACATACCGGGTATATCTCACTAAAACCACCATAAATACACAAACTTGTCTGTTTGCACAATCAAACTGATTTGAAGCTATGGTAAAAATAAAAAGTGAAAAATGGTACAAATAACGAACAAGCAGCATTTCCAAAAATATATCAGAATAATTACAGAACATTGCCTACTTTGCAGCAATGAATTTTTCTATCAAAATTAACATTATCGTCTGCCACTTGAGACATCACAACAATTGAATCCAACACTGGTATTATAAAATTAACTGCTATTTAACACTAAATCAGACATTACAAATTAAAAAGTCAGTGCAAATGGCTTGGACGGACCATTTCTGGGCATTAATGGTGTGAGGGCTTCCATGGACAATTATGATAAGTTATAGCGCTGGACTCAAAGCCCTTAATAGAAAATGGTATTAACTTTCAACTTACTAAAAATAGATTCATTCGCTAATAATCATTCAAATTCAAGTTTTCGCGCTGGACCCAAAGCACTATATAGAATATGGCAATTCAATTTAATTCCTTTCAACACAATTAAACATGCATATTGCTGGCTATTCCACATAAATTACAGAGCCCCTGATAGGTTCATAGAGTACGCTTAAGTTTTTGATACCACAAATCTATTTATTTCCTTTTTTTTCCATATCAAGTCAAGATAACGTAGTAATATTTGTCAGTGGAAACTTGGAATAAAAAATTAGTAACATGTGAAATTGAATGAAGGAATAGTCTGTGTAAAAGTAGTGTACCTTTAAAACCTGGCAGGTTAGGCCAGCCCGATGAAGATCAAGATGGTGTTATGGCTCGGATAGTCTGTGTATCATATTCAGATATGCACGATCAAGATTGATGGAAAATTTGAAGAGCAGAATAAAAAAACAGTAAAGACTCAGCGCACCACAGAGAGAGAAAGAGACCCCGGGCAAATCCCCGTGCGATCTCTCTCTCAAAACACAAAAATCAAAATTTTTATTAAGAGATGGGTTGACCTGCCATGCAAGCGCACCTGTCATGGCAAAGGTCGAAACAATTATAAATCTATCGATCAATCAGGTACTCAGGCCCCCTGAAATTAGGCCTTCCCTGATTACTTACACACAGTATAGGGACTTTCCACTTAGCGATTACTACATCACAAAGCCTTGCTTAACCATCATCATCATCATCATCATCGCATATCGCATACAAAGAGTATAGAGTTTAATATCATATGCTCCATAGAGTGGATGGATTAGCCTCTAGATCTCAGCCAGTTGTGTAGATCTGGTACAGAACGAACAGCCAGCCATAGATGAGCTTCTTCTCCTCGAGCAGTCCGTGAATCTCATGGAACTCGGTCGTAATCGCAGGCTTCTGGTGAACATCAAAGGCTAGAAGAATCGAATCGAACATGAATTAAGCTCCATAGCTCAGAAACGAATAGATCTACAGATGATGAGAGAACGAAGAATCATAGAGAAAAACTTACCTTCAATACAGCTTTATAGAAATCTGCAAGGCGGAGGAAGCAACGGCTTTTACAGATCGAAATGAAATGAGGAATCTAAGGCTGAAGAAACAATAAGCTATAGAAATGAAAGAGAGAGGGAGGCTGGGATGAGAGGAAGAATGAGGGGAGAAACCTAACTTTATAGATGGGGATTGAAGGATGGACGGTTGAGATGAACGACTTTAAAGGAGAGCAACGGCTATAATAGAAGATACGTGGGAAAGGCATCGCCTTACTTTTCGTGATGCTGTGCGGTCGGTGGATATTAGATAATATCGACAACTTTTTTTTTTTTTTTTGAGAAATAGATAATATCGACAACTAATTGCACATGACAAGGAGCAATGAGCTGGCTACCATTCAATTCAAAGTTAGGTGGTGGATGTTGACACGTCAATGTGCGTTGTTCCTACGCAATGTGGAAATTTAGGACACGTGTCTACACATGCCTTGCCCGGAAATTTTATTCCAAAATTGACAACTGACCTCGTGAAACACGGCACGCCATCCCCTGGGCCCGAGAGAAAAAGCCCGCACCAGCTCTATCTTTATCTATCATCAAATCAATCAAAACCAACTACCCTCCTCATCCGCGTTTCGCGCGTGTAATAAGACTTTTTTTTATTTGTTAGTGGTTTGAAGGAAAAAAACTGTGTCTTTTTATTTATTTTATATATATATAATTTTTATTTTAAAATTTTAATTTATAAGTGAATAAATCAATTTAAAAATTAATAAAAAAATTATTCTATTTTTTAGGCAATATTTTAGAGAGAATTAGAGTTACATTTTTACCGAATTATCCTTTAATTTTGTCATTACTTAAACATAAGGGTATAAAACCATTTTTTAACTAAAAAATAAGAAATTCAAACAAGAGAATCCTCTTAAATAATAGTATAAATGTTTAGCCAAGAAAAAAAAAATCAATCCAAATAAATAAAATAAGGATTCTAATGTATGTCCTTAAAAACCATTTAAAGAATCTTTTTTATAATTGAAAAATGAAAAACTTTTTTAATAGGCTTTTCAAATATAAACAGTTTTCAAAATTAAGGACCTATCTGTCTTCTCAAACTCACATTTTTACATTTTAAACAACATTATAAATATTTCCACACTTTTTTACCCATACATATCTCAAAAAACTACAAACAACATTTCTCAAACTACTCTATCAAATACCCCCTAAATAGTTAAGACTTATAAATTAAAATAAAATTAATCAACATTTTTTAAAGAGAATTTCAAAGTTTCTGTTAATAACTTTTTATCATTAAACTAAAACACCAATTGAATTTTGATGTAAGCTAAAAGGGCCACAACAACCTTAACTTTTTGCAACTTTCAACTATATATATACCACAAACAGGGGTAAGTTACAAATTTGAGAAAAGGCCGACTAAAGCCAAGTGACAACAGAAATGGGAAAATGCCATCTGATTACAGGATTGGGTATGTTCCTAATACAGGATTACTAAGGGATTCTGTAAGAGGAGGTTTTATGAATGACTAGAACCAAGCCTGTCTTGGACTGGAACTGAAGCTTCCTTTTATAAACTGGAAGGGAGCTTAGGATCCTCTGGTGATTGTCGAGAATTCCAAAGGTGAAATGCTTTTACTGAAGGTGAATACTTTTCCACCAAAAGCAAATGAGAATCCTGGAAAGCAACGGTGACACTATTCATGAATAGTGATTGGTGCTATTCATGAATACTGACTTGTCTGGTCTGATTTTGTCATCTTTTGTTGGCTAGTACTAATCATGGATAATGACTAGTGCTATCCAGAAAACCTAGGGACTCTATAGATTGTAGCCATCATAAGGGTCCTGTGAGTCTTGGAAGGGATCAAGGGCAGGATGACTGGTAAATGCTTTTGAAGAAACAGGAGAAATCTTTTCTTCTTTCTCTAATTGCGAAGCCTGGAGTTACTCTGGAGGAGTAACTGGTTGGCAAGATCTTTTATCTCTTTGCTAAATTTTTCGACGGCTGAGACGAATTGATCATGACTTCTGAGTAATAGGCCTGTGAACTGGAGGAGGGAAATCCTTATTTATCTAACTGATGACCATATTGGATTGCTGTTCCTTCAATTTTTCTGAGCATAGAAGGGTGATGTCCCCATTCCTTGCAACCGATGAATTTACAAATAATTAACTTGTGGTAAAGGACGACTGAAGGGTCTTTTTTTAACTAGGGTTGGCTGACTCATCAAAGATGTTTTCTACTTCTTCATCATTTGAAGGATTTTGGTATGAGGGACCTGCCTCATCATTGCCCGGATGAGAAGTATTATCTTGATGCTTCATTTTCTGATCAAGGAAGTTATGATCAATCCTAAGAATGGTTAGGTCTTGGCCAAGTTTCCTAACTTCTTCTTTAAGGGTTCTAACCTCAGATTTAACTTCTTTGATTTCATGTTGAAGGTCGTTAACCGTAACTTCCTTCTCATCTTTGGTAAACCTATTGAGGATTTCTTGCAGGTTGACTTGAGATTTAAAGGGCTTGGGTTTGGGTTCCTTGGTCTCTCTGACTAGGATTTTCTGAAACTTGGTAAGGTACTGAGCCTTAACAACCGGGTCTTCCACCTTTTCTATTAGGTCAAGGAGAAGCTCTTCTAATGGAGTGGGTGAGGCCATCTGACTACAAGAGTAGGTATGTTCCTAATACAAGATTACAAGGGGATTCTGTAAGAAGGGGATACACTCTTGTAATTTATGAGGAATGGGCTCTCTTAAGGACCTACTTCAAAATGGAGCTTTTTCTTCCTTAAATAGACAAGAGAGAGCTTTGGATCCTTCTAAGATTGCCAATAATCACGGATACGGATGGTGAAATGCTTTTACAAAAGGTGAAACATTTTCCCACTAAAAGCAAAAGGGAATCCTAGAAAGGACACTACTAGAACTATTCATGAAAAGTAATTTGTGTACATATATAACAAATGTTGAAATGCTTTTACTATTCATAAATAGTACCTTGTCCATATATAACAAATGGTGAAATGCTTTTAATAATTTGTCTATATATATACATATAAACAAGTTACTATTCATGAATAATTTCAGCAGTGTCCTTTCCTATCCAGGATTTTCGTTTGCTTTCGATGGAAAAGAGTTTTCACCTTCAGTAAAAGCATTTCACCATCCATTATTTATATATAAAGTTACAATTCATGACTAGTTCCAACAGTTACTATTCGAAATCCTGGAAAGAATACTGTTAAAACTATTCATAAATAGTAACTTGTCTCACGTGAAATGTTTTTATTGAGAGTGAAAACTCTTTTCCACCGAAAGCAAACTAAAATTTTGGAAAGGGCGCTACTGAAACTATTCATAAATAGTAACTTGTCTATGTATATAGTTTTCAAATGACAAAAAAAAGCACAAATTATAATTAAAAAAAATACAATTATTAGCCCCCCAAAAATTTTAGAATTTAGACCTTTAACTCCCCAATCCTTTTGAATTAGTCATTAACACAATTTTTATACATTGTGTAATTATTTGGGTTTTAGATAGCTCCTAAATAATTTTTTTATATTTAGATTGACCCCTAAAAATATTTTTGGCTCTGGGTGTAGATAGCTACGAAATAAATTTTTTATATTTAGCTTAACCCCTAGATGGCTACTATATAACTTTTTTAAATTTAGCTTGACCCCCCGAGAAATGTTTTGGCTCCACCATAGGATATAGGCAAGGATTGAACCTCCGGTCTCATGTTCAGTCATTAGACTCTTACCTAAGCTAATTTTTTTTTTTATATAATGTGTAAAAGCTAAAACATAAATTCCTAACATAAATCATTTCTTTTTACGTACTTAAATGCAAAAAAAGAGCCAAAGAGCCTTATTCACCATTAAATTATTTAATAACCAAGAAAGTGATACTTCAATAACATTTTCAAAACAAATCATAAGTGATAATTGTCATTGGTCTAAATATAAATATACTACTAAAATTACTTTTTTACCTACCAATAACATCTCACAACAACCTAGCACTTATAATTTGCTATGAGTGAAAAGGATAAACCATTAATTACAAAACTAATCATTTCCTTTGTTTAGGAACTTAAAATATGAAAAAAGAGTCAGAATCTTATATCACAATTAACTCACCTCTAGGTGTTTTCAAAAGATACATCTAGGTGTTTTCAAAAAATACATCCAAGGTTCCCTCTCCCGTAGTAGAAAGTCCCTAATATAGGCAATTCAAAGTCAAGTCTCAACTGAGGTGTTTTCCCACCCAAAACTATCACAAAATTACAACCAACACCATACCTACCCACCACCTACGGCTACCCATTAGCCCATAGAATCCACACTTCGCCGAAACCAAAAACCACCACCAACAACAAAATGAACCTAGTCAATCTTAAGCACAATAATTGTTTTAATTTGAGCTCCACCATAGGATTATCTCCTCCAATTCGCCAAAAATTGTTCTATTTTCCTTCGGTCTGGTGTTAGCTTCAAGATCCTTCTTCAGTCAACTCCTCAACCCAAATCTAATAATAATCGATGTTGAAGACAAAACCATTATATGTGTATTTTTCTATTTAGGTATGATAGGGAGAGTGGTGGCAAGAAGGCATTTTGGAATGAAAGGAGTGTTGAAAACAAATATGTTTTAGATTTTGGGGTTCGTAATGCTTATGAGTAACTAACTCCTTTTTTTTTTTTTTTTTTTTTTTTTTTTTTTTTGGGTAAAAGAAAATAGGGGTTAGCTAGGTTATGCCATCCCCCAGGTAGGGCGCCAAGGTTAAGCGCTCAAGGGCCAACCCGTGTTAATGCCCACCAATAGACTCCTGCTGGCAGCTAGACTTGAACCTAGGTGGGTCCTTATCAACTGAGCCAAGCCCCCGCTGGCAACTAACTCCAAGTTATAAATTTGAAAGAACTCCCAACCAAAAAAAATTGTGGGAGAGGCAGACTGCTTTATTAGTTTGAATGTATGAATTAAATAATTGACAACCAACCTATGTGAATGGTGTTGGTCCAAGTCTCCAACCCACCTTCAAATAAATACATTGCAAAAGACAGCCATTCTTACTCCCCACATTCATCCCCTCCCCCTCCAAACTTTCATCACAACAACATATAAGCAAGATGAGAATTCTCAAAACAAAACTCTGCTAACCCATAAATTATATAATTACATGACAGCTTTGACCAGAAACTGTAATCTATTTTCCTCCCCTGGAGCAAAAATATGAAAGGTACCACCAATCCAACCTTACTCCACCAAATGAAAACTTCAAAAAACCATAAAACAACCAGCCATATGTTAGCAGCTAATTTATTCATTAGCCTTTCATGCTACTTGAAAGGTAGCAAACAAGTCTTTACAAGGTATAATTACATTCCATCTTGACAAACAGAACATAATAATCCAATTTAAAAATTAAAATATCATCTATCACAAACTACTATTCTCATGAAATCTAATTATAAAAAAATATTTATAAAATTAAAAGATTCTTATGAAATCTCAATCATCTATCACAAACTACTTTACAGTAATTGAATTCAAATAGATTATTATTATTTTTTTAATTGAAACCATTTGCCTTTTTCAATCTTGTGCCTTTGTGCATACTTTTTATTAGTGAAACATTCATCCACTGGCACCAATGAAAAAATAAAGCTACAAACTTTAGCTTAAAATAGTTTTTTTTTTAAATCATTAAATAATAGTGCTGAAGCAAAAAATAAAAATGTCAACGCAAAAATAGAATGAGCTTTTTAGCACATGTATGCAAACACACTTTCAGCAAAACGCTAAATAAGTTTTTCCCAAACGAACACTGATTCAACAATTCGCACAAGAAAAAGATACTGGTAAGAAATATAGGTACTGAGGAAGAATAGTGGATCAACAAAAGCTTATAAGTTATAACAAAAAAAACTAGATTACAACAAAACTGCAATTATAAATTGATAATAATAAAAAATGTCACAGTAGTCATAACAGCTAAAATGGCTGTAAAAGATACATAATAGATTGAAACTAAAGACCAATGGACCAACAAAAGCTTATAAGTTATAACAAAATAACTATATTTCAACATAATTACAATTATAAATTGATAAAATTAAAAAAATGTTATGGTAGTCATATAAGGGTTATAATGGCTGTAAAAGATACAAATTGCCAATTGTAGTTGTTATATAACGGCTATAATGGCTGTAAAAGATTACTATAAACCATAAGAAAAGGTACAAATTGCCAATAATATAAGTGCTATAATGGCCGTAAAAGACACATAATAATAGATCAAAACTGAAGACCAAGAAATTGAAAGTACCCACAACCCAACTGTATTCCCATAATTAACCATGTCACTTTATAATGAATAGATTGAAGAAGTTGAATGAATAGACTGCTGAATTTGTATCATTAGAAAGGATGCAAAGCAAATTGCCAACGGTCGTACCGGCTACAATGACCGTAGGTATACATGACAGATTAAAATTGAATGAAAAGGTTCAAAAATGCTAGTATTTATAGATTATACTATCATCACCTCAAACATTGAATAGCATATAGAGCTTACTTGGGGATCTTCTGCAACTGTCAAAACTCAATCAAATATGATGGCAACAACCTCATGCTGCATCCAGGTTCAGCCTCGCCACAGCCCACGAAAAGACTCAAATACAGCAGTATAATTGATGCTCTCCAACAGTATCAAAATGCAGTGAAAGGCCACCAAGTACATAATGAGTCATCCTTGCAAGATGACAAGTAGTTTATACAAAGATGCAATCAAGCAGTCCATATTGGACTCCATGATATATTGATATACAAGCAAAGCAAAAGAACTGCATGCTCCACTGCTATAACGAGTAAATAAACATATTTGCAAGAAATATTGGTGGAGCCAGCCTTTACAAGGTAAACATTGCACATTGCATCTGAAATTTGTTCAATTAATTTGCTGGTATTGCTGCCAATTAGGCCTTAACAAATTATCATTAGTACTCCGCATATTATTGAGGAACCACATCTTTAAAAGGAGAGAAATAGTTTTAAGTTGATACATGACTGATTGTTGCAGAAATTTGTCCGAACATATATTATTGAAACCAACATAAATTTGAAAGAATCCCCATATCTCCCAAGAAACAGTCATTAAAGAATTGAAACTTGGCTGCTATACTTTAAAGCATTGGAGATCAAATAATCAATGGATACACTAACATGCAACACTACTTTCCTTTGGGCAAAATTGGATTCTTCAATATTATTGGGGAAACCATTACTAACTTAAAACATAATTGTTGAATTGATGAACTTCTTTTATAGCAAATTGCCAATGACAATATTTCCATTCAACTATAATTAATTTTTTTTGATAAGTAATTAATATTTATTTTTATTTTCATTTTCAAGTTTTCAGATAGACTGACATGCATCATATGAAAACCATATCCCGCTCCATGATTTTATAGCTTTTTATGGCATTTGAACCCAACATGCATAGTTATTTCAGTTTTTAGTTAATAGAACTAACTAATAATTGTATTTTTATAAGTAAAACTATGTCCTGCAGCACCTGTATCCAGTTTTAGCAAATAGTAAAAGTATTATCCTGACTCCTACCCTATGTTGAAAGAATTGATTGGTGTCGTTGCAACTAGAAGGAATTTAGTGGAGTATACCTCAAGGCCATGCGAGTAGTGAATCAATTGCTGATGTCGCTAAGCTCATCCGGTAGTAGTCATTGGCGTCGCAAACTTAATAAGAAAAGAAATAGCAGAAAGGGAAGGGAACGACACGGAACACACACCAGAGTGGGAGAGACCCCGGGCAAACTCCCCGTGCGATCTCTCCCTCAAAACCAAAAACACATCAATTTTTTTATTATGTTTTTTTTTTTTTGTGACCTGCCAAGCAAGCGCACCCGTCGTGGCAAAGGTCGGATGACAAAGATCAATCAGAGCGATTTATCCCTCTCTCAACTCGAGCCTTTCGTCCCAATCTATCTTATACATCCCTTTACAATTTTTTATTTTCCAACTCCCAATATCCCTCTCTGCTTTCCCATTCATAAATATTTACATCACACACTGACACAACCCAACAACAATTGAGTCATTCTCATATTGGTGTCGTATGTATGCCTACAGATCCAGCAGTTTAGGCGAATTGGGAATTGAATAGAAATATGATTCCGGATCCAAAGGCAGCTCAACAATTGCGCCGTGCGTGCCTGATACATAAATTTGAAATCCCTGCAACGATCTTAGACAAACCACGACGACTTTCCGTGTTGTGCTGTATTCGCAAAAATAGCAAACAGGAAAACATTCCAGGGTTGATAAATTTCAGTAATAGTAAATAATCAGAGTAACAAACCTTATAATCGAAACCATAGTGGATCCATTAAAAGCTAGGCGAATATATGAGAGATCTGAGAAAACAAATAATAGAGCTGATTATGAATCAGAAACTAGTCGAAGGATTAGCAATCCAAGGCACACACAACTAATTATCAACATCAGATTGTGGTGGATTTGAATTCAAACCTTGAATTAGCTCTCTCAGCTAAACCAGAACATCTGAAGGTTCAGCTGGTTTGAGCTGTTGAAGCGGCCATCTACTTGTAGCTCTCAGAGCGATCAAGCTAAATTCGAGAACAAAACGCATGGCAGAGAAGCTACGCAGAATAGATCTAGATGAGAAACATCGCAGAAAGAAGAGAGGAAGGTAGAAAAGAGAGGCCTTCAGAATTTCAGATTCAGTGGATGAATGGTTTTAGGGATGCACACCCTATTGTTTATATATGAGAACGGTTACGAAGTGGATGGGTGAGATTGAATATGGTTTTGGAGATGGACGGCTATTATGTGACCACGTGTGTGGGTTTGCGTATTTGTTGGTGTCGCAACTCGTGGGTATTTTCCATGCTGGCTACAGGTCAATTTTCTATAGCGTTGTCGTTAAGCACGTTTGATGGGCTGGACTGACCTTGTTAAACACGCTGTCGTGCCACTTGCGTGGGACACGAGGTTTTCCTACCGAACGACTCCAAATCCGAAGTCGATCCGATCCGATCTGGTGATCCGACCCAATCACGAAGTAGGTCAATGACGTGTCTATGCTAAGGAAATTTGATAATCTTGAGTTGGGTGACAGATAGCATCTAAAAATCAACTCCAATCAATCCATCCATCCAAAAAGTATCATCATTCCCCTCCTCCTCTATTTGGTGTGAACCACCATTCTTTAAAGATCTTGCTAGATTTACAAAGAATAGTGGCTCTCTCCAAAAAACGGTGGCACACCATCTCAACCAAATGTAGCAAGTCTCTAACATATATGATAGTTTCACCAGGACACGTCAACACCATTATTTCTTAAGACAATTTCAATTAATCTAATCGTATTTACTCCCAAGTGATGACAATAGAGTACCCATATACACATGGTAGAAAGCAAGTTAAGTGTTTTCATACCACCGTGGTCAAGTAGTTTGTTAGTTTCACTCTAAAATTGACTTTGATTGACTCGTGGATAGCCCTAGGTTTAGGGGTGGTCGTGAATCAATGGCAGAGAATCTCATCCAAATCTGGCAAGTCTACATTGTAAATGGTAGCTTTGCCATGATGCATCTACACTATCAAGTATGAGGCAAATTCAACCGATACAATCATCAAAATTCCCAAGTCATGCATAACCGTAAAGGACTCGTATAGCTGTGGTTGGCAACAAGATAGGTGTTTTTTCATATCATAATATGATAAAGTTGATTATTGACTTGATCCAAAAACCTAATTCGATTGACGTGTGGACAATCATAAGTTAAAGGTGGCCATGAGTTGAGTTTAGCGACAATAATAAAATTATGTTATTTGACCTAATCAAATTTTATTTTAATTTTTAGAAATCAATGTTTGACTTTAATAATTTCACTAAGTGACAACAAATAAAGTCAACGCATCCAACAAGCAAGGAAAACGTTATAACAATGCCATTAAAGGGATGCTTGTGGGTGAGAAGGGGAAGTAGGGGATCAATGAGGCATGACAAATCATCACTATACCTAACCTTCCATAATGGTGGTCATAGAGACAAGCAAAAAAATTCATAAACTTGGGGGTAGCGATAGCAATATGATGGAAGTGGGTTTGCCATGGCTGATTGGATAGACTTAATTGAGGTATAATGATTATAACTATCATTATTGTACATGCCCAGTATCCCACACCAGACTAGGCCTGGTATTTGGGCTCACAATTTACTTATTTAGTGAGTTTTGATTATCCTACAATGGGTGACTATTGACAGGTTCAATGAAAGACCCTACACAAATACCAATTTCCCTCTCTCTCTCTCTCTCTCTCTCTCTCTCTCTCTCTCTCTCTCTCTCTCTCTCTCTCTCCCTCCCTTTTACTGTTTCGTGTGCTCGGTTATTCATACAATCTTACCCCTTCCTTCTCTAACCCCCCTTTTCCCCTTTACTCCTATGTATTTATAGCTTAAGGATAATGGATTGGGTCATGATTGCCTTCTGATACCACTTATGCCAGTGGGCCCAATCTGATTATTCCTGACAAAAGTAGGCCTCGTTAGGAACAGAAACTGAGATGTTGGGATTGGTGTCCACCACCAAAGGTTGCTCGGCAATGGAGTCCCCTAATGTAATACCCCGAATCAACTTTATAGTTCAACTATGTGTTTGAATGGTTAATTATTATTTTAAACCACCTTCTTTCTACAATTAATAGAAAAGTATTTAATAAGCAATACTTTTGAATAAGAATTGTAAAGATTATAAATAATTGAATAGCTAAGTGGTTTAAGTTATTAGATACATAGTTGGTGATGTTTTAATTAAGTATGATGCATGAGACGTTATGGTTGTAATTCTACTCACACATGCAACCAATTGAAATTCAACACATGTAAGGCCAAAGCATCATACATATTGACACATGTTATCCCTTTGAACCTCCAAGACCAAGACTTGGCCGGCCATGCAATGAATAATCTCCACCTCATCTCTTCTTTGACTTTCTCAAAGAAACTAGAAGACTCAAGAAGCTCTCTCCCTCTCTCAAACCCACAGGTCCACACATCAAAAGAAAGATAAGGCTCCATCTCATTTATTCTTTCTACTCTTTCAAAACAACTATAACAATCAAGAACTCTCTACCTTTCATACCCACGGGTCCAACACGAAAAGAAAGAAAAGCTCTCACCAACAACCCTCCCTCTCTCAGCGAAACCATATATCTTTCTTTAAGAAGGAATCAAACGTTTGCATAGTTGCACGTTTGGTAAGAGATTTATAGTATTGTTGTTTAAGTATTTTGAAAATACTTGTGGGTTAGAAAGTGTTGTAGAAATACATGTTTTAGTGTTTAAACATTAAAAACTGTTATTTAAACAACAATACTAAACACCCCTATGAGCAAAGCTCCATGTTTTCTTTCTTATTTTCTCCTCACTTTAAGGAAAAAAAAATATTTTGGTGAACTTGAAAAAAAAAACCTGAAACCTACCAATTTTCTTTCCACAAATCCACTAGACCAAACACTCCAATAATTTTCTCTCCCTCCCTCTCTTATTTTACCAAACGGACTTTAGGACACTATTTTGGAGAACAACTTCTCAAAACACCTAAAAAAATTTCTGAAAACAGTTTGGAAAATATTTTGAATTTTATTTGAGATGTTAGTTAGGCAGGTGGCTCAAATTTTGGAATGAAGGCCCGGCTTTGTCTATGGGGGTGGCTCACGCCTTGAAAAGATGGGCCGGCTCTGTCCATGGAGTGGCTGACAATTTGGAAAGATGGGCCGGGCCTGTCAAATGGTTTCGTTGGTTCTTTGATTTTTGCTCTCTCTGACTGCCTTACATTCTTCATTCTTCGCTTGAACTCAATTTTATGTTAAGAGAGGGGCTTGGACCTCTCGCCTCTCTAAATTTCATTGGCATAAAATTGGCACCATTACTTTATTAAAGGTTCAAGATTCATAAGCTTTTTTTAGTAGACTAATCAATAGGCCACAGACGGGAAATGATGCGAATTTTCAACACAATTATTACAGACTTCTAGGGCCGTTTGATAATAACTTTTTAGTATCATTGTTAATTTAAGTGTCGTGAAAATGTACGTGAGTGAAAAAGTATTGTGAAAATATGTATTGTGGTATTTAAACACTAGGAACTATAGTTTAACAACGGTACCAAACGGGCCCCAAGTTTCTGGAACAAGAACATACTGCTAAGATTCATATAACCATGGGGGGATTTTCGTTATAAAATTGTCAAGTAATAACTTCACTTTTAAACATCAGTAGAATTCTATGGTACTAAAATTCCCTATTCTTCTCTTAATTTGAACAAGCCTGTTGTTTAGTGTTTGTAGCCTCTGAGATTAATTAGGACCTAAATCCTATGGTTGGTTAAGTCTGCAAGGTGTGACTTTTCAATGAATTTAAGTACTAATATTCAGGATATAATTAGTAAAATAAAATATTTAGGATATTTTTCTATTGCAAAATAAGTCTCCAACATATACAACATCCATGATTTAGCCCACAAACAAAAGTCAAAATTTATTAAGAAAGATAAACAAAGACAAAAGCTAAACTTCGCCGGTGAACATTATTACATAGCGACGTAGTTAATTATTAGAGGAAACACAAGCCCCCACTAATTAAACAGGTCTCACACATGATTGACTATGGCCAAAGGCCCAAAGGGTGAGAAGGGGCCTGCCGTATGGCCCGTATCTATGAATTTGCATTGGTCTGGTGCCTTGCCTTTTCCTTCTCCTTCACTTCGCTTCCCTGTGTCTTGTCATAAGCTTTACGTACATGTACAATTCCAAAAATCTTAATCAGAATTGTATGAGAGAAACAGAGCAATTGCAAACCATATAAAACTATAAATAGCTGTGGGAGTTTTAATGGGGTATTTGGTCCCATTTGGATGTATTTAGGTCTTATAAACAAGCTTATAAAACTGTATATTGAAGCACCAACCAGATATACTGATGGTTAACGAGTTAAACTGTCGCTTACCAGGATGATTTTCATGGATAGGCTCATCCTTCTGGGGCTTCTGAAAAGACTGGTTCTCTCCATATATTCCACCAAATCCTTCCTCATCTGACCTGGTGGCGTATCCGTCCCCAAACGAATGAGACATCACGTCCCTATTAATTCCCACACATACGCAACAACAAATTTCAAACACTAACAAAAAAATTCAACTTACAATTAAAACTTCAGTATATATATGAAATGGATAATGGATTAGAAAAAAAAAGAACCTTACCCAGTTTTTTGATTTGGGTTCAGGCCCTTCTGGATCTCGTCCCTGTTTTGCTTACTCTCAGGTTGGGTTGACATACTTGTGATCTTCCTGAATCTGATTACAGACGCTTTCTGTTGTGGCAGAGGTACTGAAAGCAAAGTTGGTGGATACGTTCGAGTTAATCTGATTGCGTTATTCATGTCAATGGCTCTTTGGATGGTACCCTACTATTGCTTAAATAGTTACATATACATGCAGACAAAATGATGAACCTGCAATAAAAAGAAATAGTCAGCAATGATATCCGATTCCAAGGGACCATTCCTGTTCTTACTTCTTACCACAAGGTACTAGAAACCAGCTGACTGTAGGTGGTGACACGTTGAATGTGATTGCACACGAGTCATGTTTTAAGAGTGTTTGAGTATTGCTACGTGGTCCTCTGGCCCTGCAACGTGCATTTTTTCTCGACCAAATGTCACGTCCTGGCCACCCTACGTACCAAGCTTTGTGCAGGCGAAGATATCGAGTATTTAAAACCACTCATGTTTTTTTGCCGCAGAAAGGATAGGCTCTCGAGTCTCAACCAACTAAATCAGTCTAAATCTTGTACCACTTTATATTTCACTAATAATAAGTTTATATATTAATTTTACTTTATAGTATAAAATAATTAGAGTTAAAAAAAATTATACACATAATAAATTATAATTGATAAAATATAAAGTGGTATAAAAAAAATAATATAAAAAATTCGTATTCAGTTAATTATGGAATGACATAAAGTTTACCTTTTCTCCTGTTCGTGAAATTTTCCATTTTCTTTGGGTTGTGTCCAAAATAAGACTGTGAAAACAAACCAAAAAAAAAGAAGAATGTGAAAAGAGACGGGGTTTTAGGCCCAACAATACAACATAGGGCCTAGCATTCATGGCATATTGAATCCAAAAGCTCAACCAGCCCTGTTACAAATGGACACAGCAGCTTCAACGTTTTATTATTATTTCCCCATTTTTTGTAGGTGAGAAACATTCTATTATCACAAATCATTGCCAGCAGCAGATTCGCACCAGTTCAGCTGTTGCATCATTAGCTTTCATAATTAATCCTGGTTTCACATACTTTTACAAATATACAAAAGGGAAAAAAAACACTTGTCAACTAATAATGAATTAATTAATAATGTTAGCAATCATTAGGTTGTAGCTTGGTTGTAGGTAATATTGTAATTCATAGGCCGAGACCCATTACTTGCAGTGGCAGAGTTAAGATTTTAGGGAGCAAATTAAATTTATAACTATCAATAGCATTCACATTAGTTTATGTATAATAGAAAAAAGTGTAGAATTTTACATAATTTTGCCTAAAAATAACTCATATGAGCCTGTGTATAATTATGTAAATTTACAAGTTTACTACAGTAATCATGAAAATTTATATTGACATTTTTTATTTTGCATCTAGTTGTTTATTCTTTCTTTAAGTATCTCAAGATGAAAGAAGAGAGTGGGCGGTGATTGTTGTGTGTGAAGAAAAAGAAATAATTAAAAACAATCAAGAAAAATTGATGATTTAATGAAATGCAATATAAAATAGATAATCTGATATTAAGTATTTTGAAAAGTAAATATGTAAAATAGAAAAAATAGATTCATATGTTAAAATAGACTGAAATTTTTGCATGAATTGTTGCGAATGTTCTGAGATGTATATTATTTATAATTGTGGATATACATAGATACACATATTGGGCATTTGCACACATGGCATATAATACTTAAGACCAATTTAGATTTTTTTTTTTTTAAATGAAAATCATGCAACAAATTTTCTCCCTACCAGAACACTCATGTAATAGTTAGTGCCATTTTAATGTTATAAAACCCATAAAAATATAACATATCTAATATATTGTGTTTATTTGTAATGACTTTTACATATGAATAAGTCATGACGATTTTTTTTTTCACCATCAAAATTCCTCTTATAATCTATACTATTATTTAAGGGGTTTTCCCTATTTGGATTCCTCATTTTTTTGGTTCAAAAATACCCCTACATCCCTATGTTTAAGTAGAGACAAAACTAAATGACAATCTGGTAAAAATATAACTCTAACTCCCACTAAAAATATTGCCTAAAAAAATAGGGTCACTCTTCTGTTGATTTTCAAATTGCTTTATCCACTTATAAATTAGATTCTCAAAATAAAAATTATATATATGTAAAATAAAAACACAATTTTTTTTTTTTGCTAAACCACTAAAATAAAATTAAAAAAAGCCTCATCTCACGCACAGAGCGCGTGTGATAAGGCTAGTTATTATGTAATCGTTTTTAGTAATTAAATAAACGTTAAGTAAAACTTATGTTAATATATCCGTTAAGCTTATAAAAATTAAATTATAACAATTTTAAGCCATATTGTAGCTATTTGTGCATATGAAATTTTAGAGTTAAACTTTAAAATAATATCAAATCATAGAGTTTATTATATATGTAAGGAAGCGTTTTGGATCCTTGGCCCAAGGTACAATTGGATCCAAGCCCAATGCAATGAATTCGTAGACAGTAGGTTGAAAAACTAGACTCTAATAAATAAGATAACAATAGAATGGATTTTAAAAGATAATCAAATAAAAATGGACTGGAGTTATCTAAGTAAATTTGTCCTCGGCACAATTCGAGGAGGTATGTTCTAGTATATATTGATTGAAAATGGTTATAGATATGGTTCAAGCTGTGATAGTGCTTTCTCTTACAAATTTCCGATCTATTCTTCCACAACCTCCTTCTCTCTTTATATTTTTTTCCTCTTTCATCCTCACCCTCCACGTGCAGACCAGATTCTTAGTGCTTCCACCTTGTCCCATTAGCATCTTCCTAAAGTCTTTATATAGTAGCTGTAATGCTGAAAACCATTGTTCAGGTATCACTTCCACATTAATGCGGCCAGAGAGTTAGCTGCAGAGCATTTAATGCGGTGGTAGCAGCTTTTTCCTTAGATATTTTAGAAGCTTCTACCCCTTTTGTACGTTCATGATGAATGTCCCTATCACTAAAACTTCCTAGAAGGTCACCTTGAACATTATGATATACATTTAACCTGTGCTTGGCTTATCCGAGGAGATATTCCTCCTCAGCCTACCTTCCCATTTGTAATCTACTCATTACTATTTATTCATCCTTAGATTACCTCATGTTCTCGATCAAGACCCAATGCCCAATATATAATTTGGGCCCTTATCCCTACAGTATAGTTATGTTAATATTTTATTACTTATACAACCATATTTATGGAAAAATAATAAATTATCATATAAATAATTTGAACTCTCGACCCTTTTAAAGGTAAATTTTTCCTTTTTTTTTTTTTTTTTCCTTTTGTAGATTTTATCTTCAATTATATATATATATATAATTATAATTGAAGATTATATATAGGGATAATTACAGATAACCCTCCTGTGGTTTGAGCGAAAATCACTTTGCCTACCCGTGGTTTGAAAAGTGTAACTTAACCCACCTGAGGTATGTTTCCGTCACCCTCCGTAACCCACCTCGGTCTCTGCCGTTACAAAAACACATTTTAACCCCAAAACAGAACATAACGCGAATCAAAACACCCAAAACTCAAACACTTTTCGAGAGAGAGACCCGAGGTGCGATCAGACTGTTCGTCGTGGTTTGGAGCGTTTGGAGGGAGAGAAAGCACTTGTTTTGCATCATTGAAGCTAGGCAAGGTATGTGTGACTGCTGCATTTGTGTTCTTGATGTCAATTTTTTATCGTGACCCACCCACATTGTTAAGTTTTGATGTTCATCTGCATGTTTATTTTTATTTTTTGTAGGTTAAATGTGCATTTTGCTATTTATATGTAGAATCGTTTAGGATGTAGCTAATGTACTGCTATGGTTGTTCATATTTTTATTATATATTATGAATATTTCTATTAGAAGATGTTATATATTATATTTGAAACATGCGTGCTTCACTTCAGTGAGCTTGACTCTTTAACCAACATTGGGAGTGTGTTTGTCTGAAAAAGGAACAACTATCATTTTAATTGTTCTAAAATTAAATGATTATGATCACCATTTGCCTTTTGTATGGTTGCCACTAACAAACCAAAAAAAGACACCCTCCACTGCCTTCTAGAAAAAAAGGAAAAAATTGGTTTTAAAATTTCCAGAAATTGAATTGTCTTACACTGCATCTATTTCAACCCAGACAAAGAAAACAAAAAACACCCTGAAAGATTGCATATACCTGAAAGAATCAAGTTTATTTGTCAATGATTACACTTGTTGTATCTTTTGGCTTCTTGTCATTTTCTGCATGTCAGTGTGTAAACAAACTACTTTCTTTAATTGCAGATGGTTGACTTCACCTTTGACATTGAAATTCATGTTGGGGGATGTTTTGTGGAGGAGCCAACCATTGAATATGTGGGTGGGTCTGTACATTTACTGACAGATATTGACCCTGACAAGTTGAGTTTCTTTGAAATTCGGGATTTATGCCATCTAGTTGGTGCTCCTAAAGAACACAGTAGATATAAGTATTTACTTCCTGAAGGTAATCTACAAGTTGATTTAAGAGACATAGCAACAGATGCAGATGTCCTAAACATAACTACCCTTCATAGGGCATGGCCAGCTGAAAAAATCATAATCTATACTGATATAGATGTGGAGCCACTGGCAGTTGAGTATCCTGATGGAGGGGGAGTGGCACATGGTGGTGTAGGTGGTGTAGGTGGTGATGGAGGGGGAGTGGCAGCTGGTGTAGGTGGTGATGGTGGTGTAGGTGGTGATGGAGGGGGAGTGGCAGCTGGTGTAGGTGGTGATGGTGGTGTAGGTGGTGATGGAGGGGGAGTGGCAGTTAGTGTAGGTGGTGATAGAGGGGGAGTGGCAGCTGGTGCAGGTGTTGATGTAGGTGGTTTAGGTGGTAATGCATTAAGGGATGAAATAGATTTGGATAGTGATGATGATGAGAATGATGAAGAAGAAGATGTTGAGGATGTTGAAGATGAAGATGATGATGATTGGCTAAATGAAGGCCTAGAGGGGGCTGACTTTGGTGATGATGTATTTGCTGCTCAAAACTCAGCACCACAAAGTTCTACTCCCAATACAGCCCTAGAATCAAGCAATGCACCCCACACAGCCCCAGAATCAAGCAATGCACCCCACACAGCCCCAGAATCAAGCAATGCAGTCCATGCAGACCCTGAGTGGGCTGAGCCAGCCCTTGAGGATGACCTGGTAAGCATGGATGGGTCTGATAATGAGCAGGTACCTGAGCAGGTAGAGTTTAATGCCAAGAGTGACATGAGAAATGTTGTACTGAAGAAGGAGATGAAGTTTCCCAATGCAAAGGTGTTCAGAGCTGCTTTGAGGGAGTATGCAATCAAAAAACCTGTTGACATCAAATTCAAAATTAATGAGAGGACCAAGATATCAGTTCACTGCAAGAATGGGTGTGGGTGAAGATGTTATGCATCTCAAATAAGTGGAGAGCTAACATTTCAAATTGAGACTTTGACTGATGACTGTACTTGCCCCAAGTCTTTTAAAAACAGTCAAGCAACATCAGCTTATGTTGCTAAGAGGTTCATTGAGGATTTTAGCAAAAATCCAAATTGGGAGTTGAGTGGTGTACACAACCATGTGATGCAAAATTTATCTGTTGACCTAAGTATAAACCAAGTGTATAGGTCAAAGAGAACGGCAAAGGATTTCATCAATGGAGATGAGCAACTGCAGTATGGTGTCCTTAGGGACTATGCACACATGATACACATTGTAGACAAGGGGAGTAAGGTTATACTGCAAACCGAAATGGCTGATGAGACTTCTCAGCCAAAATTTAAGAAGATGTATGTTAGGTTCAATGCTCAAAAGGTAGGATTTTTAGGTGGATGCAGGCCATTTATAGGTTTAGATGGTTGTCACATAAAGCACAGATTTGGTGGGCAAATCTTATCTGCCACTGCCAAGGATGCAAATGACAACATTTTTCCAGTACCAATGGCTGTTGTGGAACAAGAAACCAGGGAGTCTTGGATATGGTTTTTAGAAATTTTTGTTGAGGATATAGGAAGGCCAGAGGAGCTGAAGTTGGTCTTTATTTCTGATAGGCAAAAGGTATGCAAGTTTTTGCTTTGTTCAGTTACACTTGACCAATACTTTGTTTGCTGAACTAACTTGTTTGTTTGTTTGCTTATTTGCAGGGGCTTATACCTGCAATAGAGACACTATTCCCTACTGTGGAGCATAGATACTGTGTGAAACACATCTACAACAATTTCAAAGTTGATCACAAGGGATTGGAGCTAAAGGATGCACTGTGGAGGTGTGCTGCTGCCACAACAGTAAGGGAGTTTGAGAGATGCATGCAGTACATAAGGGATTTGGATGAAAAGGCATATGAATATCTTGCAAATATTGCACCTGCACAATGGACAAGGTCACACTTCACTCCTAGGGCCTTAACAGATTGTTTGGTAAATAATTTGAGTGAGTCTTTTAATTCAATGATATTGAAGTCTAGGGACAAGTCAATCTTGGCAATGTTGGAGTGGATTAGGGTTAGACTTATGACTAGGCTTTACACAAAAAAGGAAGGGATACAGAAGTATGCTGGAAAGTTGTGTCCAAGCATACAAGATAGGTTGGAAAAATTAAAGGTTGAAAGTAAGCCATTTAGTACTACCCTAGCTAGCAGTTTCCTTTATGAGGTAGGCAGTCAGTATGAGAGGCATGTAGTTGATTTGGTCAAGAAGACATGTAGCTGTAGGTCTTGGGATTTAAATGGCATTCCCTGCAAACATGCCATAACAGCCATTTATACAAACATTGAGACACCAGAAGACTATACCCACCCTTGTTACTTCAAAGAAACTTATATGGAGATATACAAGGAGGTACTTCCTCCCATGCCTGGCCAGTCAGAATAGGCTGAGACTGGATAGCCTGCTCCCCTAGCACCTAACATATACAAACCACCAGGCAGACCACCCAAGCAAAGAAAGAGGGCTTCTGATGAGCCTAGAAACCCTTACAAAGCAAGTAGGTTGAACAAACCTGTAAGATGTGAGAAATGCAAAAAGGAAGGGCATAACTCAAGAGGGTGCAAGGCTGGCATCACTAGGGAGACACCATGGCAGAGGAGACAGAGACTTCAAAGAGAAAAAACTGTAAGTAATTAGGATTTAAATGGCAAAAAAAAAAACTTGTTTTTAAACTTACAATAAACACTGTCTTGAAACTAGGTTTTGTTGCAGGCAAAGGGAGGGGTGCCTGCACCTAGATCTGCACCTCAGCCTGCATCCCAGCCACCATCCCAGCAGCCTACCCAGACCTACAACATGATGTCTGCCACTCAGCCTTCATCCTCACAGCAAGGAAATCAACCTAGGTCATCTCACAGGAGAGCATGATGGTTCTCTTCCTCACAGCCAGAGTTTCACACACCTAGGGAGACTTGGGATACCTTACCAAGTTCTTCACAGGTAACTTAGTTCAGTAACCTCTTTCCTGGATGGTTGTGTAGAGACTGAGATACTTTTTAACAAGTGGATCTATTTTTTATTTTGTAGCCTTCACATACAAATAAGAGCACTGGTGGTGTGAGGACTAGATGACAGCTTGCTGCATAAAGGCCACCAAAAATGAATTCAGTGGGAGGAAAGAGAAAAGAGGAAAGAGGAAAGAAGAAAGATTAAAGGCAAGAAATGAATGAAGCTAGTGGGTGCGCATGCCAGCTTGGGAGTAAAGCTAGTGGGAGTAAAGCTAGTGGGAACATGTGGGCCTTTTTGTTTTTTTTGTGAAGGCCACTGTTGGCTTTTTGTAATTATCAATTAGTGTAAAAAACAATCACCTTATTTTGAGCAATTATATGTATGTGTATATGTGTATATATATATATGTAGCTAGCCTTGGAATGTGCTTTTTTGTAATTAAGGTACAATACACTCTAGTTGTTATATGGAAGTTGTGATATTACAGTTTGTATACAAACAATATTTGTCCAAATTAGATTATATGAAAGTTTATTTATTGCTTCTACAAATTGTGTCCAAGTAGATTTGTCCAATATAGACTGTATGGAAGATGTTATTGTGGAATGGTTTTTATAGTATGCACAGGTAACTGTATGGAACATTATTTGTCTAAACCAAATTATGTGTCCAAGTATATTTTTCCAATATAGTGTATGGAAGTTTTTATTGTGGAATGGTTGGTATGGTATGGCCAATATTTGGTATGCACAAAATACTTAATAATTGAATTGAATGGTTGGTACGCACAAAATACTTAATAATTGAATGGTTGGTATGCACAAAATACTTCTTCCATTGAATGGTTGTTATGGTATGCACAAAATTCTTCATTCATTGACACATCAAAACATTACATCAGTAGATGAAGTTTCCTATTACAATGCAAATCCATTAACACCATTGCCATAACTATCTTACTAACCTTCATAAAAAAAAAAAAAAAAAAAAAAAAAACTATCTTACTAACCAATTAACTACTTCAGGGCAACAATCTAGGTCTATTCACTCCAGAGAACTCAATTGAGCCAAAACACAACAACATAACGATAACAAAAAAGATCCATGACAAAATGCATGCGGACTTCCACATTCTCTGCTTCTCTTCAGCAAACATGGCTTTTTCCTTAGCTTTTGCACAGACAGCTCGAGCCTTTCTCTCCTTCTCCTTCGCTTTGGCTTCCTCTTCAAGAGCCTTTTCTGCTATTTGCCTAGCCTCTTCTGCCATTTCCAGAGCTGTCCTTTCCCTCTCATTGGCAAGTTGGAGAGCGCTCTGAAGCCTAGACATCTTCTCTATAGCCAAAGGTGCAGTTTCATTCCCACGAGGACAGGTTGGGTTATCAATCCAAACAAAGAAAGGACACTTAGGACCAACCTTATAACGGCTACAACTCAAGAACCTCCTCCCAAAATTGTACAAACTCCAACTTGTTCTCAAAACACAAGTCTGCTCATTGCACATGTGTCCACATGAACCCGAGAAATTACCACTTGATGAAGACATATCAACATAACACAATTCCTGGGAAGTACAAATTTTGACTTCCACACAGTAAGTTTGCACTTGAACAAACTCTGAAAACCTAAATCGAGAACAAACACAAATACGTGGGTGGGAACCCAAATGCAGCAGTCACACATACCTTGCCTAGCTTCGATGATGCAAAACAAGTGCTTTCTCTCCCTCCAAGCGCTCCAAACCACGACGAACAATCTGATCGCACCTCGGGTCTCTCTCTCGAAAAGTGTTTGAGTTTTTGGTGTTTTGATTCGCGTTATGTTCTGTTTTGGGGTTAAAAGGTGTTTTTGTAACGGCAGAGACCGAGGTGGGTTACGGAGGGTGATGGAAACATACCTCAGGTAGGTTAAGTGACACTTTTCAAACCACGGGTAGGCAAAGTGATTTTCGCTCAAACCACAGGAGAGTTATCTGTAATTATCCCTTATATATATCTTCAATTTTTCTTTTCTTTTTTTCTTTACTTTATTTTTTTTAATCCTTAAATTTTTAAATAATTTTTTGACATTAAAAACACTAATAAAATAGGAAACATTTTTCTATATTATGCAATTAAGTTATTTGATACGAAAAAATTTAAAGAAAAGAAAAGAAAAACAAAAACCAAATTATAGAAAATGGGGAGGGGATTTTTAGGACGGGGCCCTTCGACCCCTTCGCTCCACACTTGATTTTATATAATACCTGTGGGGGCCAGTTATCTCTGGAGTATTGTTGAGGCTGTATGGACTGGGCCTATGGCTCAATGACCCAATCTGGGGATGCTTGCAGGTCTGAGGATGGTCTACTAAGGTAGTAACAAAAATATCATTGAAGGAAGAACTGAAAGTTATTTATGAGTCCCAAATCTATCCGAGGTGAAATGTCACCTCGGAACCTTTATCCAAGATGGTTTGAAACCTTCCTATCCTCTTGAATACTGTCTCAACGGAACCTTATGATGAATAGTTGAATATTGGATAAGGGATGAGGGAGGAGGATAACAAATATCTACGAGAACTGTTACCTCCACATTAAATGCTCCCCAGCTAACTCTCTGGCCGCATTAATGTAGAAGTGATATCTGAACAGTGAACAAGCAGCCTTACAACTGGTAGTAGAGAGTTCAGGGAGGTGTGAAATGGGACAAGGAAAAGCTCCCATAACCAAATTTACATGAGAAGGTGGCCAAAGAAAGGAGGATCGAAAAACCTAGAGCAAAAAGATTAAGAAACAAGTCACTAAAAGAAGAACTCTGGACTCTTGATAAAATTACTACGACCGAGTTACTCAAGCTACGTCGAGGACGATTTTTATATCTTATACTCTCAATATTTCTTCCAAACCACCCATGATCGTTACCTCCTTTCTAAAATCAGGCTAGTTCTTTTTCCCACGCTCTACAAATTTATTGTTTGGCTTCTTGGGCCAAAACCCAATCCTGTTTAGGGTCCAAGCCAAAACTAGTCCTTACAATACCTATGTTGCTTATAGAGTAGGATTGTGCGTGAGTCGAAATGGGTAGGTTGCGGAAAAAAATTGCAACCACCATTGGTAAGTTGGAAAAATTTCAAACCATTGACGACCCTTCAACCTCAAAATACGACTAGTTGTCGGAAATTTTGGGTAGTTTCCACTTAGTGAATTTGGTGGGTTAGCTTTAGTTATGTGTTGCATACTTAACTTTAAAAGTTATTTTGGCATTTACGGATAAATTTTAAAAAAAAAATTTGTATTTTCCTTTGAATCATTTGAAGGCAATCATGCTTTCTCGCAGAGAGTTGAATATTAAAGAGAGATAAAATGATGAATATATATATATATATATATATATATAGCATGGTTTCTGTGAATTTTTAAAAAATCAACCTGCCACCCAATCTTAATCGCATGGGAGGGTTGTTTCGATGGATTGATGCAATGATGCACACGCCAATTATAGACCTTACAAAACTAGGCAAGATATCCTACCAATCGTCGGTGAACTACTGTTTATTTACTGCTTGGCAATATTGCCTTTAAACTTCTATGCCTGCAATGACTTCTATGCCTGCAGTACATATCGCACTGGCATATAATAATGAAGCATTTCATTTTCACGAGCGAACTAAGACTTTGCTTCCATGATCTCGTTGGAACCTATGTTTAGTTTAAGGGAGAGGCTGTTAGCAGTCATTACGTTATAGGTCGTATGCCTTGTACATAGGCACAGGCCCCCTCTACTTGTATAAATTACAAAACATGTTTGTAGGTTGCGCTTTCTAATATAGTTGTACATCCAGCTAAATAAGTACAATTATTTTAAAAATCAGTATGTAACGTATTAAAATAAATCCTAAATTTCATATGGCATTAAGAAAACTGTCAAGTGCCTCAACAATTAGCGAATTTGAACAATTTACAATTATCTATAGCCATTAAGAGAATCTCAATCACTTTTTAAATGCACTTATTTTAAATTAAATATATATATATATATATATATCATTTCTAACTATTGTTGATACTAATGTGTTCCTTTTGTTGTACATATAGACATATACAAGTAGGTATTAGTACGTGTAACTAAATTTAATTTGAAAAGTAAGGTGGAGAGAATTGTAATAAATTAAAATCTAGTATTGTTCGAATGAAGGATAGTTGAGACTAGACAAGTGTTGTTTAATTAGTTTTGAAGTACCTTTCTGTTTTGCTCAATACCAGCCAGGGTTGTAGGTCAATCGATCGAGTCATTAAAGTTTGTTCAATTGAAGTGTAAATAATTAAATATCGATTGGTATGCAAAAGGATTTTTTTTTTTTTTTTTTCGGCAGAATTTATGAGACAAATTTTAAAGTGTTTCAAACAGCTAGTGAGTTTTGTGAACATTTTTTGGTATTAAATAAACCAAAGTGACTCCTAAAAGGTTCCTAATGAAAGGCTACACCCCATTGTTTATAAATAATGATCCATATCTAGTTTTTAAGTGAGAACACTTCAACATTCTATAGAAATTCACAAGAATTTTCTCAACAATGATACTTGAATAATTCTTGACTTAGTTTTATCTTAAAAACAAATTTGCAGTAACCCTTTAGCATTATCATTTAGAGAGAAAATATTGTCAAATAACAACAAAGTTTCTTTCCTTTGAGCTAGCCTTTATTTATAAATTATTTGTTTGTTCTTTCGGTTGATTATCAGAAATTTCCCAACGCCTTTTTGAAGTTTTGCCAAATAAAAAATAAAAAAAATAAATAAATAAATAAAAAAGAAAAGAAAGAAAGAGGATATCATTTAGTAGTATGAAAATTTGCTTAGTCTTGAAAGCTTAATTTAAATAAGAAAAAATAATTCTAAAAATTATAAAATCACTGTAAAAATATGTTGAAAAGGCACATATGATTTTCTAAAGCATAATAAAAATTTCTCTGAAGTTTATATTTGTCTTGACGATAAGTTATAGTGAAACAAATTGAATTAGTTTCAAATCAGTTGAAAATAGTTTTCAAATGGAATTCAAAGTACTTTTAAATGGCCTTGAAGTAGTTTTAAATTAAGGGAAGATTTGACATATGTAGGATCACAATTTGTAGCCTAAGCCCAAAAGAGTTGGGATATGAGTCCAATGAGCTTAATACAATAAATTTGTAAATAGTGGGTGAAAGAGCTGGGCTCTTAGCAAATTGGACAACGGCTAGCAAAGATTTAAAATATGAACAAACATAGAAACACACGTAAAACTTGATGAAATGGTTGTCCCAGGAAATGAATTGTTATTTAAATCACTATTTCTGAAAGTTAATACAACACTTAATGCTACAGTAATTCTTTTTCTCTTTTCTTTCACTATGTTTTTCGATCTTCATCTTATGGGGGGCCTTTTACATTATATAGTTTCCTTTTAGACCATCTCGATCGTACACTTGTTAATCATTTAAATTTTCACTCGAGTATATGTCCCATCAAGCATCTTCTCTGGCTCTTTGTAAACGGTGGTGGTTGAGAATGCACTGTTCAGGGGTCTTCTCCACATAAATGCGGCCAGAAAGGTTGCTGTAGTGCATTTAATGTGGTGGTAGTAGCTTTTCTTTTAGATATTTTTGTATTCTTATCATTTTCGTACGTGCCTGAAGTTCATCCTTATCGTTGGAAATTCCTAGAAGGTCACCTAAGTTGCCCAGGTACTTACTTGACCGATATTCGTCCTATCCGAGAGGGATAACCCCCTCGGACTTTATCCCCCCACTTTTTCCTTACATGATCCTCCATTCTGGGGCCTCTCCAATCATTTACTTCTTCTCGGACATATCCACATTATCAAATAGGGCCCAAGACCCAGTATACAAATTTGGGCCCTTGTCCCCACAACATAAAATTAAGATATAGAAATGCTATTTTGATCACAATATTTTCACAATAAATTCTAAGTGGTATATTGTTAATTGTTATTGGCTGTTATGGATAGATCAAAAAGTAATTTAAGTGGTGGATTCAAATTAGAACCAATAACAACTTACCACTTATGATTTGTTGTGAAAGTATTATAAAAATATTGTGAACACAGTGTTTCTCTAAAATTAAAGTAGATTTGAAATCTAACTCGGAACATTCGACACAAAATTAAAATAGATTAATTCAATTTTTTGTTGAGCTTCCATGCTAGCTAGCTATATCATAAAGATCATATATCACCTCTAAATCCAACCATTGCGGCCATATGCAATGCTCCTCCTATGTTTGTAAGTATATTGCATTATATTGGGAGATTTGTCTCTCTTTTCTCTCCATTCAAACGTAATTCTTAAACATGTACATGTGATTGTGAAAGAAGCATTACGTACTAATGAAATATTAGATATAGGAAATCAAAATAGGCCTATTGTTAATGGAAATCAAAATTTTGTATTTTGATTGTTTAATTCTAATTATGAAAATACATAGCTTGAGCCGTGATTTAGATATTCATGGTTTCTATGCCTTGAAAGCTATTTATGATTAATTCTTCTTAAATATTATAATATCATGAAGTGAGTGAGGTCGTCGTAAGTGTTTTTTTTTTTTTTTTTTTTTCATAATTTTATTTTAAATCTTGTTTCTCGCTGGATTAATGGTAGAATCTAGATTGCTCCTACATTGAGTCTGAATTTAAACATGTTTATTATGCTCATGAATATATACATGCATAAACTGATTTTTCAAGAAGCTGGAAAGGCCATGCGGCCATGGCCGCTCCCCCCCCCCCCCCCCCTTCCCTGTCCTCCCTCAAGGAGTCTTGCAAAATAGTCTCTTTTAATACTTGATCTAAGTAGGGTATAGAATTATGCGCCCAACCAATTCTGGAATTAAAACAAATTAGCCACAAAATTTGTTGTTCTTTTTTTAATTATCAAGAGAGTCTTGATCGGGTTGCAGTCGAATTTTGATCAATTGAGCCTCAATTGAAGTGCTGTCGAACTCTTTTCTTTTATTTATTTATTTATTTTTGTCTTTCTTTAATGAGTTTGTAAAATCTTGTGCTCTCACTCTAAATAGAAATTGAACCTTTTATTGATGAAAGAGTAAATGAATACAAGTGATTATACATTACAAGCCTTGATCCTATATATACAGAGACTAAAGCAATTAAAGAAAATTGTCAAATAACTAACTCCTTAAAAAAGGGAAAAACTATTACAGTTACATTCCAGCTCATGCACATGTGTCCAATCACCTTCTCAACATCCTTGCATACGTGGTATCATCTACTGCATTGAGTACAGCATTTGATCATAGTGAGGCATTACTTCAATCAAAGTCATAGCAATTGTTTGATCAATGCCTTTGTCACCTTGAAGTTGTGAGCTGATTTGATTAACAAAATGGACTTCTCCTTGATGCAAGGAAGCATCCTGCTGTGCTATTTTAACAGAGTTCAATTCACAAATGCCGTAGTTATTAATAGGATTTTATTAATGTATGTTCTAAGGTGAAGAACTTTTTATGAAACTATATATGAAAAAGTGAAGAATTTTTTTGACAACTTTTTATAAAACCACCGAGAATGGTGGTTTAGTGGTCTTGGTGCGAATGTAAGAATGCAACGCTGCTTGAGGTCCTATGTTTGAACCCTAATGAGTGAAACGTTGGAATTCCCTCTTGCTGCTAGCCTAAGGGTGCTAACCTTCTTGTGGGGTTAGGGTGAGATATATTGTCACCCCAAATAACTGTAACTATGACTTAATCAAACATTTTCTAATGGGTGAGTCCTCAAATGGTCACGCTCATGGGAGTTTGCTACAATAGATACCCCTACTCACTCATTTTAGCCATTAAAAAAAAAATCCTAAAGAATATAGGTTAACCCGACCCTAAACTAAATTATTTGTAGAAAGTTTTATTGTCACTATATTGATTTGTGTACTTTCTCTTCAGAAAAGAGAAATTTTATGGGGACACAAATTAGCTGAGAGAATAGCAGCTCCTTCACTATTTTAGACTGGGCCGGAGAACGTAGGTGGTGGGTTGTGGGTGAGTGGTGACCCTAGTATAGACTATAGCTATTTCTGGCCGAGCCGGAGACTGTTGGTGGTGGGCCGTGGGAAAATGGTGACACTAATATAGACAATAGAGGCGCAGTCTATCGCTATTGACGGACACGTCATTGAAAACGACAGTACCATTACAAACAAGCCTCAATGTCTCAATAAGGTGGGACCATGAGACCGTTGCTGCATCGATTACGTCATCAAGCACATTCAACAAAAAAAAAAAGAGTAATTAAACAAAAAAGAACAAGATTAATTTCAGAGACAACACAATTTGTTGTCACAACTCCTAATTTTGATCGGAAAAAGTGAGATGGTCGACAATGTGAAAACACATATTTACTGACTATAATGTGTCATGATGTGTTGCAGTACAAAATTGTGTTAAATTAAGTGTCCTCTCAACGAACCGTGTCTGTCAAGAGCAGTGATAAAATCACCGATAGATATGTCACATAAAATCAGTCTTTGGCCTCCTTTTCACGACTCGCTTGCCAATACGACCTTTTATGGTGACGCTATGATTACTGGCTTTGAAATACGGAAAGTAATGGAGTGGTCAGAGAGTCTGAAACCCCTCAAGCTACGCCTAAAAAGACACAGAGCTCGCAGTGGTAATCGTACTTGGGTAAATTGCCATTGATTTTACTCCACAACTGTGCAATTTCTTGGGGGGCTATAGAACAGTGCCTATGCAGACTTTGGTACCGTTTGGATTGCGCGTTTCCTCACGTCTGCGTTTTGTTCTTTTTTTTTTTTTTTTTTTTTTTTTTTTTTTTTTGTTTTCACGCGTTTTGGAGTATTGCGGTTACTGTTCAATGAACAGTAACCGCAAATGTTGACTTTCTGCAGTGAACAGTGCATATATGCACTGTTCACGGACCCACAAATTTCATTTTTTATCAATTTTTTCATTAAAAATGGGTCCCACAGCACTATTCACACATTTAAAAATTATTTTGCTACAGTGTTTTCAGTTTTCAGTTTTCAGTTTCAGCAAAATAAGTTCAATCCAAACACACCCTTTATAATATTTATCTACTATTGCTTTTTTCTGTTTAGTCAAATTCTCTCATGGATGAACGGTTTGTCACGTTTGTGCTAAACAATTTCGTCAAGTCTTTGAATACAGCGCATCTGGGTCCCTAAGATTTGAAGTTGAATGAATGGTTTCAAATAACAATGGGAGCATTTTAATACTTGGTGTGCTAAAAAAAAACACGATTAGCACACCAAAAACAAAAAGTCACTTATACTTTGTTGCCCAAAAAAAAAAGTCACTTATACTTGGCCCCAAAAAAGAAGTTACGCTATTTTTTTTCACATCATTCAACAACATATCATACATCCTACCATAGGAAAAAAAAAAAAAAAAAAAAACCACAGTAACCATGATAAATCCAAACCAAACTCAACCATCACTGTGATCAACCAAATCAACTGAGACCAAAAAGGAAAAATCTCATACCATTCGCGATCAACCAAATCAACCCGAACCAATATCAACCATGATCGAACAGATCAACACCAAAACCCACGAACCCAAAGGCAAATCAACCATGACCCACGAATCCTTTGACACCATTATGAGAGTTGTCATTGTCGCGAAAGAGATGAGAGAGTTCCAAGGGGAAAGGCAGAGGGCCAAGAGAGAGATGAGAGAGAAATTAATAAATAAAAAATAGTTGTAGGGTGCTAGAGTAATTGCTACTAGTAATAGTTTACTGCGGTTATGAATAATCTAACAAAAGTAATAGGAATTAGACCTAACACTATTCAGAATAGGAAAACTTCAATCATTTTGATTTGTTTGAAAGGGGGAAAAAGAGAGGGTTCCAAACCTAAATAAACATCCGAAATTGTCAATCTAGGAATCAACTCGTACATTATAGTTTGGATGGAAATAATTAAGTACTATCTTTATCTTGTGGATGGTTCATTTTGACCGTTACAAACCAAAGAACTTATGATTTATGCGTAGAAACTCCAAACATGACATGAACGGGTAGTTAAGGCTCTTTTTTACTTGTGTTAGCAATAGATTGGTAATAATATTGTAGAACTATTGCATTTCTTTTTTACATTTAGCACATTGGATGGGGTTTGTTGTTTGTTGTTTAGTTTGCTAAAATAGCATTTTGGGTGTTTTAACACAGTCAGTACTAACATATCCTCTCATTTCAATTCTTGATTTTTATAAATTTTAAACTAAATATGAGAGAAATGATATTTGATTTTGTTTAGTTTATATAAATATTAAAAGTCATTCGATTTTTAAATGTCTCGTGTGTCTCACAATGTAAAAGACCATAATTACCACAGTACATTCAGGCTATACTTGCGAATGTGGCAATAGTTTGCGCTGCTCCTTGTTTACCAAAAAATTATAGAAAGTGAAGAGGGTAAAAATGTGAGATAAGGCCTGGTAGGCCCAATGGGCCCATGTCCGCAAGCCCAAAGAAGGTAGAGCCCATTCTTCGCGTGGGCCCCTGACAGGACGAAGGCCCGGACTTGCCCACCACGTTTCAAGAGGCTTGCTCTGCAAGGATGAGAGGCTTGCTCAGCAAGCATGAGAGGCTTGCTCTGCAAGGATGGGAGTCTTGCTCAGCAAGCTTGAGGGGCTTGCTCTACAAGGAAAGGAGGCAGGGCCTCACCACTATAAAAAGGCCCCAACACCCCCACAAAAAGGTACACGTAACTGACCCCTCTCTAGCACTCTAGAGTTGTAAAAAAGCGTTTTCTGACTTAACCTTCGGAGGGTGTTTGGCCGGCTCCACATCGGTGCCCTTTGAAGGAGTTGTTGTGTTTTCATTTCTTTCAGGCAACGGTCATTCGAGTACAAGGACCGTGCATCTCACTGGTGAACATTTCGGCATCATCAGTTGGCGCCGTCTGTGGGAAACGACGATCGTGACAAGTTAAGCCATTGTCGCCTCCCGGACACAAGAGTTGCATGGTACTCACGCGCTCGATGGCCAACTCCAACAACGTGCAAGGCGATGAGCCGCCAAGGCCCAACGCATTAGAAAGACAGGTTCAGACCCTCGCGGCCGCAGTAGAGCGCCTCACGAAACAGAATCATGACCTGGAGGAACAGCTGCGACAGAAGAACGCGGGGCATAACGGTCAGGAGGAGAACCAAGGGGACAGCTCCGAAAGAAGAGGGACTGAGAAGCAAGGGGGCAGTAATGAGCCCAGTAAAACGGAGAGGCGCGATTCGAGCATGCCCTCCCTCACAAATGCAACGCCACCGCCCATCCTCGCGGAGATGCAGGCGATGAGAGAGCAGATGGAGGTCATGATGAACGCACTGAAGGGACGCGTCTCCAGCGACCTTGACGATTTAGTGAATAGGACGGACTCGCCGTTCACCGCATCGGTCAACTCCTGTCCCCTGCCACTGAAGTTCCGGATGCCACAGGTCGAAAGCTATGACGGGGTCAAGGACCCATTAGATCATCTGGAAACCTTCAAGACCATGATGCACCTCCAGGGAGTCCCGGACGAGGTCATGTGTAGGGCCTTCCCTACAACACTGAGGGGCGCGGCTAGAGTCTGGTTTAGCAGGTTGACGCCAAACTCGATTAGTACTTTCAAGGAGCTTAGTGCACTTTTCACCTCGCACTTCATCGGGGGGCACAGGTACAAGAGGTCGACAGCATGCCTAATGAGCATCAGGCAGCGGGAGGACGAGACGCTGCGGTTGTACATAACCCGCTTCAACAAGGAAGCCCTCTCCATTGATGAGGCCGACGACAAGATTCTGGTGGCAGCCTTCACGAATGGCCTGCGGAAGGGAAAATTCCTATTCTCCCTGTACAAAAATGACCCGAAGACCATGTCTGAGGTCCTATACAGGGCCACGAAATACATGAATGCGGAGGACGCACTGTCGGCTAGGGAAGACAAACCCAGGAAGAGGGAGAGACCGGAGGATGCCGGGCAGGACCACGGAAAGAAGAAACCAAGAACGGGAGATAGACGCGAGGATAAGCGTTCTAAACCCCCAAGAGGGAGATTCACGAGATTCACCCCTCTGAACGCTCCGCTAGACCAGGTGCTGATGCAGATCAAAGATGAGGGATCTCTGACATTCCCGGGAAAGCTAAAGAGCGATCCAGCCAAGCGATCCAGGAACAAGTATTGCCGTTTCCACCGAGATCACGGTCACGACACCGCGGATTGCTACGATCTGAAACAGCAGATAGAGGCCCTCATCAGAGATGGAAAACTGCAGAAGTTCGTCAGCAGAGAAAGGACGGATGTCCAAGCGCGGGAGCAGGCCCCCCGGCGGGAGAATGACCGTCAGAAACCCCCCGTTGGGGAAATAAGGATGATTATAGGGGGCACGGCAGCAACGGGATCGTCCAAGAAGGCCCGGAAGACCTACCTTAGGATGGTCCAACATGTGCAGACCACGGGTTCTGTACCCAAGATGGCGCGGAGAGAAGATCCTATCATTGGGTTCTCGGAGAACGACGCGAGGCGCCTCTACCATCCACACGACGACGCCTTCGTCGTCAGTCTAAGGGTAGGAGAGTACAACGTGCACCGGATGCTGGTCGACAACGGCAGCTCGGCGGACATCCTGTACTACCCAGCGTTCCAGCAGATGGGAATAAATAGAGCACGGCTAACATCGACGAATGCCCCTTTGGTTGGCTTTGGGGGAACAAGGATACTCCCATTAGGAGCAATCACGCTCTCAGTGACAGTCGGTGACTATCCGCAGCAGATCACTCAAGACGTGACCTTCTTAGTGGTCGACTGCTCATCCGCGTACAACGGTATCATAGGACGACCGACGCTGAACTCTTGGAAAGCAGCAACCTCAACATACCACCTGATGGTTAAGTTCCCCACCGAGTACGGGATTGGAGAGTTACGGGGAGATCAGGTGGCCGCCCGGGAATGCTATGTCGCCATGCTGGAAATGGAGGATCACCAGCAGACATTATGCATTGGCGAACAGCGGACCGTCGCAGAGCCGGTAGAAGAGTTGGAAGAAATCACTCTCGATGAATCAAGACCCGGACGGACGACAAGAATGGGCACCATGGCCAGCCAGACGATAAGGCAAGATCTGGCAACCTTCCTGAAGAGTAATAAGGACATATTCGCGTGGAGTCACGAAGATATGCCAGGAATCGATCCGTCAGTAATAGTACATAAGCTGCATGTCAACCCGGACTCCCCCCGGTCCGGCAGAAGAAGCGGGTGTTCGCGCCGGAACGGGATGAAGCGGTTGCGGAAGAAGTTAGAAAGCTGCTGGAAGCAGGGTTCATCCGAGAAGTCTACTACCCCGACTGGCTAGCAAATGTGGTCATGGTAAAAAAGAGTAGCGGAAAGTGGAGAATGTGCGTTGACTTCACAGACCTGAACCGGGCGTGCCCGAAAGACAGCTATCCACTCCCGAGGATAGACACTCTGGTGGACTCGACGGCCAGACACGAGCTCTTGAGTTTCATGGACGCCTTCTCAGGCTACAACCAGATTAAAATGGGGGAGGAGGATCAGGAGAAAACCTCTTTCGTGACCAGCCAAGGACTTTTCTGTTACAAGGTAATGCCGTTCGGGCTCAAGAACGCGGGGGCCACGTATCAAAGACTGATGAACAAGATGTTCGCGCACCAGCTCGGCAGGAACGTACAAGTCTATGTCGACGACATGTTGGTAAAGAGCGTGCGCGAGGGCAACCATCTCAGCGACCTTCAGGAGACATTCGACACCCTTCGGTCGTACAACATGAAGCTGAACCCAAGTAAATGTGTGTTCGGGGTTACGGCCGGGAAATTCTTGGGATTTATGGTTTCCCAAAGGGGCATAGAGGTCAACCCAGAGAAAGTGCGAGCCATAATGGAGTTAGAACCCCCGAAGACAGTAAAGGCAGTTCAGAGCTTGAACGGGAAGGTTGCGGCCCTGAACAGATTCGTCTCCAAAGCGACGGATAGGTGCTTGCCCTTCTTCCGAGTACTGAAGAAATCGTTCGAATGGACGGACGAATGCCAAAGAGCATTCGAAGATTTGAAGAGGTACCTGTCGTCACCGCCACTTCTCAGTCCATCCGTACCCGGGGAGGAGCTGTACCTCTACATTGCAGTCTCACAGGCCGCAGTCAGTGCAGCCCTGGTGCGGGAAGACGGACACTCCCAAAGACCCGTCTATTTTGTGAGCAGGGCGTTCCGAGGAGCGGAAGAAAGGTACCCACGGATGGAGAAATTGGCCCTTGCCCTAATGACCGCAGCACGGAAACTCAAACCGTATTTCCAGGCCCACGTGATCGTGGTCCTGACGGACCAGCCTCTGAGGAGAGCAATGGGCAACCCCGAGGCGGCAGGAAGGATGGCATTGTGGGCAATTGAGCTGAGCGAATTCGACGTGCGCTACCGTCCGCGGACTTCGATAAAGGGGCAAGCGGTGGCAGATTTCATAGCCGAGTACACTCAGCCGGAAGACGAGGGGGCAGAAGGGCCGAAATTGTGGATCATCCACACGGACGGATCATCAAATCAGCACTCAGGAGGAGCCGGCGTAGTCATACGGACACCAGAAGGGGACAAGATCGAGTGCATGATAAGACTAGACTTCCCTACAACCAACAACGAAGCGGAGTATGAAGCCTTGATAGCCGGATTAGATCTCGCAAAGGCCGCGGGCGCCGGTAACATGGCCATACATTGCGACTCCCAGGTGATAACCAGTCAGATCAATGGCGATTTCGAGTGTAGAAACGAACGGATGAAGAAGTACCTGGAGGAGGTGAAGGGTCGAATCGCAGGCCTCGAGGTCAAATTCATTCAGATTCCACGGGAGGAAAACGAGTGCGCCGACCGTTTGGCCAAAGCAGCCTCCGTGGAGTTCATGAATGCGCCTAAACAGGTATTATCCTTCGTTCAAACTCACCCACTCATTGATGATGGAAAAAAGATACAGGCGATAGATGTTGGAGAGGACTGGACCACGCCCTTAAAAGGATACCTACAGTCGGGCTCTCTGCCAGACGGAAAGGATGCTGTAAGGAGGCTGAAGGTCCGGGCCACACGATTCGTGCTGATCAACGACACTTTGTACAAGAGAGGTTTCTCTCGGCCTTACCTAAGGTGTCTAAGCCAGGGCGAAGCAGAATATGTGATGAGGGAAGTCCACGAGGGGATTTGCGGGAATCACTCTGGAGCACGGTCTCTAGTGCACAAACTTGTCCGAGCCGGGTACTACTGGCCCACGATGCTCACGGACGCCCAATCGTATGTGAAGGCCTGTGACAAGTGCCAGAGGTTCAGTAACCTGATCAGACGACCATCAGAAGAACTCTCACCCATCACGGCCCCATGGCCGTTCGCGCAATGGGGATTAGACATCATGGGCCCTTTCCCAACGGCTCTAAGGCAGCTAAAGTTCCTCGTAGTCGGCATCGACTACTTCACGAAGTGGGTCGAAGCAGAACCCCTCGCCACTATTACCGAGAAGAACATCCGTGCTTTCGTATGGAAAAACATCATATGCAGGTTCGGGATCCCGAGGGTGCTTATCTCCGACAATGGAAAACAGTTCGATAACAGCGCTTTCAAGAATTTCTGTTCAGAGCTAGGCATTCGGAATCATTACTCCTCACCAGCACACCCGCAAGCAAACGGACAGGTAGAAGTCACAAACAGGACACTACTAAAGATCATCAAGACCAGGCTCGAGGGGGCAAAGGGTATTTGGCCAGACGAGCTGCCAAGCGTCTTGTGGGCATATCGGACGACCGCAAGGACACCAACTAGGGAGACCCCGTTCCGACTTGCATACGGAGCCGATGCAGTCATACCCGCAGAAATCGGCCTTACCAGCTACCGCGTGCAGAACTACACGGAGGACAAGAACGAGGAAGCAATGCGCCTTCAGCTAGACTTGGTGGACGAGGTCCGGGCAGTGGCTGAACAAAGATTGGCGCGATACCAGAACCTCATGTCAAAGAACTACGACTCAAAGGTGAGGCACAGAGATTTCCAGATCGGCGACCTGGTACTCCGAAAGGTCATGGGTGCTACTAAGGACCCTACTCAGGGAAAGCTCGGACCAAATTGGGAAGGACCGTATAGAATCACATCATGGCATAGGAAGGGCACGTACCATCTTGAGACCATGGACGGAAGAAAACTCCAGCATCCGTGGAACACGGAGCACCTTCGGAGATACTACCAGTAGAAGTCAAGTTTTAATCCCCCAATGTATATTTACTAGATTTCAGTTATTTTGTAGCAGTCGGGCAACTACTTTCGAACTTTTTGTATTTTGGAACCTTTGTTAGCCCAAGAAGGGGCAGGTACTTTCCTCTACAAGATCGAATTTAATGAAGGAACGTTCAGAACCTTGCTGTGTAAATCTTGCTACTAAACGACTGCTATCAAAAGTCCTAAAGAGGACGGACCCCACCATGGGCCAGAAAATTTACAAGTCCTAAAGAGGACGGACCCCACCATGGGTCACAAAATTTACAAGTCCTAAAGAAGACGGACCCCACCATGGGTCAGAAAATTTACAAGTCCTAAAGAGGACGGACCCCACCATGGGTCAGAAAATTTACAAGTCCTAAAGAGGACGGACCCCACCATGGGCCAGAAAATTCACAAGTCCTAAAGAGGACGGACCCCACCATGGGTCAGAAAATTTACGAGTCCTAAAGAGGACGGACCCCACCATGGGTCACAAAATTTACAAGTCCTAAAGAGGACGGACCCCACCATGGGTTAGTAATTTACAATTCCTAAAAAGAGGACGGACACGACCATGGTTTGTAAATTCATACAGATCCACTAAGTAGACGGACACCAACATGCACTAGAAATGTACACGAGTACAAAAAATGAACGGACCCAACTGGGTCACAAAAACATAATGGTCCACGACGTGAACGGATCGAATTAAACAGGTATTTAATATCAGGACGGAGCATACATCAACATTATCAATACGATATTAAGAGAAGCATTTAAATAAATCAGTTTAAATGTCAAATACAAATGATGTAAAATAAGCCCTACATACGACGGGCAAAAATCCAATGAGTTTTCCGATATAACTAATACAAAACAGAGAACGGCTACACGCTGGGGGCGACGGGGTCTTTGGGCTCTGGGGTCTTCGCTTCTTCAGCTTGGGGCTCAGGGGCGACGGAAACAGGCTTCTCCTCAGCAAAAAGGTCGGCAGTGTCATCAGAGGCGTCTGGTTGGACGGACATGCCTTCCGCGACGTTGATATCGACGGCTGAAAAGTCGAACTTGGGGTATAGAGCCTTGGCCTGACGGAGGGCATCCTCAAAGCCATCAGTATACGAAGACCCAAGCTCCGTCAAGAGGGCGTCCGAGTCGCGGTACTCTTGGACGGCCTTCTCCTTGGCCAGACGAAGCTCGTCCTCCTTATCTTCCAGGACGGCTTTGAGTTCCTCCACCGTCCTCTGAAGCTCGTCCCTTACCTCCTCCGCCAGCTTGAGTTTTTTCTCCGTCACAACCTTCCAGTTTTTGAGCTCGAGCAGCTCCTCCTCCGTCACCCTGGCCTGGTCACGGACCCTCTCCAACGCCGTCTCATTGCGAAGAGCCCGGTCCATCAGACCCTTCGTCATGAGCATAGCCTGACGATCAAATTGGACTTAGTAAAAAAAAAAAAATGACAACAAAAGAAATTGAAAGATGAATGGTGACGGGTACTCACTTGGGCAATGCTGAAGAGGCCCGTCTCCCCCATGGCCTCCGTCGAATGGTTCCCCAAATCCTCGTAGTCCTCGCTCCCAATGATGGAGGAGATCTTCCCCAAGGCATATTTTGGGTCCTCGCGGAGTAGGACGGGCGGTTTCTTCTGGCTGCCCGGGGGAGCAACCATCAGACCTTTCCCCGCCCCAGGCTTGACAGGGGTCACCGTTTTCTTTCCCTCCGCCATGAGGCCTATGACGGGCTCCGTGGAAACTTTTTGTTTCTTGGGCGCACGGTCGACCCTGGGCATCGATCTCTTCGCCAGGGGCCTACTCGAGCCCGTCCCCATCACCCCTACGTCCGTCTCTTTGTTCTTGGCGGCTTTGCTTCTGATGACGGCCCTCCTCTTCGCGTCGTCCATCTCTGTAGAAACAAGAGTAGACGGGTAAAACTCAAAACGAATGAACAAAAGAGAAAAGATTTGACGGACTTACGCTGACGGGTGCGTTCCTCGTATTTTATCGCGGCGGCTGTAGGCTCCGGTCCGTCGCAATACCAGTGGACGGTGTTTAGATTGACAAGCTTCGCCCAAGTCCGTTCCTCTGGTTTCGTCTTTGAAAAAATCTTCTCCAAAAAGCTGAACTCCTCTAAGTCAACTTGTGGACGCCGTCGCACTGAAAAAAAAAACGGAGAGAAATTTAGGACGGCTATTAAAAAGTTAAAGCAAAATTACCTACGTAACGCGACGGGCTGAACTGTACCGGACGGGTCCAAGATGCCCCATGTTTTGTCGACGGGCAGAAAATCCGTCTCCCCCGGGTGGCACATCCAACCGTCACCCTCCAGGAAGAAGTAGCGGCTCTTCCAATCTCGGTTGGAGTCCGGGGTCTCATAAATGACTTTCAGGACGGACTTCCTAGGAACAAAACTGTACATGCCCCTCGACTTGTCTATCTCGTCCGGACGGTAGCAATGGAGGAACTCTCGTGCAGTCAACGACCTCGTGCCGTTGGACATGGCTCCATACAAGACCTCCATTGCAATAAAAACCCTCCAGGCGTTGGGGGAAACCTGGCTGACGGATATACCTAAGAAGTGGAGGAGTTCTCGTTTTACCCTGTTCAGGGGGAATCTAAGTCCGGCCTTCAGCGCTTGTTCGTACACCCCCAAGTCATCCACCCCGTCGTAATAACACTTCTCGGATTTGTAGGGTAGACGGATGGGGATGTGATCAGGTATTTGGTAGATCGCCCTAATTGTCTTGAAGTGGACTTCCTTAATTGTCGACACAAATTCGTGCACCGTCCACTCAGGCAGCATGACGAACTCCCTAAGTCCGTCATCCCCGACTACAGTTTTATGTTCTCCACCATCGTCAGAACCTTCCCCTGGTTCGGCCAACTCCGTATCCTCATCTGTTGAGGACGGTGAAGTGGCAGACGGAGTCCTCTCGATCAATTCGTCTGGATCTTTGTGACCAGACGGGTACAGTTCCTCGTAACCCGCTCCATCGCGGACGAAGGACTGGTTACTCGACGCACTAGACATTTCCTACAACGGATTGACAAAGCCTAAGACGGACTGTCTAAAATAAAAAAGGGAATAGACGGATGCAAGAAGTCTGATGTTTCTATCATGACAAATATGAAAACTGAAGGAACATCAAGGGGACGGATAGGATCACTTACCGAATAAAGGAGCGAACGGGTTGATCTCGTTGCTGGAAGATGTGAACGGGTAAACTCTGACAAACGACGGACTCGCTCTGACAGTGAATTTTCTACGCAAAGTAGAAAAATGAAGGAGAAATGCTGGTTTTTATAGGTGGAGTGCACGGAAGACGAAGCGGCACTTCGATCCAAGATACGGACCAATCTACGAATGACACGTGTCTTCGTCTTAAATGCTTCTGTAGTCTGTCAGACCCCCACTGTCATGACGGTTCCCCTATCCGTCGCCCCTTTTCCGGAGATCCTCATCACCATCCATTGAGCTCTGGTTGTCACCTCTGTTACTCCGTCTTCCACCAATCTGTACTTATGGTTGCCGCCCCAGTTCTTTGTTACCGTTCGCTCATGCCCATCCGTCACCTCCGTAAAGGCGGTCCATCTCTCTTGTTTGTTTTTGACCGTCACCCCAATTGACCGTCCGCACGACGGAGACGGGTCAAATGGGGTGAAGGGGGCAGCTGAAGAGGGTAAAAATGTGAGATAAGGCCTGGTAGGCCCAATGGGCCCATGTCCGCAAGCCCAAAGAAGGTAGAGCCCATTCTTCGCGTGGGCCCCTGACAGGACGAAGGCCCGGACTTGCCCACCACGTTTCAAGAGGCTTGCTCAGCAAGGATGAGAGGCTTGCTCAGCAAGCATGAGAGGCTTGCTCTGCAAGGATGGGAGTCTTGCTCAGCAAGCTTGAGGGGCTTGCTCTACAAGGAAAGGAGGCAGGGCCTCACCACTATAAAAAGGCCCCAACACCCCCACAAAAAGGTACACGTAACTGACCCCTCTCTAGCACTCTAGAGTTGTAAAAAAGCGTTTTCTGACTTAACCTTCGGAGGGTGTTTGGCCGGCTCCACACCGGTGCCCTTTGAAGGAGTTGTTGTGTTTTCATTTCTTTCAGGCAACGGTCATTCGAGTACAAGGACCGTGCATCTCACTGGTGAACATTTCGGCATCATCAGAAAGATAATGAACTTTATATTTTTTTTTTACGCAATGAACTTTATATTTTGAAAAGAAGAGACAATGAACTTGGTTTCAAATGAATCTTTTCAAATTTCATTGCGGAATTTTCCATTTTAGTCAGCTACTTACACAAAATTATAGTATTAATCAAGATAACTTTGGGATGCTAGGTTACTGCCAAAAATAAATGGTCCACCACTGGTCTGGTACTCGTACAGCGTGAGTCACTGGGACCAAACACGGTCAGAGATTTCCTGCTACAAACTGATTTGGACCTGGTCACATAAAGAAGATGTAAGGTAGAGATTGTTTTCAAAATTGAAATCTTAAATATCATGGCCAAATGGGACGCAAACCTTTAAGATCGGATCTTAACGTGAATCAAGAATTCCAAACCTTTTTATGAAAAAAAAAAAAGATATTGATAATCTTGAAAGATAACCCCAAAAATAGTATCTTCCTCAAGTTATTGTGTATTCATTTTCAGGTTCAAAAGGAAGCTGTTGGAATGGATTTTTCTATTTAGGGCCGAAACGTCTTCATAGGCCCGGTGCTGTGTATGGGGTTGTCAATTGTGATAAACACCCAAGAGGTTGAAGGGGACACATACCAGACCTCACAAATGTGTATGGGACCCTCCTTTCAAATAAAATTTCAAAGTACTCAAGTGTGAATTTTACAATGACCACGAGAAGTCGCAATCACTCGGACCATAAACATCAAATATCATGCAGTCCACTGCTTTCTTTGTCATGCACTGGCCCATATAGACTCCTACGGGTCAGAGATGAGGCTTGGTTCATCTTTCCCTACTAATGTGTTACACCAAAAGACGGTAAGCAGAGAGAGTGTGAGAGAGATTGATTGCAGAATGAAAGGTACACGCATTAAAGCTATTCAAGAGCAGAATCGTCCCCTAGACTCAAAAAGAAATATAATTGGCAGGCAAGGCAAAAGGGCCCTCAGCAAGGGTTTTAAGGAAAATGATGGCACGTCAGTGCAAATCTTAGACGAAGCCAAAAGAAGACTAACACGGAGTGGAAAGATAGTTTGGCCATCAGCAAAATTAATATTATTGGAGACCTCTTCACGTTAGAGAACCGATTACATATATGCAAAAATTCTCTACAAGCATCATTTTCATGTACAAATTAAGCAAATTAACTGCCTTCTGCAGCTTATAATCAAACAATCTATGCAGAATCTGAGAGAATGATTTATGCCTTAAGTTCAGGTTTATCACACACTGGTAAAATATAAAAATCCTATCTTGGTCATTATGAACAGTGAGATTCAACTAAAATCATATCTAGGATTCAAAATTTACATATAGAAATACTGAACCAAGGGAAAGATACAATTTTCCTTTCCCCCCTTGATTTTCCAATTCCCCCCCTTTTTTACAATTTCCATACTAAAAAATACCAAACAAGTTACAAAACCCCAACAAAAAAAAAAAATACAGAAACCACATTAATAACGTTGATAAGTCAAAAAAACTAAGCACAAACTGCAGAAGCAACAAACAATTTTCAAAAGGGCTTAGAATGCAGTATTTAATGCTAGATTGCAATGAACACTAACTGTAACTTTTAACTAAAAACCACGAGTAAGTTCCATAGTCCGGTCGTCAACGTAGGGGCGTGTATAGATACTAAAATTTTGTTCCACAACAGAGAAAAAAGAACTGGTGGAAACCAATTACCAAGTTGAGGCCAAAAAGCCAAATCCATCAGCTCCACGAAGAAACATTCAGAAGTGGGACATCATTCCATGCTAGAGATAGAAACCCAGGTGGCGATTCAATTAGAGAATACGAGGAACTGTAATTGTAATTCCACAACAGTATCTTAGCTTGACTCACTGCGTAATGGCTGAGGGCTACCGGTTCAAAACCGGAACTTTCCATCAAAACCCTCCACTGCTCCTTGTCCTCCATACGTTCTCTCTTGGTTTCCGGTTCCTCTGGTCCAATCGCACCAGCTATTCGACGACCAAACAATAATCTCTCCACCTGGATCCTGTCGGGCGAGTCACGGGTCAAGTTGGGCTCCAGTGATTCGAACACGGCCGAGTAGTATCTCAACGCGTTCTTGCACCGGTTGAAAAACCCGACCCGGTTTAAACTCACTTCGTATTCCCCTAACGTAACGATTTTTGGATTCAACGACTTGGCCAAACGGAGAGCCGTTTCGACGGCCACTGGGGTTTCGTCTAATAGGTTGTACAGTTGAAGCATGAAGTTCACGGCCAATACCTCGTCCGGTTCGACTCGAAAGCTCGACTCGTTGAGTTCTTGAATCGGTGTCAAGACCGGTTCGAACTCGAAGTTCAGTTTGAGAATATTCGCGAACTCGCGGAGCCGATTGCCGGTTGCGTAAAGCGAAGCAGCTGGAGAAGTCCCTAAAGCTGGAGCGGGTATACCCGAGATCCGAATCATCGTGGGCTTTCCGTTGGGCCGGGTCGCCAGAGCTTGTAGAAGCGCCGCCCATTGAACTCCTTGAACGATTCCGAAATCCACTATGTGAATCTTCGTTGCCGTGGCTGTGGCTTCGAGAACCGCTTGGTTCGCAGTTAAGTGTGCAAACTTTGAGTAGGGGCAAGCATCGTTTAGAGCTTTGTAAGTAAGCGTGAAGTCTTCGGAATTGGTTTGAACCATGCTCAAGCTTTTCTCTGCTTGTACTGACAGTCTGCTATATAGTGCTTCAGAGAAGTAGTAGCCCACACGCTCAGTTGGATCTCCATGTTCTGAAACAGATTTCCTGAGTCCAATCAGTGTTTTCACGGCTCGATCGGGTTCGGATTCTGCTAAACGAGCACAATCGAGAAGCTTTCTAAGAAGCGGTGGTGCAGACTCGATTTCAGGGGAGCTAGATGAGACTCCAGCGACTTCGTTTTTGTGTAGGCTTGGTTGTGCTAGGTTAGCTGGCTTGGCGTCTTTAGCTACTGCCGGCGGAGACGGAGGTTGTTGTGGTGGTGGTGGGGGTGGTGGGGTCCACGATGGGACTTGAGGAAGGCTGGGGCTCTTCTGAGAATCGGTGAAGATGACTCGGTTAAGATCAGACGGCGGAGAGCAACGGACACTGAGTCGACTCGGGCAAGTGGTGAACGGATCAGCACCGTAGATTCCAAAATCAGCATTGTTCTGCCACGCATCACATCCTGATGGGAGATTAGAACTATCCGTTGAATCCCCACCACCCATTAAGCTATCCATCCACTCGTCCGAGTCGAACTCGCCACCCGCGCCACCACCAAAATCCGGGAACCTGAACCCAGTCTGGTCCTGGTCCAGATTCGGAAACGGAAACCCGGGTTCGCCCGTGTCTGGACCACCGGCAACTTGAAACGGGTCAGAGAAAGCGGGTCCTGAGAGCCCAAAACCTAAATTTGGAGAACCAGACAGAGTGTGGTGAGAAGTAGTACTAGTAGAAGTGGTCCATGGATTTAGAGAGAGTGGATTGAGGCCCACAAGTTGCTGTTGATGTTGCTGGTGATGATGGTGGTGGTGGTGGTGGTGGTGTTGTTGCTCTTCTTGTTGTTGTTTTTGCTTGATGACTTGCTGAGCAATCGCCATGAGATTGCCACTGTCCGCACACATATATGCCATTCTCCGGCCAAATCTCGCCGGGAAAAACTGCAACTCACATTACCCCAAAAAAAAGATCAGTAAGAGAGTAAGTGTTTTGTGAGCATTCACAGTGATTTATACTAGACAAGCAAGCAAGAGAGAGATAGAGATAGGTAAAGAGTACATACACGAACTAGAGGCCCAGAAACAAGGGGATCTCAAATTTTGGTTTGCTTAAGCTAGAGTGAGAAAGAGAGAGAGAGAGAGAGAGAGAGAGGGAGGGAGAGTGAGATTTGGGAAGCGCAGCTTTAAAGAACGAAGCTCAACCCCAGAAGGAGGACAAGGCCTGATTAAAGTCCCTCCAAAAGAATAGACGGTCCCACTTTCTCTATTCTAGAACGGAAAAATATTGAAAGTGAATATTGTATTTTATGATTTTATCATGACTTCCCTAGCTTGGTCTTTTTTGCAAACTAAAAAAAAAAAAAATAGACCTTAATTTTTGGGAATTTTTAAACATTAAAAATTTATCTTAGTAAAAATTTATTGTTATATTTAAATAATTTTAAATTTTGGATATCGTATTTTATCACTATTATTTTGTTTTTATATTGTTTGAAAAAAAGAAAAAAGAAAAAACTGTTTTTTGAAATACAAAAACAAAGAGGCCTACGACCCCACTAGGCCTTTAGCCCCTACTAACCCTTTTTCACAATTTTCTCTCTTTCTGAAATCTGAGGAGAGAGTGCCTTTGCTCTTTGTGCGACACCCATGACGTGGCACCCATAAGAAAGTGGGACCTGATAGCTTGAAATGACAACACCAGGTCATAAACGTCCACGTGTACCACTTTTTCCCTCCCGCTCTGTTCGGGGACCTTCACATAAGTAGGTGGACCCCACTCCCCAAAACCTTAGTCCATGACACGTCGATATACGGCGCGTCGATATCGCCGTCTCAGTGACGTCATTACCTTTTGATCTTTTCGGGAATCGTGATCTCATCCTCACCGTCCATTTTTTCCCGATCTAGCTTTTACTGCCAAACATGATTATTTTATACAACGGTAATGTATGACTTCCAGTCCTTCCACAAAATCTAAGCTCAGTAGTGATGATATTTCTTGTAAACTACCTGTAACAGAGACAATATTACCAAAAAAAACAATAGTGCTAGCATGTTACATTTTGCAGATACACTGTGTTTCTGTACTAGACTGTCTATTTCAAAGAGTCTCCATAGTAGGCTAAATGATCAATTATTATCAAAATGATAATCTGGCCTTCCGATTGAGTGCATTGCATGTGTATTACTTGTGATATAGACTTTGCAGGTAAAGTAATTGACTAACTGGTAGTAAATAGTAAGAAGTATTCCCGCGAAATTTAAGTATATACTACTTAAATTTTATTTTTTAAAATTCAGACATATGGTTACTTAATTAAAAAAATACACTTATATTTTATGAGAAAAAAAAAAATCATATGACCGAATTTTAAAATGAGAACTTAAAGAACAACACCTAAGGTATTAAACATAAATTTTTTCTTTCTATTAAATTTAAAGGGATTAATTTTTGTTTTCCTTTTTTAGCCCAAAAAAGAAAGAAAGAAAAGTATACTTTGCGTTTAATCTTGCATTGTCAGACTACGACATCAATGATCGCAAGTTTGGATCCCTCTAAACGAATTATCGTATAAACTTACCTTGATTTTGACTTAGGTGAACCAACTAGGTCTAGGTTAAAGTGATGGATTTTTTGCAGTAGGTCAATTTTAGGGTGGTGGTCTCAGCAATGGTAGAGTCTAAGGGGTATCTTGTTTTCGGTGTGGGACTAATGCTCAAACATGTTTGTGTTGGTGTTGGCTTTTGATAGAAGCAGGTGATTTGGGAGAGAATGAGATGAATTAGGAAAAAAAGATGGATAAAGAATTAATATATTAATGAAATAAAGTATAGAATAGACAATTACATGTAAGTGTTTTGAAAAATGATTAGTTAAAATACAAAAAATAGATTCTTATTCAATAATAGATAATAAAAAATTGTATAAGCAAGGGTGAATGTTCTAACTGCTTCACAATAAGTGGTTAACTAAATTTTTTTAAATATAAGGAGTACATAATATGATATTATATATCTTTCTATAATGAATTAAATTTCAGTATTATATTTAAAAAGCATGAATATTTCAAGTTTAGAAGATAATTGATGTTAGAATAAAGTTAATTTTAAAACTTTTCAGAAAATTGTTGATTACATTTGAATAAAAATTTTGATTAAATCAATCATGAATTGTAGTGATGTAATCGAAACAATTGAAAAGTAAATGGAGAAAGATGAAAGGAATCCTTCTACCAATTGGTAAGTCACTTTTTTCCCTTTTCATAATCATTTTTTTACTAATTCGGATTTTCATTAACAGTCCTAAAGTGTGCGTTTGGATTGCACGTTTCCAGCGTGCAATCCAGCATTTACGTTTTTGGTTGGGTTCCACAACACTATTTAGGACCCAGCCAAAAATGCAAAAACGCGTATACCAATGTATTTTTAGGTCCTACGGCATTATTTACACATTTAAAAATTATTTTGCTACAGTGTTTTCAGCAATAAGTTTTCAATTTTTAGTAAATAAGCAGTATTCAAACACACTCAAAATTTGTGAGAGAGAGAGAGAGATGTACTTCATGTTATCAAAAATAAAAAAATGCAAAGAGAAAACTTAAAAATTGACTCACGGCACCTATGGTATTTTTCAATAATTTAAATTCAAATTATCCCATATTACAACATTTTTAAAGTTCAAATAAAATTCATCCTTCCCATCACACTTCAACTAAAAAAATCTTGGTGTGAAAAAATAAATTATAGTTTAAATTTATATTATTATATATTTTGTATGACAATTATATAATTGCTTATTTATATTTGTTAATGTTTATTGATATTTTTGGTTTCAATTTTGACTTTTAATCTTGTCCATTTCAATTAAAATTCTAACTACGCCATTATCTAGTTCTTACACTAACAAAAATATAAGCATTTAATATTTTTTAGGGTAACTTTTTTTTGGGGGGGGGGGTAAAGTGACATATATATATATAGAGAGAGAGAGACTCTAGTAAATCTAAGTATATTGACCCAAAAATTATAATTTTAATAATTTATTAAATGAATAATTTTATGTATGTTGTCATAAAAAACTTAAATAGATTCTACAAAGAATATTTTTTTTAAAGAATAACTGAATAACTATATGATAAAGTATAAATAACTTATTTAACATCAAATCATTAATATTTAGATAAATCTACACTCTATATAGCAGAATTGTCTCGAATATATGAATATCTCTTCTAACAGTGTATGGACCACTACACACTCGTATGGATCTACATGTTGTAAAAGGGACAATGCATGTATTCAATCCATGAGACACCTTCCCTAAATCTTAATTCCATTTTCCTTGTTACAATGTACGTACATTAATTTAACAACTCCCACATATTGTTGTTCTTTTATGTGGAAATGAAAGAAGGAGTTGGTTCCTCTGTTGTTTCTTTTGTGTTTCGAATTCCTTGTCTATATTTGATTAGAGGTAAAAACTAAGATGATGGAAAAAAGGGGGAAGGAAAATAAAGGGAAGGTATAAATTTACCTTGTTTGGTTGAAAATACAATGGTGAGGTGGGGAATTTCCTCTTAAACCACCATTTTTTAATTATTTTCTCGAATTGGGTGGAAAATGGGAAACAATTGACGATGATATAAAAGTAAAAATTTACCATTACACATCTTTCTCGAGTAGTCTTCGAGCTAGTCAAGTTGCATTGTCCTCCACTTCGATCAATGGCTTCTTCAAACCATTGTTTTTTGGATTTATGGTTGTCGCCTCCACTCATACTACTTGACATATGCCATCGATCCTCCATTCACACTGCTTGACTTCGTCTTGCCATTGAGTTCAGCCTTTTTACCTCAACCATTAGAATAACACCCCCCCCCCCCCCCCCCACCAAAAGGTGCATTAGTTGTGTTTTTTATTTTATATGGTTGTATACTTGTATCCTTTTTTTTTTCCTCCCAACAAGTAAGAGATTAGATTGACATGCTTATCCCTAATGAATCGTGTGTGCCTATATTAATATATACAGCTTAATCAAATATTTAATGCATACTATACAAATTATAAAATAACTTTTTTTTTAACCTAATAAAGGCATATTAGTACTTTATGCAAATTATAATTTCTCTCATTCTATTTTTCTTTACAACCAAAAAAAAAATCATCCTTGTAGGTTTCTATAGTTCTAACCAAAGAAACACACATAAGAAAAGTAGCAATTTAAGCCCACTACAATAAATTTGTTAAAGAATGAGTTGGATATTGATCACTTAACAAGTTAAATTTAATCACAGTGAGATAAAACGTCATTGAAATGACTAAGACCACAAATTATGAAAAAAAAAGGATCCTTGGTCATGCCCGAGGAATGTCCGTTTTATATATATGTATTTCTTTCTCCCTTGAACAAATATGATAGCTCTTGGTTACAAAGTTCTCTCCTTTTTTTTTTGGATCCCTTGCATAAGGATCTTCATTTTTCTTTTATATTTACACATAGATTATCTTAGTCCTACACTTAGAGGGCTGAGATAGCATTCCCAGGACTTTTGTCTCATCCGAAACATACTGGTAAGCATCTACCCTGCAATCTGAGCTATGCTACCACTGTTCAAGGTCACTTCCTCATTAATGCGGCCAGAGGAGTAGTTGTTTTGCATTTAATGTGGAGGGGATGACTTCTACACCCTTCTCCCTTTATCTTCCTTGTAACTTGTGCAAAGTCTGCTTTCTTCCCTCTGTGATATTTTAACTTCATGCGCCTCCCATGGTTGATGCTTGTCCCCAAGGTTAGCTGGTGTTCGTCCCCATGGTTAACCAATGCTCGTCCCTGAGGTCCGAGGTGTATCCTTGGAAATAATCTTGGTAGTCCATTTAAATGGGATTAGGGACCCTCGTCCTCACACCTATATTTTGTTAAAATATTAATTAAATGACTAAAGTCATAAATTATTTGAAGTTTAATTCTTTTGAGAATATTAGTAATTTATTTTGGTATCAGAGCAATTAGTTTTAGGCTTGAATTTTAGCTCTACCTTACTGTCCATCAAATTTTTTTTTATTTAAAAAAAACCTAAGAGAAAATGGTAAAAAAAAAAAAAAAATGATAGAATTTGTAATTTCTTCGTATGATAAAATTTGAAGACAATTGATCATTTTATAGATCTTTTAGCCAACACTTTTCAATGATACCGACAAAATTTGGTCAAATTTTTTTTTTTAACGTGAGAGGGAGAAAAATCAATGTGCCACCCACTACAAGTCTACAATACAAGGATTATATAAAATAAAAAATAAAAATAAAAAGTCTACAATACAAGGTGGCTGCGAGTAAATTTTTAGTCCTAAACAAACATTTCTTTCACGATTATTATATTTTTGCAAATTTGACCTTTTTAGTCATGACAGTGAAGGGAGTGATAAAGATTAAAGTTTGAGATTAAAAAAAAGAGAGAGAAGTGGGGGAAAGGTGAAAAACGCCATAGCTTGTCGTCTCTCTTCTGTATTGCTAAGCTAAAGTGGAGGCCTTTGCCACTTTGGTTTCACATCTTTTTGGGCGGCTAGGTGGCCCAATTGGACCACATGGGCCCCTCATTGCCGAGGACGAAAGAGGAAAAATACAAAAAAGTGAAACGTAGGGCCCAGACGAGTAACGTTTGGGCCAATCAGAACGCAACAAAATGAGAAAAAGCAACGGTGGAGAGTGTTTTGACGGAGAAGTCAGAGAGGACATAACAACCCGGCGAAAGTAACTTCGCAGCACCACACCACGGCTCGGTTGTGTCTTAGACTCTTAATAGAGTCTAAGACCTAGACCTATTGTCTACTGTCTACCACATCAAAGAGACCCCACTCAACTCAGCTAAGTCTAGTCCTTGAAGTCCAACGGATGGAAATTATTTATATTTTGTTTATTTATTTATTTTTTATAAATTCATTTGTTTATTCAATTATTCTTGCTCGTATTCATTATGTGCTTTAATATCGAAAATTCATTAGAAAAAAGACGGTTCCAAAAAAAAAAAAAAAATCAATAATGAATAAACTGTTCTTTTTAAATTTTTTTAATAAAGTTAATTAAATAAAGTAATTATTGAATTTCAAAAGTACTTATTCTTGTATAATAATGGATCTTATTAATTAAATTTAGATTAAAATATTATTTTTATTCATAAATTTTCGTTAAAAGTTTACTTATTTATTTTTAATTTAAAAAGTTATTTTTATCCTTAAACTATTGAAAATGTTTCACTTTAAAATTTTTGAAAAAAATTTATTTTTCATTTCTATTTTTATTTCTAAACTATTGGAATTTTTTTTATACACAGTTTAAGGATGAAAAAAATTTATTATAAAGTTTAAAGATGAAAAAAAAAAATTTCATAAAATTTAGAGACGAAAATTAATGTTTTAGACTTAAATTTATAATAAGATATATCATTGATGTGAGAGGAGATCCTGAACTACTTACCTAATCATTTTTCAATGAGACAAGGGAACATTGAACAAGGCAAACACTCTCCCTCTTCTTTGGAACTGGAAAACAACTCAGAAACAAAAGAGGAGATAGGAAGTGTTCCAACAAAAAATTACACCATGAAGCTCAACTAGCAATACCACAATTAATAACAATAGTTTATATAGGAATAAATTATAAATATACTGTCCTTCTGGCAGCGAGAAAGAGCAAGGGTGTGTATTTCATCATTATGTCTCTAGTGAAATGTAAGTGTAAGTGTGAATTTGGATAGCGTTTTAGGCTTGGCGTTGCGCGTTTGTGTTTCATTTCTATGAGTCCCGTGAATATGCGTTTCATTTCTGTGGGTCTCGTGCACTATTCATGGGACTCGCAAGTACAAAATCTGGCAAAATCAATTTTAAAATTGGGTCTACAACACTATTCACACATTTAAAAATTATTTTACTACAGTATTTTCAGTTTTCATCAATAAGTAGTATCCAAATAGACCATAAGAAGCACTATTGAATAAAATACTATTTTGGTCCCTAAACTTTGCCAAAAGTTTGTTTTTTCGTTCTTAAACTTTAAGAATGTTATTTTTTATCCTTAAACTATTAAAATTGTTTTATTTTGTTTTTAAACTTTATCAAAAATTTGTTTTTTCATCCTTAAACTATTAAAAAAATTATTTTTTCATCCCTACTTTTGTCTTTTAACTATTGAAAAAATTATTTACAAAGTTTAGGAATGAAAGAAGAACTTTTTAAAATTTTGGGATGAAAAACAAACTTTTCGTAAAATTTAGAAACCAAAATAATATTTTACCCAATACTATTTGTACCAAACTCATTTGACCATTTTCTTCTTCTTTATGATATTGGCACACATGATTTTTAGGATATCTTTGTTACCATTGTCATGAGTTCACTTGCTTTGAGTGAGTTTATTTGAACTTATTTTTATTGATTTATTTATTTTTCAATGATATAAAATTAAATAATTAACTTCTTTCCCACCCCCAAAAAAAAAAAACTAATTTCTTTCCAAAGTTGACAATTAAAAAGACCTTTCAAATTAATATTACTGTTTACACCATAGTTGGTGACCATGCGCAGCTAAATTGACAAAAATAGATGTCTTAATCCATCGTCACTGGATGTATGATTAGAAAATGAAAAAAATAATAATATCAAAGCTATCCATTCGTAGCTTATCTTCTAATTCCAAAAGGCCCACTGATGCACCCTATCTTAACTTTATCTCAGATTTCTTTTCACACTTCTTTGCTAAGGTTCCAAATTATCAACATCCAGTCACCTCTCCATCTCAGTTGCCAAAGCGCTATCTAATCCCTTTTCTAAATGATTCTTCCTTCTCTTTTTTTTCTTTTTGGCTGAAACCGTTCAATCTTAGAAATATGCTAAGGCCAGTGACTGGGCCATTACGAACCCGCTTGGTTTAGTTCTGAAGGAAATCTGGAGCCATCTGTATTCAATAGTAATAGAATTATAGGCTAGTAAGCGCGGACTTTTTATTTAGAGCACTATACGATACAGGTGTTGTATCAGCCGTTTTATATTATAATTTTTCAAAATTTGCTTGTGCTACTGTGTCGTATTTGTATCCGTACTAGTACTCGTGTTCGTGTCTATGTTTCCTAGAGTGTGGAGTGTAAAGTGTAAACCAAAAAATGCTATATTTGGGAAAAGGTTTGGTTAAATTAAACGTGTGTGATTGGGTAGAATCTCATGAACCATGACACTATTCGAGCTCCCAACATTATACAAGCACTAATTAATTGGTTTCTTTATGTAGGATTGTCCTGCTCGATCAACTTGTTGAAAACTGTGAACATTTCACATGCATGTGATCTATGTGTTTTAGACTTATAGGGCCAACACTAGTACTGAAACACAACTTGGAGTGAAAATATGCATATAACAATAGTTACGGTATTGTTACTAATGAAAGACTTGGCTACCAGGCTACCAGCTACCTGAGGACGTAAAAACGATATGCAGTTGAAGATGAAATAAAGCAACGACAGTGACTATTAATAATTAATGTAGCCTTTAAATACTTATCCCTTGAAGAGATGCATATATAGTTTCCAAGAATTTTCTAATTTACTTAAATGAGAAAACTTTGTTGACACATTTCTTGTTGGCCTTCTCAAAATTTTCCCCTTTTGGCCTTTCTCATCCTATTTCGGTAAGTCTTTATTGATGAAATGTGGAACCTTAAGAAATTATGAAGAGAAAGAAGTAATTTTCAGCTCTTTACTCATTTATTTATTTTGATTCCAGCTAGAAAGATATATATGTTTATATGTTAACGACAACCTAGCAAATATTTAGACCCCTAATAATCAAATTTATGGCAGTAGGGAATTAACGCAAAATTCTCAAACTTGTGAGAAACAAAATAAAGAAAACACACGCCAAAGAAAAAAAAATAATCACACGCATAAGACAGTATTTACGTGACTCCGCTCCATGGACTAAGCCTCAGAAAATCTCTTATTAAAAATCACGCAACATTATTCGGGTCAGATCAGGTTGTCAACCAGATCAAACACAACTAAGCTCCACAAAGCCTAACAAATTTCCCACTTGGAGATTAGTTCAATCACCAATATCAACCGCAATCCTCCAAAAACAATCCCTCATCCCTGCAACTCTTCCTCCTATCCTCAAGCTAGAAGACCAATTGAAGCTACAAACAGTTTCAGCTTCTCAACAGTGACACCCTTAGTCAACATGTCTGTCGGGTTCTTAGATCCACAAATTTTCTCAAGTATTACCAGCTTATCTTCAACAAGGTAACGGATAAAGTGGTATTTTGCCTATATATGCTTTGACTTTGAATGAAAAACCGAATTTTTAGCAAGAAAAATTGCACTATGACTGTCACTGTGTAGAATACCCATCCACTGCGTCTTATCCAATTCATCTAAGAAGCCATGTAGCCAAATCATCTCATTTCCAGCTTCAGTTCTTGCAACATACTCAGCCTTTGTAGTAGACAAAGTAACAATTTTTTTGTAGATTTGAAACCCAAGATATAGTTATACCACCCAGAGTAAAAACAAACCCAGTAGTACTCTTTCTACTATCAATATCATCGGCAAAATCAGCATCTACCTAACCCTGCAGTTTCAAACTTGCACCTGTGAAGCAAAGACATGTATCTGATGAACCCCTCAGATATCTTAGAATCTACTTGACTGCCTCCCAATGCTGCTTTCTAGGCCTACTCATGAATCTGCTCACAACTCCCACTGCATGTGCAATGTCTAGCTTTGTACACATCATAGCATACATCAAGCTGCCAATAGATGAGGCATAGGGCACCTTGCTCATATGGTCCCTTTCTTCTTCTGTTTTTGGTGACTGTTCTTTGCTTAGTTTGAAATTACTACCCAAGGGTGTGCTCACTGGTTTAGCTTCATTCATGTTGAACCTACTGAGAATTTTCTTCACATACTTTGACTATGAAAGCTTTAATGTACCATAAGCCTTGTCTCTAATGATTCTCATACTAAGGATTTGCTTTGCAGCTCCCAAATCCTTCATTGCAAACTATTTTGACAATTGCTTTTTTAAATTATTAATCTCCTCAATGTTAGACCCTGCAATAAGCATATCATCCACATACAATAGTAAAATGATGTAAGAATTGCCAAAGAACTTAATATTGCAACAGTGATCATCTGGCTGAATCATGTAAATGTCTTCCTCCAAGTCATCATGAAGGAATGCTGTCTTCTCATCTAACTGCTCAAGATGTAAGTTTTCTGCAATTACCATTCCCAGTACCAATCTAATTGTTGACATCTTCACAACTAGAGAAAATATCTCTGAGTAGTCAATGCCCTTCTTCTGCTGGAACCCTTTGACAACTAATCTGGCCTTGTAATGTTTGCTACCATCATGCTCATTCTTTATTCTGTATACCCACTTGTTGTGCAAAACCTTCTTTCCTACTGGTAATTCAATTAATTCCCATGTCTAATTCCCCAACAAGGAATCTATCTCATCTTTCATGGCTAACTCCCACTTGCTTGAATTCTCATCTTGCAAGGTTTCATCATAACACTCTGGCTCACCACCATCAGTCAACAGGAGATAATTTAGAGCGGGTGAATAACGTTGTGGAAGTCTAATGGTCTTGGAAGATCTGTGGACTTCAGCTATAAGTGTACTTTGATCTACCTGTGAATTTACATTCTCCTTATCTTCTTCACCCATTTTCTGAACAGTACTTTCAGTTAATTCATCTAAGTTGACAAATTCATATTTATTTTGATCTATCTCTGTAACATCAGGCACTATAATTGACCTGTCCTTATACATAACCTATTCATTAAATATCTGATTTTCTTGTTTTTTTCATCCCAAAACCTATAGCTAAATTTCTCATCACTATAGCCAATGAAAAAACATATGTTAGACTTTGCATCAAGTTTACTATGAGCATCAAAATCAATATGAACATAAGAAACACAACCAAAAACTATTAAATGGAAAAACTTTACCTTTTTACCGCTCCAAACCTCCTCAGGAAGTTTGAACTCCATGGGAACTGATGGTCCTCAGTTTATCAAGTAAGCTGCAGTGCTAACAGCATTAGCCCAGGATGTTTTTGGTAGTCCAGCATGCAACCTCATACTCCTAGCACGCTTATTGAGAGTTCTGTTCATGTGCTCAGCTACACCATTCTGCTGTGGTGTCCTAGGAATGATCTTCTCCATCCTAATTCGCTGTGCAACACAATACTCACTGAATCCTCCATCTATGTACTTTCCTCCATTATCTGACCTCAAACATTTTACTTTCAAACCTGTTTCTGTCTCAACCATAGCCTTCCACTTCATAAAAGTTTCAAATACATTAGACTTATTTTTCAGAAAATAAACTCATACCTTTCTGCTTGAGTCATTAATGGAAGTGATGTAGTACCTTGAACCTCCAAGGGATGCAACTGGAGAAGGCCCCCACAAATCAGTGTGTACTAACTCCAATTTTTCAGCCTTCGCTGTCTTGCCAGTTTTCAAAAAACTTACATTTTTTTGCTTTCCTAAGATGCAGCTTTCACACATTTCAAAATCAATGGACTTCAATTCTGGTAGTTTTGCTCTTGACAGCAGCATCTTCATCCATTTCTTACTCATGTGACCAAGTTTGTAGTGTCATAGGCTTGTATCAGTACTTACTTCAGTAACTGCAATTGTATTTCTTAGACTTGATATCATATATAAAGTACCAGTCTTCTTTACACGAGCCAATACTCTGGCTCCCTTTGTAACCTTCCAAGTACCACCAACAAATAGTGTTGCATGCCCTTCATCATCAAGTTGTCTAAAAGAAATCAGATTCCTCCTTAAGTCAGGAATATGTCGAACCTTCTCCAGTAACCAAACAGGCCCATTGGACAACAATATCTAGACATCTTCCATACCCACAACATCCAAGGCTGCACCATCAGCCAAATACACCTTACCAAAATCACCTATAACATAATTCTGTATGGTTTCTCGATGTGAAGTGGTATGAAACGAAGCTCCTGAGTCCAAAACCCAATCATCAAGTGAATTGTCTACTGTAAGAAGTAATGCATCTTGTACCTTTTCTGTTATAGCATTAGTAGAATTATCTTCATTCATCTTCTTAGGACTTTTGCATTGCCTCCTAAAGTGACATATTTTCTCATAGTTCTAGCATTGTACTTGTTGGCCTGATCTAGATTTACTTCTATTTCGATTAGAATTTCTAGATTTTGATCGACCATAATTTGAATTTCTATTATTACCCCTGCCTCTTGTCTCAAGGTTTAGGGCAAAACTAGATCCTGAGGTTTCACCTGCATCTCTTCTGCGAATCTCCTCAGCCAGAATTAAATCTTGTATGTTGTAGGGGCCTTTTTTGTATTGTGTGTTGGGCTGGGCTGCCTTCTGCGGTAATGGGCCCAAGTATTCTGAGTAAGGGAGTTGAGACCAGTCCAGTTGCAGCTTAACTTGGGCTGGTTTGTGCACAAACTATGCCTCGTCTACCGGGAGTGTGCTTATGGCAGGCAGAGCTATTTCAGATGACTTATGGCAGGCAAATATAATAATAACAAAAAACAGAGTCCTCCTTCTTTTTAATAGAAAATGACCGAATAATCCCTACTTATGAAACATAATTTTAATGGTAATGATGACTTTTACAAGAAAGATAGAAGAGTAAGTAATAATATTAGTCAAGAAAAAAATATAAATCAAGTCAAATTTGATCCACAGAAGTAGAAAAGAAATCAAAGAGGAAGAACGCTTCTCTCAATGCAGTTAATCTCCCAGGAAAAAAAATCCTGCCGTAGGGATTAATGGCTTTGAGGGAATCAGACCTGAATAATTAATGCCCAAATAGAAAACCTTTCTTTTTCTTTTTGGAAGAGAGTAAGATTTTTGGAAGAGAGTAAGATTTTGAGGGGGAGAGAGAGGAATCGACCTACTAGTGCATGCCCACCGTATTAACTTTCTTTGTTTTTTTGTTTTCTTTCTTATCTTTTTCCATTCCTTTGCTTTTTTACTTTATTTCTATTCTCTTTTTCTTTTCGTGTTCTTCCCTTGTTTTTCGACCCCTGTTCTGGGTAGAGTAAAGGTCTTCTTATAGTGCCTGTCGTGACCAGATTTTACTATTTTGCCCTTTAACCATCTTTGTCTGGTTTGGGTGTACTTGCTGACCACCACTGGTTCGTCTACATCCCCCTCCCCAGCTCTAGACAAAGAAAAGCTGTTTTATTTATTAGCCTGCCGTGGCGCCCTTTCCTGCCACGGTGTAGGTGTTTTCTCTCTCTATCCCTCATGGCATGCACCTAACGGTTCCTCCCTCAACCTTGCCTCTTTTGGGTGGTCTGTCATCTCAGCAGGTCATACCTTCCAAAAGAGCTTGGGTAGGAGTCGCAAAATAGGTCTTTTCCCCTCTTCCCACCACTAAACCATACCTCTTTACCTCTGACCCATGACCCCATCATATCCCATATTGGCTGGGTATAGGCTGGTGGTGCTAGGGCCTCACGCGTGCTTTCCCTTCATGTATGTCCAAAATCTGCCTGCCGCTCATGTGTTTGCCGCGGCCTAGAGGCTTGCTTGCACGGTCTGCCGCCTTTCTTCGTCCTTTTATGTGGGCTGTTTTATAATTCTTTGCTCACCTTAGGGGCTGAGCTTCCCTTGATATTGGGCTTTACATTTCTTCCAGCCCATTTCTTGATTGTCATCATGTCCTGCCATATTACTATGTCATTCCTGCTGTAATGACTTGATCCTACCGGGCTTTTTTGGGCCTGCCGTGTATTCTTTCCCCAATGGCTTAATACGACCATGGGCTTTCTTACTTATGGGCTCCTGTGTCCCTTTTTGTTTTCCCTTGGGCATCCTTGGCCCATTTGCTTGCCTTAGGCTTCCTCGGTCTTTTTACTAACTTTGTATTCCCATAGGTTTTTACTGACTTCATCGGGCTTCCCCGGCCCAATTACTTCATACTCATCCTTGGGGTTTATGGGCCTGCCATCAGTCCCCTACTCTTTTTGCTTGCATTGCTTTGGGCCTGCCGTGACCCATTCTTACTTTTTTCACATCATACACTGCCTATGGGTTTGCTACTTGCTATTTCTCTCTTTCCGGGCTCTTTTGAGCCCACTTGCTTTCTCAAGGCCCATTTACTTATTTCATGAACCTAGATCCATTATTCTTGCCGCTTGGACTTAATGTTTTTTGTTTTCTGTCTTTTGCCAACTTCTCTTTGGTCTGTGTTGCTGGGTTGGGCTTCCTTTCTTTCATTTGGATTTCACAAAAAAAGACCCTCAACATATGTCATTGTACTTCAACTTTTCTTTTCCTGTAGAATTGCTTACTGCCATCCTTATTGCCTCTCAACTGTTTAGCAAAAATGCCAAAACGATCAGTGCACGGATCTCATCATCAAAATCAATTTCTACAGACGACAATTGATTTGTAATAGTGTTAAATTCATTCAAATGTTGTGCTACAAATATGTTCTCTGCCATCTTCAGATTGAACAATTTCTTCATCAGATGCACCATGTTGTTTACTAACGGCTTTTCATATATACCAGACAAAGCCTTCATCAGATCTGCTGTGTTCTTCTCTTTTACAATATTATGTGCAACAGACCTAAACAGAGTTAACCTGATAACTCCCAGTACCTGTCTGTCAAGAAGAGCCTATTCCTCATCCTTCATAGTCGCAAGTTTTTCCCCTAGAAGCGGCAGATGCAACTTCTTCCCATAGAGATAATCCTAGATTTGCATCCTCCAAAATCCAAAGTTCGTGCCATCGAACTTATCTATTCCAGACGTCTTTCCTGCTTCCTCTGCCATTGCTCCCACTCAAATTTAACCCTAGGTTCTGATATCAGTTGTAAGGAATTAACGCAAAATTCCAAAACTTGTCAGAAACAAAATAGAGAAAACACATGTCAAAGAAAAAAAATAATCACATGTACAAGACAGTATTTACATGGTTCGGCAATTTGCCTACATCCACGGAGTTATAAGGATTTTACTATTATCAGGGAAAAATAAAAAGTGCGGTAGTACAGTTTTTCTCTCTCTCAAAAACTACATACTGAAAAACCCTAAAAACCACGCAACATTATTCGGGTCGGGTCGGGTCTGGTCGTTAACCGGATCAAACACAATTAGGCTCCACAAAGCCCAACAATGGCTTAATCACTTTTAAACCAAATTAACAATTAATGTCTAATGTAAGTGATTAACCAATTTTTATTGCAAGCATATTCAACTATTCAATTAATTAAAGCTGAATGTAAAGTGCAAAAAAATAAATAGCTAAACCATACAAAAACACTAAGACGTGTTTTTGAAGAGGAAACCAAAGCTCTTGATGAAAAACCTTTTCGTTGACTCCATTGGTCGGAACTCCACTATAGAATAGATGCAATACAAGATTGAAGTAGACCAATCTCCCTTAATACTTGAGCCCTCCAAGCTCATGTTATACATCCGACTTTGCCAAGTCTTTTATTCTATGGAGCAATCCTGGTTGAGCGACCAATCACTAGTCACCAAGTGAAACTTGGATTTGTGGCTTGAACCTCCAAAGATTCCCAACAACCAACAGTTCTCTTACACTCAAAAATGGTATAGGTAGTGAAGGTAAAAATTTCTTCTCTAAGATGTAAACATGGTGAGAGTGATAGAGAAGAGAAAAGCTACAAGTTCTCTCGATGAACAATTGGTTTTCTCTCTCTAAAATGTGAGCACAATCTACTCTCACAAGTTCATCCTCAATTCTCTCTCCTAGGGTTTTTCTCTGGCTTCTAAAGATGATCATGGAATAGAGTGGATGAATTAGCAATGGTACCAAATGATTTGGTTGCAGGTAAGAATGAGGAGCCAGAATTTTGTCATCAAGTAAGTCGCGAACTAGTCATGACACTCATAAACAAAACTCCTATCTTGAGACGTATGGCATTTTCACGTGCAAGTTTGGTCTCAGACAAGTCATGATCCCATTCTGAAGAGCTTTGATCAACTTAGACCAGACTCAAGTATCTTAACTAAAACTTCATGTAATCCCCCAAGAAAAATACATCAAAATATGAAAATTACAAATAAATTTGACACTGAATAAAGCCAATACAAATATATACAAAAATAACAACTTAACACAACCCTATAATTATTCCAACTTTGCTATCTTAATGTTGTCATCTTTCATTTGTCTCAAAAGAGAAAGGGAAAAAATAAAAATAAAAACACCCACGTGATCTTTTTTGGTTGAGAGGAACCCTACGTGAAGTTGGAGTCTTGGAGAGTTGGAGACGTTTAACTTAGTCCATGTTTTAATTGTTGTGATAGTCTTGATTTGCCATGATGAGCCACACCGAATCCATTGAAAACACACACACACACACGTACGCACACTACATTATATAAAACTAGAACGTAACCTTTTCCTGGTTTGTAATCACGACGTATCAAAAACAGTCTTGTTAAGTCATTATAATTTTTGAATTTCCGTCTGTGAAGATGATTCCTATCTTTGTTGTAAAAGGGTATCCCTCTCTTCCAAACCCATTTTAAAAAAAAGGGTATTTCAATTGTTGTCAAATACTCAAATCCCCTTTGAATAATGACAGATCTCTCAATTTTCATAGCCATATATATATATACTCAGAGACAGAGTCAATACATATCTTTTTTCTTTTTCTTTTTTTTTTTGGAACAGGAGTCAATACATATCTTATAATAAAACAAATCGTATGCATTAATTATGCTATTATTCAAATGTTCTTTTGTAAATCATGACGCTAAGGTGGTTTTTTCAGTCAAACTTGCAATGAAGTAGTGCATTGATACAATGACTGCTTTTTCTTTTCTTCTTCTTCTTCTTCTTCTTTTTTTTTTTTTTTTTTTTTGGGCAAGGCAAAGACTGCTTCGTTGGAAATTGGCAGCGTAAAATTAATGCCGAAATATATATTACTATAGTAGTTGGTAGAAACAAGTAGGCGACAGTAGTGGCTTTTTTGAATGGGGTTGGAGAAAGACGTTGGTACATGATAATGGGGGACACTGCACCTTTGACAATTTAAATAAGCTACTCATGAGTTTCTTTCTATATTCTACCATTTCATATATTTTACACCAAAAAGATATTGCTCATTAGTCATCACGACTATAATCAGCATTTTAAAATTGCATTTCATAATGCTTTCAAATTTATATATAGGTCCACTTGGCATGGATGATTGGTCTTTTGTCTGTCCCGTGATTGTGATGTTAGTGATTTTGTTAACATAATGAAGTTAGGAACTAATATTCTTGATTAAACTCGGTTTTTTTTTTTTAAGAAAAAATTTATTTATTAAACTAATACTTCTAACTTATTCAATTCAGTTTGTCCTCTTTCTTTTTTGATCCTTGATTGGGGTTGATGACTGAACTTCCATCTGTTCCTTATTTTTAAAATTTGTTTTACATGGTTTTTTTTTTTTTTATGAGAGGCCCATGTGTCTGCCACAACACATGAATTTACAAATCCACCACAAAGCAGCCCATTTCTAAAAACGATCAATACTTCTTCCTATATTCTACTCCTTATGACGTGCAGATAAGGTTGAGTTTGAGGTATTTTTCAATCCAACCAACCTCTTTAGGTTGAGAAAACTAAAACCCAACTCATGATAATTCTAAAAATTAACCCAACCCATTGTGTAGTCGGATTGAGATCATTTTGTCGTGCTTAATAAGAACATTGAATTTTTTAGATTTTTAGTATTGGTTCATTCCATGATGTTCTCTCAAAGTATTTTCAGCATTTAGAATTTTCACTCTGTAAACAAATATTGTCTCTACATGGTGTCTTTGTGATTGATGTTTTGAATTGTTTATGGGCAGTGTAGTTGGGTATAATGATTTGAATCTCGTGTTATTTATCCATTTGGGTTAATAATTGAATCCATCGATTAAAATTGGTAGTTAAGTAGTATAAGGTCTAAACAACGTTGCATATTTTATCAAATTCAAGTATCAAAATAAATTAAACAAAGTTTCAAAATCCAAATAACAAACTTTTTTTTATACATATTTTTAATTAAACTATTAATAACATGGATTAGGTTGGGTTAAATGAATTGAAATTTTAGCAATCCTAACCTAAACCAACCCAAATTTAAAATTTTTTAAAAATATATTTAAAAAATCAGCCCAATTCATTAACTCACGAAAAACCACATGGATTACGTATCCACCACAAAGCAGCTCATTTCAAAATGATAACGGTAGGATACTTCTTGACATGTTTTGATCTTATGGTAGACTCAGTATTTTTTTTTTTTTTTTATCGCAAAAACTCTAACTGAATAAGAAAAAACTTTAAGTTCATTGACTTGATGTTATTTTATTGAGAGAGTTCCAGTTTCAAATGATTGAAATGAATAACTTGTTACAATTATTCTTAATCAGTTTTTATATTTTATGTGGAGTCTCTTAATTTTTTCACCCAACAGAATGGTACTACCACAATAAAATAAACACCCAAAAGAAGATATGGAGCCAAATATATTATTTTTATCAAGGTAGATAGGGAGGATCAACATTCTATTGTATGTTCCTCAATTGTATTAAAGGCCAGCTTGATAAATAAATCATGAACACTCAAAGCAACAACGTTTCAAACCATTATGGGAGAATTTTAGGATACACCTGGCTGATTCCGCTTGTAGTCGGATAATATCTTGTGTGAACTATGGTGATCATAAAGATTTTGGGATAATACTCGGTGTTTTTTTTTTTTTTTTGAGATTGAATTTCAACCATAACACTCGTTATATATATATATATATATAAATAAAATAACTCAAAACATTTTCTATTATTTTACTTATACAAAAATCCTTAATTTTTTTTACTATTCAAAATAACTATGTAAAAATAAATATTGAGGAACATTTTTTTTTTTTTTGAGAGGAAATATTGAGGAACATATAATAGTATGGGTCATTTTATTAATTTTTGGTTCATTTAAAGTTTCAAATAGAGATTTAATAATTAAAAAAAAAAAGAGTTTATGAAAAACAAACCAAAAGTCCAAAATCTACGCCAAAAAGAAAAAAAAAGGGAAGAAGGAAAGCAAATGGTTAAAGCACGAAAGGTGATTCAAAAAAGTCAATAATTGTTCAACAATAGGCATTCGAGAGAAAGGAGGTTAACAGTACGCATTCCAATGAGAGAGGGGCGAAGAGACTATTTGTTAAATTATGTTGGAAAAGATTTATGTTGTGTGGAGTTTTGTGTAATTATTAGTTAAATATTTGATATTCTGAAAAATATTTATCGTTTGTAACTAACAGAAAACATTTTCCACTCTATTGATGTTTGTTTTCCGTTAACCACAAAAAACATTCTACATTTACTTGTATTTTCCTCTGCATCAAATACCAAAAAGATGCAAAAAACATTTTCCAAAATATCCATTTTTACTAAAACATACAGAGCCTAACTGTAGCTCATATGCCTCTGTTGAATTTCAAGCCATTCACTATTTTTCCTAATATGTACTACTATTGTGCTAGTGAGATTATTTTAGGGAGTAATATATGTATATGTGTGCACGCGTGTTGGGTGTGGGTACAAATTTTAACAAATTCATCATTAGATTATCTTCGCATATTCTTCATGCTTGCAAGATTTCAAGGTAATCAAAAGTCAATGGTAATGTTATCAATTAATTGTTTAAAATCAAATTTTTGTAGTTTAAAATAATGCATAAAAGATGAATTTATGGATCAAATAGTAAATAAAATCAAATTGACATAAATGTTAAAAACATATAGAACATGTAATTCAATGGTAAGACTTTCAAATATGAATTTTATAACAAGTAATTAAGTGGTATAATATTACTTACAGCTACACCAGGTATAACTTAACCCAACTCTAATATATATATATATATATATATATATATATATATATATATATATATATATATATATATATGAGAAAATGGAAGTAATGCTGTATATACAACAATTTCACAACAAATTTTATACCTATTGAATTGGCAACTTATTATTAATTCTCATAGATCCACCACTCTACCATTAACAATTTGAGTCCTGTAAGATATTTAGAGCATACGATTGATTATCAACTTACAAGCAATAAATACCAAATTTTCATGGCACAAAATTCAAACCAGACTCCGAATGAATGGCTGGTATCACTCCAACGCTAATAATGCAACAATTATTGTCAAAATGCTGTTAACTACAACAATTTATTGTTCATCGCATCCATTTTATATTGGGGGAATTATTGCATACTTGTAGAGAAACCATTAGCATAAAACCACCTTGCAGGTTTTTAGAGCAAATGTCTCAAATTAATATACACGAGCTTTAGGTGGGAATGTCTCAATCTCATCATCTAGCGTGTTCATGTGAACTGGCCTATAATCTAGCCGGACCTTCTCATTCTCCCAATACCTGCAAACCAAAAATGAACACAACTCATAAAATAAAATAATTTCAAGCGGAGCAGAATATATAATTACAAATTATTGCTATCAAAATTAGAATGATAATAGCAATTCTTCAACACTTGACACAATTTTGATTGTTGTGGATGTAGCAGACAGTGGCAAGACTACACGAATTGGTTGCGAGCAGTAAACAGGAGATAATGTAGATTCATGACCAGTAAGTATATTGAATTGGAATGATTGATGAATCCAGATGTTGATGAACAAGGAATTTTTTCTACCAAACCTAATTTGCTGGGTTGAGAAAATCTTGAACTGCCAGTGAACTGCCTCCCCAAAGAATTGACAAGATGGGGGGTGTTCTGGCTCAACAGTTTTTGCGGATCGACCGTATGTATTAGAAAAATAATTCATCAAGAGAGATAATCAAAGGAATAGTCAGTTACATATTATCATCAACTAACAGAAAAACCTTCTTTTTTTTCTTTTTTTCTTTTTTTGAGGGGGCTTGGGGGGTGGGGGGGGGGTTATGGGTTGGGAAAATAATAAGTAAAATATAAGTGCATATATGTGGAGTTTTTCCATTAATTTTATATGAAGGAATAAACAATAAAGAACCAAAAAAGAATAGGATAAAAACCTTTCTCATGATATTGACATGATTCTCTAAGTGCATTCTTTGAAAAGAAAAATTGCATGTTGTAAAAACAATCTTGATTTATGCCATAGTTATTTAGACATAAAATATAATGTAAAAAATGTGTATTTTTTTAATTCCAAAAAAAAAAAAAAAAAAGCATAAAAAGTCTGGAGACTAGTAAAGGTCTCTACTCCTCCATGCAAATCCCAACTCAGTAGACTCTGACCACTTCCAGCGGGGAAGATTCATTGGCTACTAGTAAGAACAATCCCACCCTTGATTCCTACCGACAACAAGAGAGAGAAAGATATATGCACCACTTTGAGAAGAAGAGGGGGTGATTTTTGGGAGAAGAGGCAGCAGCAATGTGATCTCACAGTGAAAGAAAATGAAATGTGAAAGCGAAAGAACAGGGGGTTGGGTTAAGTAGGGGTTGATTGGGCATGGGCAACCTCACCATATAAAAACATCCATTTCTATATATGTAGGCAGGTTGGGTTGGGTTAGAGCAGGCTAATTCAACTTGCATGCTGAACTGACCAGCACATTTAGGGTTTAAATCTGACCAACCCACACCAAATATTGTTGTAAACTCACACAGGTTGGCACAGTGCAGAGCAGGTTGTTGCACAACCCTAATATTGTTTGGCTGGCCATGGTTTTTCCCCCTAATTGAGCATTCATTCAGAAGCTGTAATGTTTTCACTTTTCAGGTCATTTTTCTAGCAGTTGTATAGCAAGTGTTTGATATTTCAATCAATTATAAGTAAAGAACTCTAAAAGATGAGGATGCACATAATAATATAAAGGAAAAATTACATTTTAAACCGTATAATTTAGTGTGTAACAAATTAAACCTTTAAGTTTCAAAAAGTAACAACTTAAACCTTATAATTTCAAAAGTAAAACATTAAACCTCAGTCCGTTATTTTTTTGAAAAGGAATTTTATTGAAAAGAACTAGCACCACCCAGTACACTAAGATGCGTACTTAGATGGCAGACCAAGAGAAGTTACAACTTACAACAACCAATAAGTTCAAACAAAGTAGTATGCAAATGGCATGTTAAACCTTAGCTTTTGTGTTTAAGGTTTAATATAGGTTGAGGTTTTAGTTTGTTACTTTTTCAAACTTTAGGATTTAATTTGTTACTTTATTAAACTTCAAGGTTTAATTTGTTACATTCTCTAAACTCTTGGGTTTAAAATGAATTTTCCCCTAACATAAAAAAAAAACATTTATAATTTTAGCCAAAATAAATAAATTGCTTGCACCTTCATTACTTATCAACCTCAAATGAGAAAAGCCGGGACTTTTAAAGCCATGAACAAATGATCAGGACTAGCAATAAGTTGACATGGTCTGGATTATTTCCAACACCACAAAATATGAGAACTTTTTATTTATTTATTTATTTATTTTTAAGATAATTTTTATTGATATGGAGAAGAGAACAAAAAATTTAAACATATAAGGCTATAGCTCACAACACCTGCCACTTCTTTCTATAATCTGGAGTAGCTGCCTTCTCCTAGGTTCAATACAATTTTGATTGACTCAAAAAGCTAAGCTTGTTCATAAGCACATACTTCTAAACAAACCAATACTACAACTGCTATATGGCAATGGAGCATCCCTCATTATAATTAATTAAACCTCAATTACCATTCTTCCCTTTCTCTTTATCGACCATTTTACCCCTATGTTGAGGGCACTTTGGGTACTGAAAGATTCTCCTTTTCTTCCTGTCAAATCATCCCACTTTTGAGAAAATAAAAAATGGGCCCAAAGGTGGGATTTTATCCCTCCAAATCCACTCTTTTCCCTCTTCACACTCCCACACAAGAGACAGACATTATTCCTTCCTACTTTCTCCTTTCCCTCTGATCTTTTCCCAATCAGTGTGAGACATAATAGCCCAGGTAGTTCAGGTATAAATATACAACCATCATTATGCAGGTTAATATGGATAAATACTCAAACTAAAATGCTTAACTTGCAGTAGGCTACCATGACACCACGCACCAACCAAAACAAACCACCCAACCCACATTTATGGTTCAGGATATGTGTTAGTAATCCAACAGAAGTCTGCCACTATCATAAGGGACTTAATTGTGACATTACACACCACAGAAAAAGCTTGATTTCTAGGTCAACTCCAATGACAATGGCAACCTATTATTTCAAATCAATGCTACTCTTTCAGAAGGGCTGAGAAGATAACTTACCCCAATGTGTGTTTCATCCAGTTCTCATCATCTCTTTTCTGCAAAACCAGAGAAACTTATCTCATTACACAGAAAAGTACTATGAAAGGGAACACATTAACTTCAAAAGAAACAAGACTAACCGTAAAATCTTCACGTGCATGTGCCCCTCTACTCTCTTTCCTGGCTTCAGCAGAATGCATTGTGATACAAGCATTTATCAAAAGATTTTCTAACTCTATAGTCTCTATCAAGTCAGAGTTCCTGTAAAAAAATTTATAATTTAAGCTCATTAAAAAAAATGTGAATTCACATGAAACATTCTATCATTAAGTTCATTGTCCCCAAAATTTACCATATCAAACTCCGGTCCTTCAATTGAACATCATGAAAGCTCTCTGATGCCTTGTCAATCAATTGACAACCTGCAGAAACAACAAAGAGAGGAGAAAGATGGTCATGATGCTCTTTATTTGGGCTGACTAAAAGGTGTAACAGTAGTATCAGTTTCCAACCCTGTAAAGATTCCTACAAGGAAAACTCGGTTTATGTCATGGATGATGTCAAGGCTTGACTTCAAGCTACCGAATTCAGGTAAACTATGTACTAGAAAAAGGAAAAGAAAAAAAAAAAAAAAAAAAAAGGAAGAGAAAACTACAACTTGGAAAAAAGTACCTTCTTCTAATGTTTCCTGTGTACGGAAGACAGCAGCATTATTTTGCATTATTCGTTGCATATTCAACCGAATTTTTGAAGTTGGTATTGAGCCATTTGAATTCCTTATTTTGTCCAGCCATGCAATAGTCTTCTCACCAGCATCCTTCTCCAAAGGTTTTTGTTTCTCCCCTACTCAATTTCAAGAGGAGGTATCTTTAGTTTCTCATACAGATTTCATAATCAAGTCTCCAAAGTAATTGTAAAATAAACTTGCCTGGTCTCTGAACTTCTGCAACTCTATTTGCACATGCTCGTCCAAAAACAACAATGTCAAGGAGGGAATTTGCACCAAGTCGATTGGCACCATGAACTGATGCACATGCTGCCTCACCAGCAGCCATTAATCCAGGAACTACAGCATCCGGATCATCACCTTTAATTGTAACTACCTGAGGAACAAAGGCATGCCAGTAAGAAACAAGCAGATTTGCACAAAAGAACTACACAGTAGGCTATATGATGATTTCTAATTAAGGTGTCGAACAAAATTATCAATGAATACTAGACAATATTGTTTATTAGTGGCTGATTTTAAGAATCAAAGTTAACATTTAAACCACTATACTTACACATTATATGTTCCAACTTTGTTTATCATTTTTTAGCAAAGAAATGTCAACTCAAAGCAAAAAAGAATGGAGCCTCACAATTTCTCACTATACCAGAATTTATTTTGTTTGTTATGCCTTGGGTCAGCTCTAGCTCAAATGATACCACTGCCTTCTCCTATAAGAATGTGTGGAGGTTGAGTTTATGAGTTCAAAACCCATTGGTGCATGCACAAGTGTTAGGAACCCCACCATATCCAAGTAGAATAGAAAGGATTTAGTTAAAGTTTAGCACATTTTAATTAGAGTTTAACACACGTAACACATTAATCACATGGGCTAATTAATTAGAGCACATGTTGAATAAGTAGGCCTTGAATTGTATAAACAGTTGCATGTAATCTCATATGGGGATATCTTGAATTATAACCAATTTGTTGCTTATTGCATTTCTCTTTCTCTAATATTTCTGTGTCTCTCTCTTAACAATTCTTTGGAGGATGACAACCTCGAATTTAGTCAAAACTTATGCAATTCCCATTAGGAACCATTGGGTTCTTGACAATAAGGTTTTTTTTTTTTTTTTTTTAAAAACGTAATAAGTATTCCATTAAAACAAAACGAATAAGCAAAGGGTTTTACCCTAGTGCTCACAATGTGCAAACTTGCCTTTCTAAAATAAAAAAAGTGATTAGTTATTGGAGGAATCAGAGAGGGATCGTAGGGAAAGGTATGATATGGTGCTATGGGATAAAGGCAATAGCACAGCCCTTTTTTTTTTTTTGGTGGGGGTGGGGTGGGGGGGGGGGGTGTGGGGGTGGTGTGGGGGGAGGAAGATTGGGTGGGGAAGATCCTATGTTGTTGGGTTTCAAGAAAGCAGTATTGCATAAGTAATCACAGATCACAGAAACTTCTGACAAGCTAGTGCTAGGCTTGATTAAATCATCTTAGGTGTATGTTTTTCTTCCGTTGGAATACACATTGCTATATCCACAATGGAATGCATATTGCTATATCCTAGGGTGCGAGACCACTCATATAAATATCTCAAACCATGTACTTGGGTTCATAAATATATTTTGGGTCAAATGCACTAAGACCCCCTAAACTTTGGAGTTGTTACACTTGGCCACCCCCCACCCCCCAAATTTAGTACATGAACTTCAGCATTGTGCCAAATAGCCCAATCTGTTAGTGTGCCATCTAAAATCTAATGTTGCTTTCAATTTTAGAAAGGCAAAGTAAAGATTTTGGATATGCATGACACCTTCAACCAAAAAAAAAAACCCACCGCCGAGGTTTAAAAATCAACCATCCAACCGCTTATGTCACCTTCAACCACCAGAAAAAGACCCAACCTTAAACCCAACGCTAGCCCAAATTGTGATCTCTATTATCCAAATCCTATGGCCATGACAGTCTTGAAGCAAGAAAGAGAAAAGAATTTAAGGAGTCGAGAAGTGGGAGGCCACCGCCAATGATGGTGATGGAGACGACTGTCAATGTCAAAGTTGGGAAAGGAATGCTTAAGGAGATTTGGTCAGGGGTTTCCTATATACAGATGGAGAAGAACTGGGTGTGCTTTATTTGCTTGTTTGGTTGGAAAGAAGGCATAGTATTATAAGTGTAAACAGCTTTCTGGGTTTTGTCATTTTAATTGCTAAATTATGGAATAATTTCACCTTAACCATGGCAAATAATTGTTTAAGGTTTGATAAAAGTTTTTTTTTATTTAATATTCTTTGGACCCAAAATAAAAAAATTAATAGAGAAATTTAGTTTATTTTATTTTTCCTGTAATTTCTTAGAAATTAACAGGCGGATCACTAGTGAAATGCACCCTTTCTTGCATATGTCCTGCAATTTCTTAGAAATTTCAATTTAGCTTTTTGTAACTGATTGGATATTACTGATTGGAATTGAAATGCACCCTTTCTTGAATATGACCTTGCGCACTTACTGTTTGAAAAAGTTATTACGTGAAAAAATGAGTTATTGATCGGATAGATTATGCCTGACTCAAAGAAAAAGAAACAGAAAGGAGAGCCACCATCAGCAGTGGCTCTGACGATGGATCGTGACAGTGGCGGGTTGGTCATGGCAGCCAAGTGAGCAAAGCATTCAGCCATGGCTAAAGACTTAGGCAAGTGAAGAAGAAGAAAGTCAAACAAAAGAGGGAGATCTGAGTGTGGGATGTTAGATTTGGAATGGCACACTAACAGAAGGAGCTATGCTGAATTACATGTACTAAATTGGTGCAAATAAAAGATGAGGGGGTGTAAGTGCAACAATCTCAAATTTCAGGGGGTCTTACAGCCCTTTATCCGTCTAATTGTTTGTGAGTGTGTGAGAGAGAGAATCACCTGCACAGAGTTCATTTATATGTAATATCGAGTACCAATAAATCAGCAAATACTATTAGTTACATTTGGACTACACAGATTATAAGCCATAGAGCTGAGTTAGTTTCAAAAGGAATACATCAAATATGAGAATCAATTTTTAGAGTATGATGATTAATTTAAGAGGACCTACTTTACATGAATTGCTCCAAATCATACCTCGCCATGGTAATTGGTAGGAATTCCACCCATGTTATAGTGCACAGTAGGTAAAACAGGAATGGGCTCCTTTGTAACATCAACACCAGCAAATATGGCAGCAGTTTCAGAGATACCAGGAAGTCTCTCCTTCAGTACTTCTGGAGGTAAGTGATTCAAGTGGAGATAGATATGGTCCTTTAAAGGTCCTGTAGAAGATTAAATTATAGTTATAAGGAAACATAAAACAAAACAGAAAATTTTTAAATTGCAGGTATGTGGATTTTACAATATATAACTTATGACTGCACACAAACGGTATGTATACATCCTATATGGATGTTTATTGTGAATGGTTATTAATCATTAATTTCATTGGACAATGGCCATAATAAATACTTTGCACAAATTGTAGTATAGATCTACCATGTAACAACATTAAGACCTAAGTCTTCCATTACTGGACAACAAGGCCACCAGGATGAAAAATATTTTTCTAGGAGCATGTCATACCTACACCACGACCCTCCCGAATTTCCATAGTCATAGATCTCGAAACAACATCTCGTGATGCAAGATCTTTTGCTGTAGGGGCATATCGTTCCATGAAACGCTCGCCTTCACTGTTCCTAAGAATACCACCTTCACCACGGGATCCTACAAGTTGCAAATGAAAGTGCCAAAAAATTATTAAAAAATGATTAATTTTAAATTAAACAAGATTAACACAGTTAAAATCATAAAGGGTCAGAAAACTAAACAGAGTATTCAACCAAAAGCAATAATAGATCACCAAAATATCCCAAAAAGTACCAACCTTCAGTGATGAGGCAACCAGCACCATATATACCTGTTGGGTGAAACTGCACAAATTCTAAATCCTGCAGGAGGAATATATCATCAGAAAACATAGATACATATAACGATATAAAGTATAAAAGGCAAGTTAATATATAAAGCCAATATTGGAGAAGCAACAAAATAAACCTCAAGTGGGAGCCCGGCACGTGCAACCATGGCATTGCCATCTCCCGTACATGTATGAGCCGAGGTTGCAGAAAAGTATGTTCTACCGTAACCCTGGATTTTGCTTAAAACAAATTAAGATGATCTTAATCAAAAAATCCCCAGCCAGGAAATAAAAAATTTACAACAATTATAGTACCCCTGTAGCCAGAATTGTGGAAGCAGCACGGAACCGATGTAATGTCCCATCCTCCATATTTAATGCGATTACCCCCTGGCAGCTACCTGCAACATCAAGAATCAAATAACCTTCCAATACAATCAACAAACCCTCTCTACCACCTGGGATCCAATGGAGCCACCCCCCCCCCCCCCCCCTTTCCCCTTCTCTCCCCACCCCCCCCCCCCCAAAAAAAAAAAAAAAAAGAAAGTAATTCTTGAAAGTTTAGGTGGCTGAACATATTGCCACGGGAAAACACACGCAAAATTCAAAGAGCCATTGAGATGCATAGATTAAACAAAGTACAGATACAAAGTTATCCTCAGGTAATACCAAACAACCTCATGAAGAATATTCACCAACTAGGATGTATTGACTTGGGAAACCTAGTGTGGCGAGCATGAGTGTGTTACAAATAAATATTTGTATGTTGTGATTGTAGGAATGAGAAAAGCTTATAACACCAGCAACATTTATGAAACCAACAAGATATGATGATATTGCAAGGAATAATATAAACTTAGTTAGATGATTATATTGGCATTTTCAACCAGCTCCAGGACAGTGTAAAGCAAGAGTTATCATGCAATAATTTACCATCACTGTTCATTATTAGATCCAAAGCAAAATACTCCACAAAAAATTGGGTATTATGTTTCATAGCCTGGCCATAGAGAGTATGCAATAAAGCATGTCCAGTTCGGTCAGCAGCACATGCACAACGATATGCCTGTCCACCTATAACAATAGAAAACAAGAGAAGTCAAAATCAGACAACTTTAAACACAATCCAAAAGAAAGACTTTCAAATTCCAAACATGGATGGCAGCAGCATCTTACCTTTTCCAAAATTAAGGCTTTGACCACCAAATGCACGCTGATATATTCTTCCATCTTCAGTCCGAGAAAATGGTAACCCATAATTCTCAAGCTCAATCACAGCTTTTGGTGCCTCCCTACACATATATTGAATGGCATCCTGATCACCTACATAAGATGCAATACCATTGCATGTTAAAAATATAACTAGAACAGACCTATAATAAATAGTAATAAATTTTGCAAAGGGTGTGTCAGTGCATGACACTGTATGTCAATATTTCCAATAAGAGCATGTGACCTCAACCATTCAGAATCCACATAGCCTCCTTGCATAAAAAACTTCAATTTTGGCTCTCTTTGAGGTAAACACACCATTACATAGAGCATACATGCATAACAGGAAAACACAAGGCGTGGCTCTAGGAAGACACAATACTGTAAAAGGTGCCTAGATATGTAAAAACACACTAAACCAAATGTGGATGAAGCTAATACAAGCAATACAGGATCTCTATCCTCCTTGTAATTCATATAAGAAAGTAATTTGCAACAAACATCCAATCTGGATATTAAATAAGAGCAAAGCAAATAAAATGAAAGATTTGTCTAGTTTAACAACATACCAAGCCAATCACTTCCCTTTACTGTGTCATACATGTGCCACCTCCAGTCATCTTCAGACATGTTGCCTAATGCAGCATTTATACCACCCTATGCAGAATTCAAATATCACAGTTAAGCAGAGGATCCAAGCCATTGACAGAAATTTAACGTTGAGTCAATGAAGAGAGACGCATTAGTACGCAGTTGATGAAAAAAGCAGAAAAACCAGACTTGGATCATTGATGTGGACACGAGATGAAGTTATGAACAGGGAAAATGACAGAAATAAATAATAGTCACCATTCAACTAGGTAAAGTGAAGAATTAATAATCATCAGCTTCGAATGCCCCAGATATAATGAAAGGAAACCAAATAATGGAATCATAATGGCCCAGGTCAATGTGGATAAAAGCACCCTTTTTTATCTTTTGGAAAGCAATTATATGGACAAAATTTATCAATTAGTTTATCACAACAAACACATAAGACCAGCCAAGCACTAAATACTACATGCTTCCTATAATGCAATGCATATAAAAATCAAACAAAATGTGAAATCATTAAAATGGCATTTGGTAGACCAAATACAGGCTACATACAGGCTTAGATTATAAGTAACTTGATGTAATCCTTTATAATCATCAATGGGTCATTCAAAAATCAGAGTCATGATCATATGACTGAGAACATGCCAGTTACCAAATACGGTAGAACATGCAAACAACCTCCCAAATCATACATGTCAATGACCATCTTATCCTACAATTATTACTCATAATGAAATTCAAAATGAAGCAAAGACAGAAAATGTCCGATGCCATGAACGGGTTTAAAACCACACAACTGAACCATAATACCAGTGTAATAATACAAAAACATACTAGTTACAATCTACACAAACCGTAGTTGGTAAAACATTTACAAAAAAATATAACATCTCATACCTGAGCGGCAACAGTGTGTGAACGAGTAGGGAAGAGCTTTGTAATGCAGGCCGTATTGAATCCATGCTCCGAAAGCCCTATGGCTGCTCTTAGCCCAGCACCACCAGCTCCTACAACTACCGCATCATATGTATGATCAACTACAGTGTACGAGGAGCGTCCCCCAGTCTGCCACAAACAAAATCCATGCCTTATAACCACTTGCAATCAAACCAATGCTAAAAATACAGCAGTGAACCCAAAAATAAATTTATATATATAATACAGAACCTATGAAGATGGAGCTACAGTGATGAGACTAAACAACAGCGTTTTTATCCCCGTGATGTTATTTTCCACAACGTGCATCATTTAATCTCATCACTGTAGCTCCATCTTCATAGGCTCTGTGTGTGTGTGTGTGTGTGTATTGGTAAGGCACACAGAGCGTGCTATTAAAGACATAGAATTGAAAATTTTTTTTTTTTTTTTGATTGATTGGTAAGGCACGCATGAAGCGAGCTATTTGATGACATATAATTGAAATGAAAGAAATAAAAGCATAGACATTGAATAACGCAAAACAAAATAAGCTATAATATAATTTGGCCACAACAAAAAATCAGAGAATTTTATTTATTTATTTATTTAATATATAGGTAGTAGCGTTTGCTTCAAGCAGATGAGAGGAATTAAATAACGATAATTTGGAAAATAAAAAATTGAACTAATCCAGCTAGCTGTATTGAGCTCGGTTCGGTGGATATTAATAGCGTGTTTGGAGTTTCAAACAGTGCAAAAATCAAAGATGAAAATAAGCATAGATTCTCTCATTTTCCTACAAGTTCTCAGCAACCAATCAGGGCGAAATTATTTTTAAAACCAAACAATTCAAAAAGACTATCGATCACGGAAAGAAGCACAAAAATCTATCAGAATCCAAAAAATTCAAAAATAAAAAAAACTAATCGGATAAAGAACTTAGCTCGATCATCCAAAAGGTTACGATACAAAATCAGAGAGATCGTGAAGAGCATAAAACCTAAAACCAAGTGCGATAGAGATAGAGAGAAAGAGATCGCACCGAGTCAGTGGAGAAAAAGCGTGAAATGTGAGATCTGAGAGAGTCATTGAGGAGCGATCTTCTGGAAGAAGAGACGCGAAGTCCTCGGGAAACGCACCGCCACATCTCGGGTCTGTAATATATAGCTAGCTAGCTTAGCTTGAGGCTATATCCGGCTGTGTTTGGTTACTTTTTTTTCTTTTTTCTTTTTTCCTTTATCTCCCTCTGCTGTAGGGGTTTTATCTGAGGGGGTTTTTGCTGAATTGGCTTGGCGGAGTAGCTGTGGAGGCGAAATGTGAGGGAGTTCAAGTTGATAGTCGGAGGTAGTTAACGGGATGATTAATTAAATGCTGATGCATGTGATGGGAATAACTGTTATGACTGCCCCTAATCTTGGATTTTATTTCTATCTACGGAAATTGCCACTTTAAGTTTTTTTTTTTTTTTTTTTTATAGGTTGGACTAAACTTAGTTAGGATACTTTAAGCTATGTTTTTTAAATTGTCCTTTTAAAATTTAGTAATACTATTTAACTAAAATATATATTTTTATTTTATGAGAAAAAATTCACATGACATGATTTTAAAAGAAAAACTTAAGAAATAGTATATAAGTATTGTACTTAAGTTTTATCTGATTTTATTAAAGAGTATTTTAGAGCATTTGTTAATAAATTATTTTATGAGTTCATTTGTAAGAAATATAAAAAACGGTAAAAATAAATAAATAATTTTTTTTATAAAAAAATTTTAAATCTTTTTTAAGCCAATAACTTTAAGGTATCTATCAACTTTTCTCAATAAGAATTTATGACTTGAGTTTTCTTTTTCTTTTTTGGGTGAAATTTGAGACCGTTGACCATTGACTTTTTCTTTTCTTTTTTCTTTTGTGAGTAAAAGTCTATAGTAATTTCATTAATCCATAATTAGCTTATACAACAAGGAAGTTAAAAGAGAGACATTTTTTGAGTCACCTCTATCAACTTTACTCTCTCACCTAATGTTTGTTGTGGCTTGAGTTGATTTTGCACAAGAGATTCATCCTCACACTAAAAAATACTCAACCTCAATATTGAACATCACATCATCAAAAAATGATAATGATTCAGTGAATGCATAAATTTACATAAACATTTTTTTTTTTTTTGAGAGAAGTATTAACATAAACTCAAAGAAAGCTTTCTCAAAAATAAAAAAATAAACTCAAAGAAAGCATGAATAAATTAAAGGCTGTGGGAGTTATTATTGATAATGAAGAAGTGCCTTTTGTCCAACAATATAGTACTCAAGGGATTACTCAAAGAGCACAATGTTTTTTGTCCAACAATATGCACAATGAGTGATAGACCGAGTTTTGATGAGTTACATGTCCTACTTTAGGCAAAGAAGAAACATATTAGAATTTAGAAATACCAATGAGTATACCAATAATGTCATGGCTATTTTTGTTGCAACAAATAGCAAAAACCCTAACTCAACCCTTAGCACAATTCTACCTAAACCAAAGAGGTGAAAAAGGACGTGGTAGAAACCAATCAAAGAGATCATGGAGGTAGACTCAACAACTCATATCAGTCATCTTAGACTGCTCATCAAACAAATAAATGTCACTCTTAATCTTGGTTTAATAATTCTAACAAGAGACCATGTCAGATTTGTGACAAATTTGAGGCACTTAGCTTTGGATTGCTTTGCTTCCACCGTATTGTAGTGGGATTTAGTTAGTTCAATTTGAACAAATATATCATAAAATAAGAGACAAGAGTTTGAATCCTATCCAATGTGCTTAAGCTGCTTAACAATATAGGCAACTGCCTAAGCCCCCACCCAAAAAAAAGGGCCCCTCTTTTCATCAATAAAATATTGTGTGTGTGTATATATATATATATATATATATATCTTACATAATGCACATTTTAATGGAAATTCTTTCACATAGAATCAAATTTAAAGTTTTTTTATTGACTAATAAAATACATTGTCTATTTAAACCAGTAGGTGAAAAGACAAAATTAAGGCCCTGTCTCTCAAAACAAATAAGGTGAATAGACATTTTCTACTTTATCCTTTTTTCCTTGAGTACTTTTCCCTCTTTTCCAATTACTATGAGTTATCACTTATTACATGAATTATTCACATCATATTAGCATAGCCCCCCATGTGACACTTAGTTGTTTACTTTAAATTTAAATTTTTTGTATTTCAACTTAATACACCTAATATGGTATGCGTTTGATATTAGCCTATTTAGTTTTTTGCTGAAAGATTGCTAAAGTATACTTATACTCTAAAAAAATGAGAAAAAGAGTAAAAAAAACGTGAGTAGACTAGACGTGTTACAAATAAAAAATAAAATGTTAGCAGAATTTGAAATTTGAATACAAAAACTTAATTAATTATTTTGCATCTCAAAAGGCAAGAAAAATAATTTTTAAGTGAAGAAAAAATTGAAACCAAAAGTTAAACAATTTGATTTAATTAATATTTAAATATAAAAAGACCCTATTAAAGTTGTCGCCTTAGTTCCCAAATACATTGAGCCCACCCTGCTCATATCTATATCCAAAGGAAACCAATTTGTGCATTAGCCTAATGGTAAAGAGTAATATTACCAAAATTTTCAAATTCTATCTAGTGTAGAGTATTAAAAAAAAAAGATTAATCAATATACTCATTGAAAGTCTCACCAAACATGATAGTTGGACGATATATACTTTACCTTTGAAAGTAAACTAGATAGATACTACTTTGACTTGGATATTATTATATGAAAAATCAAATATATACTTTGTTCAGCTTTAAAAATATACTTTTTTTTTTTTTTGTTAGTCATCTATTCTATTTTTTATTGTCCTAAAATATAATCATATTTTAAATGTTGATGAACACAATATTGTTAAATTCCAACTTACCATTTTATACTTTATTTAACAATCAATATACACCTTTTGCCAAAATTTATATTAATGATTATTGGCAATTTAAAAAATTATTATTGTAAAAAATAAATAAATGATAATTAATTTGCTAAAAAAAACTAATGATAATTTTGAAAACTTGTATATTTTTATTTAAAAGATAACAAATTTATGGTGATTCTTAAAAAGATGGAGGTTTTAAATAAGACTAACAAACATATGAAGAATATTTGCTTGATTAAAAAATAAATTACTAATTGTTTAACTTGTATGTCGATAAGATTGGGGTTCAAGCCCATTGATTAAAAAAAGAAAGTTATAGTTACAAACTATTTTACAATTAATAATAATTTACTACAAATAAGTGAAAAAGTGATGTTAGTGATAGACTATGATAAAAACCAGTATTAATTGGTCACAAAAACAAATTGTAAAAATATTACAAAATAATTTGTAACTATAACATTATTCTAAAAAAATAATGCTATAGTTACAAATCTCTTAAGTGTAACTTTTTTCCATTGCTTAAAGTCTCACTCTACTATTACAAGAGTTAGGCCCTTTTGTAGTAGTACTTTGGGTTAAGTAATGTGTTTAAACTTGGTAAAAATGTAATTAAGTGTGTATTTTAACTATTAGTTTGTTTCTTAAAAAAAAATAAAAATCGCATTGTTCTAAAAAAAATTCATCGTGATTGACTTATTGATGACATAATTAGGTTTTGATTCTAGAACCCCGGCGGATGGATGCATTTCAAATCTCTCAAAAATTGGACAATAGTCAACGTCTGAATGGTTCTATTAATACCCATGAAAATTAGGTTGGCGTTTTAGAGCCCCAGTGAGGCCACGCATAACTCATGAGCTAAAAAGGTGGTCACGAAGAATAAGGAAACCAACAGCGCTACGTCAACTTACGACTGGTGCGAAGAGGAAACACGCTGGCTTTCTTTTTAGCCTCCACGGATATGATGGAGACGCTAGCCAAGTGGCCACTAATCCCACCACTAATGGCCCAGTCCCACAAAAGGTTAGGCCCAAAAGTGACTTAAGGTGCAAGAAAAAGTGCGGAGTTTTCGTAGAGAATTCAATATTAAGAAAAAATAAATTATTTTTGGAAAAAAAAAATCGTTGCAAATTCGTGAAATTAAAAATGAGAGAATGTTATTTCAACTATAACAGAAATAGAGGAAAAAGAATAGTGTACATTATAATTTTCAAATAATATGGAAATATTATTTATATTCCATTATATATATACACACATATATGGGTTAAGTTCATATTTTGAAAATGAGAGAATGTTACACTACTCAATAACTTGTTATAAAATTCATATTTTGAAAATCTCACCGTTGAATTATATATTCTATATGTTCTTAATATTCATGCTAATTTTCATGCCAATTAGATGTTATTTACCATTCGATCCATAAACTTATCTTTTATACATTATTTTAAACTACAAATACCTAAATTTAAACAATTAATTCATGACATGACTATTGCAACCATGTAGAATATACAAAGATAATATAATCTAATGGTGGATTTGTCAAAATTCACATCAAATTAAAAAAAATATTAAGTGGTATAACATTACTTAGAGTTACACCAAGTGTGCCTTGAACCTAACCCCCGTATATATATATATATACATAGAAGAAAGTTGCAAACCAGTGGTGACTCCAGGATTTTTTTCTAGGGGGTTCAACAATGATAGAGCAAGAAATTTGTCATGACAATAAATAAAAAATAAAATGATTTTTTTTTCTTTACATACAACTTCCATATTATATACAATAATCTAAAATAGTATTCTAAATACAATTATGTATATAATACAACTATATTGTACAGTAATATAAAAAAGTTATTAATGGTTTAAAGATTAGTAAGACAACAAATATAATTAAATAATCAATCATAAATTTTTGTCAAATTAATAATAACTTATTATATTTATATGTATTGTCAATTAAATAAAAATATATGATAAAGAAGAATACTAACACACCTAAGAGTAGAACAAGGAGTAATGTGAAACAAAGAAAAAAAATAGTAACTAATATAAGTAGTTATTAATGGTTAAAAGATTCGTAAGACAACAAATATAATTAAATAATCCATCATAAATTTTTGTCAAATTAATAATAACTTATTATATTTATATGTATTGCCAATTAAATAAAAATATATGATAAAGAAGAATACTAACACACCTAAGAGTAGAACAAGGAGTAATGTGAAACAAAGAAAAAAAATAGTAACTAATATAAGTTTTTTTTTTTTTTTTTTTGGATGGAACTTGTAGGGGGCGAAAGTCCAGAATTCAAGTGTACTGGGCCTTGGGCTTGCCAGGGTCCAAATTGATAATTATTGGATTCTAGTTCTTATCCGAGAACCTAAAATTCCAAGGAGGTATGAATGAGAAGTTGAAGACTGCTAAGATTTACCAACTAAGGTTTTGGGTGTGAGAAATAACCGGGTAGCTTTTCGAGGAGATATTCCTCCTCGAATATATTGAATGCGGTTCAATTATTTACTCAGACCATTGTAATAATTCTCCACAAAGTTCTCACCACGCAAAAGCACCTCATGAACATACGAGGAAGAAGGAAGACTCCAAAATATCTAGAGAAAAGCTGCCAACACCACATTAAATGCATTATACCTACTTTTATGGCGGCATTTATATGGAGTAGACCTCTGAACAGTGTTTCCTAGGAGATCACAACTCTGAAAAAGCTGAAGAAGAAGTTTGATGGGACAACTACTCAAATGGTGGCTTGGATGATGAACAAGTGTAGGGGGAGGATGGTTCAAGGGGACTATATAATGAGAAATATCTTCCATAAGGAAAGGGATCGGAATAGAGAGAGATTTTTGGGTATTATTGGAGAGGGATTAAGAAATTAAAGAAGAAGAAAAGTCTCCTCAAATAAGGGACCTATTGATTATCATGTCCACTATTCTCTTACAAAATGCTATTAAACACCATAATAGCCGTTATCAAACTTACTGAAACCCAGTTCTTCAATCCATCATCTACAAATTTATTGACTAGGGTTCATTAGGCCAAGATCCAGTACTATTTGGGCTTAAGGCTTCGTTTGTTTTTACTTCAAACGGAATTCAGAAATCCTTTTCCGTAAAATAGGCTGTTTGGTTGGTCCGTAAAATAAGGCTTCTGGGGCGGAAAATCATTTCAGTTCTCATTTTCACTTCAAACATTTTCCGTCTGCCCTCTTACACGCACTCGACTCACACAGAGCTTTTCAAGCTCCGATCCACACACCGAGCTCCACCATCTCCCTCACGCCAAACACTCAAGCCCATCTCCCTCACGTAGCCGATCCTCTCCACGCACGGTGAGTTTCCCTTTTCCATTTCTCTGTCCGATCACCCTCATTTCTCCGATCCACCCTCTCATCACTTCATTTCTCACTCCAATCCACTCTCTCAGTTCATTTCTCAATGCAATCCACACAGGTTCGATCCACACACCAAAAATACAGAGAATGATCCAGTCGACCCACCCTCAAACCTATAAACAACCCAACCATCATCCCTCCCTCATCTCTTTTTCAAACCCAACCTTCTACCATCGGCAACCAAACCCAGTGCTATTTTCCCCTTATTTGGCTTCTTTATTATTATTATTATTATTATTATTATTATTATTATTATATATACTTTTTTTTTGGGCTATGACTGAAATTTCCCCATTTTTATTTGGTTGATAATGAGTATTGGGTGTAGCTGATGTTGAGTGGGTTGCAAAAATTTGATGTGGGTACCATGGGTTTGGGTACAAATTTGATGTAAAAATAGTTGTTGTGGTGAGAGTTAGTTATTGGGTACAAATTTGATGTGGCTATTGTTGTTTTGTGAGTTGTGAAATTTGATGTTGGTTGTTGGGTTTGAGTTTGGATTGTTCAAGTTTGTATTTGTATGAGCAGAAAATATTATTGTTCAAAAGTTTGATGGTATGAGCAAAGAAGATTATTAGTTAGTTTATTTTTCATAATTGTTAATGCTTCCACCTAGTATGAATTTCTAGTTCCACCCCTAATTATACTGGATTCTGCCCTGCCCCTCATGAAACCAAAGACTCATTTCTAGTTGCTTCACTTTCCTCATTAAGCACTTCGTATTGTGTATTGTGTATTGGAGTGGGTACAGGAACATAATTCTTCTCACTGTAAACCAAAAAAACAGATCAAGAAGAAAAGAAAAATGAGTTGAGTAAAATACTTTGGCTACAATTTTTGAAAGCAGGACCTTAGATATCAAGTACTAAGATGGACATGATAAATCATATTGCACTTGCCATGAATCTGTCAGAAAATCACATTTTGATTATAAAACGATTGTAGCTCAAAGCAGTTAATAGGGCAATTTCCTAATGGTTGATAGAATTACCTTAACAAAAGAGTCAAGCTATAGCTTCATCACATTGTTTTCATAATGCTTTGCCCTTTTGTAATAGAAAGTCTCCAATGGTGAAAACAAATTACTATAATTATTTATATAATTATTTACTTCATATAATTATTTATTTATTTATATAATTATTTATCTATTTATATAATTATTTATTTATTTATTTACTTTTTTTAATTATCCATTTTTAATTTAAGAAATAAACAAATAAATTATCCATTTTTTTAATTATCCATTTTTATTTAAATATTGATTTAAGAATTTAATTTTGTTGGTGTTACAATTATACAGAAATAGAATGTTGTGATTTATTGGTGTAAATATTGATTGTGAAAATGAGAATATACAGAAAAATTTTGGTAATCGTTATCAATGTGATTTGGATGTTTTCTATTTATGGCTGTTTTTATTTACTGTGTAATCAATGGCCACAATTCTTGCCTCAGTTGCATCTGTCCTCCTTGTGGGGGTTACATTGTTAAGGAAATTGTGGCGTAGACGTAGACGACTGCCTAGGACGCCTTATGTTAATCATGCAGCTGAGAGAGAGGAATACATAAATAGTATTCTGCATGGAAGTGAGGGACATTGTGTGAATTAAATTAGGATGAAGCCTATAGCCTTCCACCACTTATGTCACATCCTCATTAAGGGGGAGCAAATACACTCGACTATTCGCATGTCTGTTATGGAGCAAGTGTTCATTTTCTTACACATTATTGGTCATAATGTGAGATTTCGTGTAATGGGTAGTCGGATCTATAGATCAACTGAGACTATTCATAGATACTTCAAGGTCGTCCTTAGGGGGGTCTTGAAATTATATAGAGCTCTAATAAGACTGCGTAGCAAAGATACATCCCTAGAGATAAGAAATAGCAGAAGGTTCTACCCATATTTTAAGGTAAATATTGCGACTTGTGTATTTTTGTAAATTGTGAATGAACCAAGTGTAATTTTAAACCATTATGTCTGTCGAAAATTAGGATTGTGTTGGAGTAATAGATGGTACACATGTTCGTGCATCTGTGTCACTTGAAATACAAGGAAAATTTCGTGGTCGCAAAGATAGAACCACGCAAAATGTGTTAGCTACCATTAGTTTTAACTTAAAGTTCACTTATGTATTGGCTGGATAGGAAGGCAGTGCACATGATTCACGTGTGTTAAATGATGCATTTGCTAGGCCAGGGGGATTTTCAATTCTCGAAGGTATTATACGATTACTTCACCTTTTAGGTTTATTAATTTAATAAATATTGTGCGTTTTCCTAAGCATAGTAGTGATTTGGTTTTATTTTTGAATATATGTAGGTAAATATTATCTTGGTGATGCTGGGTATGGTAATAAAAATGGAATATTGTCACCTTATCGGAGTGAGCGATATCACTTGAAAGAGTTTAGTGATCGTCCTCTTGAGAATGCACAAGAATTGTTCAACCTCCGACACTCTTCATTGAGAACTACCATTGAGTGAGGGTTTGGAGTGTTGAAAAAACGTTTTCGAGTGTTGGATGTGTAGGGAATTTAACCAAAATCCCAACCTGTGAGAAACAAAACAAATAGAGAAAACACACGCCAAAGAAAACAATTACATGCACAAGACAATATTTACGTGGTTCGGCAATTTACCTACGTCTACGGAGTTGTAGGAATTTCACTATAAAATAAGGAGATACAATAGTGTACAAGAACACTCTCAAGAAATCCAATTCCCAATTATACCCTAACTCTGTCACACGGCTGCACTTGCTAGGTTATTGGAGATTCTCTACTCACACATGGCTACCTTTCATCTCAAACCTAATATAGATATATATATATATATATATATATATATATATATATATATATATATATATATATATATATGTCAAAGTTGGTTGTACTAGGAATTATATTCCTAGTTGAATTCGGTCAACTTGGGCTTGTGGCAATTCAAGCCACACGAGCCCACTTCAACAAATCTCTACCTTGACTTGAATTGATCAAGCTACACTATCAAACTCCTCCATCACCTCCACCTTAGCCCTTAAGGGCTCACAAGCTGCAAACATCAACCACAATCCTCCATAACACAATCCCTCATCCCTACAACTCATCCTCCTGTTCTCAAGCTAGAAGGCCAACTGAAGCTGCACACAGTTTCAGCTTTTCAATAGTGACACCCTTAGTCAACATGTCTGCCGGGTTCTTAGATCTACAAATCTTCTCAAGTATTACCAGTTTATCTTCAACAAGATAACGGATAAAGTGGTATTTTGTCTGTATGTGCTTCGACTTTGAGTGAAAAGCCGAATTTTTTGCAAGAAAGATTGCATTCTGACTATCATTGTGTAGAATGCCCATCTCCTGCTTCTTACCCAATTAATCTAAGAAACCATGTAGCCAAATCATCTACTTTCCAGTTTCAGTTACTGCAACATACTCAGCTTCTGTAGTAGACAAAGTGACAATCTTTTGCAGATTTGAAGCCCATGATATAGCTGTACCACCCAGAGTAAAAACAAACCTAGTAGTACTCTTTCTACTATTAATATCACCAGCAAAATCAGCATCTACATAACCTTGCAGTTTCAAACTTGCACCTGTGAAGCAAAGACATGTATCTGATGAACTCTTCAGATATCTCAGAATCCACTTGACTGCCTCCCAATGCTGCTTTCCAGGCCTACTCATGAATCTGCTCACAACTCCCACTGCATGTGCAATGTCTGGCCTTGTACACACCATAGCATACATCAAGCTGCCAATAGTTGAGGCATGAGACACCTTTCTCATATGGTCCCTTTCTTCCACTGTATTTGGTGACTGTTCTTTGCTTAGTTTGAAATGACTACCCAAGGGTGTGCTCACTGGTTTAGCTTCATTCATGTTGAACTTGCTGAGAACTTTCTTCACATACTCTGACTGTGAAAGCTTCAATGTACCATTAGTCTTGTCTCTAATGATTCTCATACCAAGGATTTGCTTTGCAGCTCCCAAATCTTTCATTGCAAACTGTTTGGACAATTGCTTCTTTAGATTATTAATCTCCTCAATGCTAGACCCTGCAATAAGCATATCATCCACATACAACTGTAATATGATGTAAGAATTTTCAGAAAACTTAACATAGCAACAGTGATCAGCTTTACATCTCTTGAAACCAATTCTATGCATAAAACTGTCAAATTTCTTGTACCACCGTCTTAAAGCTTGTTTTAGGCCATACAAGCTTTTTCTTAGTTTGCAAACTAGATTCTCTTGTCCTTGAACAATGAACCCTTCTGGCTGAATCATGTAAATGTTTTCCTCTAAGTCACCATGAAGGAATGCCGTCTTCACATCTAATTGCTCAAGATGTAAGTTTTCTGTTGCCACCATTCCCAGTACCAGTCTAATTGTTGACATCTTCACAACTGGAGAAAATATCTCTGTGAAGTCAATGCCCTTCTTCTGCTGGAACCCTTTAACAACTAATCTGGCCTTGTAATGTTTGCTACCATCATACTCATTCTTTATTCTGTATACCCACTTGTTGTGCAAAGCCTTCTTTCCTACTGGCAGTTCAGTCAGTTCCCATGTCTGATTCCCCAACAAGGAATCCATCTCATCATTCATGGCTAACTCCCACTTGCTTGAATTCTCATCTTGCAAGACTTCATCATAACACTTTGGCTCGCCACCATCAGTCAACAGGAGATAATTTAGAGTGGGTGAATAACGATGTGGAAGTCTAATATTCCTGGAAGATCTCCGGACTTCAACTATAGGTGTACTTTGATCTACCTGTGAATTTACATTCTCCTTATCTTCTTCACCCCTTTTCTGGACAGTACTTTCAGCCAATTAATCTAAGTTGACAAATTCAGATTTCTTTTAATATATCTCTACAACATCTAATACTACAGTTGACCTGTTCTTGTACATAACCTGTTCATTAAATATTACATTTCTACTTCTAATGATTTTCCTGTTTTGTTCATCCCAAAACCTATAGCCAAATTTCTCATCACCATAGCCAATGAAAAAACATATTTTTGACTTTGCATCAAGTTTACTACGAGTATTAGAATCAATATAAACATAAGAGACTTTACCTCTTTACCTCTTTACCACTCCAAACCTCCTCAGGAAGTCTAAACTCCATAGGAACTAATGGTCCTTGATTTATCAGGTAAGCTGCAATGCTAACAACATCAGCCCAGAAAGTTTTTAGTAGTCCAACATGCAACCTCATACTCCTAGCACGCTCATTGAGAGTTTTGTTCATGCGCTCAGCCAAACCATTCTACTGTGGTGTCCCAGGAATAGTCTTCTCCATCCTAATTCCCTATACAACACAATACTCATTGAACCCTCCATCTATGTACTCTCTTCCATTATCTGACCTCAAACATTTTACTTTCAAACTTATTTCTGTCTCAACCATGGCCTTCTACTTCTTAAAAGTTTCAAATACATCAGATTTATTTTTCAGAAAATAAACTCATACCTTTCTGCTTGAGTCATCAATGAAAGTGATGTAGTACCTTAAACCTCCAAGGGATGCAACCGGAGAAGGCCCCCCACAAATCAGTGTGTACTAACTCAAATTTTTCAGCCTTCGGTGTCCTGCCAGTTTTCAAGAAGCTCACATTTTTCGGCTTTCCTAAGATGTAGCTTTCACACATGTCATAATCAATGGACTTCAATTCTGGTAGTTTTCCTTTTGACAGCAACATCTTCATCCCTTTCTCACTCATGTGACCAAGTCTACGGTGCCATAGGCTTGTATTAGTACTTGCATCAGCAATTGCAATTGTGTCTCTTGGACTTGAGGTCATATACAGAGTACCGGTTTTTTTTCTATGAGCCAATACCCTAGCTTCTTTTGTAACCTTCAAAGTACCACCAACAAATAGTATTGCATGCCCTTCAGCATCAAGTTGTCCAACAGAAATCAAATTCCTCCTCAGTTCAAGAATATGTCGAACCTTCTCCAGTAACCAAACAGATCCATTGGGCAACAATATCCGGACGTCTCCCATACCTACAACATCCAAGGCTGAACCATCAGCCAAATACACCTTACCAAAATCACCTGCAGCATAGTTTTGTATGATTTCTCGGTGTAGAGTAGTATGAAACGAAGCTCCTGAGTCCAAAACCCAATCATCAAGTGGACTGTTTATTGCAAGAAGTAATACATCATGTACCTCTTCTGTTACAACATTAGCAGAATCATCTTCATTCTTTTTCTTAGGACTTTTGCATTGGTTCCTAAAGTGACCTGTTTTCCCATAATTCCAACATTGTACTTGTTGGCATGATCTAGATTTACTTCTGTTCCGATTAGAATTTCTGGATTTTAATCTGCCCCGATTTGAATTTCTGTTATTACCTCTGCCTCTTGTCTCAAGGTTTAGGGCAGAACCAGATCATGAGGTTTCATTTACATCTCTTCTACGAATCTCCTCAGCTAGAATTAAATCTCGTATATCATTGTACTTGAGCTTTTCCTTTCCTGTAGAATTACTTACTGCCATCTTCATTGCCTCCCAACTATTTGGCAAAGAAGCCAAAACGATCAGTGCACGGATCTCATCATCAAAATCAATTTCTACAGACAACAATTGATTTGTGATAGTGTTAAATTCATTCAGATGTTGTGCTACTGATGCATTCTCTGCCATCTTCAGATCGAACAGTTTCTTCATCAAGTGCACCTTATTGTTTGCTGATAGCTTTTCATACATACCAGACAAAACCTTCATCAGATCTGTTGTGGTCTTCTCCTTTACAACATTATGTGCAACAGACCTAGACAGAGTTAACCTGATAACTCCTAGTACCTATTTGTCAAGAAGAGCCCATTCCTCAACCTTTATAGCCTCAGGTTTTGTTCCAAAAAGAGGCAGATGCAATTTCCTCCCATAGAAATAATCTTCAATCTACATCCTCCAATACGCGAAGTCTATGCCATCAAACTTTTCTATTCTAGACGCCTTTCTTGCTTCCTCTACCATTGCTCCCACTCAAACCTAACCCTAGGCTCTGATACCAGTTGTAGGGAATTTAACCAAAATCTCAACCTGTGAGAAACAAAACAAATAGAGAAAACACACGCCAAAGAAAATAATCACATGCACAAGACAATATTTACGTGGTTCGGCAATTTGCCTATGTCTACGGAGTTGCAGGGATTTCATTATAAAATAAAGAGATACAATAGTGCACAAGAACACTCTCAAGAAATTCAATTCCCAATTACACCCTAACTCTGTCACATGGCTGCACTTGCTAGGTTATTGGGGATTCTCTACTCACACATGGCTACCTTTCATCTCAAACCTAATATATATATATATATATATATATATATATATATATATATATATATATATTTATATATATGTCAAAGTCGGTTGTACTAGGAATTATATTCCTAGTTGAATTCGGTCAACTTAGGCTTGTGGCAATTCAAGCCACACGAGCCCACTTCAACAGGATGCAGAACCATTTTGGTCTTTTGAAACCCAAGTGAAAGTGGTGTTAGTATGTTGTGTGGTTCATAATCACATTATGGGGGTTGAACCAAATGACCATATTATGGAAGATGTAATGAACCAAGTAGAGTCTAGTGACCCCCAACAAGAAACATAATCACGTCGGGAGTCCATTGAAGACAGTGGACTGTGGAATGCTAAAAGAGATGAGATATGCCAAGCTATGTGGTCTGATTATACCATGAGTGGAGAACAGTACTTTATTTAGATTTATATGATTGTAATATGTGTTTTTTTTTTTTTTTTTTTTTTTTTTGTAAAGACAATGTATTTACTATAGACTTTTGGTAGTGTAATGAAAAAGTGTTTTCAGCATTACATTGTTATTTGATGGTATTACATTGTTATTTACAATGTTAGCATGTTTCATTCTGTTGTGGACATCTATAAGCGTGGTTGTATGTGTGTTTGATTTGTTGTTCATATTCCGAGCGTAATTACTAAATGTCACTCTCATTTTTAAATGCTACTCTCACTATACAATTTTCATATGTAGTGATGTCAAAAGACAAAGAGAAAGTGAGCAGCAGCAAGCAGTTCAGGTGGCTATCGCAATGCACGAAACGATGCTTAGGATACTTGCGCTGGAGGCTGCAAAGGGCAACAAGCCGTCCAGCACTTTCAAGGAAGGTTCTTTTGCGCTTGTAGCGAAAGAGATAACTGCCCAATTTGGGGTTGAGTGCCACACATCTTATGTAGAAAATTGGATGCAGACTCTAAGGACCATGTGGTCCACTGTTCAGACTATTAGGAAGAAGAGTAGTTTTGGTTGGGATGATAACCTAAAAATGATAACATGTGACGCAAAGACATACCAAGAAGAAGTCATGGTATGGCTTCCAACTATACTTTATTTAATATAAATGATAATATATGTTTTTGCCTTTTATAATCTATGAATTGAGAACAAGATAAGGCTGCTCAAGTACCCTCTTTATATGAAATTTATAGTATCATTCTTTTTAGGATTCCATTGCTTTTATAAGGTTTTTCAAATATAACTTTCATATGCGGATCTATTGTAAAATCTGGTCTTAGCATTTGTACATTGTATTTTCTGTTACCATTATGTCTGTTAAAATCATGGGTTATGTCTCCTATTTCCTAACAGATTTTTTTGTTTATCATTGACCTAAATCATTTAATGGCATCTATATTGAATTGAATATTGAATTTATGAGTGAAGTGATTATTGCATTGTTATTATACGTTCCTTTCTCCCTTACAGGCGCATCGAAAGCATGCGGAGTATCTAAACAAAAAAATTGAGATGTATGATGAATTAGCTATTGTTGTGGGGAAGGACACTGCCACGGGTGACTTTTCTAAGTCCTATGTGGATATTGAGAATGAGCCAGAAAATGGGGATAGTGCTGAGTTTGTTGCAGACAATGTGGAGGAAGGTGTGGTCGAGAAAGGAAAGAATGCAGTCGAGTCATCCACCACTGGGTCGGGAATTACCAAGTCTCGCAAAAGAGGGCGTGCACCTTCTAATGCTGATGATAGTGTGTTGACTGATCTGTCTGATTAGCTGAAGGAAATAGCTGTGGCTCTGAAAGAAATCAATCGGGGCCCGGTGGATTACACAGCTCTTTACAATGAGGTCCTGGCTATGATGGCAGATGGGTATAGCGAAGACATGCTCGCAACTGCGTTTGATCATCTTTGTGAAAATGAGAAGGCAGCACGGAGATTTCTAGCCAAGAATGCTAGGCTGAAAAGGCTGTGGTTGGATGATTTTTTGTTCTTACAACTTTGAGTATTTGGCTGTTTCATGTTGACTGTGACGGTAGTTTTAGGAGTTAACTTTTGTTGTAGTACTAGTATTGACTTACTATTGTATTATATATGTAGTCTTTTGTATTATTGTGATGATACAATTGCCCAAATTATGTATTTGTACTGTTCAGATACCACGTGTAGGTATCATTTTTGTACACCATGGAGGTGTAATGCCAATGGTGAACAATTGATGTGGCTGTTTTTATTTGACTATTATGGGTATATTCAAATGATTATTTTTGATGTTGAAATAGATGAATATTTTTGTACTGTTACAGATATGTCTAGGCAATGCAGATGCTTGAATTTGGATGATTATTTTTGATGTTGAAGTGGATGAATATTTTTGTATTGTTACAGGTTTGTTTAGGTAATTTTGGTGCTTGAAATTGTAAGGCATTTCATATTTTCCGTAAAATGATCCACAAACCAAACATGAGAATTGATTTTCCGTATAAAATGAATTCCATTTTCCGTAAAATGTTTGACCGAACCAAACATGGGAATTGATTTTCCGTAAAACGGAACTCATTTTCCATAAAATGTTTGTACGAACCAAACACCAGAATTGATTTTCCGTAAAATGAACTCAGAGGCAGTCAAACAACCTGAATACATTTTCCTTTCCCGAAAATATCATTTCCGAAAAACGAAATATTTTTCCGAAATGCTTTTACATGAACCAAACGGAGCCTAAGCCATGAAATCGTGACCCTACAGAACTAATATAAGTTTTTGCTTTAGAAGTGTATGGCTTTTTTTTTTAGAATCATGTACGGCTTTTTAATCATACATATGATCGCTCTCTTGGAATTTGAGCAAGCACTAAAAAACTTTTTAGACTTGAAAATTTATAGAGTATTTATCAAACAATTTGATTAAATAAAACGAAAAACTAAGAAAATATAAAAGAGAGAAAGAGAGATAAGGAAAATGGGAAAGAATCACAAATGTAAAGTAAAGTAAGTCAACAAAGAATATACACATATATTTTTAACAAATGAGCAAAAATGAAACTTTTTTTTTAATAATATTCAATACACAATACTTTCACTAAAATTTTATAACAAAATTTAGATGGTAAGTTGTTAATAGCAGGTAAAAAGTGAAATTAATTATGAGTCCAAATAAAAACCAGTTATAACTTGCCATATAACATTTATTGTGAAAATATTGTAAAAGTTGCATTAAGATGATCATATTCAAATTTATTTTAGTTAGGTTTAAATAAAATTTGAGAAATGATATGTCTACAACAATTTTACAACAAATCATAAGTGGCAGGTTGTTACTGGTTGTTATTGTTGGGTTAAAAAAGTAATCTTAGTGCTAAATTCAAATTTGAACCAATAATAACTAATCACTCATGATTTGTTGTAAAAATATTGTAAAATTGTTGTAGATGTAGCACTTCTCATAAAATATAAGGTCAGAGTGTTCAAATTTTTATTTTAGAAGGGTCAAAACAAAAGTTAAAAAAAATTATATATATATATATATATATATATATATATAATTTGACAAGTTAGGGGTTCATTTGAACCCCCTGGCTTGAACACAACGTTGCTCCTGTTGCAAACTTTATTAAGAAACATAAGCCAAATTTGCTTGAAATATAGATGCGTGATGAGATATTTTTCATAAACCCGTGACATGAATAACATGCATAGCAATATTATGAGTAACAAAATTTCCTCCACGTCCAACATGAGAAAAGTTAAAACTACAGAAAGACTTTGTTAATATTTTTGCATCTCATATCATAAGACCAAAGGAGGCAAATGAAGGGGATTAATCACTAACTCATAATCACCTTCAATTATTGCAGAAGAAATCTCAATTTCTAAAGCAAATTTCAGTACTCTCATTGCTGTCATCGCTTCAACTTCAAAAATTGAGAGTCTATTTTGGGACATTGAGGCTATAACCATACTCGATTGTCTCTAACAACCACACCGAGTTAATGGGGAAAACCTGAGATGAATTCCGAAGCTTGTTCCTTCCAAACCAAATTGTCCATCAAATCATAGTAAAAAGCTCCAAATCTTTCCAGATTCTTTCCTATACTGGACTAACTTTGAAAAGTTATAAAAAAAATAACACTCAAACGAAAGTCCCATTGGGAATATCTTCTCCAAACCTCTGAAGTATGATTATCATTTTTTGAGATAAGATTTAAATTATACTCTATGATTAACTGATGACAACTATTTTTTCTTTATTGCTAAGTGAAAAAGAATTACCAACTTGTATATTGGATTTTGGTGATGGACTGATGGTTTCACACTCAAGAGTCAGGACACTTGCTGTAAAGCCCATATCATTACGCGGAAAGCTTATGGGTTTTAGTCCACAAAAGGGGTTCACTGGAGTGATTTACACAAATGCTGACTGGATTGGGCTAGCCCTCAACCCCTTACATAAGACAAAGAAATGGGCTTGCACCTAGTCATCCACAAGCCCAGGTTATCACTTTCAAAGTTTTACTGGTTTTTGTCCACGCTCAGGTGATGCGATCAATATGATGCCTTTTGAAATTTGAATTGGGCTGTTAAACGAAGAGTTCTCTTTTTTTTTTTTTTTAATTTTTTTTTTTAATTTTTTTTTTATTATTATTTATTTATTTATTATTATTTTTTTTTTATGAGAAGAGTTCTCTTTATTAAACAGGAAATCGGAAAGGAAGAATATATAGTTTTCTTCTTCTTCCAAGTTCCAACATGTTGTGTGACAATTGAAAAGACTATTTATGCATAATTTTAATTACATGACATTTATTTTTTTAGAATAGCATAACTTTTAAATGAAGGAAAATATTAGAGTTACAAATTAATTTACAACATTTTTTTTTACAAATGCTGATGTGGTAAATGGTTATTGGTAAGTAAAAAAGTGATATTAATAATATGTTTATATGAGAAGCAATAAAAATTGACCATAACAATAGTTTGTAAAAATTAATATTGTAAAATGGTTTGTGATTGTAGCATTATTTTTTAAATGAATTATGTGAATTGTTTAAATAATATATATGAATAGTCATATAAATTACTATGCAATGGATTAGAGGAAATATCTTCAAATTGATTTGGAGCTATACTTTGTCCAAATGGAATTCATGTTTTTTTTTTCTTTAATTTGTTGAGGGTTAAGGGTGACAATATTTGACACCACACATAAAAGATACATTATTTTTTATTTTTTTTGTTACGGGCTAGTGTTTAACAATTAATAAATGAGTCATTTTTGTGTTGACATGCTTTGCACACAATCACCTTGAGATCACCTAATTCATTATTTGTGGCTAAACAAGTTGACCCATTTTATTTTTTTAACATGAACCCCTTTAAATGTAAAATGAATTAATTAAAGGAATTTTAATGTTATATTGAAAATTGTTTCATTGAAACTCTAAAATTTCTAACCCTTTTACCAAAAATAAAAACTTTTATTATATTTATTCTTCTAAGGTTATTTCATTTGAAAGAATAACTTTTACATTGTATGCTATTGTACTTGAATTGATGTTACTATGAAATAAAATTGTATAGAAATTATTTTTTTATGAAATAAAAAAAGTAGGTTTAAATTTTTGGCTAATATATTTAAACATGTTAAAATGAGTTGTATTTATGTCAACCCACACGATATATTTTATTAAACAGGTTAAAATAGGTTATATATGTGTCAACCCAATACCACATGTTTATTAAGTGTGTCGTATTGGTTGTGTTGTGTTAACCCACTTAATAAACAAGTTGTATTAAGGATAATGGATTTTTAGCAAGATTATTAAATGGATTGGATTAGCCCGCAAACACAAATTTCCACCCCTCGGTGGGATTATGCATTTGATGTCAAAATTTGAAATTAAGAAATAGTAAATGATAAATGGGGCTGAGCAGACATGTGAGCTAAGGCGAACAAGATGTCTTGAGCTAAAGACTAGTAATATTATCTTTTCCTCACAGTCGATTGCTTTTGGATTGCCAAGATCTACTTATATTTATAGACAACCCCTGCTCATGGGTGCGACAACCGAAAAATTATTATATTTTTAAAGGTATTTCATGCGTATCTTCTTATTACAATGTTTAAGTCTCATATATATATATATATATATATATATATATGATTGTAAGATTCACACATTGTGAAAGGGAAAATGCATAAATCTAATACATGCAAGACTTCTTGGTAGAATAAGTTCCTTCCATTTCACTAGTCCCGTTAACAGTTAATGTTTCATTTTTTTTAAAAGTTCTAATGATATATACAATGTGTTATTTACAATTTTAAATAACGTGACACTAGATATATGTTTAGATCTGTAATATTTAATCTATACTATGAAATAAATTCATTTTAAATGAACATTTTTTTCTTTAATATTTCCGATTGCTTTAGCTAAGCTGAATTATATACGCTGACATATTTTTAATGAAACATAACCCAGAATCGTTAATATATCACATTCAAACGATATTAATATATTATTTGAAAAGTAAGCACAAAAAGAAAAAACAAAAAACAAAATAGCAACCTCATTATATATGAATATTTATTCAATCATATATATGTGGATGAAGTATGATTTATATATAAATATAAAAAATTAACAAAAAGAGAAAAGGAAAAACTACTTATCTTTGTCGATCGGCACAATCTTATGTGAATTAGTTTAACCGACAATATTAGTTTATAATTTAGATCAAGAAGAAAAACAAAAATCCAAATAATTAAAGAAAGAAAGTCAAGAAGAAATACATATACTTCGTGAATTTTTTGTAAGCTAAAATGCCTAAGAATAACATTAAGAACGCTTTTACCTTTCCATGTCGTCGATGAGACGAGGACTATGTGCTCTATATGGTACATATGTACTGCCAAACTTTTCCATACCTGGGTTAATCATTATTAAGCTAATTATTTTGTGCAACATGCAAAGGGGACACATTACACTGTTCTACAGTTCTACTCGCTCCACCATAGAAAAGAGATAGACTTCATTTTCAAGCTATCCCATGCATATATAGCCACTAATCACCAGAAATGAAAATGACAAGGGAAGTTACTATACTGTACATTGAGATGACGCTTTGGTCAGTAGCTCTTCATTCTCCAAAAGTTTCTTTAGAACCCACAATTCAAATCAACAACGAGCTGCTTCCCATACCACATGGGGAGAGACTACCATCTCTGAAATTATGATTTATAAAACAGGATTGTGCTGTTGACGCTTTGGTCAGTAGAGTAGTTTTTGGAACCCACAATCAAATCCATAACGTGCTCGCTTCCCGTACCACATAGGGAAACAGACATATAAATCTATATATATGACTAGGACAGAAGCAATATTAACGGAAAAATGTCAGAAACCCATGAATCACATCGACAAAGGAACGTAACTAAAGAATACTGGAAAGCGAAAGGAAACCTAACGGGGACATACCTTAGGTGAGGAATTATTTGATTCATGGGTCGTTGGCCTTGTCCTTGATATTATAGAAATTGGAATAGTACATGCAAATTTTTTATTATTTTTTTTGAAACTAATAGTGCATGCAATTAAGACCTTTTACGTGACTAATATGTATATATTATAGAATTGGCCTTGCTAGTTGGGTTTCTATATGAGGAAAGCACTGAATAGAATTACCAACGAAATTATATATACAGAGGTAATTAAAAGTGTTGAAGGGATACGGAAATATGTCATTCACTTGGGAGTGAATGTTCTATTTGGTCCAAAAGTAGTCCATTGGAAATTTGAAACGTAATTGAACAACTGAGTGTTTGGAAGAGTAGATAATTAATCTTCAGATTGCAAATTCACCCAAATTTTATAGGGACTTGCCATTCATTTGTTTTTGTTAGAAATACTAGAGAATTTGTATTGTATTTCTTAATGAAAGAATATACATAAGTGTCTTATATAGGAGGCATAAGTGTGCGGTACAAGTAAAGTGTAGTACAAGTACAAGTGTGCTATACAAGTAAAGCAGTTGGGCCTAAAGCCTATAACAAAACATAATATACATTAACAGCCCCCCTCAAACTCAAGGTGGATGTGAGACCAGCTTGAGGTTGTCAACCAAATCACGAGTGCGACGCTTAGGAAGTGACTTGGTGAAGATATCTGCAAGTTGATCTTTGGAGGAGACGGAGAAAAGCTTGAGAGCACCATGGACAAGATGATACCGGATAAAATGACAATTAATCTCGATGTGTTTAGTCCGTTCATGGAAGACAGCATTGTGAGCAATATGAATGACACTCTGGTTATCACAATAAAGGGGAGTGGCAGAGGATGTGGACACACCTAAATCCGTAAGAAGCCATCGTAGCCAAAGGAGCTTAGATGTGGTATCAGCAAGGGCACGATATTCAGCTTCAGTATTGGAGCGGGCCACAAAGGTTTGTTTCTTACTTCGCCAAGAAATTAAAGAAGAACCAAGGAGAAAGAAATAACTTGTAGTGGATTTGCGGTCAGTGGGATCCTCTGCCCAATCAGCATCAGAGAATGCACGGAGTACAAGAGGAGACTGAGCTGAGTAGAAAAGACCATGGAAGAGAGTGCCCTTCAAGTATTGAAGAATGCGCAGAACAGCAGCATAGTGAGTAGATCGTGGAGTAGACAGATACTGGCTCACCTGATGAACAGCATAGGAGATGTCTGGACGAGTGACTGTGAGATAAACTAGGCTGCCAACTAATCGTCTATAAAGAGAAGGATTAGACAATGGTTTCCCTCCTGTGGGAGTCAGATGCGCATTAAGCTCAACTGGAGTGTCAACAGTCTTGCTATCAGTGAGGCCAGCTTGAGACAATAGTTCAGAAGCATACTTGGCTTGAGTAATATAAAGTCCATCTGTAGAATGAGTGATTTTAAGACCCAAGAAGTAGCTGAGATGTCCAAGATCTTTCATCTCATACTGCTGATTGAGAAAAACATTGAGTTCTTGAATGCCATTAAGGTCATCACCAGTTATGATCATATTATCCACATACAGGAGAAGTAAAATAGTGCCTTTGTCAGTGCGACGAAGAAATAAGGCAGAATCATAATGACTGGCCATGTAACCCAAGCGAGAGATGGTAGAGCTGAATTTGGTAAACCAAGCTCGTAGAGCTTGTTTAAGGCCATAAAGTGCACGTCGAAGGTGACAAACCTTGTTTGATTCAACAGAGAGACCAGAAGGAGGTTGCATGTAAACTTCTTCACTTAAATTTCCATTAAGGAATGCATTTTTGACATCCATCTGAAAAAGGTCCCATTTTCTGGCAGCAGTAATAGCTAAGAGGGCACGAACAGATGAGATACGAGCAACCGGAGCAAAAATCTCTTCATAATCAATCCCATACTCTTGTGTGAAACCTTTTGCAACAAGACGAGTTTTGTAGCGCTCAATGGACCCATCAGAGCGAGTCTTAATCTTATAGATCCACTTACAACCAACCACAGATTTCCCGGGGGGAGAGTCACCAAGTCCCAAGTATGGTTTTTAGATAATGCATCAAGCTCCTCTTTCATTGCAATCTGCCATAAAGGGTCAATGGAAGCCTCACGATAGGTGTGAGGCTCGTGCAGTGTAGCAAGGGCAGTGTAACAATGATAGTCAAGTAAATGTGTAGGAACGGATCTTACCCGAGTTGAGTGACGAGGTGGAATGTCTTGTGCATGATCGTCAGGCGGAGCAGGAGCAGGAGACCCAAGCTCAGGGTTGGGTAGCTCGTCTTCAACCTGTTCATCTTCCACATGTTCATTAAATGGTGAACTAGGAAAGGGATCAAGGATATCTGGTGGTTGGACAGAGAAGTCTACGGGGGAATCAGGAGCAACTACAGTAGGATCAGGAGTAACTACAGGAGGATCAGGAGCAATTACAAAGGGAATATGTGCCTCATCTGGAAAAAGATCTAAGACAGAGGAGGAAGATAGGGAAGCACGGAAGTGAGAGAGCTCGACAAAGGAGCGATGTTCCCAAAATACAACATTGCGGGAGACACGAAGACGATGAGAGACAGGATCATAACACTGATACCCCTTTTGAGTTTCGCCATAGCCAAGAAAACAACAAAGCCTTGATCGAGGCTCAAGTTTGTTATGCTCATGTGGCTGAAGAAGAACAAAACAAGCAGAACCAAAGGAGTGAAGGTGGCGATAATCTGGAGGTGACCCAAAAAGGCGCTCATATGGAGTTTGATTGTGGATAACAGGACTTGGAATGCGATTAATAGCATGAACAACATGAAAAGCAGCTTCGCCCCAAAAAGGAGCAGGAATTTTGGCAGAGAGAAGGAGAGCACGAACAGTGTCAAGAATATGACGAAGTTTTCGTTCGGCTCTACCATTTTGTTGAGAGGTACCTGGACAAGTTAGATGATGAACAGTGCCATAGGAATGCAAAACAGCTTGGAAAGCATATTGAGTGTACTTAAGAGCATTATTAGATCGAAAATTTTTGATACGTTTGGAAAATTGAGTTTCAACCATTTTTGCAAAATTAGAATATACTTGCAATAATTCAGAACGATGTTTCATATGAAAAATCCAGCTATAGTGGGAATAATCATCAACAAAGACAACAAAATATCGAGATCCACCAATACTAGAGACCGGGGAAGGCCTCCAAACATCAGAATGAATAAAGTCAAAGATATCAGTGGATATTGATTCACTAGAATTGAAAGGCAAAGCTGGTTGTTTTCCTAACTAACATGAGACACAATCAAAATTTTCTGTAGACACTGAACCTAACAAACCTCTAGAAGCCAATTGTTGTACCCGATAGGAAGATGCATGACCAAGACGAGCATGCCAAAGTGCAAGGGAAGGAATTGAAGAAACTGCAGCAGCTGCAGCAACAGAAACAAGAGCAACAAGTGGAAGACGAAGGTTGTCCATGGGAAACATATGCCCAACTCTGGGACCGGTCCCAAGTTCCTGTCCCGTCCTCGGATCCTGCACAATACACCAAAAATAATCAAATATAATGAGATAACCCAACTCAGCTAATTGTCCCACAGAAAATAAATTGTAAGAAAGGTCAGGAACATTAAAGACCCTAGGAATCGAAAGGTTGGAAGTCGAAACAGAACCGATATTATGACCAAACATTGTGGAACCATTTGCTATGCGAATATTAAGAGGGTGTGGTGTAGGTTTGAGTTCAGAAAATAAGGACGAGTGAGGTGTCATGTGATTGCAACAAACGGAATCCATAAACCAAGAGGAGGGAGACATACCAGATAAAGCTGAGAGAGAAGAGGAGTAAGATGCATTACCAACCATACGAATGACATTGGCGATGATATTTTTAAGGTCATCCGTGGACATGGTGAAAGTGCGTTCCGAAGACTTAGACTGTGCAGAGATAGGAGCCATTGGTTGGACACTCTTAGTGTTAGCAACAGTAGCAGCAGAAATTGAAACAGCTGATTTGTTGCGACGATAGCAAGTCTCAATACTGTGACCAAAACGTTTGCAAAAATTGCAAAAATGTTTGCTGGATTGTCGACGACAATTATTGCAATAAGAAGAAGACCTGTCCTTATTCTTCATTTAGAAGCAAAATATGCAAAAATAGACTACAAAAATGAAATCTATGCGAAAAACTGGGTAATGAGCACTTGGACTGCAAAAGTCAACTATAGCAAAAAGTCAACGGTCAAAGTCAACCCTCAGTCAAAGTCAACGGTCAAAATCAACGTTAGTAAACGGTCTGGTCAACATCCTGGTCAACGATGACGTTAGCAGATGATATGGCGGATGACGTGGTAGATGACGTCACCTAGGGCTGATGTCAGCAGAGAACCCTGGCGCGTGCAGGCGCGTGTCGACGCGTGACGGTGTGTGGAAGCACGTGGCGGATCCTGGAGGCGCGTGACGGTGCGTGAAGGCACGTGCCAGTGACGCCGAGAATTCTGGTGACGCGTGGAGGCGCGTGGAAGGTCCGATGAAGACGATATTTCACAAAAAGGCAGATCGGAGAGATTACTTTCCGATGGTGTAATCTGTGGTCTGATCGGAGAAGCGGAAGCGGTGGTGGCGGCAAGGCAGTGGTCTTTGATGTACTGAAGTCACAGTGGAGGCAGTGGTGCTGCTCAGAACAACGGCTGCAGATGACACCTAAGAAGACAAGACTGCTTAAGAGCGGCATACCAAAGGATTAGAGCAGTGGCTCTGATACCATGTTAGAAGTACTAGAGGATTTGTATTGTATTTCTTAATGAAAGAATATACATCAGTGTCTTATATAGGAGGTATAAGTGTGCGGTATAAGTAAAGTGTAGTACAAGTATAAGTGTGCTATACAAGTAAAGCAGTTGGGCCTAAAGCCCATAACAAAACATAATATACATTAACAGTTTTACTTATATTTTTAGGGCTTAAAATTTAGGTACAATTTTTTGACTGTAGCACTTTAGGTTTTTTTTAATTAAATTCAAACTCAGCCAACGTCAAGTGGAAATCTCCAACCTTCGACGAGCTGAAGACTAACTTTGATGGGGCAATTTTTGCATATACAAATGCAGTGGGGATCAATGTTGTAATTACGAATTAATGGGAATGGTGAAGTAATGACAGGTTTATCCGAGAAAATATCTCTACCTTTATCGGAGGGGACATTGAAAATGTTGGCAACTAGAAGATCTCTATTTGAAGGTGACTCTCAGTGGCGGCTCCAGGATTTTTTTGGGGAGGAGGTTAGTAAGAAGATGCGTCTTGAGTAAGAGATGAATCTTGCCATCTATATGGTTTTCATATTACAAATTTGTACGTATTAGCAATAGAATAAAAAATAAACTATAGGTTCATTTGATATTTTTTTTCTTAATACAATGAATATATTAATTATTGTTGCCAAGTGAATTTTAATTATTATAGCTTAAAATACTTTTATCTATTAGTTTAGGACAATTATATGTTTACATTGTACTATCAATGTAGTATTTACATTGTAGACAATTATATTGTACACATTTGTTTAGAAATAAGAATCAATGTAAAATTTACATTGTAGATAATTATACTGTACATATTTGCAAAAAATATACAATATTGTATACATTTGTTTAGAAACAATGTAAATCTTACATTGAAAATACAACGTAAACTATGAATTTTTTATTAGTTTATTTCAAATTTGTTGTTGGGCTTACAATTCCCCCATATTTTAGATAAAATTGGTTTGTTGTTGGGCTTTTTTTTTGTGTGTTTAAAAATACCAAAATATTGTTAAGATGATCATATTTAAGCTTATTTCAAGTGGGTTTTAAAAAAAAAAATTAGAGTCAAGATGTTCAATTTTTTATTTTAGCATGGTCAACTATATATATATATTGCCAGCTCAAGGGGTTCATTTGACTATACATGGTGTAGCCCATGGTGACTATGAAGTTGTTGTTAAGGCCCTTTTGTGTGAGGTGACTCTTTAGTCTTCTCTCTCGCCCATAGGACATCTTGTTAAAGAAACTAAGTCTATAAATTGTGGGTCCGTTACGAACTCATTCCTTCTCTTGTATTAAGAGGTAGGCCAATGCTAGTATCCATGCTTTAACAAGGAGAGCTAGACTTTTTTTTCCTTTGTTAGTTTGGGTAGAATATGTTCCGTTAGACATTTTACATTTTCTTGTTGATAACTTTATTTGAAGGTAATTATACTTGTAACATTGCCTAGACCATGCGGTGGTAACTCTATATATATGTCTCAAATTGAGTTTAATCGCGTATCCAAACACTGCCCAACTTTCACAAAATTATTCATAGAACATATCAGATACTTTGGAAAGGGCAAATTCTTTGGTGGGAGAAATTTTGGAGTGCGCATCAAGATTGGGAATACAAATGGAATTAGAAAGTCGCAAAGTAGCCAATTGAGCCGCTAAAGGAGACCGAGTAGCGATCGAAAAATGTAAACGACGTTCTTATTGTCAATCAAGAAAATTCGAGCCCCACTGCCAAGACCTTGATGAAATTCGATTGCGGGTCTTCTACTTCATGGACCCGTGACAATAATGAATTCTTATAAACTAGATCTTCTACTCTCTTTTTTGTTTTTTTGTTGAGAAAATTAGACCCTCTACTGTTCCAATACTTCCAATAGTGCTTGGTTGATTACTCAGACTGGTCGGTGGACTATTGAGTGAATCCACTTGCGATTTTTTTATTTTTTAATAAAGAACCACGAAGGTATATGAAAATGAGAGGCGTATGGGGGTAGATGAGCAAATAGGAAGAAGTCGCAATCAAAGATATGGTACCAAGTACCAACCAAGAACTTTTTAAAATCTTTTGAACTTTTTCTCAAGGGGGGAAGATAGAAATATACGAGACTGCTGCCTAGCTTGACGACAAACTAGCCTTAATTTCCATCTCAGTTTCAATTCTATTTTGCATTTGCGAGGTTGAGAAAGTATATATACCGAATTTGCAATTCCCTATTTTGTTGGCCATGACAGTTGGGTCCTTCAACAAGCCATCAGGAACTAGTCAAACTATCTTACTGCTTCATAAGGGAAATAAATAATACTAATAATAAGTGAAAATTATAACTGATAATTATAACTGACACTTTTGCAGGGAGAAGTTTCCTGATTATGTATAGTACTGTTAGAAAAAATGGGTTTTGCAAGTATTTGGATGGCTAGCTTGAGCCAAAATTATAGTGGACTCACACATCTTGTGAGGTGGATCCAAGTTGGGAGGTATTCTCCTTCGTGAGGAGATTAATATAATGTGATGTAACCACTCATCTAAAACAAAAAAAATATTAAAGAATGAATGAGAAATTGATTCCTAAATGGTTTTTGCAAATATTTGGGTGGCTATTTTTGAGCTAAAATTGAAGTGGACTCGCACATCTTTTGAAGCAGATCCAAGTTGGAAGATTCTCCTCCGTGAGGAGATTAACATGATGTTATGTGATCACTTGTCTAAAACAACAAAACTATTAAAGAGTGAATGAGAAACTAACTCCTAAATGGTTTTTGCGAGTATTTGGATGGCTATTTTTGAGCCAAAATCAAAATGGACTAACACTTCCTTTGAGGTGGATCCGAGTTGGGAGGTATTCTCCTCCTTGAGGAGATTAACATCATGTGATGTGATCATTTGTCTAAAACGGAAAAACTATTAAAGAGTAAATGAGAAATTGACTCTTAAATAGTTATTGTAAGTATTTTGGTGGCTATTTTTGAGCCAAAATTATAGTGGACTCGCAAATCCTTTGAGGCGGATTCAAGTTGGGAGGTATTCTCCTCTGTGAGGAGATTAGTATCATGTGATATGATTACTCGTCTAAAGCATCAAAACTATTAAAGAGTGAATGAAAAATTGTATTTTAAATAGTTTTAGCAAGTATTTTGGATGGCTGACTTTGAGCCAAAATTAAAGTGGACTTACACATCTTTTGAGGCGTATCTAAGTTGGGAGAAATTCTCTTCCATGAAGAGTTAACATAATGTGATGTGACAATTCATCTAAAACAGTAAAATTATTAAAAAGTGAATGAGAAACCGACTCCTAAAATGCCTGTTGAACATAGTTTAAATTAGTGATGAGTTTATACATAAACTTGACTATTGGGTTGAGCCCCAAGGGGCACTCCACTTTAGTGGAAGGGAAAGACATAACTAATGAACCTTCCACCGCAAATGTATGTGTTTTGCCTCACTGAGTTGAGGTAAGCTGGACTTGGTTGGCGTGGGCACGAGTGCGCGTGTCAGTGGGTTGGGCGAAGTCCTTCTAGTATTAACTTATATTTTTTATTTAATTTGTGCATTTCTATTTGGGTTGTCCGAAACACAACGGAACAATAGTCGGATTGCTATTGCACATTTTTTGAATAAGTGCAAGTGTGTCTATAAATAAGATTTCTTTATCTCATTTTAGTAATTTAAAAAAATAAGTTTTAAAAGGTTTTTTAAGGTTTTTTTTTTGTTTTGGGCACAGTCATTTATAAAGAGGAAGGAATAATTTTATTCGCTTTGCATGGAAATTATTGTGCTTCTTTTGTGTGTCGTTAATCATTGTATTCTAAGAGGAAAACACCCATATATAAGTCTCAAAAGCACCAATAAAGATAGTGTGAGAGATGAAATCTGTTTCAAGGAATTAGTGTCAAACACTAATCTTGATTAAATTTGCATTGATCATTCTGCATTCATCTGGTTTGTAAGTATATTTAATAATTCATATATATATATACACACACACGTGCATTAGATAAATATTGTTTTGCTTGTTCTTGTTCATGTAAATATGTAATCACAACAGTTATTATTTTGTGCAATATTTCCAACTTTTAGCTCAAGACTCCTCTCCTCCTCTTGCAGGTAGCAATGTTATTGGTAAGCGAGGGTTTAGCATCATCAATATGCATGTCAATCGTCAACGCCATTGTTTGCTTCTAAGAAAAGGCAACGAGTGGAATAATATTAATAATACATATCTTAATGTTGGGTATATTATTGAATGCCAAAAATGACCTATTATCTACAATTTTAGGTACAATTCAAATCCAATATATTATATAATATCTATTATCGGAGTTATAAATGTCTCAATAATTTTAACAGTACTGAATAGACCTATCACTATGCCATATCTTCTATTATAGATTCTTAGGACTCCTTTGTCTTTCAATCAAACGCAATAAGACACAAATCATATCTAGATGATACAGAAAAGTACGTCAAATTAAAGGAAAACCATATATATATATTTATATATATATTTATATATATATATATATATAAATGAATACAATTACTCCCAAGTCCCAACATAGATCGAGGGACTGTAGGACAATAAATTTACAATTTAAGGGGTGGGGGGAGGAAGAGGAATATGTGGTCCTAGGATCTTGTCTTGTGTACTTCATTTTCTTTGTCTTCCTTTCTGTTCATGTGAGCTTACATAATAATGCCAAAATAACTTACATTAAGCCGTCGGAAAATCCAAGAACTCAATCACGTCGTCTCTTCTTGCTTTTTTTTTTTTTTTGTATGTCCACCATGAAAGGCTATGGCTGAGACTGAAGGAAGGGTCTGTTTTTATCGTTTAATCATGCATGGGCTCTTTGTCTTTTATTAACTATATGAAAGTGTAGTGTCGGACTCTGATTGGTAAGCCTTTTGGAAAATCAACGAAGGGGAAGGCAAAAGCTTGATCCATATCGGCTAATTCCCAGTGGTAGTTGAGGACTAGATGGTGGATGAAAACTGCCATTTCTAGTTTTGCTAATTCTGATCCGGTGCAGAGTCGCGGTCCGCCCCCAAATGGCAAGAAGTTATTACTACTTGTCATGCTAGGGCAACCAGATGATGAAGATCCCTGCGTCGCATTATTCTGCTCAATATCACAAGGACGGAGATGATCCATAGAAAAATGTTAAAGCTACTATCAACTTTATTACACAATGTTTACAAATAAATTTAATAATGAATGAGATTTGTGAACTTCAACAGCGAAACAAATGAATGTTTGAACAATTTTTTATCATAATATTTAAACAATAATCTTAGTTTATAGAAGATGAGTCTAACATTCATCGATAAGTTTAGAAATATGACATTATTTTACGACTCCAAGCATGATTTGTTTTTATTGGAGAATAATAAATGTAGTGTTAGTGATAGGTGAAATTATCTAAGTGAAATGAAATTATTTCAATCATTACATGCCATGTCAACATAAATAGAAGACTGATTATCAAAGAGAGAAAAAAAGAAAATCTTTCTAGCAACGACTCTGACAAAGATTAATAACTTTCAATCTCTACCACTATGTTTTATGGTCCTTTTCAGACAAATTTTCTTAATTGTCTCTTTTTTCTATGTCCTAAATTTTCCTAGTTGGATCACTCTATACGAGAGAGTTTCTGTTTAAGTTTGAACCCAATAATTATATCTACTATTCGCTTTCTTTATTGTATCACTATACAGTACTCCACTAGCTAGACACTTGTGCCTACACTCACAAGGAGGGTACACGGGTTACACAGGACCCTGCTGAATAGGAACTAGTTAATAAAAAACCGAACGACACAAGTTCAGGACACTATTGATCAAAGACTCGTTCGAGATAGGGTTCAGCTTACGAATTACGTTGACAGAATAGATAGGTACCAAATTTACTTCCGCATATCCAATATAGTAAACAAGAGGCTGTCTTTTTCCCTCAAGAGTTGACACTTAACACTATAAAACACAAGCTTTGTCACTCTCTAGATTGAAAAGATGATACTAATTGAGGAAAATATATATGGACATTTGACAAGTTATACTTGGTTCAAATATGGAAAAATGCCTTTCTAACTATTACAATAAAAGAAAAGAGAGAAATGCTAAAAAGTTTATAGTAATTCTAACACCCTTCTCAAAAAATTGTGGTATTCTATAAATGAAGATGAGGTTAACAACTTTGAGAATAATAATTTGCCAGGCTCATCTTATGGGCATTTCATCATTGTCGCACTATATATATTTATAATTAATATTATCCTTATTAATTTGCAGAGTTCCATGCTCTTCTCCATCTTTAATTAGCTTTTATGCTTTAGAAAGTAAGGGCTTGTTTAGTTCTATTTTCATGATTAGTAATTTAAAAGATATCAATTTCATATGCTATAAAAATAAATTGCTTTAAAAAAAAATAATGAATATTTTTTTTTCCTTCAATTCTTTACAAGATGACTTAGATGAATATTTATGTATATTTATAGTCATATGAATTGTCTAGATAACATAATAAATTATCTAAACAAAATGCATATGAATGACAATTTAAACTGTCACATAATAGATCAGAGAAAAATAACCACATAATGAATTGGAAAAGATTTCTTTGACTCATTTGAACCATTGCATAATAATTTTTTGAAAACACATTCACTTATGTGATTTACCAAACTACATGGTTCTATTGTTTATATATATATATATACACACATACCAAACAAACGCTAAAATATCTCCAACCAAGTTTTCTCCTTTTCCCTTTATCTTTTTTAGAATTTGGTTAGGACCAGTTTGTGAAATGGCCCACAGGGAAAAGCACTCATGCACGTGCATGTGAGAACCCCACATCCACATGGGCTTTAATCATGTCAAACCCCAGGGCCCCCCCACACGCACGCAGACCAGAGAGGGAGAGAGAGAGATGATCACAACTTGTGAGGCCAGTAGCCGTACAGTGTGAAACATTGGTTCATTGATCATGACAGTTCATCAGGAAGGAAATCCGTGAGATCGTAGCATGCCTTTGTAACTATCTTAATGCCTTATCCTAAATGCAAACAGATATGAACGGCTTTTATAGAATGTTACAATACCCTTTTCTTCTCCTATTCCATTCTATTATTCTTCTACTCATAAACGGTACTAGAGTCTATTTGGTTTAGTTTTATTCTCCTTCATCATTCAATAATAAGAAGATTTTAGGGAAATGTGGTTAGTTAAGGATGAATTGACAACATGACTAAAAATACTACTTAAGTGACAAGTGGAACTCAAAAAATTAACTCCATTAGTTCTACACCCTATAAAGTTGGTCGAAAGTTAATTCTATTGACTTTATCCTATAAAGTTGGTCGAAAGTTAACTCTATTAGTTCTACCCTATAAAGTTGGTCAAAAATTAACTCTATTAACTCTATTTAAGTGCCTGTTAACCTTTTCCTATTTATGGAATCAATGAACTTTGAATTTACTCTCTTTTTTAATGTTAAATGTGTAAGTATTTAATGAACTTTATCTGTTGGAATTTGACCAAATAATATAATAGACATAACCGTAATGAAGTTTACAACAGTTGAGGACCAGTGTTGGATTCTCTGTTATCATTGTCAAGCTAACCAAAATAACAAAACGGGAAACAAAACTAAATCTACTTAATTAATTTTGACAGCAATCCACCATCCTTAGACATTAATAAATTGGCAGAGAATCAAATTATCAAAAGTGGGTCTACAACCAATCATCCAATTCTTGCCAGAGAGAGCCACAGCAATAAACCAATGAAAGTGCCTGGGGGACCTCTGCTTAATCAAAACCTATTCAGCTTTTGTTTCCCTCTATTCTATTTTAATAATTTTTTTTTTACCAAATTATAGTAGTAGTAATAAAAAAATGATGTTCATTATGGAAGGCATGCTGTCAAAGGCTCTCAGTAGTCAGTACTGACCTGCCATCTCCATGGATTGAATTGTTGAGGCTGGTCAAAAAGTAAAGGATCCAAATGCACGGCTGATATCACCGGAAGCACTTTCCATCCACATGGAATGTCATAACCTTTCAAACAGAATGATAAAAACATTTTTTAAAACTCGAAAAAAGAAAAATTCAAACCGGGTCAGATTCCGGCAATCATTCATTGAAAACACTAATTTTATGTGACTAGTCCTACCTCTATACCGAACATCTTTTAATGCCTTTCTGTGGAGAAACCTGACTACATTACCAAGCCTCAGTGTCTCACTAATAACCTTCACGAGACACAAAATATATATATAATTTTTTAATAGATAATTTCATTTGTAAGTTCCAATAATTTTAGTTCAATATTATTTAAATACTTCTGAGAAAGCTTACACATTGTGTGAATTCCATTTTCTTGTAGTCATCCCAATTCAATTCAATTTCTCCTAATTGCTTCTTGGCACTTGCAATTTCATGGTGCTCTTCCTGAATTCACACACAAAAAAAGACTTTAAAACTGATACCATAAAACTTAAAAAGAAATGCCTCCAAGAAGGTATGTACTTACTCTTAGTTGTTGAATAGCATTAGGACAACCTTGCAAGAAGTATATAGCTAAAGCTATGGCTACTGATGAAGTTTCATGGCCAGCAAAGAGTAAACTCAGAATCAAGTCAAGAATTTGTTCAGTGGAAAGATTAGAATGCTTCAAGACCCATCCAAGAAGATCATCATCATCCAAAGTTTCTCTCCCCTCCCTCATTTTCTTTATTCTATCTTCCATTTTGTGCTCAATAAACTTCAGGATAGTTGATCGAGACTGTGAAGCAGGCAGAGTATATATCAAACAAGAAGAAGCTAGTGAAAAAACCAAGACTTTTTATTAAATTAAACATTCAGAATTATAGTTCAATGGGCTAAAATTGACAATTACCTGTAAGGCCCTTCTATATGCAGTCCCAGGAAAATTCAAAGGAGCAGACACCACTCCTTTCATAAAGGTAACATATTCTTTCTTAAGCTGCTCAGTTTCAGGAACTCCAGGATCCATGCTCATGATATGTTTTGCCATTAAATTGAAGGTAAACTGCAATTCTTGTTAATAAGCGAAGCTGACCCAATTAATAAATTTGTCTTTTTGAATACAACAACATACTACTTTTAAATTTTTTTTACCTTCTTGGCTTCATCTTGGGCTGAAAATACAGAATTCTCTTTCCAGGAGCTGAGTACAAACAAGGTATGCTTCTCCACCTCTCTCAATAGATGGGTTCTAAGCCTGGCATGGCTCAAGAAGTTGAGAGAGATACTCCTCATGTCTCTATGCATGTCTCCAACTAATACCAACATAGACCATTTTCCTAGAATTCCACCTATGCTTCTAGGATAGCTGCATTCAAATAATCTTCCTTCGTTTTGTAAGATGAATCTATTTAGCCCAGCATCTGCCGAAACTATTGTTGGCTCTCCAAACAAGTTGGACTTATAAATTTTTCCATACCTGCAGAATGAGTAAGAGTTTTAGCTTTTTAAGATTTTGTATAGAACAGAACATGGGACTTCGGTTTGGAAGTCTTTGTTTTGTTGATGTGTGTGATTTTACCTTGATATGTGTTGCTCCATGAAGTTGCCAATTGAAGTAGCAGAGTAAGGCTTAAGATAGCCAATAGTTTCACCAAGAAAAGGCCAGCCCGTGTTGCCTGGTGGGAGATTGAGTCTGCTTTTCTTTCGTTTGACGAGAATGAAGATCAGAAGTAGAGCTAGGATGGACGGAAGAGAACAAACAATTAGCTCTGAGTCAGGCATGGAGACTGACTCACTCAATCTCTCTGTGTGTGAGTGTGCTTGTGTGGAATTTGCTTAGCTGATTCTAAGCAATTTGAATCAGATATCTCTGCTTCTTTTGAAGTTCTACGTTTGCTGGAACTGGACTTTCTTTTCATTCAGGAGTTTTAAAAGTCACTCAGGCAGGTGTTTTTTTTTTTAGTGCAACCAAACTTCATGAAAGCTTTGAAGCCAATAGGCTGCTTTTATAAGCTTCTCTTCAGTCTTTAAGCGATATTAGCGGAAAGGAGCATGGAAATTGGCTTTACACTTGGAAACGCTACTCTCTAATAATATTATGCATTTGTTTAATCTTAGAATTTGTTTTGCTCATGATTCATGAGTAACTTTTCCATAGCCACAGTTTGATCTAACTTTTTGCCAATATAATCCTATATTTTGTGATAGCACGACATGCAAAAAGTAGTAGAAGTAATAAGTTCTTCAAAAAAAAGGAATTAGAAGTAATAGAGGTATCCTATTAGTTTTATTTATGTGATTGCATTTCTGCTTTGGTAAACAACGATCAACATCATATATTATGGATGGTGAAGTCATGAGTGATTGCATAACATAATGCTGTCTTGGTAATTATTATGAAATATAATTCACCGTGCGCAAGCACTTCAATAAGGATGGATTTGGGCTATAATTCCCTGTCGAAATTGACTGAACATATCTCATTTCTACGCAACAGTTATGAGATAGTGAAAGCCTTGATATTAACTTGTCGTGAGTATAGTTAATTATAATGATTTTATGTGAACATAAAATTATGTGATTTGGCTGTAGGCATACTGTTAAAATTGATCTTGAAATAAAAGAAGATCAATTTTATTGATCCGAATGGAACAATTACAAGGCTCTGGTACTTCTATCTCTATTAACTATATAAAAAGCGGCTATGCTGCTACGATGTTTACGTACTATTCATATTACTTTTTTTAGTGTTCATCTACAGTGAAAATTTGGTGAGGCACTTTGTCTTTTTTTTTTTTAAGTTTCGAACCGTAGCTACAGTATCAGGTGGCACTGTAGCTACAGTAGTTACATTTTTTTTTTGTCTTCCGTATGTATTATATATATATATATATATATATATATATATATATATATATATATTGTTATATTGACACAACAAATTTTACAATATTTTTACCATTATTGAAGTGTCAATTTCTTTTAAGTCAAAATAAAATAATAAAATATGAAACTGTGACTAACCACAACTGAAAATAAATATTTTATGAAAATGTTGTGACACTTGTTAGGTGAATGTGTAAAAACTATAGTACTTTTGGTTTGTTCAATATGTACTTTTTTTTTTTCAATCATCGATTTGGGCTCTATTTTCTTATATATCTATTTCTATTAACTATATAAAAAGCAGCTATGTCGTTACAGTGTTTTGTCACTGTTCATACAACGTTTTCTACTGTTCATCTACAGTGCAATTTTGGTGAGCCACTTTGTCCTTCTATTTTTTTTATTTTTTTTTCTTTTCGGTCTTCCGTTTGTACTTATATATATATATATATATATATATATATATATATATATATATATATATATATTTTTTTTTTTTTTTTTTTTATACTGACACAATAAATTTCACAATATTTTCACAATTATTAAAGTATCAATTTCTTATAAGTCAAAATAAAATAATAAAATATGAAACTGTGACCAATTACAACAAAAATAAATATTTTGTGAAAATATTGTGACACTTGTTAGGTGAATGTGTAAAAACTACAGTACTTTTGGTTTGTTCAATATGTATTTTTTTTTTCAATCATAGATTTGTGCTCTTTTTTCTTATATATAAATGCGCGTATAGTGTTTTTGTGCTGTACATCTACAGTGCCATTTTGTTAAGCCACTTTATTTGTTTGTTTTTTGTTATTGTTGTTGTTGTTTTTTTTTTTTTTTTAAAGTTTTGAACCGTAGCTATAGTACCAAGTTGGTTTAATCAACTTTGTTGAGCCAAAATTCACTATTCCACATACAATTTTTTTGGATTGACTTTTTGTATATTTTTTTCTTTACACACTATTTTAAGTAAAAAAACATAGTTTTGCACACAAAAACAAAAACAAAAACTTAGGAAAAAAACATTTTTCATTCTTTATGTTTGGGGTAGTTTACAATTCTTCCTTAAACTTTAAAATCATGCAATTTTTCCCTTAGTATTTTGGAAAAGAGCAAATATATCATATTGTTATTCTCTCAATTAAACTCTAATGAAAACTTATGATTCTTAAAATATTTTATTGTGTAATGTCTAAATTACTCATGCTAAATTTTAACATCCTAAAAATTTTCTTTACGTATTTTGAGTTTTAAATTATAAAAATTCTTAGAAAGTTAGAATGATGATATTTAATGACACAAGCCTTTTCTTATCTTTTTTTTTTTTTTTTTTTTAATTTCTTAGCAAAACTCAGTTGTTTATTGTTGAAAGATGATAATATTCGTTATCATTCTTAGAAGCTTTTAGAGAATAGATATATTATCTTTAGCAAGTAGGTACTAAAAAATTATTATAGTTAAATAAATATTTATATGTTAAATAGCTACCCTAACTTTGTGGTTGATCAAAATTATTAAACGAATGAGATTAACTTTTTATGACATAATTATCAAAATTCTTAAAATTAATGTCTCTTTTGATTAATGTAAATCTCTATATATTTTAAAAATCAAATGATTCATATCTTTGTTTTGTAATACAAATAAAATCTAGAATTGACCTTAATTACTACAGTACTTTTTTTTCCACGGCAAGCACGTGAGCACGTGCCTTGCATGTGCTGCCCTAACTAGTATATGCTAAAATAGAGTATGAAAAGTTGCAAAACTAACTAACAAGAGCATTCACAACAATGCTCTTAAAATAACTTTTTAGTTATTTTATAGCTCCAAACACACAAAAACACCCCACAACAATGTTGCTAAACTTAAAATATTTACCAACTTTCTACAGTGAGAACATTTACAGCAAAACATCTAAAAAATTTAGCTTTTAGTAACTTAAAATACAGTTATCATGACTTTTGAGTGGGGTTGTGTTGTGCCTTTGTATTAAAACCCATTTCCCTCTCCCTTGTGTGTGTGTGTGTTTGTTTCTCAAAAAAAAAGAAAAAAAATGGGTAATTGTCCCACATTGCCTAAGAGAGTATGTTGTGTATAGTATAACTTACCCCACCCTCCCTTAAAAGTTACCATCATAGTTATCAAAACGTAATCGTATCGTGAATCGATTCTTAATTTTTCAGTATCGTGTATTGTAAGATACACAAACACTTAATAAAATTTATAAAAAATTATAAATATACATATATAAAGGGTATATTCATTATAAATTTTGAATATATTCAACTAATGACTAATTTATTCATCATTTATGTAATAATATTTAACAAGCTAACTAAATAAATCAAACTAGCATGTGTTTATAACATACACATTCAAATTACTTAAATTCAAAAGTGATAATATATTACAAATGACCCAAAAATAATAATTTATTTTCATCATATTCATCAAATTGCCTAATCAACCCCATCTAAGTCAACGCTATCATCATGTTTATAATTTTGCAAATTTATTTCTTTATTAAAATTTTCTTCATCGTTATTTGTCATTAACATTTACTATCTCTTCTTGTTCTTTTTATTTTAATAATTTTTTTTATAAATTATTTTTGGCATTCTAGTTTCTTGGACTTATAACAATAATGATAAAAATAAATTTTTTTTAATATTAAAGTAAAAGGTAAGTGCGTACTGTGTAGTCCAATTGTAGGAGAGGGAAAAAAACTTATAAATATGTTATTTTAGTAGGCTAAATTAAGTAAACTAATAAATTTTTTGCTAAAAACAAGTCTAACAACTTGTTAGATTCAAATAAAAGTATAAATTTTAACCAAAAAAAATCTCATTTTAAAGCATTTGTCTATGTATCGTATGATACATAGGATTTTACAATATGATACGATTCATATGATACACACACTCTATTGTACGATTCATGAGCACTTATGATACGCTGATACAATACAAAACTTTTTCCACATGATACGATACGTATCGCGTATCGTACGATACTGACAACTATGGTTACCATAACTTTTGAGTGGAGTTGTGATGTGCCTTTGTGTTAGAACCTATTTCCCTCTCCCTTGTATGTGTGTGTGTGTGTGTGTTTGTTTCTCCAAAAAAAAAAAAAAATACTACTTTATTTATTTTAACACTCCACTTTATAATACACCCAACATCAAATATTTTATTTTAACATTCAACACATTAAAATAATATATTCAACATAATAAACAACAACCAAAACAATTGGCACATTAAAATAGGGTTTTTTAACAGCCCACATTAAATTTTTTATTTTTTTTTTAGTTTAAGCTATAGTGAGTTGTTATCTCTAGTAGCTCAAAGTTAAAATATTTTTGAATATAACTTCTTCGCTGTAGAAACAATTTTAGAAAATTGGTTGGTAAATTTGATTTTTTAGTCAATTTAGCAACTTCATTGGGGATGCTCTTTCTTCTCTCATTATTAAATTACTCTCTCTCTCTCTCTCAAGTCTATCCATGTGTAGTGTTTATTATATTTATTTTATGGATCATATTAACGGGTGTCCTTAAGGCAATGGTGAATAATCCATTTTAAAAAAATGTTTTGACACCACTTTTATGGAAAATAAAAAAAAGTTGTTAAAACATTAATTGTTTTTTTTCTTTTCCTATAAAAACTTTCTTAAAATGGTTTGTTAACAATTGCTCTAAGGGCATCCATTAACATTTCCCTTATTTTACTCGTTTGTTTATATTATTTTAATGTGTTGTTTGTTAAAATAAAACCTTTGATATTGGGTGTATTGTAAAGTTTTTTTTTTTTTTTTTTTAAGTTAATAGTAATACGTATTATAACACACACGAAAATAGTAATACTAATGTTTTAAATTGGGTTTATAATACATTACATAATTAGAGTACAACTAAAAAAAGGGTCTAACTTTTGTAGTTATAGATTGAGGTTATAAACAGCGGAACACAGGGCCTAACTTTTGTAATTGTAGATTGTGGTTATAAATAGCGGACACTAGACACACACAACCAATGTGGGATAAATATCTCTATTTAATTTTTTTTAGTAAACAATGTTTTAAACCGAGTTTATAATACATTATATAACCAGAGTACAACTATAAAAAAGAACTAACTTTTATAATTGTAAACTGGAGTTATAGACAACAGATATTAGACACACACAACCAACGTGGGATAAACATTCCAAAATTTTTTTTTGAGTAAACAGTAATACTTATTAAAATACATCCCTTCTTTTTTTTTTTTTTTGTTGAGTAAACAGTTATATGTATTGTAAAATGAGTTATTAAAATAGATAAAGTAGATTTTTGAATTGCTAAAAACTATATTTTTTGACAACCTTGCTATGAAACCAACTCAAAACTAACAGAACTGACTTTAATAAGTAATAACATAAATTTAATTAGCCTAATTAACACCAACACAACAATAACAAATCAGCGAAGGTCGTGTGTAAGCCACTTAAGTATGCATGTGCTGCTCACTCGACTCAATTAATGGATGTTTTGTAGCTTTAATGTTTTGAAGAGGGCCGCTAGGTGTAGCTCGAGTTTAGCCTTCATGAGACGACATGTTGAGTACATGTCCTAATAAGCGACTTTTGTTCTGTATCTCCTTAATTTTGACTTGCGTTTTAACATTTCCCACCAAGATGACAAGCGCGGTAAAAACCTCCTCATCTTGTTGCAAAGGATATCATATGTTTATTAATCAGCCCATCTTAGTTCTTACATGCGAGTTTTAAAAACATAGGAGGCTAGAGCTTTAGTAAACACATCTACAACTTGATGATAGCTAAGTTCCGAATGATACCCTAGCCTTATCAAAAGTTAAGTGACAATCAATTTCTATATGCTTCGTACACTTGTACCCATTTAAAGATTTTCAAATATCAGGGCATACAGCCCAATCTGCATCACAAAAAGCCTTAGGATTTAGTGTGGAGGTACATAGGAGAATAGACCTTAGCTTGGAGCCCCTTTAACATATTGCTGTTGATACCGTATTTTGTCTGGTCTTGAATAGCACGCTAGAACACAAGTTTAAGCCCTAAAAAGCCAAAATCGTGTCTTTAAACATTAAAAAAAAAAAAAAAAAGTGTGAGAAACTGCGCCCTCGGCCCGATTTTCTGGGTGTTAGGCCAAACCCACGTGAATGGGTGGAGTTGTGTTATTGCCTCTTGAAATGGAGGTTCGACTGATTTTATTTTCCCCTTTAGATTAAGTGTTTTACAATGGAGTTGCCACTTATTTAATTATTGGAATAAATAAGAAAACCAAAATTGAAAAATTCCTCATTTTATTAATTTGTAATTGAATTTATATTGATCATAGGAAAATTACATGGCTTTGGTCCTAGATACAATCTAAGATAAAGTACATGGCTTTGTTTCCTAGTTATAATCTAAAAATCGAAAATTAAATGGATAAGCATTTGATCTACTAACCCTTGATCTAAGCTCGGAGGCTATGTTACAAGGTGGGAAGGTGTTAGGCACTTACCTTGTTCAATGAAACCAGTTTTCTAGACTATGGTGGCCAACATTCATATTATATCATCCAATATGTTAATCAATTTACATGTTGAATTTAATGTGTGTGCATGTGATAAATCCTAATTCAATTTATTAAGCATTGCATTTGGATTGAAAAATAAAGTCTAGTGAATGTGTGTGGATGACGATAACCTAGATTCAAGAATTTGAAAGAATTATTAAACAAACATGTTTTTCATATTTTGATGTAGATTTAAGATTAAAACTAGTGATATGCATGAACATGTGAAGAACAACCAAGAACATGTGAAGAACACATAAGAACAATTAAGAACATTCAAACATATTCAATGGAATTTAAATAATTACTACCATGCTTTAATCTTACATTCTCATTATGACAACATAAACAAACAGTTAAGGAAGATGATTATACCTTCAGACAAGATCCATATGGTGGAGGAGGAGACTTTTGATGGAGGTAAACCTAGATTCAAGAATTTGAAAGAATTATTAAACAAATATGTTTTTCATATTTTGATGTAGATTTAAGATTAAAACTAGTGATATGCATGAACATGTGATGAACAACCAAGAACATGTGAAGAACACATAAGAACAATTAAGAACATTCAAACATATTTAATGGAATTTAAATAATTACTACCATACTTTAATCTTACATTCTCATTATGACAATATAAACAAACAGTTAGGGAAGATGATTATACCTTCATACAATATCCATATGGTGGAGGAGAAGAGACTCTTGATGGAGGTAAAGAAGAGCTAGGAAAGGGAGAGTGAGTCTCACTTAATACCTTGAGTCTCAGGAAGACCAAGATATGATAAGATTACTCAACTTCACTAGAACTCAAGAGAAGAGAAGATATGAGGTTTTTTTTTTTTTTTTTGGTCTTGGAATGAAGGAGATGGGGGGTTTATATAGTAGTGGTTGAGGAAATATGAATGGAAGGCCATTTAATAAGGGTTGACAAAGAATCATGAACCTAGACTTCATTTTAACCTTTGGGAAAATCTAGGGCATTAAATGGAAAGATTGGTGAGAGTGAGGAGCAAACCAAAATTCGATTTTCCCATAGCTGCTATAACAACCTGTAGAACCAACTTCGAAAAATCATATTTGATTCAATTCTGATCGAAATTGTCTTGTTCTTGTGCTCAAATTGAAGCCCCAGATGTCTAGTTTATGAGAAAATTAACCTCATTCACAGATTCAATATATTCTGAGAGATATCAACGAAATGGTGAGTAGAGGTCATTTGTTAGAAAACAATTTCAACACAATTAGCATTAATAGGTCCCAAATTAGTTTCCAATTAACACTAATAGGCTCCAATCACTCCCATTTCAGACCTAATTAGTTCCAAATTGACCCTAATTAAAAGATAATTGCACAAATTACTCATTGAATGATTAATGTTTAATTATCTAGTTAATTAGGTGTGTGCAACCCTACTATAAAATATAGTTCTACCCAATCAAATTATTACATATCATCGATCTCAAATTGATTATACTTATAACCAATTGAAATCAATTATTCATAATCACATATAGTCGGACTCAATTTGTAATAGTACATCTCAGCCATTAAAACTTAATTTAATGATAACTTTCAATCTGGTGGTCCGATTAAGGTTTATGACCAGTCGATTTGATCGTTACAACATCAAGATCATTTTGGAAAATTGAGATTAAGGATCTAGTGACCATAATCAATATGCATATTTCCAAGGTGAAGTTACCATTTTACCCTCCATATGAGATTAAATGCGGGTCGCAAAATGGGGTGTCAACAAAATGGAATAACATGAAAAAAAAAATTCTATTTAACCTGATCAGATGTTGGATAAAACACTTTGGTAGTCCAAGAGTTCAAAATCAAAAATTTGCTATTTTGAGCTTAAGTTTGACCAATGTTGACTAACCCTAACAAGGACTAGTAAAAATGTTGAACAAAGATATGATTTTCTGATTGAGATAAAAATTTTCCCATCTTAAATATCATAAAACTCCATCTAAAATGATAGTGTATAGGCCAAAATTGGAGTTAAAATGGATGAAATATCATCAAAACATCAAAACCTTGATTAAAAATACTACTTCATTATTTTTCACATTAAAAGACTATTTTGGGGACAATTTCGTACAATCAACTGTACAAATCCAGCAACAAAAAGTGCAAATGGCCTAGACCACATTAATTTATGATGGATTAGCTACTCTACAAAAAAAAGGCCTTAACGATATCTCTTCAGGATGAGGAGGAATTAATTTTCCAAGAAACATGCTACACAAATTTTTACACTGCATCATCTACCTTCTAGGCTCGATATCTCATCAACCGTAGCTCCAAATTGCATGAGTCTAGAACCTATGGAAACTAGGCATCCATAAATTTTCGAGATATCAAGTTTGAAGAAATTCAAGCAACAAAACCAGAATTTATGGCAGAATAAAAAACAGCCCACAATGCGAACAACAAAGGTACAAGAGTATTGATGATCTTGGGGGTTGGAAGGTCCTCTACTATTGCAATAATACATTTTCCATGTTAGTAGTAGCTCCAAATAATAAGTTCCTCCATAAATACATCATCATTGAAAGAAGCTTGCCTTTCTACAAAGCTCAGCATCCTTACATGTGTTCGTCAACACACCAAAAAGCGTTATCAGCAATTGAAAGAGTACTTTGTTATGATGATGGCTTGTAGTGTTAGCTCTACGCTTTGTTTGAAATGAGCAAAAGGAATGAAGATACGTGAATGCAAAGAGAAGAATACACACATCATCATCAATAATCCCTTTGATTGAGGGTAGAGGTATGCAAAAGACTCTTGAATGGGGCAATAATCCCTTCGAATGAGGGTAAAGGTAGAACAAGAAGCTAAGAATGGCTTATTGCAAAAAACCCTTGAATCAGGCAATAATCCCTTTGAATGAGGGTAGAGGTATGCAAAAGACCCTTGAACGGGGGCAATAATATCTTTAAATTAGGGTAGAGGTAAAAAAAGAGGCTAAGAATGACCTATTACAAAAAGACACTTGTTTGGAACAATAATCCCTTTGAATGAGGGTAAAGGTATGTTAAAGACTTTTGAATGGGGCAATAATCCCTTCGAATGAGGGTAGAGGTAAAAAAAAAAGGCTAGGGATGGCCTATTGCAAAAGACCCTTGAATGGGGCAATAACCCTTTGAATGAGGGTAGAGGTAAAAAAAGACCATTGAATGGGGCAATAATCTCTTCGAATGAGGGTAGAGGTAAAAGAAAAGGTTAAGAATGGCCTATTGCAAAAAGACCCTTGAATGAGGCAATAATCCCTTTGAATGAGGGTAGAGGTATGCAAAAGATCCTTGAATGGGGCAATAATCCCTTCGAATGAAGGTAGAGGTAAAAAAAAGATGATAAAAATGGCCTATTGCAAAAAGACCATTGGGCCATATTCCCTTTGAATGGGGCTATAATCCCTTTGAATGAGGGTAGAGATATGCAAAAGACCCTTGAATGGGACAATAATCCCTTTGAATGAGACAATAATCCCTTTGAATGAGGGTAGAGGTAGAAAAAAAAGTGATAAAAATGGCCTATTGCAAAAAGACCCTTGAATGGGGCAATAATCCCTTTGAAGGAGGGTAGTGGTAGAAAAAGAGATTAAGAATGGTCTTTTGTAGAAAAGCCCTTGAATGGAGCAAATATTCCCTTCAAATAAGGGATGAAGGTAATAAAGGAGATCAAGAATGATCTCATGAGCTAATAATCCCTTCAAATAAGGGTGGAAATATAAAAAGACTAAGAATGGTCTTCCACAAAATATTCATTGAATTGGGTAGCAGACCTCTTGAATGAAAGAAAAAGAATTAGCAGAGAAAACCATGAAAAGTTTATGTAGAGAACATAAGTGGTGAAAGAATTACTTTCCTTATAAAGAAGAAGAAATAAGCAAAGGCCTAGACACGGCCATCATCAATACAACCCAAAAAAAAAAATGAATTTAGTAATGAGAAAAGTATCTTGAAAGTCATTTGGGGCAGGCATGATAGAAAGAAAGTGTTCCTTCTGTGGAATTTCAACATTGACTTTAATAGAGCTAGCAGCAGACGCTATCTTTCTTCCTGAAGTGAGCATGGACAATCTTGAAATCGCAAGCGAGAGCTCCTAGTAAAGACCTCCCGCCTCTACAGAATGACATGCAGGTGATCAATAGAATCCATCAGACTAAAAACAAAGGCAAAAGTCTTCGGCAAACTTGCTTTGGGTAGTAGTAGCAAAATTACCACCTTATGAAGAGCAACTCCTTGGCCACCCATAAAGGATCTCAAATTTGCAGAAATAAAGAGAACAATTTGCCTAAGAAGGGTAAAGATTGAAAAATTAAGCCCATGAAGGAAAGAAGAGAAAGCATTTGCATGTGAATTGTAACACAACCCACATGCTCAGGGGGCTGAATGTTAATGCTCATTTTTGCAAATCTGTACCTAAAGCCCATGAGGAAGAAAGCCCAATAAGAAGCAAGGCTCAAAAGCCCATACAGAGGAAAGCCCAACGAAAAGTAAGGCCCAAAGGCCCACCAAAAAGACCAAAGAGCAAGAAAGGCTCAAACAAAACAATAAAGAAACAAAAGCCTAAAGTTACACCTAGGCTGAAGAAGAAATGCATATGGAAGTGATTTGTAGCAAAATACAAGTCTGCTGCAGAATACAAATATGCAGCAAAATACAAATTTGCAACATAATACAAATCTACAGCAGATTAAGACAAATTGGGCTCGGTGCCCTTTTTGATCCAATGAAGGGTAGTAAGCCTATAAAGCCCATAACATCTTTATAAAAGAAGAAGAGAAGCCAAACTGATCTCCAGGAAAAGACACAATAAAAGAAAACAAAGGCAGCAACAACAGAAAACACGTAAAGGAGAAAGGAAACCAAATCAAAGAAAAGACAAAAGAAAACAAGGCAAGCATGGGCAGAACAACACGAAGCAAAACTGAACAAAGCTAATCTGCTACAACAAAAACGGCGTGGGAATGAAAGAAGACAAAAACAGAGGATAATGGAGCAAGCACACAAGGGCCGAAGCACCACCAACCTGTACCCAGCCAATATAAGGGAGATAGGCCTACGATCAAGGGATTCAGAGGGCGTGGTTTGGTGGTGGTGGGACAAAGGGGTCTATATTTGGTTTCCAGCCATGACTTCTTTTGGAAATATACCTTGCTGAGATGGTATCTTACCCAAAAAAGGTAGTGGATGGCTAGGATTATCTGATGCATGCCATAGAGGTAGGTGGTGAGGTAACTTAATCTTTATCCATTTGAATCCAGAGGGAAACGCTTATAGTAAGAACAAACAAAAGGGAGTTTTGTCATGAAATGAGTAGTGGTAGTGGCTGGGCCATCAATGGGTTGGTGGGTAGTCCTAAAGGAATGCCCATAACAAACCAAAAATAGTTGATGAAACCCTAGGGGTAAAAGGGAGAAATCCCATTGAATTAGCTCGCTATAAAAAGGGGAGATAGCCATAGATGAGGAGGGAAGAACCTATGGTAAGAAAGCAGTAAGCACCTAAGGGAAGGACACAGAGAGAGAAGGGACCTAAGGGAAGAAAATAGTAAAAATGGAGAAAAGAATGGTAAAAAGAAGAGAGACCTAAGACAAGATAGCAGTAAGAAACTAAGAGTAAAAAGGACGGAGAGAAAGAAAGAAAGAAAGTGGTAAAGAAAAGAGAGAAAACACGACAGAAATAAGGGCATGCATCAATAGACCATCTTTTCCCTCCCTCCCTCTTATCAAACCCACTATTTGAAGTCCCCAAAAAGTAATAGCTAGTAGCCATTTAGGCTTATTCTCCAAAATGCACAACTTTAATGGCAAAAGCCTATGACAAGGTTGTTCAAGTTAGGGTTTGGGTTCCTTCTTGGTTTACTTATTCTGTGGGAAGATTCAATACCTGATTTTGATCGCAAACATATTGATTTTACTTGTTATAATTTATATCTGATGTATTTAGTCATTCTGTTGTAGTACTTTTTTATCACGTTTGTCATATCTGTTATTTTGTTATGGTATCTTAACTTGTTATACTAGTTATTCTGCTGTAGCACCCTTTTATTATATTTACCGTGTTAGCTGTTATGCTAGCTAAAACTTTCTGCTGAAACTTTCTTATTTCTTTGTTATTACATGTTTTTCTTTTAACATGAACTAATTATCATTCTGCCATATATATATGTGCTAATACATGTAAGTATATATACGTATATATGTATGTATTTGTATTTGAGAATATGCTAACCCATGTAAACTAACATTTGCTCGATGGGTATTTTCTTTGGGTTTTAGATTTGTTTATGTGCAGGAAGTAGAAAATTATTTCTACAATATAAAAGGAAGAATAGTCATTCACGTTGCAGAAAAGTGCAGAAAACTTTACTGCACAACAGAAAGCTTTATTGCACAGGAGAACGCTTAATTGCACAACATAAAGTTTTACTGCACATTAGAAAGCTAAGAAAAGTTAGTTTCATTGCAAAAGCTGGAAAAAGCTTTCTTTTGTAGTAGTGATGGAGTAAAGTCACTCATGTTGCAGAAAAAGTGCAAAAAGCTTTACTACACAGTAGAAAGTTAAGAAAAGTCAGCTTTGCGTTAGAAACTGGAGAAATGTTCCTTCTACGATGGAAACAGAGAATATGCCCACTTTGCAGTGTCTTCCGTTAGACTTTGGACTCAATGTTTGCGCACAAACTGGCAGCGGCAGAATGGTACCTTAGGGCCTATTCCGCAAGCGCCAAGTCCAACTTCCTTCTTAGAAAAAGTCTAAACTAAGTGTTGTCTAATAATATCAAGACGCATGTCTAAAATACAAGAAGCGTAAAAAGAATCCTCAACAACCATATAATTTATATACTCAAAAAATTTTGTGCTACATATCGTGATTGTGCCAACTGAGTGTCTCTCTTTTTTCTTCTTATACCCTATGGTTCATCTTTTTATCCCTTTATTTTATATACTTAATACATTTTTTTTTTGAAAATCCTGTTTAATAAAAGATCATTGACATCACTTTAAATTTTTAAGTACATTAAAATAATATAGAAGGAGCAAAATTATATTTTCGCCTTAATTCTATTCCAAGCGAAATTCTATTATCAAAATATTAAGAATATTCTCTATAAAAATAAATTAAGAATATTAAATTACTATTTTGTTTAAAATTAAATTACAGGTAATGAATGCATTAAGTGAATGTCTTTTCATTTATTTATTTATTTCCCTTGAATCGTTGGTATTATATATCTAGATATATGATATTGACATTTTATCCTATATCTATCTGTAATTAACGGCCAAAGAGTTTTTACAAGAATGTAATAAAATTCTAGAAAGCAAGAAATTGATTTCCAAAGAATTGCTGCAGAGACCAGCAATTAAATCTCTTCCTTCACGGAACCAGTGATCAGAAATTGACCTTCTGGAAACTCATCAAGTTTTTTCCTCAAAGCCTAGTGATGACAAGATGACATCCTATAGTGGCAAATGAGGACGTGTTATTTATTTATGATAAAATGTAATTGATTGAATTGATGATAAGTTAATTCATATTTCATTTTCCACGGTACCCATTTCATATACTGTTAATAAAATATTTATTTTAAATTCAATAAAGATGTGGTGTAAAACCCAAGTTTTGTCCTTCCAATTTCAACATGCTACATCATCATATTACATATTAAAGAATAGACACAACCAAACTCAATCAATTTTAATACCCATTTGAAAAACTAACTTAACTGAGAGTTTATTGAGATGTTATTATCTATAGCATAATATATTAAGTTTTAAGTATAAAAAAAAAAAAAAAAAAAACTGATATGGCAATCTCCTATTGGATGGTATAAAACTTGGATTTTACACTCCATCTTTATCAAATTCGGACTCTTACAATCAGTGGAGGCTCTAAGAATTTTTCTTAGGGTATTCTTTAAAAAGCATAAATTATACAATCTAATAAAAAAAGAAATTCATATATTGACAACAACAACAATAAAAAAAATATGCAAATATATAAAGTTTACAATTGTCTTCTACGAGTTTTCATATTTTGAAATTGTTGTATGATAGTCTCATTATTAATACTACAAGTTACATCACTTTCAATGTACACAACCAAGCAATCATTTATCTACTGAATGTAAAATAAATTATGGAGCAAAATTTAAATTTATTGGCATAAAAAAATCAAAGGTGTTCCCAAATCTTTTTTGAATGATAGACAATTTTTTGGACCACCCTGACCTTAAGGTAACGCCGCCCATGTTACAATATATATAGATTACGTTTCCCACTTAACATTCACCATCAAGGACTAATTGCTGTAAGCGACAAAGAAATACAATCCGAGTTAACATTCACCATCAAGGACTAATTGCTGTAAGCGACAAAGAAATACAATCCGAGGAAAACAAAGATAACTGTCCTTTTTGGCTACCTTTGACCATAAGATACAATCAATACATAAATTTTTTTTTTTTGTTTTTTTTTTATTATTATTTTTGTTTGTTTTTGACAATTACTTTCGAGATCAAAATACATCGAACACGTATATGCTTTCCTTTAATTGAATGATGATGACTATCTAATAGCAACTAATAACCCCCATGATTGATCAGCATTTTCATTTGAGCTGTTTTAATCATGGACAAATCTAGGACGTGCCTAATGCACGGTCCCAACTAGAAGCTGTGGAACATTTATCCTTTTAAAATATTAATATTTCTTTTTTGGGATCACCATATGATCATGATGATTCATGATACAGTAAGGGAGGAGAACGAGGGTGCATGTAACAAATAAGGTAATGTTATTTGCATCAATTATATATATATATCTTTTTTTTTAGATAATATATATATATATATATATATATATATATATATATATATATATATATATCTGCGCAGCATTAAAAAAAGCTTTACTTCTTTTCCAAAAAAAAAATTATTGTTATAGTCACAAACTATTTTACAATATTTTTATAAATTGTTGGTATGATAAATTTTTACTGAGTCTCATCTAGACTTACCACTAACATCTTTTTTTTTATATGCTAATAACCATTCATCACATAAGTAGTTTGTAAAATATTTTGTGAAATAGTTTGTGTCTATAGCATTTAAAAAAAAAAAAAAAACTTCCTCACACATTAATTACATTTTTAACAAATTTACTATTTCTATCCAATAATAACTGAAAATTTATACATGATATTCATTTCAATGAATAGAAATAAATATCATAATCTTCGTAGTATGTTTAAGCCAACTTAATTATAGCTTTTTAATTTTCTTTTAAAAAAAACGGGTTTCTATTTACATTTTTTTTAGAACAGTTACCCAACTTTCTAAGTTTATACTATCTCAAACACATTTAAGAGGGACTTTCGATAGATTTTCATATATTATTTGTTTCATTAAAATCTTTGTCGTTATCATACTAACTTTCATATCTTGCGGGTTAAAGGAAATATAAGATGTATAACATAATATAACTTTTTGATAATACATCAGCTGGAAATAGAGCTAGCATGCGAATAAGATGTTAGTACCAAGTGTTAAGATTGTTTGTGTTGGCAAATCCCGTGTCAAAAATTTTGATTGTAAATTCATATTTTCTTGTATTGAATTTCATTTAATTGTAATTGTATTGAGTCAAGAGGATCAAGTTAAAAGTTCAAGTATATCTCAGGCAAAATGCCAGTTCCACTAAATTGAAAATAAGTTAGCACATAATGTTTCGCTCTAAAATGACCCGAAACTCGTTTGCACCTAAGAGAAATTTATTACTTTTTTCTCTACTGTTCCCCCATCCAATTGTGTCTCTTTAGCGATTCATATAACCACAGAATCTCACCCTAATTCATGAGAAAGAAGTTTACGATTACGCATTCCATTAAAAATCATGGTAACCTTCGTGCTTTCCAAATTGCCAGACCCATTTAGAGGAGATCAAATCCAACACTTCAAATTGCCTAATAAGCCATGGATTGAGTGGCTTTCAAGGGGCCTTGAAGTATCCATTAGCTTAAATTTGCATTTGGCGTCTTAACTTGCGAAATCGTTCTAGTGAAGAGAAAGAGTTGGTGTAACCATGTTGTTAACAAGACTTGAGAGCTTAAATACAAGTACATCTATAAACTAGGAGCAGGGGCGGCTTAATGCATTTAGGGGCCTAAGGCGGAAATTAATTATCTTGTATTAGATGCAAAATTACTACTAATTAATATGAACTAAGTAGAATTTTTTCTTTTTTTAGAAATTTTATAGACAAAAAAAGTTTGACAAATTTTTTCATACTTGTTGATGTGGCAGATTGATAATGGTAAGTAAAAAAGTGGTGTTAGTGGTAGATTTAGATGAGAACTAGTAAAAGTTTGCTAACTCAACTCTTATTATTATTATTTTTTTTTTAGAAGTGCAACATTCACAATATTTTTTTACAACAAATCCTAGGTTTTAAGTTATTTTTTGTTTTCTATTTGAAAATATCACTATAATTATTTTTTGCCATCAATAACAACCTACTACTTAACATTAGTTGTAAAAGTGTTATGAAAAATATTGTAGATGTTGCATTTTGCTCTCTTTTTTATTTGTTTTTCATCTGGTAAAAAAATATTATTTTATTTATTGATTATAAATAACCCTATTGGTTAAAATTTGGGGGCCTTTTTATACTTGGGGTCTTAGGTGACTGCAATTTTTGCTCTAGCATTCAACCGGCTCTGACTATGAGGGTTTGTAGGTTTATTGTATCACAACTATCTTCTCTAATAGATTAATTTGCTAGGCTAGGCCCAAGAGAGTTTTTTCCCATTGCGGTTTTTTATCTCCATAAACACATCTTATGATTTTGTATGTGTTTGTGTGTGTTTGGGATGTGAAGTGCTTTATGTTATTTCCATGCATTATGAATTGGCTAACTAATAAATTGAACCTAATTGATTAATTTTTAAAAATTGGTAGATAGTCGATCTAAGGGTCTAAACTGCATTGTCTCATTTTCACTTAATACTCTTCTCCTTCTTAATAATGATTAGCAAAAGAAAGAAAAAAAAATTATAAATCTCCTTTGACGACAATGGGAGAGAAAGTTTGATGACAAATCTATAACATCTTGATCCAATCTAAGAGTTAAAGAATATATATATATATATATATATATATATATATATATATATATATATATATATATATATATATATATATAATATTAAAGGTGGATTTGAGACGTAGCACCAGGAACAAGAAGACCTCATCTAATCTTATTATTCTTAAATTAATAAAAATAATTGACATTGATAATGTCAATTTTTGATATTTTATAGAAAATATAGAGAATATGAGAAAATTTGAATGAAAAAAAATTAACGTAGTTCAACTTTAATGGGTACTCTATAACACAAAACCTAATTAGGAAGGGAAAAATTTAAAACTTGAACATTTTTTGCAAGCGTACAATGCTCTCTCTCTCTCTCTCTCTCTCTCTCTCTCTCTCTCCAACACTAATTTGGGCTTATGGGTCGCTATGGGCATTGGATCAGCGAGTCGCTTAGGGTTGGGGCGTGGTTTACTAGGCATTGGAGAGTGTAGAAAAAAAGATTTTAGATCTAAAGTAAATGGATGTCCTAAAGACATCGGTTTAGGAAAAATATTCGTAAATAATTTTATAAAGGGTCCTGTTAATGAGTGTTCTTGAGAAATTTTTTAATGAAAAATTTTAGATAGGAAAGTTTTAATACCACTTTTATGAAAAATATTTTTAAAAATGTATAAAAAAAATCTTTTTATTATTATTATTATTATTTTTTACATAAAGTGTTTCTAAAAATGTTTCATAAATCAATGCCGCATCAATTAACTTTTCCCTCTTATTAATACATGATATGATTTATTTAATTAATTTATGCGTGTAGAGGTTGGATGAAATCTTTATCGTTGTCATTCCTCTGAGCTTAGAGCATCCACATTAATGATTGTAAAATCACGTAAAAGTTACTTTGGCAACCCAAATAACAAAAAAAAAAAAAAAATGCTACATTGGTGGTGCTATATCTAAAAAAAAAATCACCAACTAGCTATAGTGAACTGCTATCTTTACCGGTCCATTGTAGCAAGTTGCTACTTGATTTTATTGTTTTTTTTATTTATTTCCAACCGTCTCATCTCAGCCTCTCATTCTCCATGCTTAGTATCTCTCTCATCCCTCTCTACTCCATCTTAACAAATTCTCTCTCTACTCCCTTTCTCCCTCTTTTTTTTGGCTAAATCTGCTCCCTTCCTTTCTCATCCCTCTCTCTCATCTAAGGCCTCTCACTTTCTCTTGTCCCTCTCTCCTCTCTCTGATTGGGTTGTGGTAGTTGGGTTAGTGGATTCTGATCTAGTTGTAGGTTGTTGCAATGGTGGTGGGTCATTGATTGAGATGTTGTGGTTAGGTTAATGGGTCACGATGTGGGTTGTGGGTTGCGTTTGGTGTGGTGGTATTGGCAATAGGTGGTGGACCACGCTGGTGATCTTGGGTTGCATTTGGTGTGCTAGTGGGTTCTTATTGCCATGTTTACAGACGAGTTTTGGCTTTTGGCTTAAGGATGAAAATGAAAGGGTATATGGTGATTGTATTTTGCTAAGTTAACCGAGTCTGACTAGGTTAACGGAGAACTGGTCCTTGGACCGGTTCTATAAGAACCCAGTTCATCCATGTCATTATTTTGGTAAAAATTGATGAAAATATGATGCTAACGAGACTTGAATTTGCTCTTAGTAAGTGAAATAACATGTTGGTCAAGAATGAAAAATTAATAAGTATAAACCAATTTAAGTATCAAATATATTAAAAAATTAAATGACACAACATGATTTGACCTCGATTGAACCTCGATCTGACCTCAAAAACCTTGAATATCTCCCTTTTTCGGTTCATTAAACGGTCTAGGTTTCAAAACCATGGTGTTTGGTTGTTTGTGGGTATGACTATTTGTGAGTGTTTTGAAGTTTGTGGAATGATGTTTGTGGGTAGAATTTGTTTATATTATTTTAATATGTTGTATATAGTGGCGGCTCCAAGAAATTTTTTTTTTTAGGGGGGTCAACAGTGGTGAAACTAGGAATTTGTCATGGGAACAAGTAAAAAAAATAAAATAATTAATTTTTTTATATGTACGACTTCCATATTAAATACCTTACACAATAATCTAAAATAGTATTCTAAATATAATTTAGTATAAATATTAGTAAGAAAACAACCATTGAATACATAAACAAATATAATTTTGATAACTAATCATACATATGGTTGGTCTCTTGGAGTTAGAATAATGGTAAATGTGAAACTAAGAAAAAAAATAGTAACCGATATAAGTTTTTACTTTTAAAGTGTATGATTTCCTAACCATACACATGGTCAGTCTCTTGGAATTGGAGCAAGCACTAAAAGACTTCTTGGATTTGGAAATCTATAGAGCATTTATCAAGCCACTTGATCAAAAAGAGAGAAAAACTAAGAAAACATAGAAGGAAAAAAGAAAGATAGAGAGAATGAGGAAATAATCACAGATGTAGATATAGATCTGTTAGTTGTAACAATGGTGTACTATTTTTTTGATGAAGAAGATAAGTGCAGGAAAAAACAACTTTATTCTGCTGTAAATGGAAATTTGAAACTTTATTCTGCACGAATGAACAAAAATTTGATACATTTTTTTTTTCTTTCTTATAAAATTAAATACTTTAAAAGTAGTGCTATTAACACAACACTTTCACAATAAAACTTAGGTGACAAGTCATTAAAGGTAGGAAAAAATCATGTTAATTATGGGTCCTGGCTCCTGATAAAAATTAAGTACAATTTGCCACTTAACCTTTATTGTTAAATTATCGTGAAAATATTGTAAAAATATTATGAAAGTAGCATTAAAATGATCATATTTAAACTTATATTAGCTAGTTTTAAACAAAATTTAAGGCCAGGGGTTCAAAATTTTATTTTAGGAGCTCAAATATATATATATATATATATATATATATATATATATATATATATATATATATATATATATATATATATAAAATTATTTATATATATATATTTAAAAAAAAAAAGCTAGGCCGGGGGCTCATTTGGACCCTCTAGCCTTAAAGTAGGAAAATACCTAAGTACTTCCGGAGTACGGAGAAATAGTACTTCCTCCTCTCACATTCATGGTGGATCCCACCATGAATTTAATGAGCGGACTCCACTATAAATGTGAGAAGAAGGAGCACCATTCTCTATATTCCGAGAGTACCTAAGAATTACTCCTTAAAATAAGGCCGTCCTTTGTTGTATATTAAAATAGAACGCATGTGAGATATTTTATAAAGTGAAGACTTAAAATAAATAAAGTATTCTTTTAAATTGCTAAAATTTGAAATTTTTTACACGACTACAATGAACGCTTTTACACGTTAATTCTCAAAGATGTCGATCATCTTTTCCATGAATTCAAACTTGGATTGCTCGCGGTCGTCCTTCCCAGAAACCACGTGCGGACATTATTGCGTTTCACGTGTATTCTCTCATTTTCTCATTTGCCAAATGCCAACTGAACTTTCCAAGCTTAACGTAATTCACATGCCACTCAGAGAGAGAGAGAGAGAGCCACAGATCAAAAGGCACAAGGGTTTTGCTTTTCTTTTATCATCATTAATCAACAAAGGGCCCCAAAGTTGTTCACGTGGCCCAATAATCAGTCTGATATTATTGTTACATCCAAATTAATTACGCTCCTACCCATAACCAGCAAAAACAAAGAAACAAAAACCACTCGTGCGGGTGACCAACATGCCAATCATTGCAACCATAAGCCTTCACTGGGTATCTTCCACGTGTCAACACTACACGTGTGATTGACATGACGTGTTTACTTTTGCATGTGTAGACCTTTGGATATGTCCTTTACAGCCCGATTTGATTAGACTGGGATTTTCCAGCACCATCGATCCCGCCAGAAAAGTCAAGCAAAAAATGATCATTAATATATGAGACAAAGCTTTTAGAATTTTTACCACGGTAACCATGCACTTCTGTCCCCATTTGGGGCAAGGCATTAAAAGAAAAAAAAGGTGTAAGTAATTTTTTTTTCCACTTAATTATGAATTTAGTGTATACTGTTCAGTGTGTGTACCCACTTTCGTTGACTTTTTTTATCACTTATTATTACTCGCACTTATTAGTGAGTAGCATATAGTGACCCTGATGCGTTACACAAAAAAAAAGTATTCATTTTCCATCCAAGAAAATAAAAAAAGTATCCATTTTGTGATAATGCAAAATTAGGCAATAATGATTTGTCGCTTGTTGGAGGTGAAATCTCATGATTGATGTCTGTTTCAGTAATCATATTCGATTAAACATTTAAAATTTTTTTTCCTTTTTTATTACTATTTGTCTTCTTCTTTTTTATATAATCATGTGTTTTTGTTCAAGAGAAATTAAAAGTCAAAAGATATAGCCAAAAATACAACTATCCAAAACCCAGAGATCGAGCTAGGATGCGGGGAGATTGATAATCATATGTAGTGTCACTTACGAAATAATTAATCATCATGGACAATTCCAAGTCCAACTAGTCCGAATCGTCTTCAAACATTTTTACTTTTATAGTTAAATGTAAAGCCTTTGTCTACTCATCATTCTCAGTTAATTAAAACTCAAACTAAAGAAACCCAAAAATAATTAATTTTAGGTTTATACATAACACCATAATAATTAAAGAAAAAAAAGTAGTAGTTTGTGATATTAGTTGCAAAATAAACCAATCTTGAGCGTAAATTTTGTTTACATTCAGCCAATATGCAAACTCTAAAATAAGTAATTTGATAGCAGGAAGTGATAGAAAATAAAAAGTTAAAAACACACCCCTTAATAAAATTATTGAATTGCGATGAGAATTCATTGGATGATTAAAAATTTTATAAAAAGAAGAAATTAATGTAATATTAATTACTAAAAGTATCTACAAAATACTACCAAAATCATTTTCCTAACATATTTTTTGGTATTATTTGATGATATAACACACGAAATTAAATTCTATAAGGATGCGGTGTAAAACTCATGTTTTACCCTTCCAATCCCAACATGTCACATTATCTTATCACATATTTAAGAATAAACACAATCACACTCAATCAATTTTAATACCCATATATAAATCTAACCAAATTGGGTTTATTTAGATGTTATTAGGTGTAATAGGATGTATTGAATTTTAAGTAAAATGCTGATGTGACAATCATTTATTGGATTGTGTAAAATATGGGTTTTACACCCCATCCTTATAGAATTTAATCTCATAACACAATGCCTTGCTATATACTCTTTTGGAATTGATCAAACTATTAGATTTTTTTTTCTTTGCTTACATTTTCTACGGTTAGGATTGTTACTAAAAGAAAAGGAGAATATATACAACTGGTGAAAAAAATTATTTTATTTAAATAAGCAATGAAAGTTTTGACATATGGTATTGCAATGTAACAAGAGAATAATACAATTAAGAAATGAAAGTTTCCTTGGCATAGCACTCATCCTCGGCCCCTCCACCACCATGCTCGTCCTTACTCCAACATTGCACTCATTATCAAGGCCACAAAAAGAGAGATTTTTTCCTAGGTGAGGAGAGGAGAAAGACAATTGTGTGTCACAGAGAGAGAGAGAGAGATCAAATATTTTATTCGGCTATTTTTTTAGTCAATGTAGATTTGGAAAAAAAAAAAAGAAAAAAAAGGAAAAAAGGGGAGAGTCTGTTGCCTACTTGCCTGTTGGAGTTGAATTTTGTGGCTTCAATCTGCGAAATTTGGAATAAAAATGGTTTCAAAAGTCTGTTGAAGATACTCTAAATATTGGTCAGGGAGGTTAAGACTTCAGTCAGTCCCGTGACTCCCCTTCCTTTCCATAATGACCGAATTTTATTTTTGATAGCTGAAAAATATATAAAACTTTTTTTTTTTCTTTTTACTAAATGGAACGATTCAAAATGACTCATTTGCATACTCTATATAATGATTGACAAGAAAATTAAATAATTTCCAATACCCAAATTGCTTGTCATATTAGTTAATTAATGTTTTTTTAAATCAAATTTGAAATATCTCATTCAAAATAATTAATGCTATTTAGTCATAACTAATAACGCTTTCAATTTTTTGGGTGATTTTTTTTTTTTGGACAATAATTGTGTGCAAATTAAACATTTTTTTTTATAATTCAAATACTTACAATAATAAAGGAGGGAAAATCAAACTATGGTTCTTCTTTTAAAATAGAATTATATTCTCCTAATTAGGAGAAATAGATTATGCCTAATACTAGTAGCCCTTACTCTTTTTTACAATTCCACTCATCTATCAGTTATTCAATAACATAACAATAAATCACATTCTTTGTGATCTGACCACAAAGCCATAATTCATTTGATCTCATACTCAACGAGCTATACCTGATTACTTAATGTGGTAGTTAGCTCTGATAACAAATGATACAAACTCATAAGTAGAACTTGTCCTTTAAAATTGGCTTGCAATGGGAGGTTGCTTAAGAGCTTATATACACATAATTGAGCTTATATGAGACACTTGAATTGTAACAATACCACACTAAGTTATATTAACTCATTATACAAAAAAATTTGTTATTCAAATCACATCTCCCAATATTTTGAACGAAAATAGTTAGGGTTTAAAACCCCCCCTACTCAAGTATCAAATTATCAAGAAAAATGTGACATGCACTTCTAGGCTCTAGCATGCCCTTGCTATTCAGCCTACCAATTACATGGACTTACTTTCAAAAGGATTTTTTTTTTTTTTTTTTGGAGAAATGAAGTTGTAGCAGTAGCGTGCTCTTGCTACTCAGCCTACCAAAAAATGGTCCTTCATAGGATATGACATTTATTTGGTTTTGTATTTTTCCTATGAATCGATGTTAACAAATCAACAATAGTCGTCTATATATAGATTCTCATCAACCAAAAAAAAAAAACAAAAAGTCCCCTATTGAATGGTATTTATTTGTTTGTATCTTTCTTATGAATCCATGACGCATGTTACGCTAAATCAGAGACAGATTTATGAGAGAGAGGGAGGTGGCGAGATTTGCCCGTATCATTGTTTTTTGGCAAAATGGCCGTATCATTGTTAACTAAATAATACTAAGATACTTCCAAATAATAAAGTACTCCTAGCACTTGTAAAATCGCTCGCATTAGGTGTGCTAAAATAAAAATGCTATTTTAGCACTTTAAATACCAAAAAATGATCTACATCTAGTGAATTATAGTTCAATTTTTTTTAGCTTATTGCTACAATACCTTTTGTAATTACTGTAACAACAAGCTAAAATCTAAAACTATTTTTTATTCAACTCTTTCTCTCTTCCATGCATAAAGAATTTTTTTTTAAAAAAAAAAACATTTAAATAAAATGGCAAAATAATAGAGTATGAAATGTAAGCAGAGGAGGAGGGAGGGGGGATGGGGGCCAAGGCCCCTCTGGCTTTTCCAAAAATGCCTCCCCCTTCTATTTTAATGTTAAAAATTCAAGATTTTGAATAAATTTTAGGTACTGGCGGATGGCTCTTCAGTCTCCACTCCTTTTTTTTTTTTTTTTTTTAAGTGTAAATACTTTTTAATTTATTATTGTCTCATTTATTTTTTGAGGGAAAAGGTAAGTCAACTTCATTAAGACAAATCAAACTGAAATACATCAACCAAGTCTTGTGGTAGTTCTTCTAACCACACATCAGTGTCAGTAGCTAAAACTGCTCTCTTAGCAAGGGAAGGGGCTAATCTATTGCCCCCCCTACGTGTATGATTGAAAGTACAACTTTGCATGCCAGCACCTAATATTTGAATATCACATATAATATGGCCTATTTGAGTTCTGTTGGGCTTTGGATTGTTAAGAGCTTGGATAACTTTCAAGGAGTCCCCTTCCACCTCAGCCTTGAAGATGCTGATCTCCTGGGCAAAAATAAGAGCACACCGTGCTGCCAGAGCTTCCACCAATTCCACCGAGCTTGGCAGAGGGATTTTCTGGCTAAGGGCCGCTATGATCAGTCCTAACTCATCGCGGATGACGATACCCAGCCCAGCCAATGACCTGTCCATGAATACAGCTCCGTCAAAATTGATCTTGAAAAGTCCGGCACTAGGTGGCTTCCATCTTGCCTCCACCCGAGGAATAGTAGACCGTACAGGAGAGTCTTGCACATTAGTAAATTCCTACAGCAACTCCCTCGCTCTCTTAATGTGGATATTGTCTCATTTATTTTATTTTTAATATTGATTTTTTTGTCATATATAAGTCATTAATTTTATGAGCATTTAAAGCATAAGCTTATAAAAATATATTAGTTTTTTTTTTAAAGATAATCATACAAATTTACATTAATAGAATTAAGGATACAATACAATCAATGATACATTTAGCAACCTTGAGAGAAATTTATGGCTTCGCAACTGGATGTAAGGTGTTTTATTAATTAGGAGATATGTTAAAATAGATTGAAGAGTTTTTTGATTTGCTAAATGTTAAATTTTTTTTAGTAGATGTGAATGCTTTAATCAAGCCAACAAATTCCAATACCATGATTATTAACTCTTTTTTTTTTTTTTTTTAAGACATTTTGAACGTTGAAAATTTCAAAGTTTGGTAATTCAACAAAATGTTTCTAACAAAAGAAATCTCACTTTTCAATTATTGTAGTATAAAAATTGATAATAATAAAAAAAAGCTTTGAAGAGAACGAGCAAAGTCTTAAGCTGTTTTACACTTACACTGCAACCAAAAAAGAAAAAGTTGGAGAAAGAAATTATTATGTTAGGGCTCGACAAATGAGTTTTTGGGAATGGTCCTACGTTTCACAGTCACACCATCATGATTGTGCAAACCAAGGGGACCTCAATCATTGCTCACGCGCGAGTTAAGCTGAAAACGTGGCCGCACGATGCTCCAAGAATTCTCAACCATTGTCAGCCAAATGATAGAATTTTGGAGCTCCTACTTTCAGGTCACAATCTTTGACCAGTTCTAGCCTTTTTGTTTATCACTCTCTCTCTCTCTCTCTCTCTTTCTCTCTCTGAAGCTAATTTGAACCAACTTAAATTTTGGATGCAAGTTTTAAATGATGATGTCTCTTAGAAGATGCTTATTGTCCTCCCATGGCTTGTAATAAATGACTAAATGAGATAATGCTGTTTCGAAGGACCAATGTTTGCACACGAGAGAAAACATCTTCAAAAAGTAGATTGAGTTCTCTATCACTCTCGACCAATAAAGATTGTCACTAGAATCTTGTCCCTTTTATTACAGTGTTTTGGAATTGGAAGTTTAAGAGTGTTCACATTAGAGGCGCTAAAACCCCCCAAAATAGCATTAGAGCATCCATAGCAGTTGGTGTAAAAATTATGCTATTTTGTCACATCAAATGTCTACTTTATTATTTTACCACATCATTTTACAACATCTCATTTATCAGATGTTTTATAATTCAATTCTATACATTAAAATAATATTTACTACACATTGAAATACATTAAAATACATTGTTTTGGTTTACCACATCTGTCTGTACTGATGCAAATTTGCAACGATACAGACACAAAATGGTATATGTGCCAAATATATGTAACATATACAACATCTGCTAGGAAGCTATTTTTTGTGTTTGGTGTGGGATATGTGCCAAATATTTAGCATTTGGCACATATCCCACATCTACTGTGGGTGCTCTTATAGCACTTTAAATACCAAAAAACATGATACATCCGAAATGTTAAAGGTAAAAAAAATTTAGCAACTAATTACAACGATTTACTACTAGTAGCAAATAATTGTAGCTAATTGCTACTAATTTTATAATAGATTTTATTGGGTCATCTCTCATCTCTCCTCTCTCACTTCTAGTCTCAATCTCTCTCCCTTCCTCTTGTTTTTCTTCTCTCACACGATGAGTCGGCCTCGTTGTGCTCCTCCTACATTTTCTTCTCATTGTCATGGGTCATGGGTTGCTCATCACTCGTTGGTGGTTGGGTTGGATTTTGTCTTAGCTCGTTGTCGCAAGTCGTCACTTGTTGGTGGCTGGAGTGGGTTTTTTCGTCGCCGTTAGTATGAGTGGGATTTTTGGGGTTTGCCAGGTTGTGTGGTGGTTGGTTTTCATGGCTTGATTATGTTGGTTTTTGGCTAGCTTGGATCGGTGGTTGTGATGTGGTAGGTTGGTGGTTGTGGCCAGGTTTCAGCGAAGCTGTGGTTTTGTTGCTTATTGTTGATTAGTGGGTTAAGGTTCCCCCCCCCCCCCCCCCTTAAAGATTGAATTATTTTAATGGGTTATATGTTAAAGTAGAGGATGAGATATACGGTAAACTATAAAATGGTATGCTAAAATAGATAAGATAGCTTTTTGGGATACTAAATGCTAAATTTTTTAACACCAACAATGCTAATGCTCTAAAGGGAGACAAAAAGAGAGTCTCTGAATGGCAAGGCTGGGAGAGGAAGGAGGATGTTTTAAATTTTAAGTAAGAATCCTAATGATAAAAATTAATTATCATGGAGTAAACGTGGTTGAAATTTGTTGAATATCTAAAAAAATTATTAAGGAATGAAAATAGATACTTTTCATATTTATTTGTATATTTTAAAATTTTAAATAGGGATAAAAATTGGTAATATACGCATGTTTTATTCAGTTTAAAGAAAGAGATAAACTAACAGCATAAAGGTAAAATTGATAAGTGGACGTGTATAACCCCTCCCCCTCTCCCTCCCTCTATAAAGCATCCAAACAAAATGAATAAAACCATACCCAAACACATTATAAATTCAAAATGAATGGAATGAATTGGGTAAGTTTCCAACAAATGTTTATTAAACACATCTGTTTTGTTGAATAGTGCTGGGGGGGGGGGTGAATAGTGCTAGAGGTAAGGAATAATGATTGCTTCATTAATTTTATAATAATGGAGAAGAGCCAAATATAATCCATCAAACAAGTGAACAATACTGTTGTAAAGTCCATAAACATGGAGCATAAAAATAAGAAGAATTTGCAACTTGCTCCGAAGGATTCAGAGTCCTAAATCCTGAGATGCCTGAGTTTAAGTTTTAAGAACTTGTTTGGTAGAGGAGTTTGAGTAATGTTATTTATAATTTTTTGAAATACATATAGATGAAAAAGTGTGTAAAAATATGTGTAATATTGTTTAAAAACTGAAAATATATTATTTAACTACTCTACCAAAGAGGGCTTAAGCCTTTAAGCATCTGCTGCTAGAGAAGCAATTTCGTAAAAAAAGTAGCCTTATTCTCCTATACATCATCAAGGCAACAGAGACGTAGATAAGTCATCGAAGCAACAAGTCAAAAAGGAGACTGAAGATTGTTGTTATATATATATGCGTTATCTTTCCTGGCATGAAGTTCGAGGATTGGAGGGGCCTTGTGTACTTGGGCATTTTTCTAGTTGTGGCTTTTTGTCCTTTTATTTGGCTCTTCCCACTCTCTTTTTTATGAGATTTTATTATTATTTTATTTTTTTGAAAATTTTGAATCCCATTCATGAGATGGTTCCAATTTGATTACTAGGAGAAAAAAAAATGTCTTAAGAATCGGTGTACCCTTCATAATTACCACTATATACATACACACACATAATACTCAGTCGTTTAATTTGATTTGCTCTGATTTTCATATTAATAGCAAAAATCATTTGAAAATTGAAATAAAGAATTATTACCCGCGAATACAATAGAATTTGATGCCCCGAGCAAATTTTTTGTTACCCACTATGGAAGATCTAACCGTCTAAGACAAATAACATAAAAAATGAAATACAAATATCAAAGAAATAAAGAACCAAAAATGAGTTTGAGCTTTGACGTGTGGATCGATAGACCTTGTGATAGGTGGAGGTGGTGACCGTGACTTTCTTCTTCAACTCTTCCACGAACTCCAGCAATCCATATCTAGCTACAACCTACAAGCCTTGGGCGCAGAGACCGTGAGAGTTTTTTTTTTTTTTTAATAATCTGAGGGTGCAGAGAGACAAATTGAGGATTTGATAAGGAAAGAGAGAATTATAAAAGTGGACATACTTTTTAGATAGAATTAGCTTATAACTCATGCATAAGCATGGGTGCGTTTAAAAATAAACACATTTTTTGTTATCATAAACATATACATAATTAATCTAATTATTAGAAAAAAATAAACATAATTAGATGTATGTTAAAATTCTTGCCAAATTTCGTACTACTTAAGATAATTTTTATTCCAATTTTTAATAAGATAAAATGTGGTGATTTTAATTGAGTAGATATATGTTTTTTTTTATTTTAATAATTCATTAATATTGCACTATTATTATTTTAATAACTCACTTGGTACAAAAATTAAAAAACTTAAGTGGACACATGACACAAAATTAGCTTGCAATTAAAATCTAATTTGAAACTCAGGAACACAGGCCGTTGGGATGACTTCCAAAACTCATACTACATGTTGATGAGATCGGGCTTGACTTGGATTTGTTCGCCATGATCATTTGGCTTTTGTGGCATCGGAGAAACCAGATCAGAGTTGGTAACGCAACAACGTTGCTCGGCCAGATAGTTGCCAATGCTCGACAGCAGTTGCAAGATTATAACCGGGTGCAACCTGCAAAGCCAGCGTCTGAGATGGCAAATCTCCACACAGCAATGACCTGGTCTCCCCCACGAACTCCATTCCTGAAGATTAATTACGACGAGGCGGTGTTCCAGGACTCAAACAGTGCAGGTTTAGGAGCTGTGGTCTGTGACAGCATGGGAGGGGTGCTTGCCTCACTAGCAGAGAACATTCCTCTTCCTCAGACAGTGGCAGGCGTGGAGGCAGCAGCTGCAAGAAGAGCCATCCTGCTTGCAAGGGATCTCAATCTTAGCTTGATAATTTTAGAGGGAGATTCAGAGATCATCACCAGAGTAATTCAAGCGGAGGAGTAGTCCCTAGCTTCCTATGGTAATCTCATTGAGGAGACTAAATTGCACGCAAACTCTTTTCTCAATTTTAGAATTTCTCATGTTAAAAGAAACATGAATTTTGTAGCTCATAGCCTTGCTAGACATGCTAGCGGTTTAGTAATTTGGATGGAGGAGGTTCCATCCCACATTTTACCTGTACTCTTAGCCGAAGTTGGCTAACTTTACTTATTAATAATAGTCGATTCAATTTGATTCTCAAAAAAAAAAAATATTTGAAATGTAATTGAATTTTCTCTCAATTATATATATGTGTATGTATATATATATATATATATATATATATAGACACACGCATACATACATGAAAGCTAATATTTTGTAATTTCAATCTGAATAACTAATTTAGCTTAAAATGACAATAAGTTGCATGGAACATTAATTCAGGCCGAAATTTGGGACGATATGAAAGAAGTGGATCAAACTTAGCTACATTGATCTATACACCAAAATGAAAAAATTTGACCAAAATGAAACAAGATTCAAAACATGGTTTTATTCTCTTATTCCTTCTCTCATATGGATTCTATACTCATAGTGGCATTCTTTGTTGAGTTTTTACAATATCTTTACCTCAAAAAGAGAGGATATATAAAACGAGAATTTTAGGAAAAAAAGAAAGGGAAAAATTAAAGAATGCCCTTAAGGGCATTAGTTTAAGAAATATTTTTAAAAACTTTTTTATAAAAAAAAAAAAAAAAAAAAAAAAAAAAAAAACTTTCTTGACTATTTTTTATATTTCCTATGACAGTGGTATTAAAACTTTTATAAAGTTGTCAATTAACAAATCTCTAAGGACATCTATTAACATGATCTATAAAGAAATGAACACTAACTTTGTTACATAGATTTGAGGTTTGAATTTCCTTGTTAGGGAGAAAACAACCTAACTTTGTTATTAGGGATAGAATATTCAAAAGAGGGAAGGAAAAAAAATTCAATAATTTTTAGAGAGAAAGAGAGAGAGTATTTTTCTTTAATAGTGTTTGGCTTGCAAGTTAGAAAAGAAAGGAAAGAAATCTTTATGTGGGTCTCACTAACCACTATCTCTTCTATCTCATTTCCTTACAATTTGGAAGGAGAGAAAAATGATTGGCCCAATAAAAAACCAGTCCCTACATTTTCTTTCCCTCTCTCGCTTTCTCTCCAACCAACCAAAGGAAAATCCTTATTCACCCTACCTTTTTCCTCCTCTTCTTTCCTTTCCTTCCATCTTTCCTCCAACAAAAAATAGTGGGTACTTTCTAGCTTTTCGAAAATAATCTACTTGGGGAAAAAATTTTATTTTTAAAAAATAGAGCTTTAGACATATGTATCTAAAAGAAATGTGGTTAATGAAATAATTTTACACGACCCTCGCTAATGAAATTTTGCTTTCAAGAATATGTGTCAAGTTAAACTAAACGGCTAGGATCCATGCATTAGAGAATGAATGCATATTAAGATAAAGTATATTGTAAAATGGTTTAATACAGAACCCCTCACATTTGGCGGGTTCCACACACCTATAAAACCCATATGTTATGAGAGGATTGCCCTATAAACTGATCTCATAAGATAATTTATAGTATAATAGGGGCCAAACGCAGGGCAACATCATCATCATCATCACACCAAATTGTGCTTCCTTCATATTTATTGCAACTAATAAAGGCTTGCATTAAGGTAAAAGTAGCCAAACAACGCTAAAATTTAATTAATTTGGACTTAGTGGTGAGAGTATTGATTGGCCGAGAATTTTGGCCTTTTGGACAATTTAGCTGAGTATTCCCTTGTCTTATCCACTAAGAAAAAGGGAGCACAATATGCCCATGATAACAACAACAAAGAGTTTTTAGGACATTAGACTAGGTTTAGAGAGGTGAATTCCTCTTTAAATTAAAGAATGCTGCTCTTGTTCTATGAAAAAATTAATAAATAATGCTGCTCTCATTTTTGGACATATCATGAAATCACCATCAGAAACCTGATAAGAGAAAAAGTAGGCCTCCAATGCATAATAAAGTGGCCCGACTATTCTATTAAGGTGTTCCATTCAGAACCTACAAAAATAACTTTTCCATTCATATGGAGAATAATTGTCCTCTTCTTTTTCAATATATAATTAACATTTATTGAAAATTGACACAACCACGAGAACAACTGTCGAAACAGAATAGATTGTTGTCGAATATACATTTTCAAAATACCATCTATCAATTTTCTTTTTTGACTGATAGTTCACACATGCACCCAGTAGTAAAGACGAATGTTTAACAGTAAATAAAAACAAGGTTTATATTTTTTTTTTTTGGGGGGGGTGGGGGGGGAGGGGGGAAAGATGAGAGAAATAGTCATAACTCGTGAAAGGGGGAAAATCTTGTATACGCTGGTCTCATGTGTGAGACTCACATGTCAGTGAGACATGGGTTTCATGCGATCGACGCATGAGATACTTTCTCCTCAAGCTTGTTTGGGAGAAGAATCTTGAGATAAATTTATAGGATGGAAAATAAAAATTAAATATATAAGGCCACTATATCAACTCTCTTTAGTGTGATAATTTCTAGGATGTCACTTCACCCAAGTACTAAAACTTTCGGTTCTAACATGCCAATCTTTAGCTTTAAAACACACCGTTCCTACTGACACCATTCCACTTGATAACAACGCCATCCCCACACTAATAAATTTCCTACAAAAAGAAATACTAAGCAAATAGAATTGTATTCTCTAAGGCCAAAACTGGGCTTCATGTGGACTTAAATGTTTCAAAAAGTTACTTTTCTTGTGCCACTACTTCAACTTTTTTTTTGCACTCAAAGCCCATGTCATGTGTCATTGGTATGCACAAACAGCAATTGAATCTTGTAATAATGCACCATCAACATGTAGGAGCATATAATTGACATATTAAACCAGTCTATGACCCTACAATATCCTAGAAGCCGATTCACTCACTATAATAGTAACTATGTTTCGCAGCATCCCAACTGAGATCAGCACAGTTCAATTTCTATGTCTCAAAATTGCTTTGAAAAGTAGAGAGGAAACAGTTGGAAGCCGTATTTGTTTGAAAAGTTCTAAGCCATACAACGCATCATGGATTATTCGTTTCATTTTATATAGTACTAAACTAAATCATGCAGTTTGAATTATAACAACAAAGAAAGAAACAGTCTTATAAAGCAATCATTTATAAGCATCCTCGACACTAATCTATTATCCAACAAGAGAGGTCCCAGCATACCTTTGGAAGACTTGTGTTAGAAGGGGCACTAATTAATTTAAAGCAATCATATCACCTGTATGCCACTTTTTTTTTTCTTCCATTGCTCATGATAACTCATACCTTGAGCCATGCTCGATCGAAACGGAACAAAATGGTCCCATAAGGGGACCATGACACCTTTACTAAACCGAGAATAATGCAAGCAAGCAAAGTGTGCAAGTTTCTGGGTCTTTGCCAAATTTGCTGTTATCTGCTTCTTAATTTCAGAAGTCTACTCAAAAAGAAAGAATTGTAAGCATTTGAAATATAGAGCACCAATTTGCAAACTAAACTAAAAGCAGCAGTATCTGAAAAAATAACATGATTTACTTCAAATGTTAGACACTAGAGTTGTCTATAAGCAATCTGGTCCCCCGCACCCACCCCATAAAAATGTTAGGACAATAGCAGTCTATCCCTTTTCCTACAGCAAAAACAGATCTGAGACTAAGACAATATTGCAAATCTATCACCAAATTGCCAAAATCAACAAATTCAATATAAAAGAGAATGAAAACAATCAAAGTACCGACTTATTTATATTTTGTTTTCACAAGTCAAACAACAACCAAGCCTTCTTCCCAAAACCAAAATTATACTCAACATTCTATCACTTTGTCACACAGCAAAAACATATATGAGAGACCATGACAATGTCTATCAACAAAATCAACAATTTTAATATAAGAGTAAACGAAAACAATCAAAGTACTAATTTATTTATATTTTGTTTCACAAGTCAAACAACAACAGTCAAGCTTTAGCCCTCAGATTTTGGGGGTCGGCTATAGATCCTCAACAGACTAGTCAGGGTCAACTGCATGTATTTTTTTTCGTCATTCTATTCTAACTAAAAGCATACTCTTTATTTCTTCCTTAGAAAAGTCCCTTTTACACCTTCTATTCTATCATTCTATTTTACCTAGAGTCATACTCTGTTTTTCAAAAGTCAGGAAGAAAATTTTTTGAAAGCCTTAACCAAAACTCAAATAAGCAACAGTTACTATAAACTAGCATATTCTCAGTTTATACCTGTCCCAAGGTATACATAGATGCCTTTGCTTTTTTATCTCTCTCTCTCTCTCTTCTCTCTCCCTATGTGTGTGTGTGTGTGTGTGTGTGTGTTAATAATGTAAATAGGATATACTCATAAAACAATTTAGACCCATATGGAATTTTGATCTGTTCATGGAGGCACCCTGATCTGATTTTAGCAACATTCTCTAGTTCATTGTGTGAGAATATGCTGTCGTCATTGTATTTGTCCTATTCTAAAAATAATAACGAAGATAAAAAGCTTTATAAAATAAAGGCATCTAGAATCCAATCCAATATGCTTAACAAAAAATATATAAATTACAGGAAAGAAATATAAGAGCCACATGACATATATTCGGCCAATACTACAGGTCACTAAGACCCATTCATCATTGGATTCTTATCTCTCTCCCTCTTTCCCCCCCCCCCCCCCCCCCTTCACAAATTCTAAATTTCAACTATTAATTAGCAAGTTTGTAATTCCTCGTGTCTCAAACCTGAATAGTAAAATATGCGATGTAACTTTATCTGCAGAACAATTAAGCATAAAATTTCTTAAACCAAACTGAATTTACAAGTTGATGAGGGGAATACCAACAGGAAGTTGTCTTTTCTCTTGGCTCAAAACGTATATGGTATTTATGTGTGAAGAAATGGTATTTGGCAAATTCGCATCCTTTGTGTATGGGATATGAAAAAGGATAAACATAAAAAAAGAATCATACCATCTTGGGAAAGAGGCAAGCAGGAGTACTCAAGCATCTAATAAAGTAAAAGCCGAATGAATCGAAAGTAAGAGATGAGCCATTCTCAGCTAAAGTACACAGCTGCATGATTTCACTGCCATAGATGTTCACATGGACAATGGTAACTGCAATCTTCTCTCCCTTTTCCGGGCCAGTGCAAGCCTAGATATTCTTAGGCGTACAGGAAGAAAGATACCAAGGCAGATAAAGATCAAAGAGAGCCAAAAGTGCCTGAAGTACAGGGACACATAGGATGATATGACAAGCATGCTAAACACTAAGGCCCAAAAGATTGCCACAGCAACATCAGCCCTGCACAAAGTCAACATATCCTATTACTTAAAACAATTTTAGGCACTGATGAACGAGTCATAAATAATCTAGATAAAAAATTTTTGACAAGTGTAAGTAATCTAGATAATTAACAAAGGTTCCCTTGAGATTAATTTCTTAAAACAATAGACAAGATTTGAGTGAAAAAGTGAAACAATGAAAGGGAGAATTAGACAGTTGAGTGCATCCAAGAGAAGATTAATTAGAGAAAGAATATCACTGCTGAATTAATTAAATGATGACTCAATAGCCTACACGCAAAGGAAAAACTGAACAATCGTGTCCAATAAAATCCCGACTAAGTTGATACCCATGCAATCACACCCATTCTTCCCCCATAAACTACCCATGCCTGACATATTCCAACTAGCTGCAACCTCGGTGGGTATGATCAATAATGTTGCATAACTATCCAATCATCCATCTGTAGTTACAGTCATAGAACTAATAAGTAAACCCAGCACTTTATCAGGTAGAAATGCCTTCTTGGATCACCTTAATGGTTTGTTTGGATAGAGGCATTTAAAGAGAAGAATTTGGATATCAACTTTTGGTCTAAATGACTTGAATAGAGTTTGAAATGACAATTTTTTTTTCTATTGATGAAATTTATGGATAGATTTGAGCGTTATTAATATATGGATTTGAAATGATTAGGTGTAAGATGTCATCGCAAATCCATAATGTCACAAGTATTGAGGTACATACAGAATATCCTCCCTGTCTTGATAGAATTTTATCAGCAATAAGCTAGGATAGCAGAGAAGAAATAGAATAATAATGGTTTGTTTCGGGGGATCCACCCTCTAAATGTTCTAGCTGATTTATTCTAGTCTCTTGTTTATACAACTATTCCCAACAGTAAAGAGATAATTTTTGCAACTCCTATCCTATAAAGTTGCAAAAATTATTATTATTCAAGGGTCCCTTATTTATGCCACTATTCTCAACGGTAAAGAGGTAAAGTTTGCATATTATAAAAAAACAAATACAAATCAGTAGAACTGTTATGCAGAGAACTACGCATCAAGATTTGGAACAGCTACCAACGGCACCTTCGACAATGGATCCTTGGGACTTTTTCAAATGGGTTTATTTCCCTTCATAACATTCATCACCCTTGTATTTCCCTTCATAACATTTATACCCTGGAAACTGCTTCTTCATTTTCTCCAAATCTTCCAGGTGGCCTCCATAGGTGATAATCCTTGCCAATGTACCAGGACTTCCCTTTCTTACTTCAATTTCGATGCTCCAAAACTGCATGTGGCCATAGTGATAAGCTTCCATCTTCCTATTGTCCAATGGCAACTATGGTTGAGTCAATAACCCCATTGTCCAGTTTCTCTTTAAGCAAAGACACATGAATGACTGGGTGCACTCAAGTTCCTGCATGTAATTCGAACTCATATGCCATCAGTGCAACTCTTTCAATTATTTGGCAAGGAACATGATATCTGGGAGATAGTTTCAAGTTCTTTCTTAATGCAATGAAAGCTTGTCAGTATGACTGAATCTCAAGTAGACCTGATCCCTAACCTTGAATTCATTTTCTCACTGTTGAGCACCATATATTTCTTTCATGTTAGCATGTGCTTCCTTAAGGTTGTGCTTAAGTTTCCTAAGAAGCAAATCACGATTCTTTATTCTTGGTCCACTTATTCAACCGGAGAAGTACCGTGAAACATAGGTTAGCATGTTGGATGGTAATCGCCCATAGACTACCTCAAAGGAGGTCTTTTTAATGGCTGAATGCGAACATGTATTGTAACAAAATTCAGCCCAGCTTAACCAATTCGCCCAGTCTTTTGGTTCAGAACTAGTGAAGCATCTTAGATACATCTCTAATGTCCTATTAATTACTTCAGTTTGGCCATTTATTTAAGGGTGGTAAGAAAAACTAAAGCTAAATTTGGTGCCATTTAAATTGAACAACTCCAACCAAAACTTGCTTGAAAATGTGACATCCCTATCACAAACAATGGTTTGTGGTATGCCATATTGTTTAAAAATGCGAAAAATAATTTTGCAATGCTTGCAGCCATGTAAGGGTGAAAAAGAGGGATAAAATGGGCAAATCTAAATAAACAATCTACTACAACCAGTATGGTTCATTTCCCCTTTGACATACACAACCCATCAATAAAATCTATGGTGCCATTTTTGAACTGTGAGTACCAAGGCAAGTACTTTTAGGAGCTCGAACACTGGTAATAGCACTGAATTGAGAGGCCAACATCACCTGATCCTCACTTGGACACTCCTGAAAAGTGACCTTTTCATTCATATGAAACTTTATCAAGAGCCTTAAGAAGTCTCACTTGATTTCTTTAAGGGAGTGAAGCCATTGGACCCCTAAGACCACATCAAATCTTCCTAAAGGCAGGATGTAGACATAGATGATGCTTGGAAATCCCTTCAAATGCAAATGCACACAGGAATATTTACCTAAGCTTTCTATCTTCTCTCTTAATGCTACCAAGACTTCAAAACGTCCATTGCAATAGGTGCAAGCCCGCTTTCTTGGCTATTTTTGCATTCACCACCAAGTTGTGGGTGCTACCTAAGTCAATTAAGACTAAGTTAGAAGCTAATTTTGCATTCACCAGGTTGTGGGTGCTACATAAGTCAATTAAGACTAAGGTAGGAGTCTTTCCCAAATGCATGTGTATCCTCATAGTTTCAGGAGTGGGTGCAGTACTCATAGCATGAAGGGAGTTGGCTAAGACTTTGCTAACTTCATGACCTTCCAGCTCCACTTCCATTTCGCACTCCATCACTTTTGTCTTCACAACATGACTTAATAAGAAACAATTTTTTACATATGTGCCCAAACCCCTTTTCATAATTCAACCAAAGTCATCCTTTTGATTGGCGGAGGGGCTCGGTTGTTTGCCACACTTCTAGGTTGCATTTTGGTCTGGGTTCTTGGAATCTAGTTCTTCTTTGGGCCAAGTTTCATGCTTCATAGAGTCTTGCTAAGCTGATTGCCGTATGTAAATAATGAGAGAAGCCACCGCATCAATACATCGGCCCTGATTAAAAAAGGCTGTAGCTAGTGCACAAAGCACTCTCTTTTTGTGGGGTCTTGGAGAGGTCACGGTAGGCAGCCTTACCCCCAATTTGTTTTGGAGAGGCTGATTCCCGTACATGGGCCTTGATTGAATCCTTAAAACCATTGACAAAGCAGCTAACTTGACACCCTAGGGATGGTGGACCAGCCTTCACAAGGAGCTTCTCAAACTGTGTCTGGTTCCAATCTGCTGCAACTTGGTGAGCTCTCCAAAGAAATCAAAGATCAAGTCGGACCATAACATGAGTGAAGGCCCTCCTTAAAACTCACCCCTCGTCACTACTTCCTTTTCTTGCTTCAACAATTGGAACCATAGTTGGGTATCAACTTCAAGATGGAAAGACACAAGGGCAACATGATCCTTAAAGGAAGTCTCTTGCAGTTAGAAAAATCTACTCAAGTCAGCATAGCTAGCTAGCTAGTTGGATCTTCACTCCCATTGAAGCAAGGTAAGTCCAACTTAAAAAGCTTGGAAATGTAAGCATGTCGATTGGGTTGGGGTTGCCTGCCACCATGAGTCCATGACTATCACGTCAATCATAATGAGCATGGGTGCTTTCAGCATCATCTCAATGTAAGTAGATAGTGTCAAGTCAGTTGAAAATATCAGCGATGCAGTCCATGAGTGCTTATCTATGAAGCGCATACACATCAAAATGGGCAACGTGTTCGTGTCCGCTACATGTCCGACACGGACACAGCAAGAAATGTTGTGTCGGGTCTGTGTCAGTGCTTCATAGGCTGCTGTTGACTAGTAATCAGGGAGGTAACACTGTGCTCTAGTTATTCTACTCCTTGATCCATTCCCAAGCCCTGGTACCACTTTGGTAGATGCAAAATATCCTTCTCTATCTTGATGGTATGTTATCAACAATAAGGCAGGGAAACGAAGAGATACAGAGGATAAATAGAGTAGAATGGTTGTTTTGGGTGACCCAACCTCTAACTTAAAACTTTGATGCCTAGTATTATTCAAGGGTTCCTTATTTATACCACTATTTTCAACGGTAAAGAGATAAAGTTTGCACATTATAAATACAAAATACAAATCTGTAAAACTATAATGCAAAGAACTATGCATCATAATTTAGAACAGCTACTGCAACAGCTCCTTGGACTCTTTCAAACAGCTTCTTTCCCTTCACAACATATTTTTGTTCAAGCAAAATTTTCAAAGCTAAAATCATCATGTGTCGTTAAATTTATATGTAGCCATATGCTAGCAATTGATCTTCAAATCCCTTGATTTGAAATCCTCAAAGCCAAACACAACCCAAGGGAAATTATGGATGGATTTATGCCGCAACCAAAAATACAACCCCCCCCCCCCCCCCCCCAAAAAAAAAAACCCCAACATCTTTTATCTAAAAAATCTTGATATAGAAACCCCTCTTTAGGATGATGCAGATATGAGATGCCCACATCACAGACATCAAAAACCTCAATCTCAAAGTACCTTACTAATGGATACTTAAAAACACATTAGTTGGTTAGGACTCTATAATGCATTAGGTCTTCCACTGCAACTAATATTGATGATAGAATTTTTCATGATATTTGACATAGAGATAACATATAGCAAAAGTTATCAAAAAGTTAGTTATTTTAAGTTGAAGCTAGCTCACTCCATGCAATTTATAGAAACTTTAGTCAACAGTCTTTACTACCGAAACAATTTCCCATATTTTAATGTTACCCTCAATATATTCTCTTATCTAAAACTAATCTCAATCAGTTTCACTTGAAAGCTTGTTAGCTCTAAAAAACCAACACCAAGAGTTCTAGAAAACATTCTCAGACTATTTAAACACCACCCTTCTAATTGGCTCTTGATTTGGGAAACACTCAGTTCAATTAGGCTCATTTATACCACCATTATGAGAGTGATATATGATTGATATCCAACAACAACAATAACAAGCTTTCGTACCAAATTTTTTGGGGGTCACCTATGGATCCTCAATAGATTAGTCAAGGTCGACTACATTTATTTGGGGATGCCCCAAGGCCCCCAACAAGTATTTGCAGTGGATCCGTTCATAAGAAGATGACTAAATTTAATGTTGGCCATCAACCTACCATGACCCTCCTCCTTTGCCTGGGCTTGGGACCGACAATGATCAAAATATACGACACTAATTACTAAGCACAAACACAGGTGGAGTTATACTATTGATACCCATATGCTTTGACTGAACACAATCACCAAGAATAGGAAACTCCTTAAAAATTGACTAAAAGTGCATAAGGTTGAAGTAATAATTAAACTACCTCATAACCAACCCTGTGCTTGTACTAGGAGAAACCTCTAGACTAAAAGAATGAGAACAATGAGATACATTAAACTCTTCTCCTTTTCTTTTTCTTCTTCCTTTTTCTTTTTGATGACCTGGAACCTCACCAAGGTTTGGACTACATTATACTCTTCTCCAATCATAAAGAACTCATTCAAATGCACTCGAATGGTCTTGTTATTCCCCAAATATATACCAAAAATTAAAATTGTACGAATCAAAAGATTTAGATAAGAAATCAAGCTGAGACAAACAGTTCATGGTATCCCAACTCAATAAACTACATAAAAGGCCAACTGTACTTGCTCATATAGGGGAAAAACAAAGATAAAACAAAAATGCATGCAAATGTATTGATTCAAGATTCATTGGAAGAGTACATGCTTAGTTTACACTTTAATTTTATCCAGACTCAGGATTTTCCTGGCTTCAGAATTTAAATCAAAAAATCAATTTCTTAGTTTCTAAAAATGTTGTGGGCAGATGGAATGTCTTTTTTGACAGTATAGTGAGTGAATCAATCAACATTTGTAATTTTGCACAGAGAAATACCTTAAACTGACCTGGAAAAGACTCTAAAACATTGCAGCCAAAAAAAAATTTACAGGATCCCCTAACTGGAGGGAAATACAGACACACAAAAGTGAACTGGAAATGGCCACACAAACGATCATAGAAATTTGGAAGTAGAAGCAATGAAAAAGGTTAAAATTTGTTTCAGCAACTATGGTACAATTCTTTGGAAGCCCCGTAAGATAAAGAGGTCAGAAAAAATTGATACATGAATTTACTTATAAAAAATAAAAATTCCAAGTTAAAACTAAACCCTACTTAGTCCTAAGCCTTTCTAAATCAAACAATGCTCTTATTTCAAACCTTATACTCTTATAGAGTTGATCCCCGCCCCCCCAAAAAAAATCCCAGCTTGGATTTGGCATAGCTTCACATTTCCAAAATATTATTCATTATTACTTCAGTTCTTTCCAAGATTACCACAAGGTTTCTTTCTTTCCTTTTTTTTCAATTTTTCACAATCATATGGATGTAAAGTGGGACAAAATATATTTGCTTACAATAATAATTTTGGATGAGGAACTACCGAACACAATCACTTGTTGTCATTTCTCTTCAATTTTCTGTTGAGGTCAACAACAACTTGACCCGAATGTAAACAAAAGCAAAGCAAGTGTCAACGAATGTAAACTACTTTCAGCAGTCAACAAATAAAATTTCTCATCAGTCATCACCACTGCCCAATAAAAGCACATCAAGTAACAAAATCCAAATCCACCATTTCTTCAAAACCAAAAATGAATTCACCAAACCACAAAAAACCCGAAGCACCAAATCATTTCCACTTAAAAGCAAGATTTTTCTCAATCTACCAAAATAGGGAAACTGGAAAAATCCAAAATCAGATCCCATTCATTGCAACCTCAACACAGCCTCAGCCTCAATTTCCACAAACTCAAATTCATGAAGTTACAGTGCTAAAACTTTCACTAGCAAAACACTTAATAATAATTCTATGGTAATGGGTCATAATAGATAGGCTATAACACCATAACACAAAGCACTCTATGACAAAAATTCAAGATTTGTGTGGGTTTTACACGATAACTAACACAAAGCAGAACTGTAAAGAAACAGCTTCGAATATATATATAAAAAAAAAAAAACAAGAACAAAACGAAAGAAGAGCAAAGAAGGGTATACATACCAGGAAGCGATATGGGGTTTAGGAGAGAAGACAGTGAGAGCAGGACACTTGTTCTGGGATCGGATCTGGTAGTCTCTGAGTTGCTCCACGAGTTTGGACCGAGTTATCATTTCTCTTGGGATCGGAGATCTTTCTAGTTTCTCCGACATTCAAAATCAACAAACGACAACGACACACACACAGAGACGCCAAGATTTTCCGAGCTAGAGTTACGGTTTTATTGACAGATTCAGATTGTAAATGAATTACGGTTCGAGAATAGCCCACACCAGTTCCAAGATCCAACAACGAAATCCAGGTGAAGTGAAGAGTGAAAGAAAGTAAGAAACCGAAGAAGAAGTGAATTCAGTTTGTTGCACTGCCTGCTCTGCTACTTCTTTTCGTTTCGATTATTATTATTATTAATTAATTGGGTAAATACTAATACACACATTTTGCACATGTTACATGTAAACAAGTTTTTAAAATGTATACAAATTTTCAAAAACGTATATACAATTTATTAAGATAGTAAACAATTCTATATATTTAATTATATAATTTTTTAACAAAAAAAAATACGCAATTTTATAAATTTAATATATGTAAATTTTCAAATAATGTATACAATTAAGTATATTCAATATATACAAATTTTATATAAACAATTTTAAAAATTTACACAACTTATACATTGAGCGTACACAAATTTTCAAATAATGTTCATTTTGTATACTTAACATACATAATTTTTTAAAATGTATACAAATATGTACAATTAATGTACACAACTCTATACATTAAATGTACAAAATTTTCAAATTATGTATTCAATTTTGTACATTCAACAAACATACTAAGAATGTAAGCAATTCTGTAAATTCAATATACACAATTTTGTACATTTCATGTATACATTTTTTCAAGGAATATGCACAATTTTATATATTCAAACTCCACAATTTTCTAGATTATACACAATTCTAGACATTCAAGGTACACAAATTTTCAACTAATGTAAACAATTTTGCATATATAATGTACACAATTTTTTAAATTCTACACAATTCTAAACACTCAACTTATACTGAGTTACTATACTATTAATATATGGTGGGGTCTGTGAAAATGGCAAAGAAATTGATGTCTCTAGGACTATAGAGAAAAAAAAATAGTGCGGTTTACAATTAAAAATCTTATTCAATCATTGATTATAGATTTATCTAAGAACAAAAACATAAATCGGAGTTTGAGGAAGAAGAAAAAAGGAGTCGTCCCCGCCCTACAACATTTAAAGGAGAATTAATTTAATCACATAGTTTGGACTGCTAGAATATCCTGCCAACGACACCCCATGAATCCATTTCAAGTCCAGCCCATGGAGGCCCAATTTGTAGAATAATATTAGAGTAATAAGTTACATTAGTTCATTTTCTTAAACCATACTAGCCTCATAACATGCGCTCCACACATACGATGAGACTCTTTTTTTATTTTGAGTTTAATATAATTTTTCAATTTGAAATTATCTATTGTTAGTGAGATTACACTAGAAGGAAATTTAGGATTTGAAAATCAGTAAACTGCTGGGTTTAGTGTGTGCTAGTTTTTAGGAAAAAAAATGTATCAATAAATATATCCCAATCACAATATTTAACTAAAACTCATCCGCTCCTATCTAGATTAAAAAATAGGTGTAATGAAAATAACAGAAAAAATAGATCAAGTTTTAGTTGTTTGAGAACAATTGGATAAACTATAAAGAAACAAGAAACATATAAAAATCTACAGTGATTGTTCAATGATCAAACAGTAAAGGAAACCTATACTACAACAATTTAAGAACTCCTATGGCAACCTATACTTTCAATTTACTATAGTCTTTATTTTAGATCAAAAAATAGGTGTAATGAAAATAACAGAAAAACTAGATCAAGTTTTAGTTGTTTGAGAACAATTGGATAAACTATAAAAAAACAAGAAACATATAAAAATCTATTGTGATTGTTCAATAATCAAACAGTAAAGGAAACCTATACTGCAACAATTTAAGAACTCTTATGGCAACCTATGCTTTCAATTTACTATAGTCTTTATATTCATGTATGTTCACGTTGCTAATCATGTATACACATAAATTTACATGATTAGCAACGTGAACATACATGAATATGAAGACAGTAGTGAATTGTAAGTATAGGTTGCCATAGGAACTATAGTGAATTGTAAGTATAGGTTGCCATAGGAATTGTAGTGAATTGTAAGTATAGGTTGCCATACGAGTTCTTAAATTGCTACAGTATATATTTTTTATTGCACTTGAATTTCTTAGATATCAATCCCAAAATAAAGAAAGACCCACTAATCCAATCCCAAAACCAAACGGAAAAATGAGACATTTTCGAATTTTAATTATTTCTCAAGAGCATCATGTTCTAATTTCAATTATTTGGATTAAGTAAGTTAGAGAATAGTGAAGCCTTAAGAAATGATGAACAATGTTATAGACATTATCTAAAAATGAAACTCTGCTATAGAAGTTATATTACTAGTTATTCTAAGTTATAATTTGTGCTTGTCATAAGTAATATAACTTGCTATATCTTTCCTTAAAGGTTATCAATTTGAGTGAAGTTTGTAGTGTGCGTGTTTGTTTCTCAAAATACATATAGGTCCAACTAGGGCATACATTAATCATCCATTTTAAGAAACACTTTATGAGAAATTTAAAAAAAAAAAAAGTATTTTTCAAATAGAAATCCTAGATCTTTCATTGCCTTTTATAGTTTTGAATTAAAACCACGAGAACAATCACAATAACCATAAAACCTGCACTATATATCATAGGCAGAAAGTATAGCGATACAAGTCTTGCGGCCTAAAATAGGACACAAAGTAGATCCAACCCAATGGACACTAAAAGCATACAATTTGCCAATTTTTTTTTTTCTGTTTTTCCTTCTTTTAATCACGATGGAAACTACTGAGCAGACAAATGCAAACTCTGTTGTTGCTATAGCCACAAGTGTAAAAACTTCGTCCCGGGTTGATTTGTGGGTAGCATCTAGTAAGCTCAAAGTTTGAAGAACAAGTCCAAAAGCCATTGTCGATGACATGACCTCCAACCCATTCAGACTATCTTCGTCACTCCTTGCAGGAGCTTGTTCCTTCCTTACATCATTCCCCCCTCTTGGAGGTTCCCCACCTCTCCTAGATGTTCATCAGTGCGAATATCTATGCTGGCACTCACAGAAGTCAGTCACTTTTTAATTTTTCCATAAAAGTTTCCTAAAATTGTTTATTAAAGTAAAACCTCTTTCAATCTCACTTTTTCATTTGATGCAGTAAGTATACTCGACGCTACTTGATATATAGTAACATTTTGCATGATTAGATATACATGATTAACAATGTGAACACACATGAATATAAAGACTATAGTGAATTGAAAGTATAGGTTGCCATAGGAGTTCTTAAATTGTTGTAGTATATATTTTTTAATTGTACTTGAATCTTTTAGATATCTATCCCAAAACAAAGAAAGACCCACTAATCCAATTCCAAAACTATATGGAAAAATGAGACCATTCCTAATTTCAATTGTTTCTCCAAATCATCGTGTTCTACTTTCAATTATTCGGATTAAGTAAGCTAGACAATAGTGAAGCCCTAAGAAATGATGAACAATGCTATAGAGATTAGCTAAACTCTGCTATAGAAGTTATATTACTAGTTATTCTAAGTTATAATTTGTGCTTGTCTTAAGTAATATAACTTGCAATATCTTTCCTTAAAAGTTATCAATTTGAGTGAAGTTTGTAGTGTGCGTGTTTGTTTCTCAAAATACAAATAGGTCCAGCTAGGGCATACATTAATCATCCATTTAAGAAACTCTTTATGAGAAATTTAAAAAAAAAAAAAAACTGTCAAAAAAGTATTTTTCAGATAGAAATCCTAAAACTTTCATTGCCTTCTATAGTTCTAAATTAAAACCATGACAACAATCACAATAACCATAAAACCAGCACCATATATCATAGGCAGAAAGCATAGCGATACAAGCCTTGCTGCTTAAAATAGGACACAAAGTAGATCCAACCCAATGGACACTAAAAGCATACAATCTGCCAATTTTTTTCTGTTTGTCCTTCTTTTAATCACGATGGAAACTACTGAGCAGACAAATGCAAACTCTGTTGTTGCTATAGCCATAAGTGTAAAAACTTCGTCCCGGGTTGATTTGTGGGTAGCATCTAGTAAGCTCAAAGTTTGAAGAACAAGTCCAAAAGCCATTGTCGATGACATGACCTCCAACCCATTCAGACTATCTTCGTCACTCCTTGCAGGAGCCTGTTCCTTGCTTACATCATTCCCCCCTCTTAGAGGTTCCCCACCTCTCCTAGATGTTCATCAGTGCGAATATCTATGCTGGCACTCACAGAAGTTAGTCACTTTTTCATTTTTCATAAAATTTTCATAAAATTGCTTATTAAAGTAAAACCTCTTTCTATCTCTCATTTTCATTTGATACAGTAAGTATACTCGACGCTACTTGATATATAGTAACATTTTGCATGATTAGATATACATGATTAACAATGTGAACACATATGAATATAAAGACTATAGTGAATTGAAAGTATAGGTTGCCATAGGAGTTATTAAATTGACGTAGTATATATTTTTTAATTGTACCCGAATCTTTTAGATATCAATCCCAAAACAAAGAAAGACCCACTAATCCAATTCCAAAACTAAATGGAAAAATGAGACCATTCCTAATTTCAATTGTTTCTCCAAAGCATCGTGTTCTACTTTCAATTATTCGGATTAAGGAAGCTAGACAATAGTGAAGCCTTAAGAAATGATGAACAATGCTATAGAGATTAGCTAAACTTTGCTATAGAAGTTATATTACTAGTTATTCTAAGTTATAATTTGTGCTTGTCTTAAGTAATATAACTTGCTATATCTTTCCTTAAAAGTTATCAATTTGAGTGAAGTTTGTAGTGTGCGTGTTTGTTTCTAAAAATACATATAGGTCCAACTAGGGCATAAATTAATCATCCATTTAAGAAACTCTTTACGAGAAATTTTTTCAAAAAAAAAAAAAGTATTTTTCAGATAGAAATCCTAAAACTTTCATTGCATTTTATAGTTCTGAATTAAAACCATGACAACAATCACAATAACCATAAAACCTGCACCATATATCATAGGCAGAAAGCATAGCGATACAAGTCTTGCTGCTTAAAATAGAACACAAAGTAGATCCAACCCAATGGACACTAAAAGCATACAATCTACCAATTTTTTTCTGTTTGTCCTTCTTTTAATCACGATGGAAACCACTGAGCAGATAAATGCAAACTCTGTTGTTGCTATAGCCACAAGTGTAAAAACTTCGTCCCAGGTGGATTTGTGGGTAGCATCTAGTAAGCTCAAAGTTTAAAGAACAAGTCCAAAAGCCATTGTCGATGACATGACCTCCAACCCATTCAGACTATCTTCGTCATTCCTTGCAGGAGCTTGTTCCTTCCTTACATCATTCCCCCCTCTTGGAGGTTCCCCACCTCTCCTAGATGTTCATCAGTGCAAATATCTATGCTGGCAATATCTATGCTGGGACTCATAGAAGTTAGTCACTTTTTCATTTTTCCATAAAAGTTTCCTAAAATTGTTTATTAAAGTAAAACCTCTTTCTATCTCTCATTTTCATTTGATACAGTAAGTATACTCGACGCTACTTGATATATAGTAACATTTTGCACGATTAGATATACATGATTAACAATGTGAACACATATGAATTTAAAGACTATAGTGAATTGAAAGTATAGGTTGCCATAGGGGTTCTTAAATTGATGTAGTATATATTTTTTAATTGTACCCGAATCTTTTAGATATCAATCCCAAAACAAAGAAAGACCCACTAATCCAATTCCAAAACTAAATGGAAAAATGAGACCATTCCTAATTTCAATTGTTTCTCCAAAGCATCGTGTTCTACTTTCAATTATTCGGATTAAGTAAGCTAGACAATAGTGAAGCCTTAAGAAATGATGAACAATGCTATAGAGATTAGCTAAACTCTGCTATAGAAGTTATATTACTAGTTATTCTAAGTTATAATTTGTGCTTGTCTTAAGTAATATAACTTGCTATATCTTTCCATAAAAGTTATCAATTTGAGTGAAGTTTTTAGTGAGCGTGTTTGTTTCTAAAAATATATATAGGTCCAGCTAGGGCATAAATTAATCATCCATTTAAGAAACTCTTTATGAGAAATTAAAAAATATATATATATATATATATATATATATATTTTTTTTTTTTTCAGATAGAAATCCTAAAACTTTCATTGCCGTTTATAGTTCTGAATTAAAACCACGATTACAATCACAATAACCATAAAACTTGCACTATATATCATAGGCAGAAAGTATAGCGATACAAGTCTTGCTACCTAAAATAGGACACAAAGTAGATCCAACCCAATGGACACTAAAAGCATACAATCTGCCAATTTTTTTCTGTTTGTCCTTCTTTTAATCACGATGTAAACTACTGAGCAGACAAATGCAAACTCTGTTGTTGCTATAGCCACAAGTGTAAAAACTTCGTCCTGGGTTGATTTGTGGGTAGCATCTAGTAAGCTCAAAGTTTGAAGAACAAGTCTAAAACCCATTGTCGATGACATGACCTCCAACCCATTCAGACTATCCTCGTCACTCCTTGCAGGAGCTTGTTCCTTGCTTACATCATTCCCCCCTCTTGGAGGTTCCGCACCTCTCCTAGATGTTCATCAGTGCGAATATCTATGCTGGCAATATCTATGCTGGCACTCACAGAAGTTAGTCACTTTTTCATTTTTCCATAAAAGTTTCCTAAAATTGTTTATTAAAGTAAAACCTCTTTCTATCTCTCATTTTCATTTGATACAGTAAGTATACTCGACGCTACTTGATATATAGTAACATTTTGCACGATTAGATATACATGATTAACAATGTGAACACATATGAATTTAAAGACTATAGTGAATTGAAAGTATAGGTTGCCATAGGGGTTCTTAAATTGATGTAGTATAAATTTTTTAATTGTACCCGAATCTTTTAGATATCAATCCCAAAACAAAGAAAGACCCACTAATCCAATTCCAAAACTAAATGGAAAAATGAGACCATTCCTAATTTCGATTGTTTCTCCAAATCATCGTGTTCAACTTTCAATTATTCGGATTAAGTAAGCTAGACAATAGTGAAGCCTTAAGAAATGATGAACAATGCTATAGATATTCGCTAAACTCTGCTATAGAAGTTTTATTACTAGTTATTCTAAGTTATAATTTGTGCTTGTCTTAAGTAATATAACTTGCTATATCTTTCCTTAAAAGTTGTCAATTTGAGTGAAGTTTGTAGTGTGCGTGTTCGTTTCTAAAAACACATATTGGTCCAGCTAGGGCATAAATTAATCATCCATTGAAGAAACTCTTTATGAGAAATTTAAAATAAAAAAATGTATTTTTCAGATAGAAATCCTAAAACTTTCATTGCCTTTTATAGTTCTGAATTAAAACCATGAGTACAATCACAATAACCATAAAACCTGCACTATATATCATAGGCAGAAAGTATAGCGATACAAGTCTTGCTGCCTAAAATAGGACACAAAGTAGATCCAACCCAATGGGCACTAAAAGCATACAATCTGCCAATTTTTTTTTTTTTTTGTCCTTCTTTTAATCACGATGCAAAATACTGAGCAGACAAATGCAAACTCTATTGTTGCTATAGCCACAAGTGTAAAAACTTCGTCCCAGGTTGATTTGTGGGTAGCATCTAGTAAGCTCAAAGTTTGAAGAACAAGTCCAAAAGCCATTGTCGATGACATGACCTCCAACCCATTCAGGCTATCTTCGTCCCTCCTTGCAAGATCTTGTTCCTTAATTACATCATTCCCCCCTCTTGGAGGTTCCCCACCTCTCCTAGATGTTCATCGGTGCAAATATCTATGCTGGCACTCACAAAAGTTTGTCACTTTTTCATTTTTCCATAAAAGTTTCCTAAATTTTTTTATTAAAGTAAAACCTCTTTCTATTTCTCTTTTTCATTTGATACAGTAAGTATACTCGACGCTACTTGATATATAGTAACATTTTGCATGATTAGATATACATGATTAACCATGTGAACACATAAGAATATAAAGACTATAGTGAATTGAAAGTATAGGTTGCCATAGGAGTTCTTAAATTGTCGTAGTATATATTTTCTAATTGTACCTGAATCTTTTAGATATCAATCCCAAAACAAAGAAAGACCCACTAATCCAACTCCAAAACGAAATGGAAAAACGAGACCATTCCTAATTTCAATTGTTTCTCCAAAGCATCGTGTTCTACTTTCAATTATTCGGATTAAGTAGGCTAGACAATAGTGAAGCCTTAAGAAATGATGAACAATGCTATAGAGATTAGCTAAACCCTGCTATAGACGTTATATTACTAGTTATTCTAAGTTATAATTTGTACTTGTCTTAAGTCATATAACCTGCTATATCTTTCCTTAAAAGTTATTAATTTGAGTGAAGTTTGTAGTGTGCCTGTTTGTTTCTCAAAATACATATAGGTCCAGCTAGGGCATAAATTAATCATCCATTTAAGAAACTCTTTATGAGAAATTTAAAAAAAGGAAAACTGTCAAAAATGTGTTTTTCAGATAGAAATCCTAAAACTTTCACTGCCTTTTATAGTTCTAAATTAAAACCATGACAACAATCACAATAACCATAAAACCTACACTATATATCATAGGCAGAAAGTATAGCGATACAAGTCTTGCTACCTAAAATAGGACACAAAGTAGATCCAACCCTGTGGACACTAAAAGCATACAATCTGCCAATTTTTTTCTGTTTGTCCTTCTTTTAATCACGATGGAAACTACTGAGCAGACAAATGCAAACTCTGTTGTTGCTATAGCCACAAGTGTAAAAACTTCGTCCCGGGTTGATTTGTGGGTAGCATCTAGTAAGTTCATAGTTTGAAGAACAAGTCCAAAAGCCATTGTCGATGATATGACCTCCAACCCATTCAGACTATCTTCGTCACTCCTTGCAGGAGCTTGTTCCTTGCTTACATCATTCCCCCCTCTTGGAGGTTCCCCACCTCTTTTAGATGTTAATCTGTGCGAATATCTATGCTGGCACTCACAGAAGTTAGTCACTTTTTTATTTTTCCATAAAAGTTTCCTAAAATTGTTTATTAAAGTAAAACCTCTTTCTATCTCTCTTTTTCATTTGATTCAGTAAGTATACTCGACTCTACTTGATATATAGTAACATTTTGCATGATTAGATATACATGATTAACAATGTGAACACATATGAATATAAAGACTATAGTGAATTGAAAGTATAGGTTGCCTTAGGAGTTCTTAAATTGTTGTAGTATATAGTTTTTAATTGTACTTGAATCTTTTAGATATCAATCCCTAAACAAAGAAAGACCCACTAATCCAATTCCAAAGCTAAATGGAAAAAGGAGACCATTCCTAATTTCAATTGTTTCTCCAAAGCATCGTGTTCTACTTTCAATTATTCGGATTAAGTAAGCTAGACAATAGTGAAGCCTTAAGAAATGATGAACAATGCTATGGAGATTAGCTAAACTCTGCTATAGAAGTTATATTAGTAGTTATTCTAAGTTATAATTTGTGCTTGTCTTAAGTAATATAACTTGCTATATCTTTCCTTAAAAGTTATCAATTTGAGTGAAGTTTGTAGTGTGCGTTTGTTTCTCAAAATACATATAGGTCCAGCTTGGGCATACATTAATCATCCATTTAAGAAACTCTTAATGAGAAATTTAAAAAATAAATAAAAATAAAATTAAACTGTCAAAGATGTATTTTTCAGATAGAAATCCTAAAACTTTCATTGCCTTTTATAGTTCTGAATTAAAACCATGACAACAATCACAATAACCATAAAACCTGCACTATATATCATAGGCAGAAAGTATAGCGATACAAGTCTTGCTGTCTAAAATAGGACACAAAGTAGATCCAACCCAATGGACACTAAAAGCATACAATCTGCTAATTTTTTTCTGTTTGTCCTTCTTTTAATCACGATGGAAACTACTGAGCAAACAAATGCAAACTCTGTTGTTGCTAAAGCCACAAGTGTAAAAACTTCGTCCCGGGTTGATTTGTGGGTAGCATCTAGTAAGCTCAAAGTTTGAAGAACAAGTCCAAAAGCCATTGTCGATGATATGACCTCCAACCCATTCAGACTATCTTCGTCACTCCTTGCAGGAGCTTGTTCCTTGCTTACATCATTCCCCCCTCTTGGAGGTTCCCCACCTCTTTTAGATGTTAATCTGTGCGAATATCTATGCTGGCACTCACAGAAGTTAGTCACTTTTTTATTTTTCCATAAAAGTTTCCTAAAATTGTTTATTAAAGTAAAACCTCTTTCTATCTCTCTTTTTCATTTGATTCAGTAAGTATACTCGACTCTACTTGATATATAGTAACATTTTGCATGATTAGATATACATGATTAACAATGTGAACACATATGAATATAAAGACTATAGTGAATTGAAAGTATAGGTTGCCTTAGGAGTTCTTAAATTGTTGTAGTATATAGTTTTTAATTGTACTTGAATCTTTTAGATATCAATCCCTAAACAAAGAAAGACCCACTAATCCAATTCCAAAGCTAAATGGAAAAAGGAGACCATTCCTAATTTCAATTGTTTCTCCAAAGCATCGTGTTCTACTTTCAATTATTCGGATTAAGTAAGCTAGACAATAGTGAAGCCTTAAGAAATGATGAACAATGCTATGGAGATTAGCTAAACTCTGCTATAGAAGTTATATTAGTAGTTATTCTAAGTTATAATTTGTGCTTGTCTTAAGTAATATAACTTGCTATATCTTTCCTTAAAAGTTATCAATTTGAGTGAAGTTTGTAGTGTGCGTGTTTGTTTCTCAAAATACATATAGGTCCAGCTTGGGCATACATTAATCATCCATTTAAGAAACTCTTAATGAGAAATTTAAAAAATAAATAAAAATAAAATTAAACTGTCAAAGATGTATTTTTCAGATAGAAATCCTAAAACTTTCATTGCCTTTTATAGTTCTGAATTAAAACCATGACAACAATCACAATAACCATAAAACCTGCACTATATATCATAGGCAGAAAGTATAGCGATACAAGTCTTGCTGTCTAAAATAGGACACAAAGTAGATCCAACCCAATGGACACTAAAAGCATACAATCTGCTAATTTTTTTCTGTTTGTCCTTCTTTTAATCACGATGGAAACTACTGAGCAAACAAATGCAAACTCTGTTGTTGCTAAAGCCACAAGTGTAAAAACTTCGTCCCGGGTTGATTTGTGGGTAGCATCTAGTAAGCTCAAAGTTTGAAGAACAAGTCCAAAAGCCATTGTCGATGATATGACCTCCAACCCATTCAGACTATCTTCGTCACTCCTTGCAGGAGCTTGTTCCTTGCTTACATCATTCCCCCCTCTTGGAGGTTCCCCACCTCTTTTAGATGTTAATCTGTGCGAATATCTATGCTGGCACTCACAGAAGTTAGTCACTTTTTTATTTTTCCATAAAAGTTTCCTAAAATTGTTTATTAAAGTAAAACCTCTTTCTATCTCTCTTTTTCATTTGATTCAGTAAGTATACTCGACTCTACTTGATATATAGTAACATTTTGCATGATTAGATATACATGATTAACAATGTGAACACATATGAATATAAAGACTATAGTGAATTGAAAGTATAGGTTGCCTTAGGAGTTCTTAAATTGTTGTAGTATATATTTTTTAATTGTACTTGAATCTTTTAGATATCAATCCCTAAACAAAGAAAGACCCACTAATCCAATTCCAAAGCTAAATGGAAAAATGAGACCATTCCTAATTTCAATTGTTTCTCCAAAGCATCGTGTTCTACTTTCAATTATTCGGATTAAGTAAGCTAGACAATAGTGAAGCCTTAAGAAATGATGAACAATGCTATGGAGATTAGCTAAACTCTGCTATAGAAGTTATATTAGTAGTTATTCTAAGTTATAATTTGTGCTTGTCTTAAGTAATATAACTTGCTATATCTTTCCTTAAAAGTTATCAATTTGAGTGAAGTTTGTAGTGTGCGTGTTTGTTTCTCAAAATACATATAGGTCCAGCTTGGGCATACATTAATCATCCATTTAAGAAACTCTTAATGAGAAATTTAAAAAATAAATAAAAATAAAATTAAACTGTCAAAGATGTATTTTTCAGATAGAAATCCTAAAACTTTCATTGCCTTTTATAGTTCTGAATTAAACCATGACAACAATCACAATAACCATAAAACCTGCACTATATATCATAGGCAGAAAGTATAGCGATACAAGTCTTGCTGTCTAAAATAGGACACAAAGTAGATCCAACCCAATGGACACTAAAAGCATACAATCTGCTAATTTTTTTCTGTTTGTCCTTCTTTTAATCACGATGGAAACTAATGAGCAGACAAATGCAAACTCTGTTGTTGCTATAGCCACAAGTGTAAAAACTTCGTCCCGGGTTGATTTGTGGGTAGCATCTAGTAAGCTCAAAGTTTGAAGAACAAGTCCAAAAGCCATTGTCGTTGACATGACCTCCAACCCATTCAAACTATCTTCGTCATTCCTTGCAGTAGCTTGTTCCCTGCTTATATCATTCCCCCCTCTTGGAGGTTCCCCACCTCTCTTAGAGGTTCATCAATGCGAATATCTATGCTAGCAGTCACAGAAGTTTGTCACTTTTTCATTTTCCCATAAAAATTTCCTAAAATTGTTTATTAAAGTAAAACCTCTTTCTATCTCTCTTTTTCATTTGATGCAGTAAGTATACTCGACGCTACTTGATATATAGTAACATTTTGCTTGATTAGACATACGTGATTAACAGTGTGAACATACATGAATATAAAGACTATAGTGAATTGAAAGTATTGGTTGCCATTGGAGTTCTTAAGTTGTTGGAGTATATATTTTTTATTGTACTTGAATCTTTTAAATATCAATCCCAAAACAATGAAAGACCCACTAATCCAATTCCAAAACTAAATGGAAAAATGAGACAAGTTCTAATTTCAATTCTTTCTCCAAAGCATCATGTTCTAATTTCAATTGTTCGAATTAAGTAAGCTTGAGAATTGTGAAGCCTAAAGAAATGATGAACAATGCTATAGAGATTAGCTAAAAATGAAACTCTGCTGTATAAATTATAATACCCCAAGAAATTGAACCTGGAAAGATTATAATACATTGTTTCCCTAAGAAAATGAACGCTGCTATAGATATTATGACACATAATTTTATAAAGAAAATGAACAATACATTTTGCTAACTAAAATAACTAAAATGAAAAACGTATTTCAAATCAGAAACAAAAAGAGACTGTAAGCTGGCAAAAATTAGTGTCCAACTCAAGCTGGTTGAAGAGTTAATATGAAATGGTCCAATACAATTAATTTGTAGAGAATGAGTTTCTAAGGTCAACCTTTGTATGCCTTATTGGTTTCGTTTAAAGTTAGTATAAATACAATAGATTACCAGTAAGAAAGAAGAAGATTTCAATATTAACTCTTCCTCGGGTTAGTCCGAGGATCACTAGTTCATATAATGTTCAAATCTCGATTACAAAGCTTTTGGTCACACAACGTATATTTTTTTCTCATTCTTCGTCCCCTTTTCGGGAGGAGTCCCTTTTCCTTATATAGCTATTTGAAGTGCATCCTTGCCCACCATTTGTACCGTCATTCATCTTCATTTGGATGCTTGTCTCATCAGGGTTTTGTTGGAGGTGGTAGAATTTACTACAAGCTATGGGGGTACTATTCAGGGGTCATTCTGCCATTATTGCGGCCAACTGTGTTGGTGCAATACATTGAATGCGGAGTTGACGTGTACTTTACCTAAATATTTCCCTTCTTCTTTACTTGTATGTCTCTACCTCCTTCCTTGGTATTTTGTCTTTTGGTTTAGGTGGCTTATCTAAAGCCTTTTGAGGAGTGTTCACTCTTCGGCCTCCTCGAGCAATCGGCTTCTTCAGTTTCAATACCTGGACTCTTATCAATATATTGGGCCAAAACTGATGAGAGGCTAGACCTTTCTTCTTCTCGGGTTGGACCAACTTGGCACTATTCCGTGTTCCAATCTTATCCCCCTAAAGAGACAAAAATACCTGAGTTTAGGAATTTTGTAGGTTCTACACATCTTTATATTTCACCAAAATTATTTTAGGGTTTTTTTTTCGATCTATCTTCTCTTTATGCCAGATCTTTCTTTCTAACATTTCTTCCTTTTTTTTCTTGTCAAAAATACCACTAATCTAATTAGATAATCCTTATTCTTAAAAAAAATTTAAAAAAAATGGTTAAAATTGTAATTCAACAAATTTAAAAAAAAAAAAAAAAAAAAAAAAAAAAAAAGGCCAGATAAACTTTTTTCCTAAAAATGAGCACACTCTCTATTTAAATATATCTCATGCATGTTTGATACATTTTTTTCCTAAAAACTAGTAAACACTAAACCAACAGTTTACTCCATCTCAACTCCTAAATTTTAGTTTCTTAAAAATTCCTTCCTGTAACCTCACTATAAATTCAAATTGAAAAATTACATGAAATTCAAAATAAAAAAAGAGCCTCATCACATGAGCGGAGCATGTGTGATGATGCTATTACTACTAATCGGGTAAATACTAATGCACACATTTTGCACTTAAATCTTAACCTAAAGCAAACAATTGCCCTTATTAATTTTTGAAAGAATGTAAATGTAAATTTTTTTAAAAAAATGTATACAGATTTTCAAAACATGTATACAATTTCATATATTCAATGTACACAATTATTAAGATTGTACAAAATTATGTATATTCAACTATACAATTTTTCAACAAAAAAAAAAAAAAAAACGCACATGCACACAATTTTATAAATTTAATATATGTAATTTTTTAAATAATGTACACAATTCAATATATTCAATGTATACAAATTTTCAGGCCAAAATGGGCATTTGCCCCTTTCGCCCAATACAAGTAGCAAAATAACCCTATTCTGAAATTATCTAGCAAAATGCCTCTATTTTGAAACTCAATTTTAAAAAATCGAGTTTCAATGAAAAACTTGATTTAATAAAAATCGAGGTACTTGCAAAATGTTACATGGAACTCGAGTTCCATGTAATTTTTATTTTTTTTTTAAAGTTTTTTGCCTATAACTTGATTAATGATTTTCTAAAAATCAAGTTTAAAATAGGGGCATATGGCTAAATAGTTTTAGAACATGGGCATTTTGCCACTTGTTTTGGGCGAAAGGGGAAAATGCCCATTGCAGACACTCAAATTTGCACCCATGATTTAATCAAGGAGAATGACTTGAATGACTATCTATGTACCCCAAAAATCATAATTGCATTACATGCATCAATTTGTTCTTGTATTACACGCATCAATTTGTCTTTGCGTTACATGCATTAATTCATTCATTGCATATCATAAAAATGATCTTGAGATTCTAACGGTCATAATGGTGTGTCCAGTTTCCAAATCAAACCATCGGATCTAAAGATATCGCATGATCAAATTGCACAGTCAATATGCATTGTGTCTAGGTAGAGTATCAATTTAAATTAATTCTGATTGGTTAAGCAATTAAAATTAATTAAATAATTTTTTGATTGGTTGATAATTAGTGTTTAAAATAGGGATGCATGCATAGGAATAAAAGGGATGATTGGATAACAATAAAATTGTGGATAATCTGAACTTTATCAAGATTTATTTTAGGGTATTTATCTACAAGATATTTGTTCCTGAAAAAAGCCTGAATTATCTAGAAAAGAGATTAAAAAAAAAATGATAAATTAAGGATGAAAACACGTCTAGGTACGGGGACCGGATCAAAAAAACCCTAGAAAGAGAGTCCAAAACGCACCCGAATATAGAAGAACGTTCAGTGTCCAAGAGCCCATTTGGCACTTTTGGAGTGCTGAATGACACTTTAAAAAGGCTGAATTTCCCCCTTTTGGGCTTTGGCCCAATGCCCTTCGAGTGACGATAAGGCACACAATTTTCAATCTTTTCGTAAAATGATGAGTCCCGATTTGCGTTTACACATCGGAGCTATTTTTTAGAGTCTTCTGGCCTCTATAAATAGAGGTTGGGTCTCATAATTTAGCACATTTTTTTGGATGCTCTGAGAGGCATACGTTTTGAGGCTCTAAAATCGCTGATATTTGTTGATCCTCTCTGAGATTTGCTACTAAAATTAGGGTTTTTAGGTTTCAAAGGTAACCAAATAAATTTCTGTAAACCCTAAAACATCCTCTCAAGAACAAGGAGTGCTCATGCAAGAGGTTGTTTTCAATCACCCTATTCTTTTTATGATTCTTATTTATGATGATGCATGTTCTCCTTTATCCATAACATGAATTGTTAATCATTGTCTGGTTAAAGCACGATCTTGATTTTGTTCATATAATTGTTATGATCTCTTTCTTAATTCCAATAATTTGCATATGGTCAACGTTGTTTCTTGAAATTTAAAACGGATTTGCATCTTTCTTAGATGTAGATTTGAATTTTTCTTAAAATAAAAATGGATCTGCATCTTTCTTAGATGTAGATCTGAATTTTTAACATATGTAGATTTTGAAATAAAGAAAAGGTTTAAACATGATTGTGTTTGTGTTTGTTTTAGTTAATTCATGTTGCATAAATTTATGTTATGAGTGAAACTCTCTTCTTAAACAATCTTTTCCATATATATATATATATATAAAATAAATAAAAAAACAGATCTAATTTTTCTTTCATCAAAAAACCATTTTTTTTTATTATCACAAAACAGATCTGATCTTTTACAAACCAAAAAAAACCTTTTTTTTTAGTTCTTAAAAACAGATCTGATATTTTTTAAATCAAATGACTTTATTTTATGTAATAAATACAGATCTGAATTTTTATCTTGAAAAACCACCTTTTTTCTACATCCTACAAAACAGATCTGGTATTTTGACAAATCAAAATCAATTTTTTTTACCAATCAAAACAGATATGAATTTTTTAAACAAAAGAAGAGACTTTATTCATAAATAAATTTATGTGATTTAATCTTTATTTAACATGTTCAGCATATATCATTCATGACATGCATAAAAAGGTACATTAGTCATAAGAGTCTAGAAGACCAGACTCTGTCTGGGTAGAATGGGTGCCTAACACCTTCCCATTCCGTAACCTAGCCTCCGGATTTAGGTCTTTGATTAAGTAGATCTAAGCCTTGTCTTTACTTTTTATTTTGGGTAGAATGTAATTAGGACAAAAAGCCATGTAATTATTTGGTAGTTTGTAACTAGGACCCAAAGCCATGTAATTTTTCAATTTTCCAAATATGTAATTTTTTATTCAATCAATGAAGAGAATAATTTAGTCATGTATTTAGTTTTTCCTATTTTTTGTATAAAAAAATAAGTGACGACGCTATACCACTTACCCAAAAAAAGAGATGACCTAAAAAGCAATCCAAAAATCTCTCTTTTTTGAAGGGCAACTTTCGAGGTCTCTCACACCTATTTTGGCCCAAATTTTCAAAATATGTACACAATTTTGGATATTTAATATAAACAATTTTAAAAAGTTTACACAATTCCATACATTCAACGTACACAAATTTTCAAATAATTTTCATTTTGTATATTTAACATACATAATTTTTAAAAATGTAAACACATATGTACAATCAATGTACACAATTCTATACGCTGAACGTACAAAATTTTCACATTATGTATACAATTTTGTACATTCAACAAACATAAGTTTTAAAAATGTAAGCAATTTTGTAAATTCAATATACACAATTTCGTACATTTCATGTATACATTTGTTCAAGGAATGTGCACAATTTTATATATTCAAAGTCCACAATTTTCTAGATTATACACAATTTTATACATTCAAGGTACACAAATTTTCAGCTAATGTAAACAATTTTGTATATTTACTGTACACAATTTTTTAAATTCTACACAATTCTATTCACTCAACTTATACTACCTGGCAAAAAATTTAAAAAATAAAAAATAAAATAAATAAAACTTATACTGAGTTACTATAGTATTAATATATGGTGGGGTCCATGAAAATGGCAAAGAAATTGATGTCCCTAGGACTATAGAGAAAAAAAGAAGAAGCGTGGTTTACAATTAAAAATCTGATTCAATCATTGATTATAGATTTATTTATGAACAATAACATAAATTGGATTTTGAAGGAGAAAGAGAAGGAGTCCCCGACCTACAACATTTAAAGGAGAATTAATTTAATCACATAGTTTTGATTACTAGCATGAATTCATTTCAAGTCCAGCACATGGCCCAATCTGTAGAATAATATTGGAGTAATAAGCTACATCAGTTCATTTCCTTAAACCATACTAGTCTTATCATATGCGCTCCACACGTGCAATTAGTGTCTTTTGTTATTTTGAGCTTAATATAGCTTTTCAATTTAAACTTATCTATCGTTAATGAGATTATATAGGAAGGAAATTTAGGATTTGAAAATTAGTAAACTCCTGAGTTTAGTGCTCTAGTTTTTAGGAAAAAAATATGTCAAACATATATATAATATATTTAAATAGAAGATGTGCTAAAATTTAGAAAAAAAAGTTCCTTTAGTAGTTTTTTCTTGTATTTGAATTTTGTTGAATTACAATTTTAATCATATTTTCTATTTTTTAAGAATAAATATTATAATTAGATTTTAGATATTTTTAACAATTTTTAAAATCATAACTAACTTTATAAATCCGGACTAGGAATAACACAATATAATCTGGCGAGCCAATAGATAGCTGGGTCTGCTAGAGTAGTTAAAGGCTAACAGCAGCTGGTCAGACGCTCAGCCCAGAACTGGCGTCGCGCGTGGGTAGTCCATTAAGCATATAAATAATTAATTAGTACTTTTAAAGCAACAAGAAATCCGTTGTCGTCCAGCGGTTAGGATATCTGGCTTTCACCCAGGAGACCCGGGTTCGATTCCCGGCAACGGAAATTTTTTAACATTTTTATTTTTAAATTTTCTATATGAAATGAGCTTCCGTGACTTTTTTTTTTGATAGAAAAGGAACTTCATTAAAAGCTAAGAACCCGACATACAAGCAGGGATAAGGTGCTCATAAGACACGCCAACTGTGTCCAACCTCAGTAGAAAAGCCACCTCCATTGGAGGTTCTAACAAAACAACAAAATTCTGTGATAGGAAAGCTCCCCTTCTAGCAAGGATATCGGTGTGCTTATTCACCTCACAATAGCAGTGGGTGATCTGAACCAAAGGGATTTCCTGAAGCCCCGCTTTGCAATCACTCACTAGAGCTCCAATACCATTCGGATGGCCCTCTCCCTTCTGAAGCAAATCTACAACAAACTTATAAATTGTTAAATTTTCTTTATGAAATGAGCTTCCATAACTTCAAACTCATAAATTGTTAAAATTAGCCAAGTGTCGACAAATATCTCACATATCAAGCTTCTTTAAAATGTTATATATTTTTTATGAAATGAGTTTCCATGACTTTGAATTTATACATTGTTAAAAATAGCCAAGTCTTGACAAATATCTCACATATGAAGCCTTGACATATATCTTACATATCAAGAGTCTTGTAGCTTAGTTGAGGCAAAAAGAAAAAAAAAAAAAAAAAAAAAAAATCTTCATGAAATGAGCTCCCTTTTTAAACCTTTTTTTTTTTTTTTTTTTAATTTTCTTTATGAAATAAGCTTCCATGACTTCAAACTTATAAATTGTTAAAACTAGCAAAGTCTTGACAAATATCTCACATATCAAGCCTCTTTAAAATTTTATATTTTTTTATGAAATGAGTTTCCATGACTTTGAACTTATACATTGTTGTTAGAACCAACCAAGTCTCGATAAACGTCTAATATATCAAGCCTTTTTAATTTCTATTTTTTTTTATTTCTTTATGAAATAAACTTCCATGACTTTGAACTTATACATTGTTAAAAATAGCCAAGTCTTGACAAATATTTCACATATTAAGCCTCGACATATATCTCGCATATCAAAAGTCTTGTAACTTAGTTGAAGCAACAAATTTTTTATAAAAAGTTTCTTTATGAAATGAGCTTCCTTTTTAAACATTTTTCATTTTTTTTTTAAAAAAAAATTTCTTTATGAAATTAGCTTCCATAACTTCAAACTTATAAATTGTTAAAACTAGCCAAGTCTCGACAAATATCTCATATATCAAGCTTCTTTAAAATTATATATATATATATATATATATATATATATATATATATATATATATATTTTTAAATTCTTTTTATGAAATGAGTTTCCATGACTTCAAACTTATATATTGTTGTTGAAACTAACCAATTCTCAATAAATATCTCATATATCAAGCCTATTTGTTTATTTGTTTTTTTAATTTCTTTATGAAATGAGCTTCCATGACTTTGAACTTATACATGGTTAAAAATAGCCAAGTCTTGACAAATATCTCACATATCAAGAGTCTCATAGCTCAATTGAGGCAACAAATTTTTTTAATAAAATTTCTTTATAAAATGAGCTTCCATAATTTCAAATTTACACATTGTTAAAAATAACCAAGCCTTGATAAATATCTCATATATCAAGAGCTAGAATTTTATTTATTTGTTTTTAAAATTTCTTTCTAAAATGGTATTCCACAACTTCAAAATTCTTATACGTTGTTAAAAATAATCAAGTCTTCGGATTTCTAACAAAAACATTTCAGATTTAAATTATCCCACCCCCAACCATTTTAAAATGTCTCATAGCTAAATTGATTGCCGTCTTCTAGTGTTTTCAAAACAAATATTCAAGGATTAAATTCCCCCGCCTCCAACCATGAATGTACCAAGAATAAAACAACTCACTTCACCATCTACATGATTTTCACAACTCAATCGAAATTCTTATACAATATTAAAAATGTTTCAAGCCTAGAAGGCATTCTTACTTCACCATCTACATGACGGAATGAACTCCCAAAACCCACCAATTAACACCATCACATGGTGAGTTGTAGTTCAAGTGCCAGGAGTAGACATTGACATTCACTGATTCTAAACTCCTTTTTTCGTTCTTTTTTGTCTGGCCATCAGACATCAATACACACAAGAAATAATTTTGACTTAATTACGCAATGTCTGCATTCATCACATTTAAATTTCATCTTATACCTATGTCTTGGGCATGGAACATTCTCCACAAATCAAGTTAACAGTAAATACAAAATGGCTCTCGCAAACATTTACAAAAGGAAGAGCCCTTCCATAGCGTTTTTCTGCTCCTACCAGTTCAAGCCCTTACAAAGAAGCCAAAAATCCCGAACACAAAAGCACAGATAATTCAGCCCCAAATCGTCCAAGTTCCATGCCCACAAGACAAGTACTTAGCTGTTAAGAGTAGAGAGCATGCCTCCAGTTGCAGTTGGTATCACCACCTCCCAACCAGGGCCTTTGAGGGGAATTGAAGCAATAGCACCATTGGATTCTTCATCAACATTCGATGCACCTACAACCAGATCACTTCTATCCATGACCCTTTCCAAATCTTCATCACTAATATCTGTTTGTATCATCTTATCTTCAGCTGTTTCTTCCTCTTGGAGAAGTGTCAGAAGATCATCCTCCTGCAAGAAACAAACTCACATTAACTTTGAAATGCTAATCACCAACCATCAGAGGGATAAAATAATTATTATTAAAAAAAAAAAAAAACCCTAAAATTATGTTTCTCATGGTCCTGCTCAGAATTTAATCTAAAACTAGCACATACACAATTACATAAAATCACAACTTAATCAACTAAGCCCACTAAATTTCAGAAAGCAAGCAGGCCACAGCCCCAGTGTGCCTACGATATTCATTAACAAGAAATGCCATAAATAATTTCCATTTTTTTAAGAGGGGGAAAATTCTAGAAAACCAACATAGGAGTGGCATACCAACATAGTAAATAACATATTTGGAGGAAAAATTAAGTGCATATGGCAAACCTCCACGATATCTGTGCCGTTAGGCTTGTTTCTTTCTTGGTGAAACTGCCCTTTCCCGATGACAACATGCTCAAGCTTCAACTTGCTAAAAGCTCTATTCAACATGCGACCCTGTTGATGGAAACTTTGTAAAATGCTCAGGTACCAAAAGGAATTGTTTAGCTATATAATAAGAACAAAAACAAAAACCATAAGAGTTACCTCTACAGATTGGGCGGTTGAAAGCCTGTAAACATGAACAGGCTTGGTTTGACCAATCCTATGGCATCTATCCATGGCCTGCAAATCCATTTGAGGGTTCTGGGATGCAAAAGAAGAAATCGTTTTAAAACTTTATAACTCTAAATACGTTTTTATAATGGTAGCAAAAGAAAGCGATAAGAGAATATAGCATCAAGAAAATACCCAATCACTATCATAGAGTATACAGGTATCAGCTGCGGTGAGGTTGATACCCAGTCCACCAGCCCTTGTGCTTAAAATAAATATTCTGTAATTGCTGTTCTCATCATTGAACTCCTGGATCTGATTACAAAACATAGATGATTTTCCAATAAGCTAGATTTGATAACCCTCCACAATATCCAATTTATGGAAACCACCAAAGAAATTGCATGTTTATAACACAATAAAAAAACATGTAATGCTGAAAAAAGAGAAATAAACCATCTTCACTAACACATAATAATGCACATTGCACACTCAAATACACTAACACAACTGGAAATGTTTTTTTTTTTTTTCAGAGTTTGTCTACTTTCAACAATAGATATGTCGGGAAAAAAAAATTAAAATTACGTCCTTCAACTAAACAAGACTCATTAAACAAAACCATAAGTAGATCATATTGTAGTAACAGATGCAAGAGTCAGACTGCAGCCTATCAGGAGCATATTTCCTTAGTACACAGTTATGCCATTTGCCACCTAGGTGCTTAGATTGCATTGAAGGTGCAAAAAGAGAAAAGGCAATGACAAGGAAAGACAAACTGCTCAGTTTAATAAATAATCTGAATGTCACAAGATGCTAAATTGGCTTGCAGCAAAACAAACAGGAAGTTTGGATGAAATGGCACATCAGAAATTTGGTATAACACATCAACGACTAAAAAGACTCCTACTAATATCACTAACAGCTTCCCATTCTTCACTGCACCGCAACTTAAAATATTTACACAATATGTAAATTTACAAGACTGGCATTTAAAAATTTCTTAATTATCAAATGAGTAATACAGGAATTAACATAAATAGGCTTCAAATTCTCATAAAATTTAGAGAAACATAAACCTGTCTTCTCCTCTCGTCAAGCTTCACACTGCCATCAATTCTACAAACTTCAAGTCCTTTTTCAACAAAGTAGTAATGCATGATATCCAAAACTTTGGTCCACTGGGAAAAGATCAAAACCTGATTCCAAATTAAATGGAAGATGAGTAGGCAACTAAATAAAAAATGAGAATAAATGTGAACTAAATGAGAAAAGATCAAAACCATACTTTATGTTTACGAGCAAGCAACCGTTCCAACAGCCGGTCCAGTAAACGAAATTTACCACACTGTTCAACAATCTTTTCAACAGGCGGATAAAAATCTGTGAACAAAAAAATAAGGAAAAATTAATGACTTGGGAAAGTAGTACATCACCCATTTGATATGAATACCCAAAATAAATTGCACATAAATATACAAATACATGAGTCATCGAAGGCAGACTCCAAGAGGTCAGGATGGTTGCAGTTCTTCCGAAGTTGGATCATCAGATTATTAAGCTTTCCTTTCATACCACGACGAACTGAAAATTACAGAAATCATATTACAATAAACTGAAAAAAATAAAAACATTAACATTAATTAACAAATTTAAGTCTTTCATCAGATAGATAAATCCTACCAACATGTCAAAGTTAACATGCTGTATGATCATCCAAAATCCTGATCCAGCTTATAAAACGACCAATATGATACAGGTAACCAAAGCCATAATACCATTTTTTTTTTCTAGAACTAGACACTGGATGCTGTTGCATTAGATTGGACAAGCAATGCAAAGGACTTAACTACAGCAGAAAAATAAATTAAAATGAAAAGTACAGATGACAGCATCATCATTAAATCTTTTTCTTCTAATCTGCCATTAAAATCAACAATCAATAAGAACGCAAGGATCATTAGGCCAGCTGTTTGTGCCTTGGAAGGATAATATTAAATGATCTGGCACATTGACATTGGTAGCAACAGCCTCAAATATGACCTAATTCATACATTGTGCTCCCATCATCAATGCAGGATGAAATTTTTGTCAATGATTGTACTTTGAAATGAAATCAAAAACAAACAAGTACAGACACAAGGATGGAGAATAAAAGTAAATCCAGATAATAAATTGCACAGGGCATGAGTCCCATGTCTTTCTTTTCTCAATGCAAACTCATTGGAGCTTTTCACTAACAAAATTGATCTAGTACCAGCGCTTGCATTCTCAATCAAATGGTCTTCCAAGGTCTTGTTAACTAAGTGATCCTGGAAATTCTTCTGATGGTCAGTCATTGTAGCATACAGTATGATCTCTTTCTTTCGAGGCAGCATCTGCTCAACATCAGTCTTCATTCTTCTTAGAAGAAATGGACGCAATATAGCATGGAGTTTCGCTATCACCTACAGTAATGAAAAGCCAATAAGCATTATATATTCATTGTAAATTGCTTAATACATAATCTACAATTATAGCAAGTATAAGTACTTGAGTCCTTCTCTTCTCTTCCATTTCTTCCTTCATTGCTTCACTGTTGCACTTTCCTGACAGATCAAACCTGAAAAAAAGTGCTTCAAAATCTAATAATTTGTCATAAGTAGCAGATATCATCATCAGAGTATGGTAATCCCTGCTCTTGTAGCAAGCTAACATAGTCTTGATATATCAAAATCAATACATCTTCCACTCAAATGAATGCTATACTATTAATTGTGGGATTGCTACAATATTTAGGGGAACCAGATTATGACTTCTTTTCCAACTGAGAATATATCAGCATTTAGAAATAAAGAGGCATATTGCAGTATCGATATAGCAAGAGGCTAGCAAAAAGTATTCATGGAGTATGAACTCTATCATTATATTTTATGTGGGGCCAGTTAATGGGTGCCCTTAGGGCATTTGTTAGTGGACCATTTTAAGTAAATTTTAATACCACTTTTATGGGAAATATAAAAAGCTCTTAAAATAATCAATTACTTTTTTCTTTTCCCATAAAATATTTCTAAAAATACTTCCTAAATCAATGCCCTTAGGGCATCCGTTAACTTTTCCCATTTTATATTGCCATTTTACTTAAAAAGATAGTTCACCTTTTCATACAACAGGTTACAAGACTAACAAAAATCAAAATAGAGAATAAGGAATTTTCGAAAATAATAATAATGACAGATAGGCAAAGCATACTTACCATGACTCAAATTCTTCATGAGATGAGAAAATATCAGGCAAAATGAAGTTTAACAAAGACCAAAGCTCTGCCAAATTATTCTGCAGGGGTGTCCCAGTCAACAGAAGCTTATTTTCTACTGGTAAGTATTTCAATTGCTTCAGCAATAGGCATTTTGAGTTTTTCAACCTGTGTCCCTTTAAGAAGAAAGATATAGGTAAGAAAAGGCAAAAGCAACTCTATAGACAAATTAGTCGGATCACTCACCTCATCAATCACAAGATATTTCCAACTATAATGCCTCAAATACTTTTTTGAATCGGTTAAGGCCACCTCATAAGAAGTTACAATTATAGGAAATTTGGGGCCAATTGTTCTCGGCATGTGCTTCCTTCGTAACTCCTCTCTTTGTTTCTTGTCACCATGGTAAATGATAGCATTCATTGAGGGTGTAAACCTTTTTTTAAATCCCAAAAAAAAAAAAAAAATTACAAAATAATAATAATAAAATATGAGGATGCACATGGAAGCAATACTTGATTCAGGCTAGTTTAGCAAAGTTCAAGATGAGAATTTACCTTGAAATCTCATTTACCCAATTTGAGAGAGTAGAAAGAGGAGCAACTACTAAATAAGGCCCATCCAGTCCATTTCCTTTCAAATGCGCAAGAAAGCCAATGGTTTGAATCGTTTTCCCAAGCCCCATTTGATCTGCAAGGATCCCATTCAGCCCATTTTGCCATAATGATATCAACCACTTTACACCCTTAAGTTGATAGGACTTCAGTTTTCCTCCAGTTAACAAAGGTACAAGTTCTTTCTGTTCTTTCTCAATTCTTTCTTCCTCAGTCAGGTTCACATCTTCAGGTTTCTTGGCTTCTTCAGATCTTGTAAGCATTGCTTCAACTGCCCTCTTGGCCTTCCTCTAAGAAAGTTAATAACAGGAATTCAGGAAAATGTGTTTTTATATAAGTAAGAAAAATTTTATTAAAAAAGACTACTTCATGCAAAGGATGAAATAGCTGCAAGAAGTATGTACAAACAACATCAAGAAAGAAATTATGTACAAGAGAAGAGAGTCTATAAACATTGGAATTCAGGAAAATGTTAAAATGCACTAATACAATACCTGACCTGATATAGACTTATAGAAGTTGATTAATCGTGAATAGAAAAAACCATGTCATCAGGTTTACAAAGCTGGTTGCTTAAAAGAGACCCACAAACAGGATTATAAACGAGTCCGTTGGAAAAAAAATTGGCCTACTAAATGTTGGAACAATATATTTAACTTTCCAGACAACCAACTAGCTCAGTTAACAAATGATCCACCCTACCTGGAATTGCATATCAAATCAAGATAGAGTAACACGGCATAAGAGAGAAGGAAAGATAATTATAAATAAAAGACAAGAAAACAAGGATTTGTACACAAAACCTACCTATGATTCTATATGAGCACATGTGACAAAACAAGTACTTGTTTTTTTCACCATACCTAGTGCAACAACATAAACAACGCAACTCAAGCTTCCTGAATCATTATTTTGGCCACCTCAATTTCCACTAACAAAAAATATAAATTTGGCAGAGTCTCAATATATTTTTCCTGTGTCATTGTAAAAACTTTCTGAAAAGGCGATTACTCCCTTTACACATCCATGAAAACTATGATCAGCTTTACAATTAAGAGTAGTATGAAGATAACCTATAAATACAAGAATAAGTGATCAAATTTCCTCTATTTGAACTTCTGTTAGTTTTATAAATTTTCATCTGTATATACAGGCAGATTTTTACAATTTATACATACACAATACAACAGAACAAACTTAATTTTAATTAATAGGAAGCCTGTATAGAGTAAATACAACAAGTTACAATATCAACATAAAAAATTATAAAAAATTTATAAAAAATTTATAAAAAAATCACAGAAATGCTCACAGTATTGTATGTAGAAGCTTTTCTTTTTGATCCACGGCCACGACCTGTCTTCTTTTCAACAGTTTCACTTTCTCGCTCCACTCCATTCTATCCATGCAAAAAACGTAGTAACTCAGTCAGAAAATGGAAAAATGATTCTCCTAACCATAAATATTCAAGTGAGAAAAGTGCACAAGGAGATACAACTGTTATATCATCCATTTTTTCCAGCAAAAACTCAGAGTACATCTGAGTTTGTGTTAGAAGCTCGTCCAATTTGGTAAACTGGGTATCATTCAAGTGGGGTGCCTCCTCTGGCTCCTTTCCTTGTTCTTCCTTGATCCGAGCTTCGAACAGCTTCTCTTCTTCCTCAGCCATGTTTCTTGATAGCAAAGTGGTATCTCCATTTTTTGCATCTGCAAGTATTTCTTCCTCTGACTTAACTTCCACTTCCGCCTTGCACATATCCTTCACGTTTAATATAATTTTAAACATTAATTTAAAACACATTTCCTTCCAGTTTAAATTTGAAAAACAAAAACAGGTTATAAATATGGTACAAGAGGATCTCCAAAAGTTGTAATCTAAAAATAAATATTTTCCAATGTCATCCAGTCATTTAAAGATCTTTAAATGCAAAAAATTCATGAAACTTAAAGGTAGCTCAACATCATTGATGGTATTCTTTCCATATAATCCACATAACTACATAATGGAACTAAACTCTAAATTTTGCCTCTTGTGAAATCCCCAAACTTTCCCTTCCAACAAGCAAGTATTTCAATAACTGTTCTAGGACTCACCCAATAGACCAAAGAGAGAAAACGCCAAGGCACACAAACACAACCTTTTAAACAAAAAATCCCAACCTCAAAAAACAATAGAGTTCCACTTGTTTCTCATAAGCTATACATAAATACAGAAAATGGACCCAAAAAAAAGTGTCATTTCTTTAAGCTATTTCTTTTTCACTTCTTTTTTTTTTTCTGCTCCCCTTTTTCTTTCCTAGCCTTCACTTTCCCTCATAATCCCGAGAACCAAACAAAGCGAAAAAACAAAAAAAACAAAGCAAACCTCGTCTTCAAGCACCGAAGTCGGTGACTCTGCAGAGCCGTCGTCCTTCGTTTTGTTGTTCACCTCCATTTCAAACCCTAACATTAAGTCAAACAATAAATAAATCAGAACGAAGCAGACCAAACAAGAACCAAAAGTACAAAAATTACAACAAGAACAAAAAAAAACAAAAGGCATTTTCATAACCATAAACCCTAGGGTTTCAACTTTCGATTTAAAAAAAAACGATTACTGTTCGCAACGCGGTTTTGATAGCTTCATTGAACACAGAAAAGCGATTTTACTAAGCATTAAAAGCACGAAATGCACAATCACAAACCGTACGGATTCAGAGCCTCTGAAGAGAGAAATGGAGCACTGTAGAGTGTAGAGTGAGTCCAGAGAGCAAAAAACAGAGAAAAAATAAAATGAAACGTTGCGAAGTTTGCGATAGTGGGAGCTACCACCAAATATCAGTATGAGGGAAAATTTATTTTATTTTAATTTTATATATTTTTTTAATGGCTTTGCGTGGGACTCCTTGGGCGGGAAATTGAAACTCAAAATTTACCCTCGAGTGTTTGATTTAATTACACTGACAACCTAGATATGGACACAGTTTTCCATGTTTTATGCAAGGTCAATTTTTGAGGGTTCGAGCTTGATAGGTTTTCCTTGGGCGTATATCAGTAGTGGGCAGTGGTAGAACTACGAGATTAATTGCGTATGAGGGGTGATGGGTTCCCACCCACTTCCCAGAAACCGGGGTTGCATGCTTTGTCTGCCTGTTATGGCCTTTGTCCACATTGAACGCACTTTTGTTCTTTGGACAACATTAAAAAATTTTAATTATAAATAATCTAAATATTAAATTATTTGATTACCAAAAAAATAAATATTAAATTATTTTTGTTTAAATTGACTCTTTAACATTTTTTTTTTTTTTGGGTCAACTTGGATTCGTTGTATAAAGGAATAAGTTGGGTACAACTTTTCTTACCATTTGTTTTCACAATTAGTTGAAATAGAAAGTAGAAATGATATTAATGGTCACTGCCTCACCCGCGAAAATAGAAATGATATTAATGGTGAGTTTATGTAAAAATAATTGTTTAGCACTCACTTCTTGTCACTTAAAAAAAATTGTGATAAAATGAAAGTTGTTATGTGAACTCTGATTATCAAAGAAACCAACAAATGAGTCAAATTAACAATTTTTTTTTTAATAGATAGATACCTTCATACTTTTGATTTAAATTTACATCTCATCAAGTTGTCATTCCAATTCTACCCTATGTTTGGATGGAGAGAGATGTGGAAAGATCAGAGGATAATGAAATATGACTATAAGCACTAAAGTTTTAGTATACTTTGATCATTTTTCCCTCTACTCTTCTTCTTTTCCCCTCCATTCCAAACACACCGTCTAATTAAGTAGATTAGTTTGGTAACTCAAGATAAGATCCCCCAATTCCCTTCTATTTTTATTTAAATATAAGCCATGTGAAATTTAAAAATTAAAATATATATATATATATATATATATACATATATACAATTCAGATGGCTCAATTGAAAGATAAAATGCAAGACTTGTTGTCGAGTGTTTATACTTAGGGTTTATTTGGAATTTACTTATTTTGGTAAAACTGAAAACTTTTTACTGAAAGTATTGTAGATAAAGGTAAAAGTTAACTGAAATAGTACAGTGAAACCCATGAATAGTAGTAAAAATAAACTAAATAGTAAAATAATTTGACAAAAATAATATTTTTCAAACGGACACTTAGTAGCTAGGTCAATTTATATCATCATATTTTTCCCTTATGGTGGTTTTTACATCAAATGGATGTTAATAATGTTTTTTTACATCAAACAAACAATATATATATATATATATATATATATATATATATATATATATATATATATATATATCACTATCCGCATTGTACTTAAAGTATAGAACAAGAATAGTACATGTTTAGTCAGAGATGTCCTAAAAATTTGATATTCATGAATCAAGTATATTCTCTCTTTTTTTTCCTTTTTTTTTTTTTTTTTCAAAATCATCACTCTAGATACCAATTGGCTTTTGATGTATACAAGGTTTGAATCTTAAATCTCTTATTTGACGATTGTAAACTTTACTAGTTTGTGCTAATTGAAACCCACAATTATATTGTTACAATATCCACATGAGTGATATTTTTTTTTTTTTTTTTAATTTTAATTTTGCAATAGTTGTGTGAGTGATATGGTTAGTTAAGTGTTGATCCCACATTAGATAATAACTACAAGAGTGGGTGATTAATATGACATGATTGGGTCCAAACTCGTAGGTTTAAACTTTTGGAAGTAGTGTCACTATATGTTATATTATTTACTTAGTTAAAGTCTTCCCAACATATTATCTCCCTAGTGGTATCAAAGCCTAGGTTCACTACCTAGGCATTTAGATTTGTTATTTGGAGTAAGGTTCTCTAGGTAGGAATATTTGAATGTAACTAGGGGTGACATGCACTTTAGTGACTTAGCTTTAGGGACCAATAATGTATTTTGGTTATAAATATACAAGATATCATATTATTATTTTTATTGATAATATAAATAATCTAGTTGGTGAATATATTTTTTATGAATTCATACATAAATTTCATTATATTTAATTAATTTAAGTAATGTAATCTCAACTATAATATAGTAGTTAATTTTTAATATAAAGTTGTGAAAGAGTAAGAAGTTTCAATTATAGTGTTTACCATATAAAGTAACTATTAATTAAGTAGCTTATGAACAATCTTGAACTTGTTTGATATGTGAATAAAATAAGTTTGAGCTTGATTCATGTTCAAAATCAAATTAAATGACAAACTAACTTTGAACGGCTGACTTAACTTGACTTGTTTATACTTGTTTATAGTTATGTAGCTACAAAATGCATCATCAATTAAACTATTGAGTACCAAGCTACTATTCAAATTGCATTGTGAAATAAAAGTCGACAATAGTTTATGAATCTATACATCCATTAATAAAGTAGAAAATTTCGCAGTTCAACAAATTTTAAATCATTATGTAAAATAATAATTGAGACATTTTTTTTCCATAAAACTTTGTCATGGCTTAATTTTAAAACATTTTGTTAACCTAATTTAGATACAGATTCCTAAAATAAAAAAAATAAAAAAAAATTAGATACAGCTTTTTTAAACTTTCACATTTTTCAAACTTTTTTATTTTTATTTTTTAATGAACTTTACCCAACTTGTTTAATATATAAAATAAAATAAAAGCATTTAGCAACTGTTTTTTGTTTTTTACCTCAACATACATAGGGTCTATTTTGATAGAACTTATTTTGTTGAAACTGAAAACTGAAAACTGAAAATACTGTAGTAAAATAATTTTTAAATGTGTGAATAATATCGTGGGACCCATTTGTAATGAAAAAGTTGTTGAAAAGTGGAATTTGTGGGTCCATGAACAATGCACAGATGCACTGTTCATTGTGGAAAAGTCAACATTTGCGGTTACTTTTTAATGAACAGTGTATAAATAGTAGCCACATTACTCCAAAGTGCATGGAAAAAAAAAAAAAAAAACGAAACGTGAAGATTACAAACGCAGATGTAGCAAAAGCCCAATCCAAACGGGCACATAATAAGTAATTCAATAAATTCAACACACAATAATTTATAATATATATATTTATTTATAATTATGAAAACTTATTTTTTATAATAAAGTTGAGTAAAAATGATGTTTAACTCACCAAGTCACCATTATTCATCACTACCACCCAATTTGGCAAGTTGGTATCTCCCCTTGCACTACTAAGGGGCCGTTTGGTATGACATTTTAAGTAATATTTTTCAGTTTTTAAATAACATTACACATATTTTCACACGCTTTTTCACTTACACGTATTTTCAAAAAATACAAACAATGTTACCGAATGACACCTAAGTATTTGAGAAGTATTTCTAATCATTTCCACCAAAAAAAAGAAAAGTCACCATTGAAAATTTGTTGTATAGATAGTCAACATCCAGAGGTGAAAAGGAAAAGAGCCCCGTACTCATTTTACGTACGGGCGCCACATATGAACAGAAGGGAGATAAGGCAAAGAGCCACATTCACGTTGTATTTCCTTCCAAAACTTCAACTGTCACTCTCTATTCTCTTCTTACATATTCTATCTTCATCTTAAAACCTTTTGACAACGAACGATGTAATAAGGAATTAAGAGTTTGAGAAACTAATCAACATTGACGTCTTGGAGGCTTTTGGTTACCAAATGGATGAATCTTATCTTTCAGAGTCATAGCGCCAAGATTATTGTCTCTTGGGTCGAAGGTGATTGATTATACATAGCTAACGAATGAGTGGTTTCCATGCATTTGAACTTTATTTTGTCACCAAGAGTTTTACAGTCGGTTTTTCTCTTTTGATGTCAATTTGATTTTGTGGTAAGGTTTTATCTTTAGTTTATACTACTTAATTTATTGGAACGCTTCTAGTATAGGAAGTAGATTATGAATATTATGTACAAGTAACAAGACTACCAATGACACAACTAGGAATCAATAAAATGGATTGGTTTTAGTGATCTATTGCTTCTGGGAAATTAATGATTTATTGCCCTTATCGATGTGTCTACCATTTTGCAGTCCAATTCATTGTCTTCTTGTTACTAGGTGTGAAACTAATTGATTAGACCCCTGGATTGTGGAATTAAGAAAGCAACCTTCTAAAAAATGGGAAGAACATACTATTTTACAGAAATAGGAGTAGAAAGCATTTATCACATGAACTTGTTTGACACCCTTCAGAATGCATAATGAAATAATGAATAATTTTGCCAATATGGTAGGACATGGAGCCTCTGGACTACTGGGCAGAGGGAAGTGCCTCAGAAGTCAGAATATCAGCTCAATCGGTGCCCGGACTCTTAAAATAAGGTTGTTTTAGATCGCATTGGTTTTGTATTAACATCAATATACACATCTGAAATATATATATTTTTCCTTTGAACTAGTACTTAGAGCATGATGCTGCAAATGTGAAACGATGCGGTAACAATCTAAAATTCTTGCAGTGCAAAATTTAATGTTCTTTCAAACATATAAATAAGTAACTTTATCTTTTTATCTTGTCTCCCAAAATAACCGACATGTGATATAATTGTCCATGGAGAGATGCATCTAATCTTAAAGAGCATAAGGATAGTGTAAAAAGAAAACCTGGCATTTCATATTATTGTGCTCAATGGGAGAGCTTACAGAATTCTTGGATCATGGGCGTGTTTTCAAATCTAGAGTAGTAGGACAAGATGGTGAAGTTCCACAGGAAATAAATATAATGAATTGAACATCTAGTAATAACGTAGATATTACATGATCTTTGCTTGAAACCAAATGGGAAAATGGGTGTCTATGTAAAGCTGAATATTGTAGTGTGGATATAGATGCTCTCTGTTGAGAAATTCCACAACAATATCCAATTCAAAACGTACTTAAGACTCGTGACAGAGATTTTCAAAACCCATATACTCTTGATTTGCCATCTTCTCAACCATATTTGCTATGCCCACCCCACCTGTAATATACAGTAGAAAAATCAAGCACATTAGTTTGAAAAACAAAAAGAATAAGAGGCTGGAATAGCTTGATATCTAATCATTATTATTATTCTTTTTTTTTAAATCATGCAAAGCTAGAGAGCCATATACCTAAGCTGATTGCGCTCACAAAGATGGTCAGAGCTAGTATGAAGATGATTATTGATGCCCTGCCAAGGAGTGCGATTATCTTTCTCACTACATGCTGACCGGTAAAGGCAGCTAATGTTGCAACTAAAACGAAATAACTAGCTGCAGCAAAGAGTAAAATACGAGTTGAGTTAAATTAAAATGAATTTTGATACCTGTATGGCAATAACTACAGTTTCTATGAGTTTCCTTCCTGTATAGAAAACCTGGTCTAGTAGTCAGAATTAGTTGCTTACCATACGGAACTGGGAAACGGTTGAGAAGGTAATATTGTACAACAGACATGGACGATGAGAATACCATTGCAAAGGTTGATGTAGCACTTGCAACCTGCAAAACGCACAGTTTTATAAATTGGCTTCAACTTTTTTGTGTGTTTCAATCAGAGTTTTGAATGTGGTATGCTTTTTTTTTTTACCCTGATAATTTCCAGCTGTGATTTCCAATCTTTAGAGGTAATGTAATGTTGGTATCAGGTTACATGTCCTGAAAGTTTATTGATTCAGGAAATAATTTTTCTGCCATGAACCAAACTCATTTTCTGCCTCTGAATTGTTCCAAAGTTTTATTAAGTTGAATTAATCAAGTTAGACTTACTGGTAGCGAGAAAAGGAATCAATTGTTTCTTGATAACTGATGAACCTTTATTTTATAAAACAAACTCTTTCCCTTGCTACTGTCCCATGTAGCCGTTACCTTCATCGCCATACCTTTATTTTATTTAATCTGTGCTAGACGAGATTTATCAATAATATCCACTCCACCCCAATCCTTTACAACCTAACTAGGCTCAAGGATCGACTAACATCATTTCTGTGAGAGGACTAAGAGCAGAAAATGCATGAAAATTCTTCATATACCTGAGGAGGAATTCCCAATTCGAGAAAAAGGGGTCCCAAGATAAAGCCACCTCCTAGCCCGAGCAATCCACCAACCATACCAGCTATTATACCACAGCTACAGTAAAGAAGAATCTGATGCAACTTCCAGTTTGTGATTTCCTTGCCCTTAGACGCAATTACCCTGGTCCCTTTGCATAAGCATATGACTTCAAAAAGTGTGACTGAGGCAGCGATTGGTACCTGTACAATGAGAAATATTATGTCGAGCTGATTTCTCCTGGGAAGATATGATATTTATATAACTAGAGAGGCTTGTTCTGTGTCTTAGGTACATGATTCTCAAACTTACTTGATTAAAGTACATGATTAATCTTTAAATAATATACGAGTATCGAGATTTTGTTGCCATCAGATATCTCTAGAGGTAGATTTTATTTTCTCACATGCCAATTTTGGCTGGACCATCATGCCTTCTGCATAAGTATATCATTTCAAATATTTCTTAGAGAGCTGCCATAACATCTTATTTCTATCCCCAGAAGTAGAAGGGTGCCTGCTCACTACTGTGTTGGACCAATTTGCTCCTGCTCTTCCTTGCTAGTAATTACTTGACAATGCTGTTTCTATATATAACCTAGTAATTTAGGGTTTGTAATTCAACAAGAAATCTTTTTCCAAGAATTTTTCAAATTTTCCATTGGTTATAGATTTTGATATGTGAAGCTTAAAAAAGCTAGAAAATCACTGTGAGCACCAATGTGCAGTGGAAGTATCTTGAAAGAAATATGGCTATTTTAGGTTAAAATTTACCTGCAAGCAGTTCAGAACCCAGTACTCGGTGGAGCAGGTCACAGTATATGTCTGCATACAGTTTCATAAAGACAGACATTCATTAATACAAAGCAACTTCATGATGAGTGTTGACAGGCAAACAACTGAATTGGTGGATGACTAGCAAGACAGGTCTAGTAGCAACAGGAAGCCAAGAAAACCTACTGCTATATAAATTTAATTAGGACAGTAAATTAATTCATTTTGGCTAGCAATGGAAATGAAAAACTTCAAAAACATACTTCCTCCTATGAAATTTCAGTCCAATAACTTACCTTAACAATCTGAACAATAAGGAAAGCCACCCAGACATACACGAGCAGCGATACTTCTTTCCAGTATATGTTGCGTATTAGGGGAACCTGGATGAGATGGTGATAGTTACAGTATAACAGAAACAGTAACAAACTAGCAGCAAGTAACCAAGAATTCTTGAAAGACGATTGCAGAAAAGACATTTCAACATTCTTGTACGCACCTCCTCATCTTCTGGAGCAGCAGGACCACTTGGTAGGGCTTTGTACTCTTCTCGGGAACCATCTGCAGTTCAGGAGTTTAGTACAATCCTTTCTCAACCACAATATTTATTTATAGGGAATCTCTCTTAGTTAGTATGTGAGTTCTCATCATGCTCTTGTACTACTGTTGTCGGGAAGGTTTAAGAATTAGTGGATGGTGCAGTTTTTGGTGGAATTAGCATAATCTTTTTCTTAATTTGTTTGATTTGAAAGAATGACACATTCTTGGCTTGAAGAAATTATAATCTAGGTGTCAAGGAATTTTATGGGGCCTTATTCAATCTAGGAATATGCAAACATAGACAATGGGTGAAGATGCCAGTATGAATGGCAGGACTCATCAATTCTTGCATCGCAAGTATGGGCCTTGGGTGCAAACTAGTTTGTTTCTCACTATTATTTGTTGTTTTTTGTGATTCAGAAAGTAGTGAATTATAGCATCCAAACAAGATACTTAACCAAAACATTATGTGAATAGGAGGTACATACACTTGGTTTGAACCTTAGGTTTAACTGAATAGCTGTTTTATGTGAAACTCAGTCTCACTAATTGTCAGGAAACTTCTGATCACATTCCATCTGATTGGTCTCATGAGTCAGTTCTATTTTCTCTAGTTTGTAGGTAATGTGGCTCAGCCTTAGCTCAATTATAGTTTGTACTATAAATTCAAGTGCATCTTTCATATTAATAAACAACGAGGGGCTGCTGCAGTTGAATGGTGCAATCAAAAGCAAACAACTTGAGGCTGGAGCGTATGCATATTATGCAATTCGTTTGGTTTCATTTTAATAAATGATGAGGGGCTAAGTTAAGTCGATCCAGCATGACAGTGTGTTGCTTTCATGCTAATGTTTTCCCCACTTAAGATGATAAGATCATATCCTAATATTTACCCCTTCTAAGATCCTATGAGGTTAGTCCTCTTATAAGTAAGAAGTGAAAAGAACTAATTGTTTACCCCTTTTTAAGATCATATCCTATGAGGTCAGTCCACTTATTTTACATAAAGATTAGTGAACAAATATTTCACTCCTCCTAAATTAAATTTCAACAGTAAAATTTCAAAATTTAATAGCTCTCGTTTTGTGTTTATTATATTGAAGCTTTGTATAGATACCTATACCCAAATAACTTTAGTCCCAATCTAGTGATTTTGCTTAATAATACATTAGTTGATCACAACGCACAATCCTAAACTGGATCTGCATAAATTCTGATTCAGATTCTGTCTATTGGAAAACTTTTCATTTTTTTGAAGGTCATATGGCTGGCCTAGGTATGAGGACTAATTTTTCTCCATACTCATATATACGCAAAGTAGAAGGCAATGGTATGTTAGAATTGATAGAAGGCAATATAAATTTAACTTTCGTGGATTATTAATCCGTTACTAGATAAGCTGCCAATCGTATCTCAGTATCATTTTTGGTTTTAACACATGATATATTTACCAACAAGTTGGGATTTTTAAAGGAAAATTGAGCTTGGAGAGGACCAAAGGCACTCACCACCAGGTTTGGATTCTGATTCTAGCAGCTTGGATGCTTCCTGAAAGTGAAGTAGCATTTCCATCCCTTCGTTAGTAAGTCGAAAACAATGGATATCCATTACAAGTTTATGAAATAATTAGAGGAAAATCTTACCTTCTTCATCATTGTCTCTTTTTTCCATGTATCGATACCTTTGAATAAAGCTTTTGTTGATGTACCTGGCATCAATAAGTTTCAGTGTTAATTGCAAAAGTCTCAGTTTTAAAAAGAAATTCTAAATGCAATTAAGTGACATGGAAGTCATTGGCAGATTGTGTTTTCAAGTGAACAGTCATCACCATGATCAAGATACACACGAAATTAGAATATGATTATTAAACCAAATTAGATATCATATGGTACTATTTGTTTTGTGTTTCTGAATTAACTACAACTGGTAGTATGGGCTGATATTCATTAGCATCAATACTAGCTAGCAATGAAGTGCTTATAAAAAAGGGGAAAAAAAGATTTTACCGATGAAGAGGATGATAAGCAAAACTGTGACCATCCAATCAGCAAACATGACATTGAAGGCAACTCCGATGCTAATTCCTAGCATAAGCATGGGCTGAAAGAGCAATGCCAGGTCATAATCTATTAGGGGCATGTCCAATGTTGGGTGTCTAAGCCTCAGATTGTAGTATACAGTTGATCCCGCTGCACCCATGATCATACCTGTAGCCACAGAATCAAAGCTGTTAATGTAGAAGGTAAAATTATATACATCATATATTTTAGAAGCACCCTAATAAAAAGATGTGCAAAGGCATCAAGTTTAGCATGGTAGAATGTCACACTAAATGTTGCATTTGATGTAAGCATGAATATATGTGCACCATGTACAAATGAAGCACTCATGCATACACTGTTTTTTGTTACATACATCTATTTATCTAAAGCATGCATGCAAGAAGCCATAAATCCGAAGAAGAATTAGTTTATGCAAGTGTTGTTGTTTAACTTTTGTGAAGAAACTAAAATATGTGATGTAAATTAAGTAGACAATACTGACATTTAGAGATGGCAGTAGAAGACTTGGGGTCAAAACCAATGATCAAGGTGAGCATTGGAACAAAAATTCCACCACCTCCAACCCCTCCAACGCTACCCAATGCTGCACCAAAGAATCCAACTATTGTTCCCACTACAATTTTCCAGCTGAATTCCATTTCCTGCTCAACCAATAAATATATACCAAAATGAAGATATGGAAATGGTAAATGAAAGAAAGAAAAATCATGAAAAAGCATTTCCTCTTCTTCATGTTGTCAATGTGCCATAAAAGTTATACTAAGCTCAAGACATAGACTAAAACTCACCGGCCAAACATGCTCATAAGCAGACTTGCCAGCCTGCCAGAAGAAATGAACAATTCTAGGTAGAAAGCCTTGTATTTCTATTTTCTCAACAAAAATTTCCGGCTGTTTTTCTTTTAACTGTCTTTCTGCAAAACAAAAATTGCTCAACATGACTAGGCACCAAAACAAAAACCATGCTGCTGCTGTAGTTGATACTGCTAAAGCTCTGTGGTTCAGCTGAGTCTGAGCCATGTAGACAATTTGCAAAGCTAAAAGCGAGGTAAGCTACTATGTATGACTTCTGAAAACTCTTGCTTATCTGTTCTAATTTCCTTTCCTAACTATGAATTTTCTCTTCTTCCTCTAACTTTTCCAGGAGCACTGTCACACTAGGATTGGGAAAACAATGAAGAAATTTAAGAAATGAGGAGTGCACTCTTTCAGTACCCGCATAATGTCTACATTTATATTTCTCTTTCTCTGCTGTCTCTCTCTCTCTCTCTCTCTTTCACTGTGGTCCTATTGATTTGGATTTTTTAAAGTAATAATGTAAAAAAATGAATTGAAACTTGTTTGAGTGCTTCAAATTTGTTGTACTCGTAACTTTTATCCGTTTTCCTTGGATAACTCATACCCATAAACCAAAATATAAAATTATGGGGAAGGGAAAAAACAATTCCTTTACTTTATGAAATTTATTTATACAACTCATGAACAATGAACTTAATGTTTGTTTGGGAGAGTTTATTTTTATTAGTTTATTGAACTTAGAAAAATAAGTAAAACAAAAGTACAGTTGTACCTAAAAAAAATTGGTGTCTAATATTGGATTTAAATTCATCTCACGGTTCATCCAAACCAACACGAAGTGCAAATTATAATTGGTGAATAAAAAATGTAATGTACAGAATAAACCCATGTGAAAGTGTGTTACACAAATTACAATTTACAACTTGCAATTTGTGAAAAAAAAAAAAAAAATTGTGTTCATGTCATTGCTCATGAGATGACAAGTTGCACTCTTGCTTGTGTCATAGACGTTTAGTGTTTACAAAAGAATTTAGGTAGTGCTCCGAGCTCTCACAAAGTAAGGTGGACCCTATGGGGCTTTGGGTTTACAATATTATGGGGTTGGGCTAGCTGCATTCTTTTTTTGGGATGAAATTATGTTAATAATTTTCTAGATGAATTTCTCTTAAAAAAAAAAAAGAATAGTATGAGATATAAAAGAAAAATTTTCTTCCACAATTTGTTAAAGTAATAAATTATGATTGATGCAATATTGTTTTCACATTTTTCTATTATATATTATAGTATTACTTTTATTATACAATAATTGTAGCAAGTCATCTCAATAGTTATAAAAAAATTGTGATTTTTTAAGATATAATTAAACTTAGCATTCCAAAAGTTTAAGCATGGAGTGCATCTTGTTATTTTCACGTGAATATCAATTTTATGAAAGCGATGGTTCGGCCAAATCACTGACAACATATTTGACTTTTTCATATATGCTTTAGCTTTACTTACAGCTTTCAGAAAGATGAGTTTGCCTTTAGTAACCATTTATATGTTCAAAATAATAACCGTTATCATGTTTCATTTTTTTTTTTCCTAACATGAATCATGTTTGAATTTGTAGTGCTAGATGTGTATCAATTACAAAAGAAACAGCTCAAATATTTTCATGAGATAGTTCAAGCCCATCAATCACATTTATTACAATCAATTTGTAATTTTGTAAGTTTTATATAGTAAAATTGGTAGTAACTTTAGTATTAAATTTTTTTTTAGGTGTAGGTGGGGTTCGAATACATATTTCTTATTTTATGATGCAAAATTTATTAATTGAGCTAATTAAAGTCTAACTAGTTATTCTAACCTCTCTCTCTCTCTCTCTCTCTCTCTCTATATATATATATATATATATAAATACATGTATTCTAACCTATATATATATATACACATCAGTAGTATTATGTTGGGCAATAAATAGATTGTCCTTCAAACGCGTATTACCTCTAGTTCTGTTGTTTGTTTTTTACTTAATGACAATTCATCTCCATCAATGCCTCCAAATTATGAATCTTGCAAAAGCCAAAATATCAGATTCCCTTACAAGAAGAACAATTATCAACTAGAAAGAATTTCAAAAAAAAAAAAAAAACTTGAAAGATTAAATTTCAAAATAGGAGTGAGAATGAATATCAAACACAAATTATTACGTTTTATCATCTTTCTACTTCTACCGCGTACTTGAAGTTTCTTGGAAGCGGGAGTAGTAAGCTTCTCATGACATGTCTATGTGGTTCACCTCAGCAAGGGATTGTTCATGAATTACAAATACCTTCCTCTTACTCTTTATGAAAGATTGCAAAGTGACAAATATTTAGTGAAATAAAATAAATATAAGTATCTTTTTTGAAATTTCTTTTTAGTGAGTTACATGTATTTGTAATTATTTTGTGTAATATATCATTTTTATTTTGAAATGAAGATGATTTTTTTTTAGAGAGTTTCAACTTATGACATTCGCTCATGATGATTGCTTATTATCATTATACTAAGGTATTCAATTGTTGAATCCCAGATTCCTTATTTAACGTCAAAAAAATTTACCAGTTGAGTTGACTAGAACCTACGAAATGAAGATGATCTATTTTAATATGAAGTTAATTTTTCAATGTATTTAAAGATGTATTCTACCAAGTAAGGAACACTATTAAAAAATAAAAAACTTTCACCATATATATACATTTAGAGTTGTGTGAAATAGTTTCTCAAAAAAAAAAAAAAAAAGATTTGTGTGAAATAAATTAATACCATATATATACATTTAGATTCATGTGAAATAAAGTATTTAAGGATTTTAAAAAAGTTTTTTTTTTTTTTTTGAGAAACTGATTTTCAAAAAGTTTAGTAACTTGTCCATCTTCCGTAGCCCCCTCTTTTTTTAGAATGCTAAACCTTGCAAGTCAAGCGATTACTTTTTAATAATCCGTGCTCTTCTTTGGTAGGCTACATGTTAATCCCTGTGGCATTAGCATAAACTTTTAAAATTTTTCAATTCGAAAACTGTGCATTGCAGTGACCTTCTATTTATTTTTTTGAGCTGATAAATCTGTGCATTGCAGTGACACTGAAGCATCTACTTTGATTTCCGCTACAATGGAAGCTTCATAGCTTTTTTTTTTTTTTTTTTGATGAGATGGAAGCTTCATAGCTACTTCCGGATTTTTGGCATGACTAAATTTCTTGGTATGATTGACAAGAAATGAAGTTGCCTTTGAAAAATTTCCAAAATCACATATGGCCGGTGGTTTATGAACAATTAAACCAGTAATTTTGAAAACGATTTATCACTGAGTGAATGTGATTTTTGCCCATGCTCCTTTGACCTCCACAATTTTTCCCAACCATGCATATCTTCACCACTTTGTTGCAGAAATAAATTATCACAAATGTTATTGGTATATTTTGGACAAAATCCCTTGAAGGCTATAAAATTTCCGTGCATAATTGTCATTAAAAAACTAAAACTCTCTTAAACAACTAGCAAGTACCTTTGAGTAATATACTGATATTATTTGGAATAACATTACTTTTACATTAATTTATTGCAATAGACCTCGTGAAAAGTTATGAAACAAAATTTGCAAAATTGTGTTCCTAAACTTATTGTTTCATTTTGTTGTTATTTACCATCTATTTTTTTGAACAAGGTTAGGTAGTAAATCATGACCTTTCTTAAAACAAATGCCAATAAGGTGCCTTTGGAAATTTCGAAGAAGCAACATAAAGTTTCCAAGACAAAAGCAGTACGGATTTTTCTGCACTAAACGTCTCCGGCTATATAGAATCCACAGTTAGCAAAGGTACTACTGCTATTACACCCGTTATAGCAAGCAAAGCCATGAAGCTTCATGGCTGCTTCAGTTGGTTCTTGGCCTCTTCTTTGAGTTTTATCCGTTTCAATTTCCAAACAAAAACTTACACATTACAATTACATCTTTTTCCACACAATCCCATTATTGACTTCTCATTGAAGCATAATATCTAGACTCCGACTAGGACATTATCGTGACCCTATATACCATTTGGTAGGTTCCACTAGATTGTCTAAAAACATGGATTTAGACATGGATGTCTATCCTCACCCCACTATAATACTTGATACGTTTTTTACACATGAAATAGGAAAGTTTCATTATTGTGGAAAGTTATCTTGTGACTCAAAATAGAGGAAGGGGCTCAACCATGGTGTTAAATTTGGATGAATCTTGTGAATCTTATGAACCACATGTTAGAATTGTGCCTTGTACTTCTTTTTGGCTAGAGATTCCTCATCCCTTCCACGAAGAATGATTTGCTATTAAGTTCTTACAAGTTGTGTCTAAATTTTATAATCAAATTATGGAGTTTCTACTTTAGGAAAAAACTTAGGTACAATATCTTAGGTATTGTCCTTAGATTTCCCTCTTAAAATTCAACTACGTGGTTTTTTTCCCCCCTCATGGGATGAAAGTGTATTTTTAGTTAAATAGTCACATAGCTGAATTTTAAGAAGAGAATCTAAGTGCTGTACCTAAATTTTGTCATTTATTTTATACTTACTACTTGGGGTAGATCATCATAAATAATCAGTTGTGAATTTTTATACTTGTGTCAATTACAACAAGGAATTGATAATTGAAATAAGCAAATCATTATGCTTAAAATCGGAATGCACATCTTATCCAAAAATAAAATAAAATAAAAATCGGAATGCACAATTATACTTACACACTCATGCATTCTTTCAACCCTTAAAGGCTAGAATATTCCGCTTAAAAAAAAAAAAAAAAAAAAAAAAAAACCTTGAATATGGTTTTGGATAAATTTATTTATGGTTCGTGACTTGCGTTTACTTTTTTAAGTACCTATTAAAATCCTTGATGTATAGGTTAAATGGTGGGAAATAACGTTTTCTTGTCTTTTAATTAATTTATTTTTGGTAAATTTTGATTTTTGAGTTTAATCCAAGAGATTTAATTAAAAGACAAAAATTAACTAGACTAGGTATATATATATATATATATATATATATATATTTATTTATTTATTTATTTTCAAAACTTTGGACTTACCTATAAAAAAGGAAGAAGAAAACCAAGATGGGATGCGGATTAGTGGTTGATAGTGATACCACCATCAGTCCATCACCGTGTCCTCCCCAATACATATACTCAAATTATACTGAATAAAAATTAAATTTATACTACAAGCAAATATCTTGTAGAGGGGCTCCAAAGATCAGTGTTTGGAACTGATTCTATTCATTAGATAGATCGGGCTCAGACCAGTCCAGCCCAATACATAGCCCACATTGTTTTGTCTATCACAAATGGTAATGTGTCATGTGAGCAAGAAGCTGCATGTATCGAATTCCTCTTTCAAATTGATTCCATATCCATATTGCAGACTTGCAGTTCTCATAGTCCTGGCTATAATTGGCGAGAAAATTCTGGTCCAAAATCCCGAAACTTTTTTTCCCCCTTTTTCCTTTTCTATTAGTATTTCCAGAAAACCAATCAGCAATTCTTGTTTGGCTTTCTTATTATTGTTGTTTAAGTAGTTCTTTTAATTAAAATTTAAAGGTGTATAATTTAATAAATCTCGTTGTTTGATGAGTACTATTTTAAAAAATTATAAACCATGTTTAAAGACTTCGTTTGTTAAAAAAATTCAATCAGATGCATATAGTACTTAAAGGGCAGTACGTTATATTCACATACATGATTGTATAAACGAATGAAAAAAAGCGCCCCCCTTCCCCCCCCCCCCCCCCCCCAACCCAACAAAAAAAAAGGCCACTTAAATTCGCTATAGTCATGTGTTTGAATTTAATTGGTTACTATTCCTAGGTTTTATCCAAATAAGAAACTAAATTGACAAAAACCAAACTTTAAAATCCACTAATTTAACCATTGAAGTAAGGTCAAGGGACTAAATTGAATTTTAGACTTTATTCTTATAATCCTCATTTCAAAAGAAAAATTGTTATATATATTTCTAACCTATGGCCCAACCAGAAGAGCTTATCCAAGATAAAGCGTCCAGGAACCAAATATGTCATCGTTACGGCCACCATCACTCTTATCATTAACGTTTCCATTGTATTACAATGATTGTAATCATTGCTTTCACCATTACCATTATTGCTATTGTCATAAACATAATAAACATTGTGTATTGCCATTACCATTTTAGTATTTTTGCCATCATTATTATTTCTACAACTACAATAAGGTCATAAAATGATAAAGCCGCTATCAGTGTCATTCCCACATTGACCACCTTATTGCCACTTGCTCAACATTACGACAATCATTTCACATTTCATACAGCACACTAGTCACTAATTTCAACATTGCTAAATTACCATCAACATAATCCCCAACATCATATAAAAAAACAGTCTTAACAATGTGCCCGTTTGGTTTCAGCTGAAACCTGTGTTTACGTTTTTTTTTTTTTCCCTCCTGCACATAAACAGTAAAATCACATGATTTTACTGTGCAAGGGGTAAAAAACACTGTTCATGCACTATTCACGAGTCCCACAACACTATTCACACATTTAAAAATTATTTTGCTACAGTGTTTTTAATTTTCAGTTTCAGCAACAATTAGTTCAATCCAAACGGACCCAATATCACTTCAGGTAACAAGCAAGGCTGAAGAGCAGTGGCAACTTTTAAATGAGTGATAATAAAGATACTACAAATCTTATTACTTAAGCCTTATAAATTGATATGTCATTAATCATAAAAAAATAATTAGTATTTTTCCGCTTAAATAAGCATGGTAGCAAACAATAAATGCTTCAAGGAAAGGACTAATGACCCTGACCTTAAATTGGTTCCTTCAACCTATCCCTTTGTAACTCAAGAAAATTTAGGGCTATGATAAGCATAACTATTAAAAGGAATTGCCCTATAAAATCTAACACTGTTCCCAGTAGCTAAACATTAGTAATCCTATAATAAGGTTGCGTTTGTTTTGGTTTCAAACTACTTTCGAAAATGCTTTTCTATAAACATGTGTGTTTGGTAGTTACCAAAAATTGAGTAAAACTGAAAATGTTTTAAATGTTTACTGTAAAATAAGGGTTCACGGGGATAAAATGTTTTCAGGTTTTATTTTCACTTAAAACAATTCCGAAAACCACGCCTGAAGAGAGAGAGCTTGAGCACACTCCTCACACAGTTCAAAACCCATATCCAAGCTTACCTCAACCAAGCTCTGGCCAGCCTAGATCGTGCCACCCCACGGTCCAAAGCCCATCTCCAAGCTTACCTTCAAACCATTTCTAGAAAAAAAAAAAAAAAAAAGGAATCGAACCCTAGATCGCGAAGAGAGAGTAGAGTTGGCGAGATTGCGCACACAACCCTAGATCGCACCAGTCTCGTCGCACCCCAGCACCGACGAGATCGCACCCAGCCACTTGCGAGATCACATCTAGCCACTTGTGAGATCGCGCCGCCTGAAGCACCACCAAGATCGCACCCCAGCACCAGCGAAATCGCACCCATGACCCACCCATGCCCGATCTCTCACTGTCTTGATCTACATCTCCCTTTCCCTCAATTGTCGATCACTCTCTTCCTCCCTCTCTCTTTGTTTGACCGAATTTTTGAGTTCAATGAATGTTTTGTTTTGATTTTTGTTTCGTTTAAGTTTATATATTGAAATTTTCTATTATGAAATTTGTTTAGAAGCTAAGAAAATGTGAAAAACTAGTAGGAAAATAACATTTTCAGAATGTAGTCAAACACTTGAAAATATTTTATTTTCCCAAAAATATTTTCACTAGAAAATATTTTACACCCGAAAAATATTTTATACTGAAACAAACGCAGCCTAAATAAGCAATTCATCACAATATCTAGACTACATGAACAAATGCATATTTAATAATTGCAAACACTGAAGCTACAAGAACCGCACAGCAAAATTTAAACGTCTTCCAAGATAAACCAACATGCTTTGGTTTTCGGGCAGCAATGGTAATAAAATGGTTAATGTCAAAACATGCAATGACCCAATTTTGAAAAGGATATCAGCACATTCTACAATATCAAAAGGCCTTTATAGGATCCTGCCGCAAAGAATTTAAAGACTAAAGCTAATCCGTAGAAATTGTTGTTACCCACGCAAACACACAGGCTGGAATGTAAAGGAGGCACAAATAATGAAATATGACACATGCATACGAAAGTAATAAAGTCCATTAATACCTAAAGAGTCTAAAAGGTTTACAATAAGAATTTAAGGAAAAAGAGGGAAAAAAGAAAAAAAAGAAAGAAAAAAACCTGCAAATAAAATACCAGCAGAGTCTCACTCCATCTCAAACATAAAAAACAAAAATCACCAGCACAAGAACAGATCCTCAAGCAGTTCAGTCATAAAACCTTTAAATAGAGAGTTTAGTCAACACTGAAAAGGAGAATTGAACATCCATACAGAATGAAGTTGCCCCAAGTAACACCCTTGAGCTTTGATTAAATGATGCCCTGAAGTCATTAAAAAAGAAAAAAAAAAGCATTGGGTATACTAGGGAAGACAGTTCCAAATCAGACACCCAAAAATAGAAACCATATAAAACTTACCAGCAAAAGCACAAGTTGAGTTGTACTAGCAGCCTCAATACTCGTATTCCCGAGAAAGTGACCTCTCTGATCGTCGATACTCATGCTCTGGATCTCGAGTTCTCTCCCTTTCACGTGACTCGGATGTTGCACGCTCATAATGGTAATCATCATCCTCCATTCGCTCATATTGGTCATGACCACGATCACGATATTGGTCATAACGGTCATGATCATCCTGGACATCCAGATGATCATACTGGCTCCGACTTCGACGACGCTCATAGTGGTCAGGGTCTTGGTCTTGGTCTGGGTCTGAATGCTTATGCCCATGCTCAGGCTGTTCATACCATCCACGATCATCCTCTGGTTCAGCGTGATCATGGTCCCGCTCTCTTTCACCATGTCGGTCCCTCTCATGCTTTGGTTCAACCCGATCATAATTAGATTCCCTATCACCGGACCGCCCGCGGTCGTGGTCATGATCTTCAACATCATAGTCTCTCTCACTCTCCCTCTCTCGAGGACGATCACGCTCCCTATCACGGTCTCTGTGTCGATCACGCTCATAGTCACGGCCACGATCCCGACCTCGCTCTCTATCACGATCACGTGTTCGGTCGCGATCCCGACCCCGGTCTCTTTCTCTCTCCCTATCCCTGTCCCTGTCACGATCTCTGTGGTGCCTATCCTCCCTATGATCACGTTCCCTATGCCTGTCATGGGAGCGTTCACGGGATTTCTCCCGTTCCCTCTCTCTGTCCCTTCCCCTTTCACGTGATTTTTCCCTATCCCTGAAATCAATTAAAAAAATAAAGTGCACTGATGAAGCTGTGGAACAACAATTATTTTGCAGAAACTAAAAACTTCTATCTGGACCGTCATTTAAATAGACAAGTTAAAAATAGTGCTTTAAATTAAACATGAAACTTCTGGATCAATGTGTTAACCATTTCTTTATGGAAAAGAAGTGTTAATCTATTGCTGAGCACATACATAACCAGCTAAGACTCAAATGAAAACAATGAAATGCAAAACAATTTGAACAAATCTTACCGGTCTGCACTCCGATCCTCTCGTGCCCTTGGCTCCTCAGAGTGAGATGGTCCTCCTGACTGCAATTGCTCCCTGAACAATTAAAATTAAGAGTTAAGAAAACCAGATATGTTGTGCAGTAAAACATCTTAAAGGATCTATGTAACCAACTGGACTGACGACATGTATCAAAGATACTTTGCAAAATTAATACTCAAAGATATTATTGCTTGAATGATATGCAGCATCTTTTTTTTATAGGTGACATGCAACATTTAACATACTAAAATAATTTCCTACAAGTCCCAGGCATTCCAATTAAAAACATTAGCACAACAAATTCCCAGATCTGAAGAGAACATTTCTATAACCAAATCTACTTGTGAAGATGCACAAAGCACATCAAAACTAAGTTATCATTTTCAGCATGCTATCTGATTTTAACATATCTTAGATTTATCAATAAGGTTATAACACAGCATGTATTGAAACCAGTGTTATTCAAACTGAACCGTACTGCCGGTTCAACCACAAATTTTGTGATCTGTGACCTAGTTTGGAATGGTAGACCTAGATACCGTTTAAGCAATTAAGCTGCTTTAGCCTGTGGAAAACCATGGAAAATTGTGTAATCGTGGATAAATAATGGTAAAGAAAAGAAAAACCGAACAAACTTGTAAAGTAGTTAAGACTCTATTTTTTGACTTTGGAGTGTATTTAAGTCAATTATCAAACCTAATAGCAACTAGCTTCTACCCTAAGAAGCACCAATATGAGTACAATATAGGATACGGCAGCACAACAATTCTTGAAAACTAGGATATGATATGTATTAATTAATTATTAAATATATATATTTTTTCTATTTTTTATATATTGATAAGCATTTATTTTCATATATTGTTAAGCATATATCAAGTTAAGAAATAATGGATAACAAAGTGAGTCCATGGCCTTTAAATGATGTTTAGAATACAAAACAAGATCCAAAAGGGTAAATAAAAGATAACTAGGAAAGTGTTTTAACATTGAAACCAATATAAAAAATAAAAATAAAATTCTTCACCAGTTTGGGCCATCTCTCACTATTAGGAGGATTGGGTTACGACCATATCAGGGCCTCATATATCCCAGAATTGGCACTTTTTTTTTCACAAAAAAAAAAATAAAAATAAAGCTGGGACACACATGCAGAGTATCCTGGAGGTATTCGTTACTATCAGATACAGGTATATGAGCAAAATTGAAATTTCCATGCTTCCTAAGTCTAACCTACTATAATATTTAATACCCAGTCATTTATGTAATGTCCCACCCACTGACCCATGTCGTCAATACTCACTACATTCACAGATTCACTTGCGTGCCCATGCATTGTCTTTTTTTTGCTAAAGCTGTGCATTTTCAAATTGTCAAGACTTTGGTCACTCCATTCTCCATTAATGTCTCTCTTTTTCTTTTTCACTATTTTGTAAGCCATCAAGGCATCAACTATTCAAGCACTTAAGCTAGGAGATCAATTAAAGTGCCTAATGGTAATTCTTCGAAAACGTTTTTTTAAATAATTCTATTATTTATGAATTATGATCAAATTTTATTTAATTTTAATTTTTGATACAATTAAAATTTATTCCAAAATTGTAGAATGGCTTATTTTCTAAATTTATGTCATGTGACAATTTTTAGTTATAATTTAATTGAATAGCCATTTTCACTTTATTTTAGTTATTTCTTGTAATTATAAAATATATTAATTAGTCAATTAATAAACCTACAATTCAACCAGTGAACCACTGAACTGGTCTTTCAGCCGGGTCAATCGCCGGTTCAGTTTTGATAACTAAGATTGAAGCATGAATTTGTTCAACAGATGATGTTGCATGCAGATGTCCAATTCAGTCATTACCTCCCTGAGTATCTCTGATTAACATCTTCACCTCCAACTCTGGTAGTTCCTAGCCCACCACCAAGTCGGCGAGGACGCCAATTTGGGACAGTTCTACCACGTTCAACATCCACAAGCACCCTTCTACCATCAATCTTCCTTCCATCAGCTTGTTTATATGCAGCTGTTTAATGTATACAAGAAGTTTTAGAACATACAACATGAAGCATATAAGATAGAATAACAGACATTAAAATGAAGCAAACCTTTCATGTCCCGTGTATGCACATACTCAATGAAAGCATAGCCTCTAGGTTTATTTGATTCTTTGTCAGTAACCAATCGAACCTGAAAACACAGAAGAAATAAACAAATAAACACCAGTAATTAAAAGAAATCAGATCTCAACCAGAGTCATAAAATACAATCTAATGCTTTTTAATTCCATCACTAGGTGACGAAATGGTAAAAAAGAAGTTAAAATAGTAAATCCTAATTGGCACGGCAGACAGGCACTATGCCTCATTAGCCGTGCTCACCTTCAATTCATAGAGCTTCCCATCGCGAGATGCATCACCACCAGCTAGAGTTGCGGAAAAACTGATGTATTTGTGGCCAATTTACCAGTTGTTGAACAGACTAATCTCCCCTTACCAGGGATTTTAAATTATTTTAATAACTAGAAAGCTATAGATAGTATAAGAAATACCAGGTAATCTTCTCAACTGCTGCTATGTTTTTGACAGCCTTTAAAGCGAACAATAAAAGTTTTAGCAACAGGAAATACACGTGCTAAAAATTCAAGCAAAGGAGAGAGATGCTAATACTCCCGACATGTTTTACCCAGTGCAGGATAAAGAACAGAAGTAGTCAGTCACCTCTTGAGGATTGAAAATAAAGCCAAAAGGCATAATGCATAACTGCTCTGATCAACTTAAAATTTTCAGCTTTGCTGTGCAGGATGAACCACCATCTTTGGAATTGGGTTGGTAGGAAATTGTGGAATGAAAAATACATTCACTAAATGCAATAATCACCTCCTTACCAGGGATATTACTCAATATGTAGTAACTTAAGTAATTCCTAGACACATCCAAGTCCCAGAAAGATCTCTAAACCCAACTATATCAAGAGAGATGAAAGGATTAATGGAACAAACCCATTAGCCATTTCCAGAAAATTGGCGGTGATACCAGTGCTCTTATTACCAACTCACACACGCTCCAAGGATCGTATATTAAATCAAAGAACGTTTGAATGTTCTCCCTTTCAGACTTGAAATAAATGCCGAACAGAATATTCACTACAATTACTGATAGAGTAGAACTTTTTGACTGTGATTCATTATTTCAATCAAATAGGCTGAAAGCGGACCAGTTGATTAAGTGGAAATTATATTAACAGGCTTGATTAGGGGTCTAATAGGAGGAAGCTTGAGAAAATATAAAATAGAATTTAGAGCTCAGTAAAATACAATTTTCCCCTTTAAAAAACAAATAGTAAGATTGTAAATACATTTTAAAACCTTGAAAAAAAAAACTTCTCAGAAAATAATCTTTTTATTTTTTTTATTTTTATAAATAAGATAAACAGAGAGGATAAAGCTACCACAGAACTGAACCTCTTACCGAACCCCGCAGGGAATGCTCAAAATACCTACCCGCTTGATTGGACCATAAGACTCAAACTCCCTTTTGATTCTGCTTTCAGTTGTCTCATAACTCTGCAAGCAGACAACATGAATAATAAGTCATTTCAAACAAAAAATTGGGTACAAGTTGGAATATCCAAAGTACAAAGACAATATCACTCACAAGTCTAGCCACGAACAATGTCTTATATGGATCTCCAGAAACATTTGGGTCCTCTTGTGGATTATCTGCATAAAAATTACATGTAAGAACAAACATACTGAAGCTATTAAACTCAAAAACCTCAAAGAAAGATATAAGTGTCTTCACATTTCTGTAGCTCCTCAGCAGCCTTTGCTACACCCATCTCCAGTCTTAATGCATGTACTCTAGCCCTTCTTTGTGTCTGGATCCACAAAAATTTATCAAAACCAGATATGGAGCAAAAAACCAAGTTACATTTATGCATTTCCTAGTTGTAAGCTTAAGTTGCTTAGTTTGTACACTTTCCCCTCAGGCCAGGGATTGTACAGATGGTTGGAATTGCTTAGTTGTAGCTCCTCCTCTGGCAGTGTTTTACTCACAAGTAGGCACACACACAACAAAACAAAATAAAACAAAGGGAAGATTCAAACAACCATCAGGAGAAGCTCCATAGAGAGGCTGTAGAATATTATATTTCCAAGACAAGCTACAGAGGGGGGAAAAAGCAAGTAAACAAGTCAAAATTCTACTCACAGTAAAGCGATGCCTTTAACTCAAAGTTGATCAAGTAGTTCAGGTTTAGGGTCATTTCAGCTGAGTTATATTTCTAATTTGTAATCATTGAACAGCATTCTTCATTAGTAACACCTTTGTTGACAGAAGAGAATCATCCACATAATTCATGATCATTCAGTTGAAAAAATAAATATTATGCATCTTCCTTGAAATGGTTCCTTTAAAGCATTTAAAACTTATTGATCATTGTAATTTGGGTTCCTGATGTTTTTGCCCCTATAGTACTACATTTCCGGTGTACTTGGGTTGGCTATATTTTTTTAATAAAAGTTTTCCATTACCTGTATAAAAAAAATAAAAAAAATTTGAAAAAGCTTTTTTTTCTTTTAAAACCTTCAAAGAAAATAAAATAAGCCATATACAAAAGCTTTATAGAAACAACACTAGTAATTGGGTAATCCATTCAAGAAATTATAATAGAGCCAAATGATGATCATCTAATGTAAAACACTTGAAAATAGATCAAACCCTGCAGAAGTGTAACATCTTACAGGAGTTTCACCCAAAACGACAGGTGGAGAATATTCCGCATCTCCAGGCTCCGCAAACTTAGTCACGAATTGCGCCATCCCTTCATAAATTATATAAGAAGAAAGACAAATCATGTTATAACATACAAAAAAAAATGTCAAATCGAAGACAACACCAAACACGCGCTCTAGAAGGCCCATCAAACCTGTTAATGGTGGGCATTTTCTTTTCTCTGGAGGCGGTTTAAATTCCAAAGGCGGCCGAGGCTCAAAGAGCTTCAGCAAGTTTGCTGTTAGACCAGTGGGGTGACTCTGCCCAATCTGCATTACAAAGCCAAATATCAATCCCATTAGCAATACTTTGAATCGGAAAAGAAAAAGCCCCAATGAACTTTTAGTCAGTTTCATAATCCAAAAACAAACACAATAAAGAAAATCAAGAATGCATAATCAACAATTTGAACCAAATCCAGCTAATAATTAACAAATCCATATGGTGAAAATATAGATCAAGCTATTTTTACAGTAAGAACTAGGGTTACAGTGAGGATAGCTAAAACCCCTAAAAACTATGACAGAACGACAAAAACCCTAAGAATTTCACAAGCTAAAAACGACGAATCGTGAAAGAGATAACGAACCAGTTTGAGCTGTTGAACGTTGGCGCGGTTCTGGACTTTGGTGCGGCCCTGAACGGCGGCGTTTTGCGGGTTGCGCATGAAGGCATCATTGAAGTCTCCCATGGCGGAGCGATCGGAGGTTGAGCCTTTTAGGGTTTTTGTTTGTGAGATAATCGAAGGGTTTGGTTTGGTCACCAGATGATAGATATGAAAAGCATCGAATCCGAATGTAAACGAATCGGGTCGGGTATGGTGTGCGCGAAGAGCCTTCGATAGCAGCAGAGAAAGAAAGAAAGAAAGACAGAAGAAAGGGTTTTGGGCTCGAGAGGGTATTATATAATAGAAGGTCAATTTTACTTGCCCGAGTTTTTTTACTGTGGGAGACAGACACCCAGTGAGTCGTATAACTCGGTATTTGGGTACAAACTACAAAGTACAAACCAAGGTAATACGAGTATTTCTTTTGCATAAACAAGGTAATGGTAATACTAGTTTTTTTTTTTTTTGGCTAAGAATAGTAATACTAGTTGATTCCATAAATAAAAAAAAAAAAAAAAAAAAAGGGCAATACTACTTGTTTTATTTATTGACAAAAAAGATGAGACGGTATCGTTATGATGGTGGTTTATAAGGGTACCTACCCTTTATCTTATCGGCCAAGTGGCCCAAGTCCAATGGACAAAACAGAACATATAACAAAAACCAACGCGAGAGAGAGAGAGAGAGAGAGAGAGAGGCACAATAAGTCTATAGCCTATTGGCACACAAAGATTCACACAGAAGTTGATATTGAGAAGTAAACAAAAATTATGTAAGTGATGGGTGACATGGGTCAAGATGAAAATTGAAAAAACCTTGTAAATTTAACTATCGTAAAAATGTTATGATTAGAGTAACAACATTATTCAGTAAAAAAAACATTTATCTTACTTTTTTTTTAATGGCTATTGTGGGGGATGAACTTGGACGTGGCCTGAGGATTTGGGCTAAATAAAAAGATGTACCTGAGGAATGGGCCTAGGCCAAGTTACAGGTAGTGAACGAATGGTCTTTCCTGGGCTAAGAGTAAACTGTGCTCATCATCCACGAGAGCCCAGTTGATCGCTTCTTCCCACGTTCTTAACTGAGGTGAGGGGCATGACCAGGGGCGGAGGAGGCACGTATACCATGGCCCCCCAAAACTATTGAGGCCCCTTATAATAGTTATAAAAATAAGCTGCACCTTTACCACAACAACCAAAAAAAAAATCTGGGCTTTAGGGGGTGATTGGTTTGTATTTTCAAACAATCAATTTTCAGTTTTTAAACAATATTTTACGCATTTTAATACACTTTTTCACCCACACGTATTTCCACAAATATTTTTAAACAACAATTTTCAGTTTTTAAACACACATACCAAACTGCCCTAACAATTGTACCAAATGCTTTTTTTTTTTTTTGGTTAAACGGCATGATATATTAAACACAAACCAGAGAACAAGCAGATTACAATCTGGCTACAGAGGCCAAAGTGGTGGCTATTTGCCTATAGCAGTACAGACTATTAACATCTGATACAAGAAGTTTATCTAATTCCTCTGAGGGGGAGACATCAAAAATAACAAAATCCTCCCTCAGGCAGCAGCCCTTCCTTGCCAAAAAGTCAGCACACTGATTCATTTCCCTATATATATGTGTTACTCGTACCTGTGCGGCATTTGCTATGAGGAATCTGCAATAAGAAAGTAGAGAAGAGAGTTTCAAATTAGTGTTACTTGAACTTTCTGCACAATTCAACATTTCAACAATAATTTTTGCATCTAGTTCCACTTCCAAGCACCCAATTCCCAGCTGGGCAGCAAGCCTTAGACCATCTCTCAAGGCCCAAAGTTCAGCAATAACACTTGTAGCATGCCCAACAGACCTCGAGAAACCTCTAAGCCTTAGACCAACACTTGTACCAAATGCTTTTAACAAAACCTAATAAATGCCTAGTTGCCATGTGTCAATCCTTTTTAATATTTTATAATAAGAATGCAAAAGTTCTATGTACTAATCAATGTTCAATTTTGAAGTGCATTGTGCACGGTGCATTACTTGAACCTATGAGGTTTTATTTGCCCACAAATTTGACTTTTTTTTTTTTTCATATTATCTTTTTTTTTTTTTTTTTCTCTAGCTGATATTATCTTTTACTTTTGGATTTAGGAGCTTGATAAGTTGTGCTAACATTGATTTTTTTTTTTAATCTTTTTCTAGAAGAAAATTTAGGTTGCTATAGAGATTCATTTTTTTTGAAGATTTGAATAGGAAATCCTATAGAATTGATAGTTAATAAATCTTATTCTATGAAAGATCAACGTTGAACATAACTTTTATAGGAGATGCTTTTTTTTTGGTTCATGTTTATAGCAAATTACTCATTTTTGTACATTGATTTGAGTTTAGAAATATTATTTAATTTCATTCATCATTTTGTATATAATATATGTATGAGTTATGACTAACATATGAATAAGTAATTCGGCCCCCTTAAATAAAAAATCCTTCCTACACCCCTGGGCATGACCAGTACCATGGAGTATCGGAGGAATCTTGGGAAGCACTTTTCTTCCTTGGTTATGAATCTCATCTCCTAAACTCACCCCGAGGGCACAAATAAGAAAATGCAAGGTCTAATGAAACAGTCATCTCTACATTAATGGGGTTCCTCACCTAATGTCAGTCATATTAAATGTTGATTGACTGGTTTAAATAGTGGAAGCACCCCTAAAAGTCCTATTTCATGATCAAAAGATGGGAAAGTGGGAGGTTGATGAGACAAGTATCCTCCTAATCCAGCTAGGGGTAAGCCAACTGGAGAGAGAGAAGGAAGGAGAAAGATGGCTATAAAAGGAGGAGAGGTGCAACAAGGGAAGAGATTCAAAAAATTAGAGAGAGAAAGTCTAGGCAAGAACTAGATAGAGAAAGAAAAATTAGAAACCTTTTTACTAGAGTTTTCAGCCTTTTAATCCCTTCCTATGTACCTTGGGAACATTGTTCCCTCATATATGAAAGTTTGATTAAGTCATTTTTCATCTTCAACTTACTGCTTAAACCTCCCATTATAGTTTTTCTCCCATCTTCTAGAAATTAATCGTGTAGATCAAATATCTTCTTCATTGTTCACTTGTTGGTTGTTTTTGACCCCTACAGTTACCATGACATGTTTTGATTAGAGCACAACTAATTATACTAGTGTACCTTGATAAAAAAAGAAAAGAAAAAAAAAAGTAGTGTCCCAATTTTTTGTCAGACTATTCCAGTCATCATGAGACACCTGAAACCCTTTACTAGAGGGGTTCCGTGATTCCTATTACTAGAGGGGTTCCATGATTCCTATGCCACTGCGTTTTCTAGTCCTTTTCTTTTAGTGCTTTAACCCAAAGCAATAGCTTCTAGCCCATGGAGCCTTGAGTAACATTACTTTTACTTGGTTCCACAATTGATAACTCTACTTTTATTACGTATCAATCACAATAAACCATATAATTTGTTTTTTTATATATTTATTGTACACTTATACTTATTCAAAAGAAAAAGACTCGAGCAATTGCTAGTCAATGATAATGAATACAATTGATGAGGAGAATTTGTTTTTCATTTGTTATTAACATGTTTTTTGTTATATTATAGCATTGGGTATGTTAAAGACACCCAAAATGTTATTTTCATATCCCCCCCTCCAAAAAAAAAGAAAAGAAGAAGCTACATCCTGTGTGCCAAATCTAAAAAAGTTGGCAGCTTGCTACATTAATCTATTAGCAGTACTCTAGTAGCAGTTAGTGTAGCAAGTTGCTACTCTTTTTTTATTTATTCTTCTACCTCTCTCTCTCTCTTTCTCTCTCTCAAACTGACTACAACTATGTCATTTGGATTAGTAGTGGTTTATGGGTCAAGATTTGGGTTTTGTTGGAGGATTTGGATCAACTATGTCTATGGGTTCTAGGCTATTTGGGTTTGTTATTTTATGTTACCCTAGTTATGGCATTCGATTAATGGGTTTGACTTTTTTGTGGGATGTGTTTGTCAATCAGGGTTTGATGGGTTTGTGGGTATTTGGTAGATGAAATGGGTCTTGTAGTGGTGGTGGGTATAAGTTTTAATGTTATTTTAATAGGTAATGTACTAAAATAAGAGATGTGACATAGGGTGAATTGTGAAATTGTGTGTTAAAGTAGCAAAAGTAGCATTTTGGTGTGCTAAATCACTTTTTTTGGCACACCAAATACTAATGCTCTTACCTACAAAATATTATGCAACTTATCAAAATATATAATTGGAATTAGATTTTTGTCACTTTTTGGTATTTCCAAATATACTCTTACTGTTTAGTTTGAATTTATTTTCTCAAATCACAAATTAAGGACCAAAAAACCACATTCACACAACTTCACCACTCTCATAAATTTGTGAATCAAACTATAAATAACATATAATCTAGTAGTGAGTTTTTCAAATTATGCACAAAAGTAAGTTTATTGATTGAATTGTAAATAATACCTACTTATTAATGGTACTCATTGACTTTGGGCCAATTAGAAATCACTACTTATACTCATTCTACACGATTTTTTCTAGACATCAAAGCTCTAGAGAAATTATGTCTCAACAACAATCAAAGAACATTTGAAGAAATTCATTCAAATCCTTCTTCAAAGACTCAAAGTTCCATTGGAATCAAGCTCTAAAAGCCTCCAAAAACTTCAAAATCAAGCCTCTAAGGTTCTAGAGAACTTCCATAAAAAAGGCTTCACATTTGAAGGATCTTCAAAGAACCCAAAGAACATTTAAAGAACTTGAAGAACAACAAACCTCTAACAAGCTCAAAGCCAAAGATTCATTATGAAGACCGTTTGATCTATCTTCCAACCAAAATAAAGAAAATTTTGTGTTCAAATCAAGACTTCATTTGCATAAATCATGGATTGAAGAACATTCCTAGAATATTGAATAAGAGGAATGTCCTCATCCATTCAATAAATACAAATTTATATTTGTGAAGTATTTTCAATTATTTGATTTTCAAACTTAGGATTTTGTGTTTGCAATGCACACCTCAAATAGATGGATAAACCATATCCCACTATCCAAGTTTGCATTTTTAGAAGAAAAAAAAAAAAAAAAACCTTTTTGCACACTTGAGAGAGATGGTTAACCATGTCCTGCTACCCAAGTGAGCAGCATTTTCTGAAAAAAAAAATGCACACTTGAGAGAGATGGATAAACCATATCCATCTAGCCCAAGTGAGTATGTTAAAAGAAAAAAAAGAAAAAAAAAAAAATCAACATGCAAAATTAATTTTGGTGTTACAAGAATGTACCTTTTTAAGTTCCATAATTGAAGTCATGCCAAACTTGACAAAGTTGCGTGGCTGAAATCTTGTAAAACTTGGTGCAAAAGTCTTCAGAAACAATGGAAATTGAAGGGCCTAATGCTACGTAAAAGAAAAAGAAAAGAAGTCATCAAAGGCTGAATTATCTGTTGTATAAAGAAGAATCAGTCAGGTTACGCACAAGCAGCTAACAAAAGATTAAAAAAAAAGACTCAAATTTCCAATGATATATGTTGTATAAGAAAGAGATATAATGATACAATAAGTATATCACTTGGCAATTTAGTCAAGACATATTCAAGGTTGTCTCATCGTGGATATATTCTCTCATGCTCAGTGATAATACATGACGAACTTAATAGTATAAGATATTCATATTTTCTACGGCTTGAGGCATATGTATTTCACAAAGCCTCAACCATTAAAAAATTGTCACAGTGAAAGTTTTTTTTTTTAAAGAAAATTTCAACTTATTGCATTCGCTCTTGATAATAGTTTTATTATCAAATTAAGATGCTAATTAGTTTTTGGTGTAAGTGGAAATTGAATTCCGAATTTTTTATATAGTCATTAGAGACTTTACTAGTTAAGCTAACTGAAGTAAAAATACATACATGATATGAAAGCATGCATAAATAATGAATGACAAAATTAAGTTCACAAAAGGCTTAGGTTTATGGATATTTACGCGTGAAAAAAAAAAAAAAAAAAAAATCAAAGAAAGGAAAGTCACTTGCGTCAATCTTAGAAGAGAGAGATAAGCAGTGGAAAGCAAGGTCAAGTTTCGGCCTACAAAATCGAAGAAAGAAAGAGAGAGAAGGAAAAAAAAATACGCCTATGTTCGCCCCAATTAACACGCATGCAAAATAGTACGCCAGCGAAATTAGGGTCTTATTCTATGCGGCTGTGGCTGTCCTTTTATATAGGGCTGGTCAGGGAGAGTTCACTCATCCAAGACTAATTTGACTAAGAAAAAAAAGTCATTCTTTGCGGCATTCAGAATTTTTTCTAGTCTAATTATTAGAAAACTTAAATTATACAAAAATCTAATAAAAATAGAATATTAAGTTCTATAATTTACTTCTACTAAAAAAAAAAAAAAGGAATGATGAGAGATAAAGTGAGAACTAAAAATACTGAAATGTGAGTAATATGTTTTTTCAGTTATTTAAGCCAATTTTTTTATTTGGTTTTTTTTTTTTTTTTTAATTTTAAGTTAAGGATTACGTTTGGGGGCTAAAATTATTTTTGCGAGAAATGTTACGTTCATAATTTTTTTATAGCAATTCTTATGTGACAAGTTATTGACTTGTTATTGATAGATAAAAAATTAATATCAATGATGGCTTAGTTTAAAACCAATAAAAACTTACTATCTAAGATTTTTTGTAAATTGTTATAAAAATATAGTAGTGGTACCATTATTCTATTTTTGTAGAACTCCAATTCTTAAAATTTTTAACTTAAAATTTTTAAGTCAAAGCTGGTCGAAAAGTGGTCAATAACTTTTTGTAGGTAGACAAGATAAGTTAGTTTAAAATTAATTTGGCGAGTCAATGGTGGTCCTGTGAGTCTGTGACAACCCTCACTTACAAATGGAGCCGCTACTGATTCTTTTGTTGAAATTGGAATAAAAAAAAAGGACAGTGACTATTACATATGATCCTTAGCTAGCTATTACATACAAAGTACACATAATTCGGTTTTTGAATTAAAAACATATTTTGAAGTCATAATTTTAGTTCAAAAAATAATTTTTGTGCAATAACAATTACCCAAAAAAATTCTGATCCAATATCCACCATTATTTTGCAACGAGGAGCTATTCTGGCACAGAAAGTCTTTGAATTCTTCTGTAGTTCTATCAACTTCTATGTTTTGGTAAAACGTACAACGCGGCATATGTGTGGCCTTTTTTAATTTAAAGAGAGGGGCCTAATTTAAGGGTTGGGCATCTTGGAAAAATTTGTGGTGGTCTTGAGTGACCACAGATCCCACTGAGAACTCATGATTTTTGTTGTTGAGAAAGTTATAACAGATTCAATTGTATGATACAAACAGCTTTCTGAAATAATATAAGCTATAGATCTTTTATTAACAGATTTTTTTTTTTGGAGAAAGTTATAAAAGATTCAATTGTATTATACAAACAAATTTCTGAAATAATACAAGCTAGATCTGTCTCCACTGCTTAGTATATATATGCAATAGAACATATCCAATTATAAAAAGAAAGTATTCAAGTAATTAAGGATCAATGGAACGGCAGATCTTTCTCAGTGTCACCTCGAAACCCAAAAATCAAATTAAAACAACAACTTATAAACGTTAACTGGATCATGAATACAATTCTTTGAAGTGTATGAACACCAAGATGGCTTTGTTAGGCCCCATTGTCAAGCAAGTCCTTCCATAGGGTAGTCACTAGTCAGGTAGTTTAAAAGTATTGCTTTTGGTTCCCTACATTGTTACTCATCTCGCGGGACTCATTACTGGATGTGCCAAACTCGCTGCTCACAAATTCCTGGCTTGTCAGTGCTATCTTTCTGAATTTCTTCATGTCAGAATTATATGCGGTGCTGTCATAGTCTGAGCTTCCAGTAATACTTGAGCCGGTGAAAATGGAGTTCTGGCTAGGCCTGATTCCATCATTCAAGTCATCCAGCGATACATCTCCCTCCAATGCACGCACAATCTGCTTTCCATGATTATTACAATCGAGTCAAGAAGGGTTAAACATTATTATTATTATTATTTATTTATTTTTGGATGAATGTGTTCCTATATATTAGAAACGTTCATTATAAATTTAAAGCATGTTAAAGAATGTATCTGCATGTGTTCTCTCTCATTCTGCAATAATTATCTTATGCATCATCTCTCTCACATTGAATGTGCTCTATAACCGTTGTAAGACTCATACGCTGTGAGAGCAAAGAAACATATATCGGATATATGAGATACCTTCTTCTGGTTCTGGGATTAAACTTAAAGCCTCATACCTGGCTCATTTTCGGGCGTTTTTTGGCAGAATGACGAATGCTGGCAGCGGCAGAGGCGACCATGCGTGCCATCTCATTAGGGTTGTAATTGTTCTCTAAATTTGGATCTACCAGTTCATCATATTTTCCTTCCTCCAAAGCACGAGTAAGGAGTGGTCGAGCCTGCAGTTTGTTACAAATTTATAGAAAAACTCAATGCTAACAGGATAAACAGGGGAAAAACAGAGAACTTTTGGACTAACAATCTCATTGTAAACTACAAATACTCAAAATTGACAAAGTATAAAGAAAGTATACAAACCCAGTCCACTAAGCTATCATCCATTGTACTTGAAGGATCCACAGGTCGCCGCCCTGTTATTAATTCCAAGAGCATGATACCATAAGAGAAAACATCAGATTTATCTGACAGCTTTCCACTTGAAGCATACTCTGGAGCCAAATACCTGCATTGCCACATAGAGAAGTTCATTTATTGATAAACTCACACTCAATTTTTACTCCCTATTTCAGACTCAATTATCTAAGAAGGACAAAAAACTTAGGTATTAATGTCCTACATCAAAGAAATTGTACCTAAGTTTTTACCTATCTAATCAAAACTAATAACTTCGATGACAACATACCCAAATGTTCCCATGACACGTGTAGATACATGAGTGTTATTGTCAGAAGACAGCTTAGCCAATCCGAAATCCGCCACCTGAATAATGAGCATAAGCATCAGAAGCATCCTATCATATAAAATGCTAGGGAAGTGAACAGTTCTACAAATTTTATCGGTGGATATATTGTGTAGGAGCACTTGGGTAAAAAAACAGATACCATGGCTTCAAAGTTGTTGTCAAGGAGAATGTTAGCTGCTTTGATATCCCGATGTATGATCCGAGGATGGCCTGCAAGCAATTTCAATGAACAAATGAGACAGATATAGTGCTTATTTTGGTTTTCTGTTTTTTGTTTTTGTTTTTAAGCAAGATAAATCAGTGAAAATAAATTACATATCAGATAAACACTGTGATAGAGGCTGGGAATTTCTTACAATCTTCATGAAGGTATGCAAGCCCTTTGGCAGATCCTGTTGCAATACGAAGCCTAGTTGGCCAATCCATGATTGGACGATCCGTTCCTGCAACTAATAAATATCATGGAAGCCAAAGTTAGATAAATATATTACTTGGAAAATTAATAAGATTTCTACAAGTTCATAACAGATGTTGATGCAGTATGGACCAAAATGCAAGCATAGAACTACTTACCATGGAGGTGATATTCCAAGGTCTTATTGGAAACAAATTCGTACACCAACATCCTCTGCCCACCAGCAATACAATATCCAACGAGTGACACAAGATGTCGATGATGAACACGGCTAATAATGTCAACCTCAGCCTGGAATTCTCTCTCTCCTTGTCCACTCCCTGACTTCAGACTCTTCACTGCAACTTCTTTTCCATTAGGCAACACACCCTTGTGCACATAACCAAACCCACCTTGGCCCAACAACTTGTCCTGTGCAAAACCGCCTGTAGCAGCTGCTAGCTCCTCATAACTGAAGGTGCTCTTGTTGAATCCAAGTGCAAGGTTTGGTGAGGGTGGTGGCAAGGGGGGTCTGTGTGGGCCAGAGTAAGCGGCACTCATTTCTTCGCTACTGGCGGGGAGTGCAGGAGGAGGTGATTTCCAGGGAAGCCCAGGTGATGCTCCTTGGGATAGCCTCACAACATGGTCTGGGGGAGCATTAATGTGCCAAGCAGATTGACCATTGTAGTATTCATGATTAGCACCTAAGCATCACAAATCATGGAATGGTTATCAACAGCACAAACCAGTGATTGCTTAGCATGATGAGAAGAATCATAAATGGATTGCATGTAAGTTATTATGGATAAAAATTATCTATCTCAATTTTAGTGTTTTACTTTATGTTTAACCAATTACAGATTTCTATGCATATATTTATTTATTTGTTTTTTTTTTTTTTTTCATTTTAAAGTTTTGGTTATTTTACAATGAATTAAAAAGAAGAAGAAGAATATATGAATATAATTGGAGTATAAATTTGGATACTTAAAATCAAGAAGAGGATTTTTAATAGTAAAGTACATAAAATTGAATTTTGAACAATATTTACAATCCTTTTCCCCTAACATTTAGTCTCATGAATTCAATGATTCATAGTAAAATATTTTAGAACATGGTTCCATAGTTCCTAATGTGGAAGGCTATCTTATACATGAGTTGCATGTAATTGATGTCTCATAGTTAGTGGGTACCACACACTAGTGTGGATTTCACATATTGTGAGACATTAATGGGATACAATTATTGCACACCTAGCTCCCAAGACACAGGGAAATAAAGCGAATTAATCAACTTCATTTTGCCGAGCCTGAGCTTCAATGGCCATTACAAAGCTCTCAAAAATCAAAATACGATGTCCTATAAAACATTTCCTAATAAACTTGCTAATATACAGACATGAAAAAAGACAAAATCTTATTGTCAATAAGGTATAATTCAAATGTAACGTCTCTCTCTTTCCTTCGAAAAATTAAGGTGGGGAATAAAAATTGTGGATAATGCGTATGTATATTACTAAAAGCAAATTTTGTTGTAGGATTAAGTTAGAAATACCAAGAATTGATTCTCAAAAAAAAAAAGGGTTAAAATACCAGAATTATATATGCATGACAAAATTTCACTTTTGGATTCTCTTAGAAGCACAGAATAAGGTTAAGGATTTGGCATGCACCTTTATGCGAAGGGTCTGAATAGTATATCTGCATATGATTATGCTTTCTCCTCCTCTTCCTACGGCAGATGACACAAGTGATGATCAAAGCAATTAAAAATACGCCTACCCCAACTGATACTCCCACTATTATTGGTAGATTGTTGCTGACTGATGATGAAACGGACGACGTTACTGTGCTATTTGAAGAAGGTGCTGATGGTGGTGAGAGTTTGGGCGTAGGTGGCGGTGGAGGTGATGATTTTCCTGGAGGAGATGGCGAATGTGGCGGGGGAGGTGGCGATGTGGCACTTCCTGTTGGTGAAGGAGAGTTGCTTTTTGGAGGTGGTGGAGGAGGAGAGGCATTAGAAGAAGGTGGTGGAGAAGAGCCGGATGATGGTGATGGAGAAGATTCGGATGGTGGGGGAGGTGGCGGAGATTCTTCAGGTGGTGGTGATTCTGAGGGTGGTGATGGTGAAGTTGATGGAGTTGGAGAAGAAGAATTATTTGATGATGAATCTGGTGGTGGAGCGGGGGGTGAAGGTGAAGAGCTTGGTGACGGAGCAGTAGACATTATTATTGGTTCATGAACTTTGATTTCCGGCCAAGATTTACGTCAAAGTATGTGCCGGAAACTCCACCACTCCGGCAACTGCTCGTCTCGAGAGAACCCTATATAAGATGCAAAGATGGACAGAGAGAAAAGAGTTATGTATGGTAGAAATCAAATGTTCAATCAGCAATGAACAATGTGGAACATTTTTGCATTGTTCTATATTGAATGTGGGGGTTCTATAAGTTCCTAGGATTTAGATTTTTACAGCCTATGATAACATTTCCCATTGAATTTCTTATTATATATATGATAACACTTCCTAGAGAGGGAAAAAAAAATGTTTGCATTGAAAAAAGGTACCTGGTTGAAGATAGAGGCTGTTCTCAAAGGAAAGAGAAAGAAAATTTGTTCCATATTGAGAATTCCATAATTGAAAGGAGATCCTGTCCTTCCCTCCCAATGATCTCCTACAAAGGAGGACCTCTCTCTCTCTCTCTTTCTCTCTCTAAAGTCTATACCTTTTGTTTTATCACCCCTAACTTAGTTTGAGTTTGTTATTCCTTTTACCAGTTCCTGGCATGGTTTTGCTCATACTTCTCATTGATCCTATGTGGACCTATAATATAGGGAACATATATTAACTTCAAGAGCAATGATATATCCACAACATTTTTACAATATTTTTACAACAAATCTTAAGTGGCAGGATATTACTGATTATTATTGTTAAGGCAAAAAAATAATCTTAATGTTAGATTTAAATTTGAACCAATAACAACTAACTACCTGTAATTTATTGTGAAAATATTGTAAACAAGTTGTGAACGAAACATCTCTCTAACTTCGTATATAAACTCTCCAAATTGTACGCTAGTCTTCACACCTGTAACAAATACAGCCTCAGGCACAAACAAATAAAAGCTGCTACATTTCTATCCCAAAAAGTATGAATCTACATCGAGTTGCAGAGGGAAATAAAGCTGCATGCAATTATTCGTGCAACATATATACCGTCTCAGCAAGAATGTTGGCGGCTAAGAAGTATAAAATATAATATACATATAAAAAAAAAACACAAGTGTATACAAATCCTTTGTAACACTTTTTGTATTACATTTTATGTTCCATCAATTATAATTTGTAATGTATTTGTTTAACTTTCCTTATAAAATAGTCAAAGTTTAAAATAGAAAAAAAAAAAATAATAATAAACACATGATAAATTGTAATTTGGTGGAACACAAAAAATGGTATAAAGGATTTATATCCATATTTATAAGCCTAATTTGTTGTAATTAGTATTGGATAAATAATGATAGAGATGAATGATGATTAGTTTTATTGATAAATAATAAGTTAATATTTAATTTTTTTATCTATTTGGAAGTCATGTTTGTATAAATTTAGATGTTGTTAATAAATGAACAATAGACATGATTTTCTAATTTAGTGGAAGAAAATTCATGATTATTTAAGTTACAAATAGTTAAATAGTCTAATTTAGATGTCTACGGCATCTTCAAAGTAGTTCATTTATCAAATTTGAAAATATTGGTTCCCTCAAAACAATTAATCAAAAATTGTATACATAACAATTAGTATTAAATAGTTATGGACTAGTAAGTGGAGCCCCTAGATCCACTCCTAAAGCATCACATTCAATAAGGAAGGGTTTAGAGAAATCTGGTAAAGCCAACACAGGGGCCGGGGATTGGCTACTGCATCCTTAAGCTTGAGGAAGGCTACTTGAGCTTGATCATTTCACCGGAATGAATCATTCTTCAACAATGTAGTTAAAGGCTGAGCAATCTAGCCATAATCCTGAATAAACTTTCTATAATAGCCTCTTAAGCCAAGGAATCTCCTTAAGCCTACCTTGACATGCTGGCAGATAATTATTCTAACAACTAATCTGTTAATTAACAAACTCCTAACAGCATATGCTAATTAACACAGCTAATACAATGCATCTAATTACATCAATGCTAGTCATAGTGCAACACTAGCTAGTATCTTAACATAGTCTACCCCTTCAAAGCACTTTGCCACAAGTGATTGTGTGTGTTATGTGGGTGTGTGATGAATCCCACATCAGGCATATACTGAGTTGATCTAGCCTTTATTAACAACTATAAGGAGTTTCAATTGTGACTAATTGTCATTTTAAGGTATAACCATATAACGCAAGTGTGGTTAGCGTTTTTCATTGGTCTTTACATATAAGTCCATTTCATAAGTTCAGAGTTCAACAATATGCTACTAGCCCAATTCATTGCTTTGGCAAAGCCTTTACCCCATTGCCCATTCCAACCTCTAATGAGGCTCCCACTTCCAATGCCCAAGGTTTCAAGTTGCTCAATTTGCAGAATCATCAATTTTAAGTTTAAACTAGTTTTGGCTTGGCTTCTCCCATCTCATAAGCAAAATAACTGGAACACTTTTGCAACCTTGGTTCAGAACACGATAGGAGTATTCCACCACTAGTTGTTTCACTTCTTTGAACAATAAGAAGTTGGGGATGGAATTTTTCTTTCAAATCTTTGTAGCCAAAGCTTGCAAATGCCAAATAAAAAGGTTCTCTATAGATATGTCTTGTTAGTAACTGCCCGAGCATTACAAGCATTAGAATGTATCCAATCCAACCAATTGGAACCAAAGAAAGCATCATTTGCAAGAGGTAATCGAGCTTCTCTCCAAAAAATTCTTGCCACCTAACAATCTCTAAGGATATGTGTTAACTGTTTCATTTCCATTTGGACAAAATTCATAGGTTGTATCCCCTTGACATCCTCTGTTCACGAGTGTTGACTTAACAGGCAGGCTATTGTTATAGTATTTCCAAAGAAACATTTGGATTTTGGCATGATATGGAGCTTCTAAATCCATTTTCCTTTAAACTCTTAGCTTCCATCATCATCATCATTGAGGGTTAGTTTATAAGCATTTTTGGAATCAAATCACCCTTAGTTGCATCAATTCAATACAATCTGTCCTCACTAGCTGAAGCCTTTCTCAGAGGAGTGACATTCATCGAATGAATACTTTAGAATTGTATGAAATGTTGAGGAAAACTAAAATTACATCACTTTAGTAGTAAATAATCTAATGAAAGAAAATCCATGATTTTGTTTCCTAATAACAATCTAATAAAATAATTTAAAAATAAAATTACAGAGAAAAGACATAATCTATGTCCCATCGATTAAGTTAAAGGGCTACTTTGTTGAGAATATTACACAAAGTAATAATAACAGAATAAGATTAACAGAAAAAACAAAAAGAAAGTAGATAACTTGAAGATACTATATCGTTTTTCTTAGACAATATTTGCCTCCCACACTTTTGTTGCTAAAGGGTTATTGCAAATTTGTCTCTAGAATATAACCAAGATGTTGGATTCTACAGATAGCAATTTTGGAGAATGACTACAGAATTTCTTGTATTTCTCTCAAACTTTTGATTTTGTAAAGTTAGTTTTTCAAGAGAACATAAACCTATATTTATACCCATAGGGTTATGTTTCACGAAAAGGCACGTATGGAGAGTTAGTTATTTATTTAAGTGAACATAAGTCTGTTTCATGAAAAGGCATATATGGAGAGTTAGTTATTTTTTAAGTGAACATAAGTCTGTTTCATGAAAAGGCACATATAGAGAGTTAGTTATTTTTTCATAATACGGTTATCAAAGATTGAAACCTCTTCAACCTTTCTGAATAATGACCAGAAAATTCCACAGAAAATTCTAGAAAATTTAGATTTCAAATTTTCATATAGAAAATTCCAAAACTTGAATTTTCACTTCATGAAACCATATTCTCCAAACTCAACCATCATTATTACAACCTATCATTGTATATACCTATATATACAACAATCCCTTACTAGGTTGTAATAATATATGTCTCACTTTATTGATATCCTATCATGCATAATGGAAGGTGTTTTTCAACTTAAACTTCCCTTTAGTGTAATTGCTCAAGAAATCAACAAAGTTAATGGTGACTTGGTACTTAAACCAAAACTCTTATGTGTTGAAATCGGAAATGACACACACATGAGAACATCCACAATGCATTTAGAAATCTACTGTTGTTATCAGTACTATTATGGCCTTGTGCTCTTCCTGGTTTAGTAAACATGTACAGGAGTTACTCTTGCTAGAAGCGACACCACTCCTGTGTTCACAAAGGTGAAGTTCCTTCTTATGTCCCTATTACATAGACATTTATTCTTTAAGAACTTCATTAAGAGTGTAAAACTCATCCTCAATTACATCGTAACAGTTTGCATTAATCCATCCTGAATGAGACACAAAATTAGTGCTTTTACGAACCACATATCAATAGCTTGTTGTCACCCTTTAAACCTCTTTAGATTAAATCAATTCGAGATTGGGTTCCCACTATTGGTGATTCTCTTAAAAGAAGGGTTTTAGTCTCATTCCAATGGAGATTATTCCAACCATATCTCGAGACACTGCTTTGGTTAAAGGGTCTGCCAAATTATTATTTGACTTTATATAGACAATTGAAATGGTACTAGATTCTATTAATTGTCTTATGTAATCATGTTTTAGACCTATATGTCTAGACTTACCATTATACATTTGACTGTATGCTCTGCTCAAGGTGGCTTCACTATTGCAGTACATCGAAATGGCTGGTATTGGTTGTGGCCACAACTCTATGTCTAACAACATATTTCTTAATCATTCCGCTTCTTTGCCTGCTGCCGCCAAGGCTATAAATTCTGATTCCATGGTGGAGTGAGAAATACATGTTTGTTTCTTTGATGCCCAAGAGATGGCACCCCCACTAAGAGTGAATATCCAACCAGATGTGGATTTGTTATCACTCATACTAATAATTCAACTAGCATCTGAATAACCTTCCAACACAGCTGGAAATTCAGAATAAAAGAGTCTTAAACCTATGGTTTTCTTTAAATAACCAAGAACTCTACCAATTGCTTTTCAGTGATCCACACTTGGATTACTTGTAAATCTAGAAAGTTTGCTCACTGAAAATGATATGTTTGGTCTTGTACAATGCATAGCATACATCATGCTACCAATAGCACTGACATACTCAAGCTATGCTATTGCTCTTTCAGTATTTTCACCCAACTTTATGCTCCAATTAAAAGGTGTATTTGCTTCTTTTATATTAAGATGTTCAAATCTTTAAAGCACTTTCTCAACATAATTAGATTGGCATAATGCAAAACCCTTACTATGTCTTTTAATTTTGATTCCCAAAATAGTATCTACTTCATTTAAATCTTTCATTTGAAACATTGAAGAAAAATACTTTTTGGTTTCACATACACCTTTCATATTTATACCAAATATGAGCATATCATCCATATAAAGGCATACAATGACTCCATATTCCTTTGTGAATTTGGAATACATACATTTGTCAGAACTATTATGCACAAAGCCATCTGACAAAATTACCAAGTCAAACTTCTCATGCCATTGCTTTGAAGCTTGTTTCAAGCCATTCAAAGACTTGACTAACTTGCAAACTTTCTTTTCATTTCTAGGAAGTACAAAACCCTCAGGTTGTTTCATGTAAACTTCATCATCAAGATCACCATTTAGGAAAGCTGTCTTAACATCCATTTGATGTACAATCAACTTATATATGGATGCAAGTGCTAACAACACACGAATAGATGTGATCCTAGCCACCGGTGCATAGGTATCAAAATAGTCTACTCCTTCGCTTTGTTTAAAGCCTTTGGCCACTATCCTTACTTTAAAGGTTTGAATTGATCCATTAGTATTATATTTTTTTTTCTAAATACTCATTTATAACCAATTGGTTTAGAACCAGCGGGTAGATCCACTAGGACCTAAGTATTATTGGATAATATTGAGTCCATTTCATCATTTACAGCTTTTTTCCAGAAAACTGAATCTCTAGAAGCCATAGCTTCCTTGTATGATTTAGGATCACCCTCCGTATTAAACGCAATGGGTATTTTATTTAGGATCACTTATCTATTTCCTTTAACAAGAAACAATTAAGCTTGATAAGAAATGAAGTCTGGACCAAAGTTCTTTAGTTTTCTTATCCTTTGACTCTTTCTTTGTTCACTTGGTGAACCACTTTCAATCCTCTTAGTACCACCCAAAGTAGTATTAGGATTAGAGTCACCTTATTGTGTTTGTGTAGGTATCAAAGCATCCATGGAATCTTTACTGAATTTATCCTCAATAAACTCAATATCTCTTGATTCCACCACTATATTAGAGCTTAAGTCTAATAATCTATATGCCTTTGAATTTTCAACATAACCTACAAACACACTTTTCATAGCTCTTGGTCCTAGTTTTATTCCTTTAGGATTAACCACTCTATAAAAGACTAAACACCTCCATACTTTGATATAATCAAGGTTTGGTTTCCTTCCATTCCATAAGTCATATGGAGATACTTTAATCTTCTTAGAAGGTATTCTATTGTGCACATGACATGCTGTAAACAATGCCTCTCCCCATAAATTAAATGGGAGCTCTGCACTTAAGATCATGGCATTTACCATGTCTACAAGAATCCAATTTTTCTTTTCAGCCAAACCATTTTTTTGGGGTGTATAAGAGGCTAAACTTTGGTGTATTATACCATGTTCCTCACAAAATGTAGAAAAATCATTAGTAAAATATTCTCCACCTCTATCACTTCGTAGGATTTTTATTTTCCTATCATTTTGATTTTCTACTTCAGTTTTATAACATTTGAACATGTCAAAAAATTCATCTTTATTTCTCATTAAATACACATATGTAAATCTAGAGAAATCATCAATAAATGTAATGAAGTATCTTTCACCTCCTCTAGTTAATACACCATTCAATTCATATACATCAGAATGTACAAGTTCAAGCATAATAGAATTTCTATTTGACTTAGAAAAATGTTTCTCTGTCAGCTTTGCTTGAATACAAATTTCAAATTTCTTTTCATCATCGTGCTAATATAAAATCATACCATGCTTTGACATAAACTTCAAGTATTTGAAATTTAAATGTTCTAATCTAGCATGCCACAAATATGAAGAATCAACAATATAAGCACAATTAGAAACTTCTTTATTAATAATACTTAGTTTGTACATGCCATCAGTAACATATCCCTTTCCTATAAATATCCCATTCTTGGACAAGATTAACTTGTCCGATTCAAGTACAACTTTTACACCACTCTTACATAACAAATTGGTAAACACAAGATTCTTCTTGATATCGGGTACATGAAAAATATTGGTCAAGATCATTATTTTGCCGGAACTCATCTTCACTTTAACGGTGCCATTTCCAAGAACCTTTGTTTTATTATGGTTACCCATTAGCACTTGTTGTTCTATGGAAGACTCATCATGAGTCTTGTATTGCTCCTTGTTGTTGCACACATGCACCGTTGCACCCAAATTAAACCACCAATTAAAAGGATTTGCAATCATAGTTATATGAACTTTAGTGATCATATCAATATGTATGCCACTTACCATAGCAACAATGTGCTCAATGACATTCATTTCAATGGCATTGCCTTATTCATCATTTTTCTTGTTCTTTAAGAGTTTACATTCGCGAATGTAATGGCCTTTCTTTCCACAATGGAAACATGCCCGATTTTTCTTGTCCTTGTTGGGATTCTTGGAGTTGTTCTTCTTGAAACCACTCCCACTTTTGTTCACTTTCAAGTGCTTATTGGTCTTACTCGAACTCCCACTTTGAACATTGCTCACATTGTTCACATTCACTTTAGAATCGTTGTTAGTCACATCTCTAAACCGACTTTCCTCTTCAATTTGAAGATGTTGTCCAAATTGTTCTAAAGTGAGATCTTCCGACATATGCATAAGCTTCTTCCTAAAATTATTTCAACTTTGTGGGAGTTTCGCAATGATTGCCCCACTTGGAATGATTCAGGAATATTGATTGACAAATCACGGAGTTTATTAACCAAAATCTGTAACTCATGCACTTGATCTAAAACTAAGACATTATCAAGCATTTTATAATCAAAATACTTTTGAATAATAAACTTATTAGTACCTATTTTCTCAGTTTTGTACTTTGCCTCCAAAGCATTCCAAATCTCCTTCGGTGATTTCATTGATGTGTAGAGATTATAGAGACGATCCAAAAGAGTATTGAGAATGTGCCATATGCATATCAATTCATCTTCCTCCCGTTTTTTTATTTGTGCCTTAATCTCATCAGTATCTTCATCACTCACAAGAGGAAAATGCATCAAATTCGAGTCCAAGACATAGAAAAGTTTTAGTGCAGTAAGTAGAAATTTCATCTTGTCTTTCTATCGAGAGAAATTGGTTCCATTAAAGCGATCCAATTTCACCAACTCATGATTCAACATCTTTAATACTGAAACATCACTTGCTCCTTCCATCGTAGAAAATATTGTCTAAGATTGTTGGGAATATTACACAAAGTAATAATGGAAGAACAAGATTAACAGAAAAAACAAAAAGAAAGTAGATAACTTGGAGGCACTATATCGTTTTACTTAGACAATATTTGCCCCCCACACTTTTTTTACTAAAGGGTTATCGCAAATTTGTCTCTAAGATACAACCAAGATGTTGGGTTCTACAGATAGCAATTTTGGAGAATGACCACAGAATTTCTTGTGTTTCTTATACTTCTCTCCAACTTTTGATTTTGTAAAGTTAGTTTTTCAAGAGAACATAAGCCTCTATTAATACCCATAGGGTAATGTTTCATGAAAAGACATGTGTGGAGAGTTAGTTATTTATTTAAGTGAACATAAGTTTGTTTCATGAAAAAGCACATATGGAGAGTTAGTTTTTTTGTCATTAGACGGTTATCAAAGATTGAAATCTCTTCAACCTTTTTGAATAGTCACCAGAAAATTTCATAGAAAATTCTAAAAAATTCTAGAAAATTCAGATTTCAAATTTTCACTTAGAAAATTCCAGAAATTGAATTTTCACTTCATGAGACCATATTCTACAAATTCAACCATCATTATTACAACCTATCCTTATATATACCTATATATACAACATACTTTACTATGAAAAAAAAAAAAAAATTGACTATGTCCTTTTCAATATATTTATATAAGTTATTTAGAAAATATATAATTAAAATTAACAAAATTGAAAACTCACCATGTCACAATAACAAAAAATATGTTAAGAAATAAAAACTAAATATATCAATAAATATATTATTTTTTACTTAGGTGTAGCAATCAAGTAAAAATTATATATACAAATTAACAAGATTCACTATATCAAAATAACAATACATTATAAGTAGTAAAAACATACAACAAAATGTCCAATCACCAGGCCAACATATTATAGCTCCTACTTTATTGCTTTCGATTCAGCGGGTAATCCAAAATAGATACCACTGCCAATGGACAGGTAGCCAGGAGCTTGCGGAATTTTGAAATCAAGTGAAAGAGGCCATAACTTATGAAAAGCATCCTTTCAAAAAAAAAAAAACTTATGAAAAGCATATACCTATGTCATACAGCGCAACCAGAGACATAATTTACACAGAACCTAGGCTTTTTTTTTTGAAAAGCAATACCTAGGCTTTTGCTTTAAGAACTAAACATGCCTCAATTCAAACATTAATTGTCAATAGCCTAATAAAACTAGCATGGGAAAAAGACACAAGCGTTTGCAATTAGCTTGATACATTCTCTAAACGGTATCTTAAACATTTCACTAAAATGAAATTTAGAAATATCAGAGTTGTATTATCAGGTATTTGTGTGGAATTGTATGGTACCAAATAACCATCAAAATTGCTCACATGGAAGATAAAGAAGAAGTTATTCCTATCATACCATCATATAGTTTGAACACAAGTAGTGCCAAATTGTCAATAGCCTAATAAAACTAACTAAATCAAACATAAGGATATGTTTGATACACTGAATGAAGATTACGACAGAAATTGTAATCTTTATTACTAGTAATAAAGTGTGTTGTAATTAGGGGTGTTCACCAAACCGCAAAAACTGCACCAAAACCGTCCGCAAAATGGCATCACCGCACCACATCGCAAGTAATAATGCACCGCACCATATGATGCAGTGCAGTTTGCGGTTTTATAATAAGAAAACCGCACAAACCGCACCACACTGCACTATCTCTATATATTAATATATTTATTTTTTTAATATTAAATATATTATTAATCAATAGTTTAATAACCCTAATTTTCAACCAAAAAAAAAATTCTTGCAAGTTTAAAATTTGGCCCAAAACTCAAAACAAAAGGAAAAATCAGTTTTTAGCTAGTTAGGAAAAGCCCAAAATTTGAAAAATATATTGGTTTCAAATTGCATCTTATACACTGCATCGCACATGTGACCACAAAAATGAGGTGCAGTGCGGTTATGGTTTTTGCTAAACTCTAAACCTCACCGCACCACACATGTGACCGCAAAAATGAGATGCGGTGCAGTTTAGGTAAACAATTATGGTTTTGCCTAAACTGCACCGCAAAGTGCGGTGCTAAAAATTGCCCAAAACCGCATCGCACCGCACCGCGAACACCCCTAGTTGTAATGTAATAACTAAATTTATTCATTAGTTTGATTATGAGTTATAATATTAAAATGAAACTTAACATTTATTTTAGGAAATATCTTACTCATACAATTTTATCTTCTTAAAAATTGTTATTTTTAAATTTAAGAGAGATAGATGTTATTTTTTATGATTTTTTTATTTTTATAATTATTTGATGTATATGAAACGTTTATTTACTTGGAAATATATTAAGTTTTGAAATTATTGCACTTACTAAGGAATAGCTAACACAACATTTTAAAGAGGAATAATTATTCCTCATTTTGAAGAATAGTTATTCATAAGGAATGACTATTTCTTGTAATAAAAATATAACCAAACTAAAGAATAACTAAACTATAGGAATAACTATTACATTACAACGCCTATTACAGTCTACCAAACATATCTATAAGTTTCAAATTGGAACATCCACAAAAGAGTAAAAGTTCCAAGCAAATGTCCTAAAACAAACAAGCAGGGTTGATAAAAGGGAGAAATGGGGCGAGGACTTATAATGTAGAACAGGCATGTAGGCATTTATAGACTTAACCATAGGTCCATAGCCAAGTAGTAAAAGTTCCGAGCAACCATCCTAAAACCAACAAGCCGGATTGAGAAAAAGGGAAAGGGAAGGACTTATGGTGCATAACTGGCATGTAGATATCCATAGGCTTAACCAATGGAATGCCTTAGTGTTGAGCTTGTACATGGACGACTGTTAGCTTGTTGTCTACTAATGGTCCACGGAAACAAGGTTGTTTACATATGGGTGACATGTCGCAAATCCATCCGGCCTCACTGTGCCCAATATTCTCGCTTTCTGTGCTTTCACATGATAAGTGATAATCCTATTTCCGAAAAGAATTGCCAGGACATCATCATTCAGACAAGACAAAGCTCGCAACCCTTCAGACGTGCCAAAATCGTCTAGCTCAAGAGGAAAACTATGCTTCAGTACCATTTTAAAATCCCCATAGATGTCAATTGCATATTCAATATCTTTTTTATGCGGCAGAATGTAACACAACTCCCCATGCCTCTTTGTCAAAACACCTTCTGGTCCGCATTCTGGAGGGAGTTGCGAAGTCTCATATTTCTCATATGTTAGATCAAAAGCCAATACCAAACCAGCTAAAGTTTCCCAATAGACCATTCCCTTCAGGTAAAACCCATTGCCACTCAGTTTCAAAGCATCCAACTCACAACATATAGTGTCAGCAAGTCTCCAAGATTTTGACCTTGATGAGTAAATTTCAAAACGGAGGACTGGAAGATCAGCCAAACGAAAGGCAACAATAAGCTGATAATTTGCTTCAAATTTCACTGCAGAAGGTTCAAACGCAAGAGCCACTGCTGATCCAGGTCCATGATATTGATTTGGCCTTGGAAGAACCTTCCACTGCCTATTGACAGGGTTGCAAATGTAGTAGGCATTGTCTTCAATGCAACTTTGACAGCAAATCAAGCCATTACAAGTGGTTCTGAGGATAACAGGTTCAGGCAAGAAACTGAAGGAAGGATCTGCAACGCCACATGAATGTGGATCGCATGAGATGAAGGAGTGTTCACCAGCGATTTGACAGAAGAATCCAGAGATGTCTTGGAAGCAATGACTTTGCTTGTGGGCTAAGAATGGATTAGTTATCCACTTATTCCACTCTTTGCTAACAGATCTAAACCTACAAATTGATTTTGCTGGGAGGAAATGAAGGGCATGGTCCTTCACCAAATCTCCAATTCCCATTTTCTCCTTAGACTTTATATGTTCAGGGCATCTGGAAGAGCCATATGCAGTAGTGTTTCTTTGGGGTGCATATTCCTGAAATTGTAATCATTAAATATTAAAAATATATCATATATAAGCATAGCATCTTCATCTGGAAAAGATCACTAGGCATCTAAACACTTTTAATAATATTGCCAAATTATAACTAAATAAGCATGAAAAAAAGAAGTTAAGAACACAATCCAACCAAATGTGTTCTTCATAAAAATAATTACAAATTAAGACCAGTTGGTCATAGATTCTTAATTAAAAGATTCAAAACAAGCATAAAGGAGTCATGTTCATGTAGGATATCAAGGGAAGATTTATGGTTTTGAAAACAGGGTTAGGGTTTGTAAAATATTGGGGAAGTAGTGGACTTGGTTAGGAATTTAAGGACTCAGAACTTAGGTAGTATTTGCAGCAAATCAGAGAAAACTCTAAGAAAACAAACTACTAGCATCACACTATTAGGTTACTAGGAATCGGTCCTAGTGAAAGAAAGCATTACACTTTCCAGGGTTTAAAAAGAACCCAAAGCTAGCTGTCGAAATTCCAATCTGTGAATGATGATAAAAGCCCAAAACAAAGCTTATATAAGCTTCTTTAAAACCCTGGCAACACTAAAGTCTTGAGCTTGAAATAAACTAATTTGAAGCGCACATTATTATAAAGTAAAACAAAATAAAAGACCACAAAACCCCTAATTATCTGACCAACAAATTATTAGAAGTATTACATTTTATTTTATTTTGATAGATATTAGAAGTATTAAATTTTAACATTGCTTTAAATAATGTCACTACAATACTGGGAACGGTAAATCCAGGCCTTTAAATTAACTCCCAAGTAGGACTCACACCACAATCATCCCATCAAATCATAATCTGGGATTGAAAAATCTTGTGTTTCTTGTTGTTCCTGTAAACTTTAGGTGGCTGGTTTTTATCAGCTGAGCAGCAAATTTTACTACAAAAAGATTAACTTCTGTTTACGATTTTTTGTTTAAACTTTATCTTCCAATTATCCATATGAGGTTTTCACTCTAGGCCATGGAATTTTATGGTGGCTTAGTTATACTCACCATATGCACACAATCAAATCTAATTTATTAGTGAATGAACAGAATAATTAACACATCAATGCACTAAACAAATAAATTTGTATGCTTATGAGCTCTCTAAAAAATGTATACATTTGAGACAGAGGGAATCATTCTTAATTTGATCATAGATAATCTCGAAAAAAAAAATCATCAAATACATACCACATGAAGATTATCGTCAGTGTTCAACTTTTGCAACCGTTTGACATTACTCTCTTGTTCACTTTCAGAAAAAGAATCTTCCTCAGAATTATCGTTTTCCCAAATGTCCATTATCCTACAGTTAAAATTTTTTATCAATGAGTAACAAAAGGAACAAGGTATGATATCTTAAACATCTAATAATATGACAAAAGAACTTTCAACATGTTAAAAAACTTGCTGGGGAAAAAAATTGAAAACTAATAGAAAACACACCCAACTGACTTCGTGCAAAAATTATCTAACAAAACCATTAATTAAAATGTTTTTGGTGTAGAATACTTGAATTACACTACAAAGAAAGCCTAACCAATCAAATCGTAAACCCTGATTCAATTAAAGATTGGATTTCTTTTAGTAAACCCTAGTTCAACTGGAGATTACTTATCACACAAGGAATCAAACATAAATAAGGAAACTCGATGACTTCAAATAAGATCAGATTATAAAAACAAGAAAATTTCATTTTTGTATTCAAATAAAATCAAAGAACTATGCAACTAATTACGTAAGAACTGAGATGATATTCATTTTCCCAGAAAACAGAGTATAAGGTAATGCCACATACATGTATCATGTTCAAGAAACAGAATTGACAAGTTATGTTAATTATGTGTATACCGTTTATTTTGTTGAAACTGAAAAATAATAGTTGAAAGTACTTTAGATAAAGGTAAAAATTAGTTAATTTAGTATCGTGAACCCATAAATAGTGTGAAAAAGTACAGTAAAATCATAAATAGTAACAAAAATAAACTGAATAGTGAAATAATTTTAATTTTTAATTATAACCCAAACGCTCACTCTATCAACAAATTATTTTCAAGAAACCCAAGAAAAAAAAAAAAAACAAGAAAACAGAATCATCCACAACAAATTTTTGAAAAACCCCACAACCCAAAAACACATAATTGTTTTTAGTTTTTTTTTTTTTAAATACGTGTGGGTGAAAAAGTACAAAAAAATAAGTGTAATATTGTCTAAAAACTAAAAACATATGTTTAAACTTGTGTACCAAACGAGACCTTATAGGTCTAGGTTACTCTAGTTAGTTAGGGTTTAGATTTTTTTTTTTTTTTGGGTGATACAAGGGTTTAGAGTTCTTCTAGGACCTTATCATATTTCATTTCGAAAAATGCTATATTCACAACATTTTCACAATATTTGCAAGTCGTTACTTGCTATTACTAATAGGTAAGAAAGTAATTTTAGTGTTGGATTTAAATTAAAAACTTGTAACAACTTGCCAATTAGGATTTGTTGTGAACATAGCACTCCTCATTAATTTCATACCCATTTGCCTCCCTCTCACTTCAATATTAATTACTTGTCACTTGTGTCACTTTTACATTTACATGTTTGACACTTTCATGTGGATGACCATTTTTTTCACTACTCATAATCATCCATATTGACCAATTTTAAAAATCAATAATACTAATACCACAACAAAAACCACAATTTTTTTTCGCAATTTGTTTACGCGGTGAGTTGTGAGTAGTGAAGAAAAAGCAGTGGGTTCTGATGTAAGACACAATTTACTATTTAATTATTGTAATTTATTATTTTTGGTATTTTTATGTATAAAAAAAAACGTTTTTTTAGGTTTAGGTGATTTATTTCCTTATTTTTAGGTGCATTTATTGTTTTTTAGGTCAAATTTTTAGGTCAAATTTATTTTTAGGTGCATTTATTGTTTTTTTAGGTTTAGGTGATTTATTTCCTTATTTTTAGGTGCATTTAATAAACACAGACGTTTTGTCAAATTTTCTTTTGATGGATTCCAGTTTTATTCTCCTTGTAGATTCAGGGAAACCCCTCGTGGATTCGAGGCTTACTACCAGGAACTAATAGTTTAGTTTCTGTCCATCAAAGAGAGCATCGTGTGTGCTTTTCTTTAGGCTTCCGTGATATCAGTTGGTATCAGAGCTTTGACTTACCCTGGTCTGATGGCTAATCGGCGAGACGGTGACCACCACAACAATGATGGCGGTGACGACGTCAACAACCCAGTCCTCACTAGGGCTGAGTTCCTTAATTTTCGTGATGAGAATCACCAATTTTGTGAAAAGAGTCAGCACATTATGGGTGAAATCAAGCAAAAGATTGCTACTCTTCTTGCTAGGAAATCATCTCACAATGACAATAACCAGTATATTCAAAGATGCACCCCTAACTATAAGAAAATTCCATTCTTTGATGGAGATATGTGTAAGTTGGATTTTATCGATTGGCTTCTTGATTTGGAAGAGTATTTTAAATTTTGGAAGATTTGTGATGAAAAAAAAGTGCGGCTTGTATCTAATAAATTGGACGATGAAGCAGAGGAATGGTGGGAAGAGATTCAAATTGATAGAAAGCGACGATGTAAGCATCCAATCTGCTCTTGGCAAAGAATGAAAAAAGTATTAATTGATTTATGGTTTCCTAATGACTATTATGATATACTAGATTATACAAGTATTGATTATAAATCTGTATATTCATATGAAAATCAATATGTTCACAACATGAAAGGTTAAAACCAAAATTATCATAACCAAGTCCATGTATCAAGTAAAGGAAAGAGTTTGAGGGTTGAGAAAAAGCAGCCTATTTCTAGAGAAACTTTTGAAGTGGTTAAAAAAAGGTCAAGACTTGCAACAAGTTATTGAATTGAAACTTGAAAAGAAGATTGAGTTGATTGTGGAAGATCACAGAAGTCAAGAGATATTAATTATTGAGAATATTGTGGAAGATCCACTTGCGGTCAAAGGTGAGGACTAGTCCATCACCCACAACCCCCAAGTTCCGGTTGATTTATTGAAGACGACTACACAATATGTTGATTTTCTTGGAGTAGAAAATTTTAATTTTATTATCAACCCATTTTTGATTGATGTTGCAAATAAATTGAAAGTAGATGAGAAGAAATTTTATGCTACACTTTATGAAGGATTCAAGTTTCAGAGCCTAATCAAGTATTAAAGCATTCGAAGTATTTGTTTATTTGGAGCGGAAGATTTCAAATTTCAAAGATGAACTCGAGGATGAGTTTGTTTCAAGTGGACGGGTCTGATGTAGGACACAATTTACCATTTAATTATTGTAATTTATTATTTTTGGTATTTTTATGTAAAAAAAAACGTTATTTTAGGTTTAGGTGATTTATTTCCTTATTTTTATGTGCATTTATTGTTTTTTAGGTCAAATTTGATTCCTGTTATGGTTAGGTATCAATTAGGAGTTATTTTAGATTATATTTTCTTGTCTGTCAAGTTTTAAGTAGCCTTTAAATAGGTCCCTAAGTCTGTAAACGTTTTTAAGAGACTATTATCAATAAATACAGACGTTTTGTCAAATTTTCTTCTGGTGGATTCCAGTTTTATTCTCCTTGTAGATTCAAGGAAACCCCTCGTGGATTCGAGGCTTACTACCAGGAACTAACAGTTTAGTTTCTGTCCATCAAAGAGAGCATCATGTGTGCTTTTCTTTAGGCTTCCGCGACATCACATCTTCACCACTCACAACTTGTCATATAGTAAGTTGTGGCAAAAGTTGTGAACTTTGTTATGATCCTAGCATTTTTCTTTAAAAATTGGTGTTTTATTAGTAAAGATTCTCTTGGAGTTGTGAACGGTGGAATTGGATCCATCATTGTTACTCTATCACTCACAACTCATCACATTGTGTGTTTAGTTATGATCTTAGCATTATTGTAAATAGGTTGTGACATTAAAATTTTGATAATAAAAAGTAAAGAGTCTTGTCCGTTGTTTCATTAGGGAAAAAAAAGTCTTGTTAGTTGTTACGCATCATTGAGTCTATTGACTATTAATAAATTACAATTTTTTTTTTTTTAAAGAGTATTTGATATTAGAGTGTTTAGGGTGATATGTGAAATGGGGTAAATTATTGAGGGAAATGAGGTGAGAGGCCACTCCATTACAAACTGGCACCAAATTTGGCACATGAATTGCCTAATTTGGTGTTCATTTTTTTTCTGGTCGATGGACCAAATCCAATTCAGTATAAACTAGTAATAGGAAGAGAAAAAGGGAGAAGAAATTGGATATGCTGCTATTGAGAGAGGAGAGAGAGTCTGTGTGTGAGGTGAAAAGATAAAAAATAATTGGAGAGAGAGAGCGTGTGCATCACATTTTTTGTAGGCTCCACAAGGTAAATATCAAAACTAATGTAATTCACAAATATTCTACACCAAAAAGTCATTATATTATATCAAATATCAATTTTAACTGTGGAATTCAGTTAGCTTAACTGGTAAAATCTCTGATAGTTAAATAAGAGATCTAAAGTTCAATTCCCACTTAGCACCAAATTTAGCAAAGTGGGAGGTTGATGAGACAAGTATCCTCCAAATCCAGCTAGGGGTAAGCCAATTGGAGAGAGAGAAGGAAGGAGAAAGATGGCTATGAAAGGAGGAGAGGTGCAACAAGGGAAGAGGTTCAAAAAATTAGAGAGAGAAAGTCTAGGCAAGAACTAGAGAGAGAAAGAAAAATTAGAAACCTTTTTACTAGAGTTTTCAGCCTTTTAATCCCTTCCTATGTACCTTGGGAACATTGTTCCCTCATATATGAAAGTTTGATTTAGTCCTTTTTTGTCTTCAACTTACTGCTTAAACCTCCCATTATGGTTTTTCTCCCATCTTCTAGAAATTAATTGTGTAGATCAAATATCTTCTTTCATTGTTCACTTGTTGGTTGTTTTTGACCCCTACAACTATCATAACATGTAAACTATTATCATGACATGTTGTGATTAGAGCAAAATTAATTATACTAGTGTACCTTAATAAAAAAAAGAAAAGAAAAAAGAAAAGTAATGTCCCAATTTTTTGTTAGACTATTCCACAGCTGAAACCCTTTACTAGAGGGGTTCCGTGATTCCTATGCCACTGCGTTTTCCGGTCCTTTTCTTTTAGTGCTTTGACCTAAAGCAATAGCTTCTAGCCCATGGAGCCTTGAGTAACATTACTTTTACTTGGTTCCACAATTGAGAACTCTACTTTTATTATGTATCAATCACAATAAACCATATAATTTGTTATTTATTTATTTATTGTATACTTATACTTATTCAAAAGAAAAAGACTTAAGCAATTGCTAGTCAATGATAATGAATACAATTGATGAGGAGAATTTGTTTTTCATTTGTTATTAACATGTTTTGTGTTATCTTATAGCATTGTGTACGTTAAAGACACCTAAAATGTTATTTTCGTACCCCCCTTCAAAAAAAAAAAAAAAAGGCTACATCCTGTGTGCCAAATCTAAAAAAAAATTGGCAACTTGCTACAGTAATCTATTAGCAGTACTCTAGTAGCAGTTAGTGTATCAAGCTCTCTCTCTCTCTCTCTCTCTCTCTCACTACAGCTATGTCATTTGGATTGGTAGTGGTTTATGGATCAAGATTTGGGTTTTGTTGGAGGATTTGGATCAACTATGTCTATGGGTTCTAGGCTATTTGGGTTTGTTATTTTAGGTTGCCCTAGTTATGGCATTCGATTAATGGGTTTGACTTTTTTGTGGGATGTGCTTATCAATCAGGGTTTGATGGGTTTGTGGATATTTGGTAGATGAAATGGGTCTTGTAGCGGTGGTGGGTATAAGTTTTAATGTTATTTTAATAGGTAATGTACTAAAATAAGAGATGTGACGTAGAGTGAATAGTGAAATTGTGTGTTAAAGTAGCAAAAGTAGCATTTTGGTGTGCTAAATCACTTTTTTCGCTCTTAATAAAAATAGAATATTGTTGATACCCAATTTCGCGACACATTTCGTACAAGCCTGATTCAAACAAGCCCAACTTTCTTGTGAGATCAATTCATGTATTATATTATATTTTATTCTTTTAAACATGGCCCAAGCCCATGCAACTTATGGGGAAATTGAGGAAGTGTGGTTTGGAGGGTATGCGTCGGTTCCTTTCAAACCTTTTGCATGAGCCCAGCCCATGCGTGCTACCAAGTGGGCAGGGACACTGGTAGCACCTCAGGCTTATGGAGGAGGTCTTGTACCTAAAATTTCCCCCTCAAAAGAGCTTTTATACTCTGGGTGACTGTGGCCTAAAGTTTTTGCCATAACCCACTTTTACCTTTAAAACATAGTTGGCTCTCATTGACCAACTCCATATACTAGCCCTCACTTAGGTGAGCCTCCCAATGATCTGAAATGTCTGACCAAAGGCAACCAATTAGAGCAAGCCCCCTCAATTTCCCAAATTATGTAAAAAGCAAGCCAACTCTCTTACCCAATTAAAGCAAATCTAACCATAACCTCTTTGATTGTGACCTTGGGGTTCAAAGCCTCTTCTATTGACCAAAAACCAGTCACTTAGAGCACCCCAAGTTCAATACAAAAGGCCCCAATCAGATTCAAAATGGACTAGCCATGTTTGACCCACAGACCTGAAACTTCAGAGCAAAACTCCATTTATCCGGTCAACAATCTCACAATTCCGAACCTTAGGAGTGAAATTATGGGTATAGGGGAACCTTCTCTCTCTTCCTCACAACCTCTCTCAATTTCCTCCTTCAGGTGACTATGGGTCAAAGTTTCAGACCTGTTGAACCACGGTTTCCTCATAGAGCTGAAACTTGAGAGCAAAAACCCACTGAGCTAGGAAATATTCTCATAATTCCGAACCTTAGGGATGAAAATATGGGTGTAGGGGAACCTTCCCTCTCTTCCTCACAACCTCTATCAATTTCCTCCTCTGGGTGACTGTGGGTCGAAGTTTCAGACTTGTTATGTTTTTATGCTTTTTTTGCACTTTTGTTATTAGCGTTTTGATTCTCTCTTGTCAAAGCACCATTAACCTTTTGTTCATTACACATTTGGAATTTTGGGCTTGATTCTCCATAAATAACACTTCTAAAGAACCCAAGGGGAGATTTGGGCCGTTCTTGCATTTTCAGCCTTTGTCGCAAAACGTCCCCGACAAATATTAAGTTTTATAATTTGCTTCTACTAAAAAAAATCAAAAATCAAAAAAGGAATGATGAGAGATAAAGTGAGAATTAAAAATATTGAAATATGAGTAATATGTTTTTTCAATTATTTAAGCTAATTTTTTTATTTGGTTTTTTTTTTTTTTTAAAGAGTTAAGGATTACATTTGGGGGCCAAAATTATTTCTGTGATTTTTTATAACAATTCTTATGTGATAAGTTGTTGAAACTTGAATATAAAAAAAAAAAAAGGATTGTGTCTATTACACATGATCCTTAGCTAGCTATTACATACAAATTACACATAATTCGATTTTTGAATTAAAAACATGTCTTGAAGTCATAATTTTAGTTCAAAAAATAATTTTTGTGCAATAACAATTACCAAAAAAAATTCTAATCCAATATCCACTATTATTTTGCAACGAGGAGCTATTCTGGCACATAAAGTCTTTGAATTCTTCTATAGTTCTATCAACTTCTATGTTTTGGTAAAACGTACAACCCAGCATATGTGTGGCCTTTTTTATTTGATGTAGGACAAAATATTCTAATTAATTTCTGTAATCTTTTATATTTGGTATTTTTATGTAATTTTTGTTACTTTAGGTTTAGGGTATTTATTTCCTTATTTTTTGGTGTTTTTAATGTTGTTTAGTCAAATTAGGATTTTATATGCTTTTGTAGCCGCCTTAGGGTTTCTAGTTGCCCTAGGTTTTGTTTTTACTATTTAAACGCATTGTAGTCTCCAAAGGCAATTCAGTTTATAGACTATTATCAATAAAAATAGACGTTTTGTCAAATTTTCTTCTGGTGGATTCCAGTTTTATTCTCCTTATGGATTCAGGGAAACCCCTCGTGGATTCAAGGTTTACTACCAAGAACTAACAGTTTAGTTTATGTTCCATCAAGAGAGCATCGTGTGTGCTTTCTTTAGGCTTCTGCGACATCATTATTTAAAGAGATGGCCTACCCAACTATTATAGGCAGATTGCTGCTGACTGATGATGAAGCGGACGACGTTGATGGAGTTGGAGAAGAAGAATTATTTGATGATGAATCTGGTGGTGGAGCGGGTGGTGATGGTGAAGAGCTTGGTGACGGAGCAGTAGACATTATTCATATACAAAAACAGCTTTACCTAGTGAGGAGAGAGAAACGAAGGACGTTTGGCAGAGAAAGAGAAGGCTTTGAGATAAATCTGAGAGATATGAGAGGCATAACTCTGTGTGGAGAGACTTGGTTCATTTATACTACTCTAAACTCACCAACTCACCAAACCCGTTTTGCTTTTTTTATTTGTTTTTGAGCCCCCCTTTTGCCGTTGTTTCCTTTGGATCTATTATTTATTTATTTTTATTTTTTTTTGCTATTCTTATCTTGTTTTTTTTTTTTTTTTTTTTTTTTTAATAGAAGGTATATTTTATTTCTCTTTTTAGTTCCTTTTTATTTTTTTTATTTTTATATATAGAATAAAAATATATTTATAGCTTCATAATTGTTCTATATTATCATACTCAAATATCAATTTGATTTTTTTTTTTTTTTTTGTAGCGGAGTTTAAATCTTATATTATATCTTTTTTTTTTTAATAAGTTATATTATATCTATTGTTCAATGATAAAAGACTTTATTAATTGAGCTAACTTGAATTTAATCCTTTAAGATGCTTGTCTTTTGAGCTTTCTCTCTACACAACACCCTTATAACCCAAACACATTTTCTTGTTTTTGTTTTTGTTTTGATTTCCTTTCGTTTATTTTATTTTACTTTTTCTTTGATTTATCTCCAAGGTTTTTCGGTGTTGGTGTCTTTGTTATCAAAGAATAGATTTTTCTTTGTTATCAAAGAACAGAGTTTTAGTTATCTTTGCTTATTGAGACAAAGAAAATGGCTATTGGGGATGGAGAGAGAAAATGAGTTGGTGGTGATGTTTATCAAGGATGAACTGAGTGAGATGAGTGGCGTAGGACCAACGGGTGGGAGACTGGGAGTTGCTGATTATATAGGAGTATTTTTGTGTGTATTGTTTATTCCACAAATACCAATAAATGTATGCCACGTGTTTACAATTTTTTAAATAAAATGGAAATACCATGTCAGCATTCTGTTAGTCCACATAAGACATAAATTAACAGATATAAACAGAAGGACATAAAGCAGATCGTTTTGCAAAGTTTAGGAATGAAAAACAAACTTTTAGTAAAGTTGGGGATGAAAATAGTATTTTACATTTTTTTTTTTTTTTTGAAGGATGATTAGTTTTATTGATAAATTATAACAAGTTAATATTTAATTTTTAAAAAATCTATTTGGAAGTCATGTTTGCATAAATTTAGATGTTGATAACAAATAAAGAATAGTCATGATTTTCTAATTTAGTGGAAGAAAATTCATGATTATTTAAGTTACAAATTGTTAAATAGTCTAACTCAAATGTCTAGGGCATTTTCAAAGTAGTTCATTTATCAAATTTGAAGGTATTGGTTCCCTCAAAACAACCAATCAAGAATTGCATGCATAACTATTAGTACTAAAAAAAAGTTATGGACTAGCAAGTGGAGCCCTAGACCCACTCCTAAAGCATCACATTCAATTAGGAAGGATTTAGAGAAATCTGGTAAAACCAACACGGGGGATTGGCTACTGCCTTCTGAAGCTTGAGGAAGGCTGCTTGAGCTTGATCATTTCACTGGAATGAATCATTCTTTAACAATGTAGTCAAAGATTGAGCAATCTAGTCATAATCCTGAATAAACTTTCTATAATAGCTTGTTAAGCCAAGGAATCTCCTTAAGGCTACCTTGACACGCGAGTGGATAATTATTCTAACAACTAATCTGTTATTAACAAACTCCTAATAGCACATGCTGATTAACACAGCTAATTCAATGCATCTAATTACATCAATGCTAGTCATAGTGCAACACTCTAGCTAGTATCTTAACATACTCTACCCCTTCAAAGCACTTTGCCGTGATTGTGTGTGTTATATGGGTGTATGATAAATCCCACATCAAGCATATACGGGGTTGATTTAGGCTTTATTAACAACTCCAAAGAACTTTAATTGTGACTAATTGTCATTTTAAGGTATAACGCAAATGTTGTTAGCGTTTTTAATTGAGACTTTACATATAAGTCCATCTCATAGGTTCGGAGTTTAACAATATGCTACTAGCCCAATTCACTACTCTGGCAAAGCCTTTACCCCATTGCCCATTCCAGCCTCTAATAAGGCTCCCACTTCCCAAATAATGCACAAGGTTTCAAGTTGCTCAAGTTGCAGAATCATCAATTTTAAGTTTAAACTAGTTTTGGCTTGGCTTCTCCCATCTCATAAGCACAATAACTGGGAACACTATTGCAACCTTGGTTCAGAACACAATAGGAGTATTCCACCACTAGTTGTTTCGCTTCTTTTAACAATAAGAAATTGGGGACGAAACTTTTTTATCAAATCTTTGTAGCCAAAGCTTGCAAATGCCAAATAAAAAGGTGCTCTATAGATATGTCTTGTTAGTAACCGCCCGAGCATTACAAGCATTAGAATGTATCCAATCCAGGCAATTAGAACCAAAGAAAGCATCATTCGCAAGAGGTAATCCAGCTTCCCTCCAAAAAATTCTTGCCACCTGACAATCTCTAAGGATATGTGTTGACTGTTTCATTTCCATTTGGACAAAATTCACAGGTTGTATCCCCTTGAAATCCTCTGTTCACGAGTGTTGACTTAACAGGCAGGCTATTGTTATAGTATTTCCAAAGAATCATTTGGATTTTGGCATGATATGGAGCTTCTAAATCCATTTTCCTTTAAACTCTTAGCTTCCATCATCATCATCATTGAGGGTTAGTTTATAAGCATTTTTGGAATCAAATCACCCTTAGTTGCATCAATTCACTACAATCTGTCCTCACTAGCTGAAGCCTTTCTCAGAGGAGTGACATTCATCGAATGAATACTTTAGAATTGTATGAAATGTTGAGGAAAACTAAAATTACATCACTTTAGTAGTAAATAATCTAATGAAAGAAAATCCATGATTTGGTTTCCTAGTAACAATCTTGTGGGTACCTAGGGCATGCTTTGCAACGTCCTAGGCATGCTTTGCAACGTCCTCGGCCAACCTCGGCATGCTTTGCATGCTTTGCAACGTCCTAGGTATGCTTGGCAACGTTCTCGGCCGACCTCGGCATGCTTTGCAGCGTCCTAGGAGTCCCACATCGGAAGAGTCTTCCCCCACTTTCTGCCTTGTAAGCTCTAAAGCGAAGAAGTAGTGTACCACTAGTTCTCACAATAAGAACTAGTGGTACACTACTCCTTCGCTTCAGAGCTTATAAAGCAGAAAGTGGGGGAAGACTCTTTTGATGTGAGACTCCTAGGATGTTGCAAAGCATGCCGAGGTCAGCCGAGGACGTTGCCAAGCATGCCTAGGACGTTGACTCCTAGGACGTTGCAAAGCATGCCAAGGTCAGTTGAGGACGTTGCAAAGCATGCCCTAGGTACCCACAAATCTAATAAAAGAATTTAAAAATAAAAACATGGAAAAGACCCAATCTATGTCCCATCGATTAAGTTAAAGGGCTACTTTACTATGGAAAAAAAAATGATTTTGACCTTTTCAATATATTTATATAAGTTATTTAGAAAATATATAATAAAAATTAACAAAATTGAAAACTCACTATGTCACAATAAAAAAAATATGTTAAGAAATAAAAACTAAATATATCAATAAATTTTTTTTTTTTTTTTTTTCTTACTTAGGTGTAGCAATCAAGTAAAAATGATATATACAAAGTAACAAGATTCACTATATCAAAATAACAAAATTACATTATAAGTAGTAAAAACATACAACAAAATGTCCGATCCCCATTCAGGCATTCACCAGTTGAACTATATGCCAAGGCCAACATATTATAGCACCTACTTTATTGCTTTCGATTCAGCGGGTAATCCAAAATAGATACCACTGCCAGTGGACAGGTAGCCAGGAGCTTGCGGAATTTTGAAATCAAGTGAAAGAGGCCCTAACTTACGAAAAGCATATACCAATGTCATACAGCGCAACCAGAGACATAATTTACACAGAACCTAGGCTTTTGCTCTAAGAATTAAACATGCCTCAATTCAAACATTAATTGTCAATAGCCTAATAAAACATAAAACTAGCATGGGAAAAAGACACAAGCTTTCTGCAATTAGCTCGACACATTCTCTAAACAATATCTTAAACATTTCACTAAAATGAAATTCAGAAATATCAGAGTTGTATTATCAGGTATTTGTGTGGAATTGTATGGTACCAAATAACCATCAAAATTGCTCACATGGAAGATAAAGAAGAAGTTATTCCTATCATACAATCATTTAGTTTGAACACAAGTAGTGCCAAATTGTCAATAGCCTAATAAAACTAACTAAATCAAACATAAGTTTCAAATTGGAACTTCCACAAAAGAGTAAAAGTTCCAAGCAAATGTCCTAAAACAAACAAGCCGGGTTGATAAAAGGGAGAAATGGAGCGAGGACTTATAATGCAGAACAGGCATGTAGCCATTTATAGGCTTAACCAACAAGTTGTAAAAGTTCCGAGCAACCATCCTAAAACCAACAAGCCGGATTGAGAAAAAGGGAAAGGGAAGGACTTATGGTGCATAACAGGTATGTAGATATCCATAGGCTTAACCAATGGAATGCCATAGTGATGAGCTTGAACATAAACGACTGTTAGCTTGTTGTCTACTAACCAATGGATGGTCCACGGGAACAAGGCTGTTTACATATGGGTGACATGTCACAAATCCATCGGGCCTCACTGTGCCCAATATTTTCACTTTCTGTGCTTTCACATGATAAGTGATAATCCTATTTCCGAAAAGAATTGCCAGGACATCATCATTCAGACAAGACAAAGCTCGCAACCCTCCAAATGTATAGCCAAAATTGTCTAGCTCAAGAGGAAAACTATGCTTCAGTACCATTTTAAAATCCCCATAGATGCCAATTGCATATTTATTATCTTTTTTATGCGGCAGAATGTAACACAACTCCCCATGCCTCTTTGTCAAAACACCTTCTGGTCCGCATTCTGGAGGGAGTGGCAAAATCCCAAATTGCTCATATGTTAGATCAAAAGCCAATACCGAACCAGCTAAAGTTTCCCAATAGACCATTCCCTTCATGTAAAACCCATCGCCACTCAGTTTCAAAGCATCCAACTCACAACATATAGTGTCAGCAAGTCTCCAAGATTTTGACCTTGATGAGTAAATTTCAAAACGGAGGACTGGAAGATCAGCCAAACGAAAGGCAACAATAAGCTGATAATTTGCTTCAAATTTCAATGCGGAAGGTTCAAACGCAAGAGCCACTGCTGATCCAGGTCCATGATATTGATTTGGCCTTGGAAGAACCTTCCACTGCCTATTGACAGGGTTGCAAATGTAGTAGGCATTGTCTTCAATGCAACTTTGACAGCAAATCAAGCCATTACAAGTGGTTCTGAGGATAACAGGTTCAGGCAAGAAACTGAAGGAAGGATCTGCAACGCCACATGAATGTGGATCGCATGAGATGAAGGAGTGTTCACCAGCGATTTGACAGAAGAATCCAGAGATGTCTTGGAAGCAATGACTTTGCTTGTGGGCTAAGAATGGATTAGTTATCCACTTATTCCACTCTTTGCTAACAGATCTAAACCTACAAATTGATTTTGCTGGGAGGAAAGGAAGGGCATGGTCCTTCACCAAATCTCCAATTCCCATTTTCTCCTTAGACTTTATATGTTCAGGGCATCTGGAAGAGCCATATGCAGTAGTGTTTCTTTGGGGTGCATATTCCTGAAACTGCAATCATTAAATATTAAAAATATATCATATATAAGCATAGCATCTTCATCTGGAAAAGATCACTAGGCATCTAAACACTTTTAATAATATTGCCAAATTATAACTAAATAAGCATGAAAAAAAGAAGTTAAGAACACAATCCAACCAAATGTGTTCTTCATAAAAATAATTACAAATTAAGACCAGTTAGTCATAGATTCTTAATCAAAAGATTCAAAACAAGCATAAAGGAGTCATGTTCATGTAGGATATCAAGGGAAGATTTATGGTTTTGAAAACAGGGTTAGGGTTTATAAAATATTGGGGAAGTAGTGGACTTGGTTAGGAATTTAAGGACTCAGAACTTAGATAGTATTTGCAGCAAATCAGAGAGAACTCTAAGTAAACAAACTAATAGCATCACACTATTAGGTTACTAGGAATCAGTCCTAGTGAAAGAACCCAAAGCTAGCTGTCGAAATTCCAATCTGTGAATGATAATAAAAGCCCAAAACAAAGCTTATATAAGCTTCTTTAAAACCCTGGCAACACTAAAGTCTTGAGCTTGAAATAAACTAATTTGAAGCGCACATTATTATAAAGTAAAACAAAATAAAAGACCACAAAACCCCTAATTATCTGACCAAAAAATTATTAGAAGTAATACATTTTATTTTATTTTGATAGATATTAAAAGTATTAAATTTTAACATTGCTTTGAATAATGTCACTACAATACTGGGAACGGTAAATCCAGGCCTTTAAATTAACTCCCAAGTAGGACTCACACCACAATCATCCCATCAAATCATAACCTGGGATTGAAAAATCTTGTGTTTCTTGTTGTTCCTGTAAACTTTAGGTGGCTGGTTTTTATCAGCAGAACAGCAAATTTTACTACAAAAAGATTAACTTCTGTTTACGATTTTTTGTTTAAACTTTATCTTCCAATTATCCATATGAGGTTTTCACTCTAGGCCATGGAATTTTATGGTGGCTTAGTTATACTCACCATATGCACACGATCAAATCTAATTTATTAGTGAATGAACAAAAAAATTACCGCATCAATGCACTAAACAAATAAATTTGTATGCTTATGAACTCTCTAAATAATGTATACATTTGAGACAGGGAATCATTCTTAATTTGATCATAGATAATCTCGAAAAAAATAAATCATCAAATACATACCACATGAAAATCACCGTCAATGTTCAACTTTTGCAACCGTTTGACATTACTCTCTTGTTCACTTTCAGAAAAAGAATCTTCCTCACAATCATCCATGAGGTCATTGTCAATATCCATCTCATCAGAATTATCGTCTTCCCAAATGTCCATTATCCTACAGTTAAAATTTTTTATCAATGAGTAACAAAAGGAACAAGGTATGATATCTTAAACATCTAATAATAAGACAAAAGAACTTTCAACATGTTAAAAAACTTGCTGGGAAAAAAATTGAAAACTAACAGAAAACACACCCAACCGACTTCATGGAGAAATTATCTAACAAAACCATTAATTAAAATGTTTTTGGTGTAGAATACTTTTGAATTACACTACAAAGAAAGCCTAACCAATCAAATCGTAAACCCTGATTCAATTAAAGATTGGATTTCTTTTAGTAAACCCTAGGTCAACTGGAGATTACTTATCACACAAGGAATCAAACATAAATAAGGAAACTCGATGAAATCAAATAAGATTAGATTATAAAAACAAGAAAATTTCATTTTTGTATTCGAATAAAATCAAAGAACTACGCAACTAATTACGTAAGAACCGAGATGATATTCATTTTCCCAGAAAACAGAGTATAAGGTAGTGAAACATACATGTAACATGTTCAAGAAACAAAATTGACAAGTTATGTTAACTATATCAACAAATTATTTTCAAGAAACCCAAGAAAAAGAAGAAGAAAAGAAAACAGAATCATCCACAACAAATTTTTGAAAAACCCCACAACCCAAAAACACATAATTGATAACAACACCACAAGAACTCAAAAATATTATAATAGAACCCATTAAAAAAAAAAAAAGGAAACAGAGGATCAAGGTTGAGTAAATGGAACCAAGAGTCACCTGCAGTATGTATAACTCTAAACCCAACTACAGAAAGAGATTCCACAAATTTTTTTTTTCTCGCCCTCTCAATGAGATGTATTCCACAATGTAAACACTCAAACAAATAGTAAAAGTAGCGTAGGCGAAGATGAAGAAGAACAAAGAAAAGACAGAAAATTCTATGAAAGTTCCTCAAGATAAAGTGATAGGCTATATAAAAAGAAAGATAGACAACAACATGCAGAGAAAAAGTAACACACTTTGTAGTACAAACTAAAGCCTGTACAGTCAGTCAATCGCTCGTTGCCCTCAACCAGAGAGAGAGAGAGAGAGAGAAACGTGTTAGCGAAGGTTCGGTTTTATAAGTCTTTGGAAAGTCTTTTTTTTTTTTTTTTTTTTTGGGGCTAAAATATAAGTCTTTGGAAAGTCGCTGGAGCAAATGGGGTGTATTTATACGAGCGTGTGACTCTGTGACACGTTCATCAATTCAAGACTATTTATAGGTGTAGGTCACTCTAGCCGGTTAGGGTTTAGAGTTTTTCAAGGACCATATCATAATTCATTTTGAAAAATACTTTATACCCGTCTGGATTGGGTTGAAAGTGGCGTTTTCAGTTCTGCGTTTTCAAGTTTTTTTTTTTTTTTTCCTGCGCGTAAATACTAAAATCACATAATTTTACTGTACAGGAAAAAAAAACACTGTTCATATACTGCTCATGTATTGTTTACGCATTGTTCATGGGTTCCACGATACTATTCACACATTTAAAAATTATTTTGTTACAGTATTTTCAGTTTTCAGTTTTCAGTTTCAGCAACAATAAGTTTAATCCAAAAATATTGCAATATTTCCTTGTTGTTACTTGCTGTTACTAATGGGTAAAAAAATAATTTCAGTGTTGGATTTAAATTAAAATCCTGTAACAACCTGTCAATTAGGATTTGTTGTGAAAATATTGTGAACGTAGCACTTTTCATTAATTTCATATCCATTTGAAGGGAATTAACCCAAAATTCTCAACCTGTGAGAAACAAAAAAATAGAGAAAACACACGTCAAAAGAAAATAATCACATGCATAAGATAGTATTTACGTAGTTCGGCAATTTGCCTACGTCTACGAAGTTACATGAATTTCACTATTATCAAGGAAAAAATACAAGTGCGGCAGTACCGTTTTTCTCTCTCTCAAAAAACTACAACAATAAATCATAATCACCAAAACTGCATTTTCTACATTCTGTGCACAGATTCACATCCTGCGCTACGACTTGAGCCTGTCGACCCAAGCCTCCACTCCATAGACTAAGACTTAGAAAATCTTCTATTAAAAACCACACAACATTATTTTGAGTCGTCAACTAAATCAAACACAACTAGACTTCAAAAAACCCAACACCATTTGCCTCCCTCTCAGCTCTCACTTCAATATTAATTACTTGTCACATATTCTAAAAAAAAAATTAATTACTTGTCACTTACATGAATAACTACCTTTTTTATTATTATTATTCATAATCAGCCACATTGATAATTTTTAAAATTTGATTATAAATTGGTCAAATATATGTCACCTTCACATTTACATATCTGAACACTTTCATTTTTTCCACCACTTACGATAAACCACGTTGAATAAGAAATTTGTCACTTTCAATTTACATGTCTGGCAATTTCACTTGCCTTTTTTTCCACTATAAAGCCACATTGAACAAGAAATGTGTCACTTTTACATTTACATGTCTGACACTTTCACGAGGATGACCATTTTTTCACTGGTTATAATCATCCACATTGAACAATTTTAAAAATCAATAATGCTAGTATCACAACAAAAATCCTTTTTTTTTTTCACAATTTGTTTACATGGTGAGTTATGAGTAGTGAAGAAAAATCACTGGTTTCACGCTTTCACCACTTATAACTTGTCATATAGTAAGTTGTAGTAAAAGTTGTGAATTTTGTTATGATCCTAACATTTTTCTTTAAAAATTGGTGTTATATTAGTTAAAAAAATTCTTGGAGTTGTGAACTGTGGAATTGGATCCATCATTATTACTCTAATAACTCTACTATTCACAACTCATCACATTGTGAGTTTAGTTATGATCTTACCATTATTGTAAATAGGTTGTGGCATTAAAATTTTGATAATAAAAAGTAAAGAGTCTTGTCAGCTGTTTCATCGCCAGGGGGGAGGGGGGCGAAAAAGTCTTGTTAGTTGCTACGCATCATTGAGCCTATTGACTATTAATAAATTACAAATTAAATTTGTTTTTTTTAAAGAGTATCGTTCTAATTTTATCGTTCCAATTAGGGTGTTTAGGGTGATATGTGAAATGGGGTAAATTATTGAGGGAAATGAGGAGAGAGGCCACTCCATTACAAACTGGCACCAAATTTGGCACATGAATTGCCGAATTTGGTGTTCATTTTTTTCTAGTTGATGGACCAAATCTAGTTCAGTGTAAACTGATATTAGGAAGAGAAATAGGGAGAAGAAATTGGCTATGCTGCTATTGAGAGAGGAGAGAGAGTGTGTGTATGAGGTGGAAAGATAAAGGGTCCGTTTGGATTGAGCTTATTGTTGCTAAAATTAAAAACTGAAAACTAAAAGTATTGTAGTAAAATAATTTTTAAATGTGTAAATAGTACCGTTGGACCATTTTTAATATTTTTTAGTGCGTGAACAGTGCATAAATAATAATTTTTGTCCCCTGCATAGTGAACCCATGTGAGGTTACTGTTCACGCACAGGAAAAAAAAAAGAAAAAAAGAGAAGAAAACGTGGAAGTGAAAACCTGCCACAGGATTCATCACTATCCAAACGGTCACAAAATATAATTGGAGAGAGAAAGAGTGTGTGTCAAGTTTTCTGTAGGCTCCACAAGGTAAATATCAAAACTAATGTAATTCACAAATATTCTACACCAAAAAGTCATTGTATCATATCAAATATCAATTTTAATTGTGGAATTCAATTAGCTCAACTGGAAAAGTTTCTGATAGTTGAATAAGAGCTCTGAAATTGAATCCCCACTTGGCACCAAATTCAGCACATGAATTGCCAAATTTGGTGTTAATTTTTTTCTGGTTGATGGACCAAATCCAACTTAGTGTAAACTGGTATCAGGAAGAGAAAAAGGGAGAAGAAATTGGCTATGCTGCTATTGAGAAAGGAAAGTGTGCGTGTGTGTGTGTGTGTGAGAGAGAGAGAGAGAGAGAGAGAGAGAGAGGTGGAAAGATAAAATATAATTGGAGAGAGAGAGAGTGTGTGTGTGTGTGTGTGTGTGTCATGTTTTCTATAGGCTCCATAAGGTAAATATCAAAACTAATGTAATTCACAAATATTTTACACCCAAAAGTCAATGTATTATATCAAATATCAATTTTAATTGTGGGATTCAATTTGCTCAACTAGTAAAATCTTTGATGGTTGAATAAGAGATTTGAAATTCAATCCTCGCCAAGCACCAAATTTATCACATGAATTGCCGAATTTGGTGTTCATTTTTTTTTTTTCTGGTCGATGGACCAAATCTGGTTCAGTGTAAACTGGTATTAGGAAGAGAAAAAGGAAGAAGAAATTGGCTATACTGCTATTAAGAGAGGAGAGAGAGTGTGTGTCTGTGAGGTGGAAAGATAAAATATAATTGGAGAGAGAGAGAGAGTGTGTGTGAGGTGGAAAGATAAAATATAATTGGAGAGAGAGAGAGTGTGTGTGTGTCACGTTTTTTGTAGGCTTTATAAGGTAAATATCAAAACTAATGTGATTAACAAATATTCTACACCAAAAAGTCATTGTATTATATCAAATATCAATTTTAACTGTGTGATTCAGTTAGCTTAACTAGTAAAGTTTTTTATGGTTGAATAAGATATCTGAAGTTCAATCCTCGTCTGGCACCAAATTTAGCACATGAATTGCCGAATTTGGTGTTCTTTTTTTTTTTTTTTTGGGGTTGATGGACCAAATCCGGTTCAATGTAAACCAATATTAGGAAGAGAAAAAGGGAGTAGAAATTGGCTATGCCTCTATTGAGAGAGGAGAGAGAGAGTGTGTGTGTGTGAGGTGGAAAGATAAAATATAATTGGAGAGAGAGAGTGTGTGTGTGTCATGTTTTCTATAGGCTCCACAAGGTAAATATCAAAACTAATGTAATTCACAAATATTCTACACCAAAAAGTCATTGTATTATATCAAATATTAATTTTAACTATGGGATTTAGTTAGCTCAACTTATAAAGTTTCTGATAGTTGAATAAGAGATTTGAAGTTCAATCCCCGCCTACACCAAAAACTGATTGATGTCTTAGTCTGATGATAAATTAAGAACTATCATCAAACTATAATACTGTATAAGATCTAAACTTGAACCTAGTGAAATCACACTAAAAAAAGTACAGTATGTTGAGAATAATTCACATGTTGTCACGGTTTGGAAGAAAATTTACTATGCTATTGAGATTAATTCACATATTGTAACGGTTTTTTTAACTGATTTCAGGTAATAACTCATTATTGGCTTCTAAGGTTATTCAAACGAAGAACAATGCAGTGAGTGATACCTTATTGCTGAGTTTAGAACCGTCTCCAACCCTTTGCCTCTTTCTCTATTATTCTTAAACAAGGAGAACCCTATTGATTTAAAATCTTTAAATAGTACACCAAGACGACTCAAATTGAAGTTAATCCTAATCAGGGGCGGAGCCAAGGAGGGGGGGCGAGAGGGGGCATCTGCCCCCCTGACTCCTCCCAAAAAATCTCTTAGGTACTGTTATTCCTACCTAATATGGTTTTAAAAAAAAAAAAAAAAAAAAAAAAAAAAAAAAAAAAAACTCCCTTTAGAGAAACAAACCCTAACACCAACTTGACAAAGGAAAAACAATCTCCCTCACGTATCAAAGGATTCAAAGCATGTGGCTTTTCACCCACTTCACTATTCTTTTAAAGTAGCTTATATCTTGTGACAAGATTATTGTCTCATGTTTTCATCTATTTCACTGGTGTATTGTTTTGTTTTTGTTTTTTGTTTTTTTTAATTCACTATTCATATAACTTTTCTTGTTAAGTAATGCTAGAAATATTACAAATTTTACTACATTAATCTTATAAGATGATGTATTACTATCACAAAAAATCAATTATATTTATTTATTATTTTTTCTAGTGGTACTAATCACATTCTTACCACATCAATTTGTTAGCTTTTTGTAATAAAACTTGTAGAAATTTTAGTATTTTTTGTCTCAATTTTTTTAAAACTGAGATTCTATATCTTGGCTTTTTCAATGTTTTAAACTCCGTTTTTATTATAAACCCAAATTTGTTCACAATTGTTTAATTATTTTATTATTATTATCAATTAATATTTTTTAAATTAATTTCGTTTTTAATATCCACTTTTAATCTTGCCCCTCCTAGATTGAAATCCTAGCTCCGCCACTGATCCTAATATCCCTAATACCGTGGTCCAATTTTGCTTACAGTTTACTCATCCATTTCCTAGTAAAATATTAGAAGGACAAAGTTTTGTTACAAAATTTGTTGTAGCCTTAAATTATAACCTTACTTAATATCTTTTTATTGATGGTAAATTCTGACAAATCCACTCTTAGATTACATCTTTTTCTTATATTCTCCATACTTGCAAAATTTCTAGAAATTTAAAGATTAATAGTCATGTTATTAATAAATTGTTTAAATTGCAAGTTTTTGTAGTTTTAAATTATACATAGAATATGAGATTATAAATCATATAGTAAATAATATCCAATTAACACAAAATTTGATATATATATTAGATAAAAGTAAAAGAGAGATGCTACGTCTACAACATTTTTACAACATGTTTACAACAAATTACAGGTGGTTAGTTGTTATTGGTTCAAATTTCAAACTAACTCTAAAATTATTTTTTTACCCCAATAATAACAACCAGTAACAACCTGCCACTTAAGATTTGTTGTAAAAATGTCGTAGACATATCATTTCCCAAAGTAAAAATGTAAAATTAAACTAGGCTTACGCATATATTTTTTATAACTCACAGTCACGGAATTGCTTACGCGTACTAATAGTCTAATAATGATTAATGACTTCGGTTTTTAACCAAAAAAAAGACTAATGACTTTGGTAATATTCTTTGTTTGGCCACGTGATCAATATATATCTTTGTTTTGCCTCATGATCCAAAACTAGGACAAAATTGCCTTTTACCCTTTTCGGGCAAATTAATCAGCCTTTTGCCCTTATTTCCAAACTAAATAGGGAAATGCCCCTCTTTTGAAAATCGAGTTTCTCAAAATCGAGTTAAAAAAAAAAAATTTCAAGGACCTATAGTGACGTTTTTAATGACCTATAGTGGCGTTTTAAAGGACCTATAGTGACATTTTGTAACTTGATATTCATGAAATCGAGTTATAGGCAATAAATTAACTCGATTTTGAAAAACTCGATTTTCAAAAGAGGGGCATTTCCCTATTTAGTTTGAGAAGAATGGCAAAAGGCTGATTAATTTGCCCGAAAAGGACAAAAGACTGATTAATTTGCCCGAAAAGAGCAAAAGGCAATTTTGTCCTCCAAAACTATTATAACAATGTTACCGTGACACTACGTGCATATCTACAACACCTCACAAAGCTAACAATAATAATAGCATAATAATCATATATTAATAACGATAATAATCGGGGTATTATACTTAGAGATTCAACCTTCTTTTTTAACCTTCAGTACTTTTTGATTCTTAAAAAAAAAAAACCTTGACTTTTTTTTTTTTTCAAGCGTCGTACAAATAGCTTGAATCTTTTTTTTCTTTTTCTTTTTTTCTGAGAATAAAAACTCGTAGAAATAGCTTGAATCACAAATTTAGTATTAACGCTGATTTATAACGTTACAAAATTGTCCATGCATACTTTTTTTTTTTTTTAGAAGAGTCTATGCATACCTGATTGTAAACGTTGATATAGCAAGTGCAAATTATAGTTATATAGTTAATTATTATATATCAAGGGAAATGAGGACATAAGGAAAATTTGGCACTTTTGAGTGCCGAATTCCCTTGCAAAATGTCACAATTCATCAACGGATACTGAATAAAAATGATAAATGAATATTCAAGAGTCAATCGCACGACGACATACAATAATATTTTAATTTAAAGTAACACATATAGTCTAATTAAATATTTCCATGTGTTACTTAAAATTAAAACACTTTGATTGATCAAATTATGTCATGTGTCCATTTGAGAATAAGATTTAAAGTTCCTTCATTTAAATTATGACATGTAGTGTTGCCAATCAAAATCAATCATGTGTCATTAAACCTTCTCAAGACTGTTATAAATAGACTCTCATAAGTCTCATAGGAGGACATTCAAAAGTCTTCACTCGCTGAAATCAAGCTCCAAAACTACCAAGAATTTCAATTGTCAAAGCTGAATCAAGCTCCAAGGTCTCCAAAAACTCCAAGGACTCCAACCCATTGAAGTTTCATAGGCTGCAAGCTCTAAAGTCCCGAAAAAACTTCCACCACAAATCTTTGAAGATGAAAAACAAACTTCCACCACAAATTTTTGAAGATGAAAAACATACACAAAGAACATTCAAAGAATACACAATGAATGCAAAGAATGAGAAGTCTCTATAAAGTGCATAGTTATAGATTCATCATAGTTTCATTGCAAATACCTTTCAATTCATCCTCCAATCAAAGTGGAAGACATTTTGTGTTCAAATCGAGATTGCAATGGCACAATTTTTGAATCAAAGATTTTGCCAAGAAGATGGAATGCTTGTCGCTTTTGGAAAAAGGTACTTTCCATCGCATCAAGACCCAACAACCTTGATCTCATAAAAAAATAAAATTAATATATATCTTAATAATCTTGATTATATATCATAAATTTGTGCTTTTATATAATAAAATTTATATACCATATATCATGTTTGGGCAAAGTAAGTGGCTCAATATACTTATGTATGTGTCATAAAATTAATATGTTTTTGTCACGTGTCTCACTAATCATTAATATAGTTTTAGTTTATTTACATTTAATTTTTAATTAAACTATACATCTCATAGTACTAAAATTAGATGACAATTAAATATAACTTTTCGAGATTAGTACCTCCACTTACTGCGTTTTGGGGTAGTTTCTAGAAGCAAGTTCAGGAAAATAATGGCCTTCAAGGAAAAGCAAACGCTCTCACATAATCAAACACACTGATTAAGAAAGCTAATGCCAAGCCACCAAAAAGTAAACGAAAAGCTTAAAAGCTAATTTTGGATTCCCAATAGTAGAGTGAGGGAGGCACGTATTGGATACACCTAAAAATAAAGAGAAAGCTGCTTCTTTGTTCTTTTCTATTTTTGGGTCCTGAAAAATGCTTGGTTATTGCTAAATTAGCCTCAAGCCAAGCTATTATTGGTACTTTTATCCCATCATTTCAAAATGAAAACCTGTCATAGACCTTGAGAAATCGTTTGATTCATTGTTAGACTAGAGGACAGGCCACACACCCTTTTTTTGGAGATTCCATACAGGTCAGTCACAGCTCCAAAGCTGACAGGTAAGAAATAAAGGTCCAGGTAAACTGAACAATTTTCAGTAAATTGTTTCATCCAGTTGATATCTCAATGCCAAAACGAAAATCATAATATGTTTTCAATTTTGTACCAAAAAGACCGAAAGTTGCAATAGATGTAAATCAGTAACACAGTCAAATCTGATAGCTAACAACACAATAGCCCTAAATTATTTCACTGACTACTACATAATAAGCCATTTACTACCCAATGTAACTGCTCGGTGTGTCATATTATGGCTAGACAGTGTTGCAAATGCTGTAGACACAACACGTAAGAAGACAGTCCAGCTAGATTTCAACAAGGCTATTCACATAACCAAAAATTCTCATATCATGATCAATTTCACAACTTAGGCGTCCAAATTCTTTAGTCTTCATGTCATATGTATGAAGTGCTCTGTCACAGCGAAACACAATCACATCCCCACTGGCAAAGAGAACAGCACCCTGATCATGTGCTGAATGAGTATAACTAGGAAGTGCACCGAGTTCTGACCTGTCACTTAAATTGACATGAAGTTTTCTATCCCAAGCCTTGACTCTGCTGTTCATCCCCATTGTGTTTGTGTAGGAATTAGACAGCACATTCACAGTTAGTGCCTGACCATAAGCACTAGTCACAGTAAGCTTCCCATCCATCACACCCAAGCAGCCATTTTGAGAAGAATAGAGGCGCTGTGTTCGCTCCATGGTGAGATCAAAAAATACAATCCCACCACCACCCATCTTTGAGAGCCAGTATACAATTCCATTCACATGGACACCTGAGCAAGGCATGAACATTGCACCACCAAAGAAAACCTCACGTGAAATTTGCCAAGATCCTTCTGAAGAGGAATAAATCTCAAATTCATAAGCATTATCAAAATCAGCAGATGGAAAAGCACAAATGAGCTTGTACTCAGCAATGAAGTTGAGTAAAGATGGTTCAAAGATGAGTACAAGGGCAGGGTTAGACCCGTGATTAGCAGTGGGTTTAGGAAGTTTCTTCCACTGCTTGGTAGCAGGATTACAGATATAGTAGGGCTGCTCGCCAGTGCGACCCTGACAGCAGAGTAGGCCATTGGAAGAAGTCCTGATGTCAACCGGTTCAGGAAAAAACTGCAAAGATGGGTCTGGAATGCCACATGAATTTGGATCAAGGGATATAAATGAAGGTGGCTTTGACAGGGATTGACAAAAGAAGCCTGTGACTCTATGAAAATTATTTGATTGATTGTGGGCAAAGAAAGGAGTTGAAATCTGGAGCTTCCAGTCCCTACAAACCCCTTTGAACCTGAACAGTGATTTAGCAGGAAGGAAAGGGAGGGCGTGCTCCCGTATTATGTCTTTGAGGTCCATGTATATCTTGTTGTTTCTGTTCGCAATGAACTTATTTGGTCTCCTTCCTTGATCCATTGAACTCCTGATTAAATTTCCTCTTTAGCAGTTAAACTGTATCAAGACATAAAAGTTCTTTGTAAGTAGAATTGAAAAGTATCTTGATAAAATAAATCTAATGGAAACGGTAGCTAAACTAATAAATAGCTTAAGGTAGGTTTATCTGCATGCATTGAAAACAAGTTTGTGAGTGAAATATTGTACATATTAATCCTTATTGTGTTAATCTAACCTTGTCATGGAAACTCATTAGTCATTATTAGCAACCTTCCAAAGTCCAAACTAACAACTAACTAATGATGTGGATGAATCACAATAAAGAAAAATACATTTTTTCTAAAAGGCTATATAATCTACAAATTTTCCAAGTAAAAACTCCCTTGACAGCAGTTATATTTAAGAGTTTAACAAATCATATTGCAATTGTCTTTCTTAGAAAACAAAACTTTTTTTTTAATTAATGGAAGTACCCAAATTCAATTCTCATTAGATAAAAATTTTCATATAAATAGCAATTTATAAATACTAAAAATAAAAAATTTATCAGATTCTTCTTGTAATTATTTGGCCGTATGTTAGTCTAGCCCTACCCCCAAAATTATCATCCAGTCTCACCAAATACTAAACACATTTTGGGCTTGTAAAAACAAACAGCTATCCATTTGCATGAAAAGCAAAAAAAAAAAAAAAAAAAAAAAGGCTAAGAATTTGTATATCCTATCCTATATGTTAGTGATGGCGGTGGCTAATACTAAGAGTAAGAAAGTAACACTAATTAAAATGTAACAAGGTTGGTCTTATTTCCACACCTTGAGTGGTTGCTTCCACCATAAATGGTTGATCTTACCTTGCGAAAGGGCCTTGAGTGGAAATATGGCTTCCTACTTAAGTCCAAACACACACGCACGCGCGCACACCTTAAGTCCAAATTTCACACACACTTTGTGGGATCAGACAGCTCAGTAGAAGAATCCCACTTTCCAAAATTACACAATTTAGATGCTTTCATTAAGGAGACGTTCCAATTGCACTCTGCACTTCCCTTCTTTGTGGGTTCATTGTCAAAGGCTCCAAGCCAATCTAGCACCATTGGTGGGTACTAATACCATGTACCCAAAGGTACTAGGATTTTATTAAATGCTTGGGCTATACACAGGAACCCAAAGATTATAAAATTAAACACACACACACCCACCTAAGTCCAAACAAAGTGACACCTATAAGACAAAAGCAAAATACCCAAACTTAAAAATCACACCCAAGAAGAAAAATCACTGAGAAAAGTCCAATGCCAACTAGTTGGTACTGTCTAATTCGAGTTTTGTTCATCTCTACTCGTAATTATCAGAAACAATAAGACTGTTATTGTTGGGTTAACCTTTTTCTTCGAATTCTCAGCAACCAAACATGCCCTAGTAGTGAGTCTAGTGACCACACTGATAAACAGATCACATCTACACAATCAGATAGTACAGTAGCGACGATCATACTGGAAATTCAAATAAAATTTTCGTGAAGAAAAGTGAGCAAAATGCACAATCTTGATCTGAAACTAAATAAGCTACATAAACTCGCTGATCACGATTAAGGATGATCTATTATTACAGTAATTTTTTTTATAATAAAAAAATGTTATAAATTGGACAATAATGAGTTAAGGATTATACCTTAAAATTTTGATCGGCGACAGCTTTTGATCGAGACGGGGAGAGAGAGAGAGAGAGAGAAGTGAAGTGGTTCCACTCTCGTACTATATAAAACCTAGAAAAAGACTGCAACTTGACTCGGTTGCAGAAAGGAGATTGTTTGTTTGGGTGATGCAATCTAATAAGCTAGTCTGGGAGTAGCACAATCCTAGTCCAGTACTATCTACTATCCTTGTTTTGCTCGTAAGTTGTTAGAGTAACCAATAAATCCTTGGAAAAAAGGATGCAAGTGTGTTTGGACTTTGGACTAGTTTAGAGTATCTCTAGCATAATTTCTAAGTTTTTGTACTATTTGGATAATGAACAGTAACTTTTACTTTTTAGCTACCCATTTTTTCAAATACACTTCCAACAGACTCTCTATCTCATTTAAATATTATTTCTTTATTAATTCTTTATTCATTATTTATTCATTTTTTAACAACTATACATCTTCCAACATTTTTTTATTCAATACTTGATTATTATAATAGAAAAAAATATTTGAAGAATAAACAGTAGCTTATCAGACTTGATGAGCTACTGTTCATGAGCCAAAAAAAATTCAAGGTATAGAGTATCCATTGGAGACCCTTTTTTTGGTCTCACTCTCTATTATAGAGAGTATTTTGCTTTTAGCTACACCATTGGAGATGCTCTTATAAATTTTAAAATTTTAATTTTTACGTACAATTTTTTAATTTCTTTTAGCAAAAAAGTGTGTAAAAACTTTTGAGTATAACTTATTTAGTTTTTTTGTTGAAAGTGTGCTAAAGTATAATTTTCCTTTTAAAAAGTAAGAAAAATTAAGGTTTTAAAAAATTGTAAAAAAAAAAACTAAAAAGCAAAATGTTAAATTATAAGCTAGTCCCACACACACAAAATTTTAAAATTAAAATTTTTAATATGACAAAAAAAATGAATTTATAAATAATATTGCAACTTTCTTGAGCCATTTGAAACTTTATTAGAGTTCCATTTAGATTAAATTATCGAAATGAATATATATATATATATATATATATATATATATAGAGAGAGAGAGAGAGAGTTTTTTTTCTTTGTTTTTGGTTGATAGTTGGGGTGTGAGGATTTCAAAACTGAGTTATAATAAGGTGTCAACCAATTGAATTATAATGTTGTTGACATATAATCATATATTGAGTTATTTGGTGTGTAGATGGTATGCAATATGTTAATTTTATTATATGAAATTAAAAAATTATAATAGATTATCAAAATAATTAAAATGAATTTTAAATTTTATTTTAAAATTCTTGAAAATTTTGAAATAGAATAGGCTCATTTCTGTTCATAAAAGGTTCAGCCTTACATATCAACCATGGCTGAGGCAAAACATCTCAAGGGCAAACAAAGGAAGAAAGAGGATGCCTACAAGTAATTTTCAAATTATTAGTATGTAGTCCAATGCTTATACATGGATTCATTTTAAGAATTCTAAATTGAATATTATTGATGCTCCTTGTAGGGGCATTGGGCCCCGAAGCCCATTGTTTATGTATGTATTGGGCCTAAGGTTCAAGCCGAGGACTAGAGATCTTTCGTGAAGGGTTAAACGCTATCAAGGAAATTCGTATCAGTGGATGATGAGGTCAGTTTTGGTCATAATGGCACAGGAGGGTAGGCCGAGGACAAATGTCACCTCAGATAAGCGAAGCCGAGGTCCGAATAGGTGGTCTGCCGTCTAAAAGGACGTTCCCGAAAGTTCTGCATGCACAAATAAGCATTGTAAAAACAAAGTACAGAGGAAAGTCCTAAAATATCTAAGAAGAAAGCTGCTACCACTGCATTTAAGGCTTTGCAACTAACTTTCTAGCTGCATTAATGTGGAGAAGATTCCTGAACAAAGCTATATTAGCCGTCTCAAAGTACAAAGGAGCCTGAGAGGGTGTTCGATGGGACAGGCACTCAAGTAGAGGCTTGGATGACCAACAAGTGGAAGACCAAGATCATTTAAAAGCGACTATATAATAGGAAAAACCCACCATGGAAAAGGGATCGCAACATTCACAAGAGAGACACTGTAGCACTCAAGAACCAACTCTGTAATTGAACTTGTAAGGAATTTATAAGAAATGATCTTCTCAGACTTTGCTGAGGACAATTTTCTTTAGTAGAACCATTTTGCCTCTTTGTTCTTGTGATTGCAACCCACTCTATTGGTCATCCAACTCATTTAAGTCCAATTTTTCCAACCCACTCTTTATAAATTTATTGAGTTGGGCTTTTTGGACCTAAGTCCATCTTTTGGGGCTAAGGGACTTAAATCTGATCCTTACATTCCTTTTTATATTTTTGTCGACTCTTGAAAAAACATGTATGTGTCAGATAGTTAGATAGCAGACTCTTGAAAAAACATTGTAAGAATATTATTTGGTAAACATTGTAATATATATATATATATATATATAGAGATGGGTTCAAGTTACACCTGGTGTAACTCTTTAGAGTTACACCTTTTCTAAACCATTGGATTTAAGTAGATCCAACGGTAAAAAAAAAACACTCATTAATACTAATATTCTAATTTGTATCTCATTAATTATCCATTATTTATTGCATTCCATACCTATCTCTAAACCTTAAAAAACATAAAAAAGTGTACGTCTCTCTCTAATTTTTTTTCCCACCGTTTCTTCAAAATAAAAAAATTTCCTCCACTGCACACCTCTCTGTCTCTTACTCCTCCACCACTCTTCCACATCCACTGCCAGGTCGCCAGCAGGAAAAAAGAAAAAGAAAAAAAAAAAAGAGACCAAACAATCCAGTTAAGTTATTGAAATAAAGAGGGATGGTTTAGAGATTATGCTTGACCGCCGATTGGTAAGAGGCGATGGACGTGGTCTTGGGCAAGGAGTGATGGATAATCGTCCTATGAATGTAGTCTTCCACATTCTGGTGGAATCCAACATTTCCACCACTCTAAGCTCGGTTTCCAATCCTTTTCCCTTGAGCCCCTCTCTTCTTTCTCATCGTGTTGGTGCTCATTTAAACTATCCATTACATGCATTCATTGCGAAGAAGGCACAGGATTTATCAATGCAGCCACTCCCAAGATCCTTCTCTCCTTTAGCTGCTCCCTTACCATGTGACTTGCATATTGTGGGCCTTAAGGTTCCTTGGCCTTGAAATTCATTTTTTAGTTTAATGGCTTGAATAATAATGTATGAAAAGTATATTATTATTTTTTATTGCCTTTTAATGTGTAATACAAGTTTTTATTTTTATTGTTTTCCCAACTCAAATATATTTGTTTGATTTTTTATACTATTATTTTAGTTTTTTTTTTTTGAGAAAATATTATTATTTTAGTTCAGTAAATGATTTGGTACTTCTTCCAACCATACAACAGAGTCCTAAATATAAAAATCTTACTTCCTGCAGCCTTGTTTTATTATATTACTAACTATTTTAAGTGCTTGTATGAAATAGTTAGTACCTACCTTGATAGTTAGTACCTCAGGTATTGCATTAAATTGAGACAGTTCTATTATCAACAGTGCAAACAATCACTCTACAATTTCACGAATTGGCATCAGCTTAACCTTGTATGCCTCCATGAACCATGCTCAACCCTTCCCCTCTCTTCCATAGAGAAAAGGGTACTCTAAAAAAAAAAAAAAATTTAAAGAATGATTTTAAAATATGCAATGGGCATGGATTCCTTTAGGGAAAATTCCCAACGGATGAAATTTCAGTTGGCAATTGCCATCAAATTGACTTGGATGTCATTGTTCTAGAGCCAACTAAAATTGGATATTCAGTTGAGATCAGATTTCACTGGAGTATATGAAAAATTAGAATATGATTTACCAGTAGTACTCGTATATAGAAACCTCTCATTCATATCCGAAAATATTGCAAGTCTACAAATCCGCAATCAGCTATCCAACATTACAATTAATGTGGCCGGGATATTTGGTCTAGTTTGTTCCTGTACCTCAATCATATAGTTCCACAGTAAGAACACAAATGAGGAAAAAAGATAAAGATAAAATTACAACAAAACTAAGAGGCATTGCAGGATCTCTGCATCTTCGATATCATAAGATAATCTCCTCCTGTACGCTGACATTAAGAGTCTTATTTGGCAGAACAATGCTGTTTATCACCACAATTTCATCTTCCACTGTCACTGATTCTCCTGTGAAAATGATAAATTAACAATCAATCAACAGTGGCGAAGCACACTGGAATTACAGCTGTCGTAAGATCAAAAGCCTTGAAATATATAAGACAAACGAGAAAGAAAGGATGCATACCGAGGATAGTAATTCCAAGCTTTGCATTGTAGTCTCCATCAGCCTGAATCAGTCAATTAAATTTTAGTCAGCCACAATAGCTAGGAATGACATGAACATATTTGGTTTTACAAGGTTCAAACAAGACTTGAGATTTAGAAAGTTTCAGCCTCGGTGATTGCAAATCCTAGGAAAATTGTTGGTAACACAGTTTTCTTTCAAAGGAATGAAATGTTTGTTGATAAGCACAAGAGTAAGATGATTTTTTATATTTAAGACTATGTTGTATGATTGGAAGAAGTAACAAACCATTTACTGAACTAAAATAATATAAAAAATCAAACAAATATATTTGAGTTGGGAAAACAATAAAAATAAAAACTTGTATTATGCATTAAGGGAAAAGGATTGGAAACCGAGCTTAGAGTGGTGGAAATGTTGGATTCCACAAGGATGTGGAAGACTACATTCATAGGACGATTATCCATCACTCCTTGCCCAAGACCATGTCCATCGTCTCTTACCAATCGGCGGTCAAGCATAATCTCTAACCATCCCTCTTTATTTCAATAACTTAACTGGATTGTTTGGTCTCTTTTCTTTTCTTTTTTTTTCCGTCGGCGACCTGGCAGTGAAGGTGGAAGAGTGGTGGAGGAGTAAGAGACAGAGAGGCTTGCAATGGAGGAAATTTTTTTATTTTAGAGAAACGGTGGGAAAAAAATGAGAGAGAGACGTACACTTTTTTGTGTTTTTTAAGGTTTAGAGATAGGTATGGAATGCAATAAATAAGGGATAATTAATGAGATATAAATTAGAATATTACTATTAATGAATGTCTTTTTTGACCATTGGATTTACTTAAATCCAACGGTTTAAAAAAGGTGTAACTTGAACTCATCTCATATATATATATATATACTCTTTGTGATGCAATGAATTTGTTCAATATTTTCATTTTTCAAATTACTTATGAAAATTGTGTATTTGAAAATATATTGAAAAGAAGCAACTGCTTTTTTAGAATATATTAAAAAATTTCATTGAAACTTATACTTTAATCAATAATAATTTTGTTAACAAAATTTAGATTAATTTTAAATGAGTTAGAAGAAGTTTGAAATAGGTTTTAAATAGAATGTGTTGAATGTAGTTTAGATGGATTTATAGTAGTTTTAAGTTGGAGAGATACTTGTCATTGATGCAAGGGCAGTGGTTATAATTATTACATTCTATTTGTTCATTCGATTCATCTCACCCAAGTAGTACTTTGAACTCTGATTGCAGGTCCGTACTCCAGCTTTTTTAGGAAAACCACATCTACCACGCCTTTTGCAAGAGAATCAATGCGCGGGCCTTTTGGCCAAGGAAGGATCTTATATTAGTAATAACCTTGTTTTATATTTGCATCCCCCTTCCTTTATTTTGTACCAGTTATTTGTTGATGCTTGGAGTGTTTCCTACCCTAGACTTTGTAATCTTTAGTTTGTTTGTTTAAATTTCCCTTTCACCAAAAAAAAAAAAAAAAAACTCTTAACATAAAATATTAAAAGGTAAATACAAACAATTTTTTTTAAAGTTTGGGCTAATATCAGGTACCATTAGAATTTTTTTTAGAAATATTCAATTTGCTCATTAAGCACAAATGTCACTTAACACCATTTGAAAATTCCCTTGATTTTCTTGCTTTCTTCTCCATCTAGTGCCGCTATTTATCTAATATTGGCTATTAAAACACTCCCTCACACATTAATTGGCTTAATGCATTCAATTTGAGACTTATGCAGTTAAGACAAACTGATGGAAGGAAGCAGAAAACGGTCAATCGTTGTTTATGATATTTGTGCTTAGAAAGCAAATCGACTATTTTTGAAAAATGTTGATGGCACCTAGAATTAACCTAAACCTGAGGGTGATTTTTGTATTTTACCCAAATATTAAATTAGAGTGCAATTCTGTCATGACACAATAGGCAGCCAGTGGTGTGATTCTTGAATATATTCTGAACCAAATAGGCCAACAAGCAAGAAGAATACGTGGGTATGCTTCAGGAATATTTGGCAAGCTTCGTCAACATTTTGAAAGAGTTGAGGGAACCGTGCACTCAAGAGTTTCCAATGATGAAAATAAAATTATAGAAGTTTGGCCTCAACAGGTATATCATAAAACACATAAACTGTTTAGGGATTCGCTAGATCGTTGGGCATAACTCCTGGAGTCATGGCTCTAACGCTAGCTTCTCAACTTAAGATTTCTTCCATATGTGTAGAGCTTGATGATTGTTTTACTTCTTACTAATTACTCAATAAATAATCTTATGTTAGAGCATTTGCTTGATGATTGCAAGATCCTATTAAAGAAATTTCATAGTTCAATTGTACATCACATTTTTAGACATTTTTAGGGAGGCAAACTAATGTGCCGATACATTGACTAAGTTTGGAATCACCCTTTCTCTTGACTATGATAATTTTATTTGGAAGACTTGTTGGCTTTTGACAAGGCGAGCTTTTTTGTAATAAGCTTATTAGTTATTAATCTATTTCGGTGTTGATTTACCCACCCAAGAAAAAAAAAAAAAAAAAAATCAACTGTAGCAAATATTAATATTATATTGGTTATTAACGGTTTTTCTGGAGGAGGTTGAGAAGATTTGGCCTTAGCGGTTGAATGACGAAAATAAAAGTATTGAATTTTGACTTCATCTAGCAAATCAGAAAACGCATAAAGTGTAGCATAAATTGTGCTTGTGATCAACAAGCATCAAAGGTTTTTCAAGCCAAGATGTCTAGTGGGACATATTTTCACTGCCTCATCTCTCTTCGAGTGTTGCAGAATTCGCATTCTTTGTGCTTCATAAAGAGGTTGTCTTTGGAGGGAGGTCGGGACAGGGCTTTGAACTATAGCAAATAGCCCATTGGTTGAGCTTTGCTCTATGCTTAGATGTGTAAAACCATTTAACAATTTAAGGTCTATAGTTTAGATGATTCAACTCGCAAGAGAAATATTACCCACATAAACATGATAATGATAGTCTAGCAAATATGCAAAACAACTTGGGGAGAAATTAAATTAGATAAAAGACCACAAGAACAGGAAAGATGTGTAATCATGGTGATTCTCTTTAGGAACCCCATATGCAAAATATTATAAATCGTTAAAGGGAATTAACATGACAACTTGGACGAAATGTAGCCACAGAAACAAGATAGAATTGTGGTGGCCCATATCAAATTATTCTCTTACCCTATGTTCGGAGAGAGAGAGAGAAAGAGAGCTCAGCCAAAGCACTGGTCAGCTGGGAGAGGACCTGGAATATAACCTTGTTGAAAATACTGCAACCCGAACACAACGAGGATGGCAAGTAATGTTAGATATGATAGGCCTTCAACAGCTCCTAACAACCCAAAAGGACCATTAGGCAAACCCGAACCAGTTTTGTTTTTGGTGTACAAGGACCAAGCTACAATTCCCACAACGACTAAATAGCTCACGCCCTCTAGCGCACCTATTGAGCCCCCTGGACCTGGGGGGAGGCCACACCCTGTTGTTTTGAGCGTGTAGAGGGACCAACCAATTACTGGGGTTGAGACCAACCCACCAGCTACTGCTACTTTCTCTATAATGTCGTTGTTGCTATCGCTGCTCTCCTTTGCCATGCCCACGAGTTTGAGAGGAGTGTGCGACCTTGCTCTTCCATCTTTGAAGCTGAATGAGTTACGCAGTGGTGATGGCAGAGAAGTTGATGGTGGTGATAATAGCAACATCTTTGATTATCTGGAGAGAGAGAGAGGTGCTAGACTGCTGCTACTTTCCCTTATCCAACCACACGGTTATCAATGTCACTTTCATTTGCTTACAATAGGCCCTATAGTCTTTTTTTTTTTAAGGTAATAATGTAATATTGTGCCTCCATTTAATTCAAAACTGTTAAAACGTGTTCAGTCACACGTGTGGACTTCATCCGTTGACATGTAGGACTCATGTAAATATAGGGCACACGGATATATTCAACCACGTTCCACCACACATTTGATATTAGCCTCCATTTATTATTGAGACCATGAAAATTAAAAATATTTAAAAATCGTAAAATTTTTCCCAATTGCCTTTCATCTATTATTATTATTATTATTATTATTATTACAATGAGTTTTTGATAAATTATTACAAGAAGAGTGGACTCAGGAAAAAAGAGCAAAAAAAAATTGAGGGGTTTGGGGTTGGGAATGAAGAGAGTGGAGTAGCCATTGAATTGGGCAGCTTTTTATTGTTAGGCTTGGCCAAGCAAAGCTTCCGCGGTTGGCTCTTGGAGCACAACAATAAAGCAGTTGAGTTTAGCCGCCGCCCAGAGTCCCTGGACAAAAATATAGAGAATAACGTATTACATTACATGCAACATCAGCTCGATGGGCTCGTAAGCAAATAAAGGTAAAGCCGCATGAAAGTCGAGCTGGAGCTTCACCTGGCTAAGTGAGTCAAACACTCTCAGCCTGGCTTAAACAAAATTAAAAAATTATATTATTTATCGAATGCCACATAGACATGGAGTAGCACATCACATGCACTAGGACTTTTATACCATCCAATGGAATGACAAAACATTTGAGGCAGCTGTTCATCCATGAAGGTTAAACCGTTGGATCATAGATATACACCAAGTTTCCAGGACGCATTTGACACGATCTTAACATCTGTACATTTCTATAGCAAGGAACATTTTCATCTCATCCTTTCCATTCCAATCAAACCCCAATTCCTATTGCCACCTGGCCTAATAACCTGCGACAATAATAATAATAAATATAAAAGCAAGCTACAACATTACACGTCAAATGTGAGATAATACACAGTACTGAACACGTCATAAAGACTAGCAAAGCCCACTTGATTGATGAATAAAAACTTCAGAGGATGGAAACTATCTACAAGCGTTTTACAACCCCCTTTTTGGAAACAAAATCTGCTTAGACCGACAAACAAAATAAATTAAAAAAAAAAAAAAAAAACAAATTCCAGGATTTTCCTTTTCTTTTCTTTTTTCCACCTCCTACTAGTCCCCTTAAAAATTCACTTTTGAAACGGGACCAAAGGCGGTGAATCGCTCATAACTGCCATTTGAAAAACAGAGAGCAACGGCTATATAAGACTAACTGGCGGGGACAAAGGACTAACGACTTTTTGAACTAAACATATGCCACCCAAGTTACATTTCCTTCCCCTAATATATATTTGTCCAAAACGAGAAGATGGCCAAAATCACTACCATACTACCAACCAATCTATCATCTAATGTGAGGTTCCCCTGTTTCCATATTTGAAAGACATTGATAACATTAACATAGGCAATTTGAAAGTGAGAGAGAGAGAGAGAGAGGGCTAATGATGCTTCTTCGATGACTTGCTGTACTCAACAACATCATCGTCCTCATCATCATCCTCACCATTATCATCCTCCTCTACATCTTCATCTCTTTTCCTCTTAAGCTGTGAAGAAGAGGGAGGCAGAACCTGAACTTCTTCATCGTCTTCAACTTCTTCTTCCTCCTCAGCATCAGCAGCATCTTCATTTACTGGTTCTAGGTCACTACCTCCAGCATCATGTTCCTCAACCTGCGGCACTGGTTGAACTAAGTAGCCTCCACCATAGTCTTCTTCCTGTCATTCAAGAAAAAATTCTGTGAGTGGATAAATCAAACATAAGAGAGAATCGTTAACAGATTACAAAACAGAGTATCTAAGTCTTTAAAATTGATAACAAAAAATCTAAAGAAATAATTTCAGTAATTGAGCAAACCTTAAATCCTTGAAGAAAAAAAAGTTAAAAATCACCAACAAGAATAACGGTTATATATATATATATATATATATAACTAACAGGAATAACAAAACTTCCACGCAACAAAACACAAAAATCAAAATTGCATGAAGAAGAGGAAGTCAATACAGGTTTATGCTGCCAATTGAAAGGAAAACTCATCATATTGAGTGAAAAATGGAACCAAAATATACAGCGGAACTTTCACTATTTTAAAAAAAAAAAAAAATCATTAAAGATGCCAAATTACACAAACCAAGTACCCCAAAAGTAAACAAGGTTGTACACACAACAAAAATAAGTTTGTATCAGACATTTGAACAATATTCTAAATATCTAATAGATCCATTAAGATAAAAAAATCAGAGTAAAAATCCACAGTTAAAAAACAGCTTGGGACCAAGAAAAAAAACAGAGTATAAAAAGTAAAAGATCAGTGGGACATTAATGACTAAAATCCCCATAAAGATCAAAAGCGTCTACCCATACTAGTGCACAAGAACATCACTGTAATCAATTAAAAAGTTATAATGCAGCCCATCAGTTTACACTCGACAAAATTCACTTCAAAGCATAACCATGAGTATTATATTTTATCAATTTTGAACAAAACAGATGCTACCGTAAAGCATTACAACACATCTGACTATTGGGTTATTAAACAACTCAAATATAGTGCATGCTATATTTGAGCAAATACCTACATAAACATTGAAATCCTGGAAAAGCAGGGGTCAAAGAAACAGTGTTGATACTGGAATACTATAGAAACCTACAATAACGAAGTTTACCAAAATTATAATAATAATAATTTTTTTTTAAAAAGGCCAGAAAAAGCGCCTGACTCATAAATTTTCATTTTTCCTTTTTTGATGGGTGGTGGGGGGTAAGGGAAGAACTTGAAATATCATGAAAAAACCCAGATCCATTGGGGAAAACGTAAAACTGGTTTTCGTCGATGAAGTAAGTTAACCTTGTGGAAATGAAAATGGCAGTGAATTCAAAAACTACTTTTTCCAAAACCAAGAAAGTTATTTTCAGCATTTTCTTTATTGAATCTCCAAATCTTGCTTAAAAGAGCAGATAAGAGTTAAAATAACAGAATTCTAGAAATGTATGATATCAAAAACCAAAATTGCCCTAAGATCACCTGAATTTTAACAAGAAAACATTATGCAAAAAGATAAGATAGATATTATGAAAAAAAAAAAAACTAAGAAGAGTGTGTGCCTAAAAACCTTTTTACCTATTAGATAGTATCACAGAAATTTGCACTCAAAGTACCATTTTATAATCTCAAGATCAGGTGATGAATACACTACCGATTAGGCAAGGCTGAAACCACAATTAGACATTCAAGTATCAATTTATCTTCTTTAATACTTTTAAGGTAGCAAAGCAACATAACATAAAAAGAGCTACTAAAGACAAAAAAACAGTCCCAAAAGCAGATGCAGAATATTGCATGAGAACGACTGAAAGATACCAAACAGTTAATATAGTTCAAATGAATCAATAATCTAAAAAACACAATAGATTCAAACAATCAATCCAAACTAGATATAAATGCCATAAAATAGCAATATATATGCAGATTTAAGAGTAAAGCTTATGCAACTAGAAAGCGAATCTCACCTCCTCCTCACCCTCTTCTTCCTCTTCAAACTCCCCGTCCTCCTCAACACCCTGCACCTCCTCCCCAGTCTCACCATTATCGTCCTCATCATCCTCGCCCTGCTCGTGCCCATCAATCTCACCTTCTGTGCTCGTCAACCGCCCCGTACTCTCGGGCTCTGCTAAATCCCCCTCATCATTATCCACTTCCTCTTCCTCATCCTCCTCATCGTCGTCATCATCCTCATCGTCCTCCTCCTCATACTCAACCCCATCTTCCTCATCATCACTATCTTCAATCTCGTGCACCTCGACCACATCATCGTCTTCATCGATTTCCTCCCCTGACTCATTGTCTTCATCATCGTCCCCCTCGTCTTCTTCCTCTCCACCTTCCCCTCCCTCCACACGCTCAACCCTAAACCCGTTCGCCTGATGATTCGAGCCATTCACTCTCCTAGCAGTCTCCGTCTCCTCCTCATCAGCATCGCTCTCTTCATCCTCATCCACATCAACCACTCCATCAGCCCCTTCACTGTGCCCATTATTCATTCCAAACGGTCGATCCTCCCCGTCGATTTCACCGCTCCCGGGGTCATCCTCCTCGTCCTCCTCATCTTCCTCCTCATCATCACTCTCGGGCCGCTCGTTCTCCTCCGCATCCATCTTATCCAAATACTTCAACGATTTGATCAATCCAAAAACCCTAGATCGATAATCCTTCACACGCGTAACCGGACACTCATACAGATCAAGCGAAACGAGCTTAAGCTGAGCAAGCGGCGCGAGATCCTCGATGTACTGAATCCGATTGTTGGACAAGTCAAGGTCCCGAAGCGAGTCGAGCCCGGCTTCGACGAGAAACTCGAGGCCTCCAGCGATCCGATTATCGGAGAGAATCAACTTCTGAAGATTCCGGAGCCTAGGAAATTGCTCGAGCGAAGAAACGCCGATGTTAGCAATAGAGAGATGCTGAAGGTTCTGGAACCTCTCCAAAAGGCTCGGCGGCGGTAACCGACCTTGGACGCACTTCACTGCGCCGTCTAGGGTTAGGGTTCGAGCCGAGGCGTGGTCAGTTTGGCCGTCTAGCGCTGTCTCCACGGCTCGCTCCCAGATCTCATCCATTAAATACGAAACTCTATATCTCATAAACACACCCAAAAAAAAAAAAAAAAAAAATTCACTTCACACAAACAAAACGAATCGTTTCAGAGCATGAATACCAGAATTTCAAAAGCAAAGCCACAGAACTCTAACCCCTAGTACCCAAATAGCTATTTCTTTGGCAACGCATAAAACCCTAAAAAAAAAAAAAAATTGGTTTTGGAGGGGTTTCAGATGTACGGACTCTCTTCTGCAAGTTCAAAATGCTTCAAAAAGCACAAATAGACCTCTCTCTCTCTCTCTCTTTTTATTTTCTCTCTCTTTGGTATTGGTTGGAATGGGCGAGTCGGGATAAACCTCGAGAGGAGGGGCTCGCGGTTCGTGGCTAGGGTTCGAAGGGTGTGAGCGTGAGGCTAAACTTGAGTTGTTGTTGAAAAGGTTTGTGATTTTTAGAATTATTGGAGGCGTGTGGAACCGTTGGATTCAAGAGACGCGGATCGATGACGTGGAGGAAATGGACGGTGGAGATTGGGGGTAAGTGTGTTTGTTTTCGAGAAGGATGTAGGTAGATGGAGATCGAGCGAGGGTGCTAAAGCCTCGCCATGTCCGACACGTCTCCTTGGATGTAAATATCGGAACAGTTAGAGATATACCCTCCATTGTTTGGATAAATTACGTATATGCCATGATGTACAAGCGCGTAGCACTACGTATGGAATTTTTCAGCTGTTGGGGGCTAAATAGTGTGCAATTTTTATGCTTCCAATAAATAAATTAAGTTAAACTGATTCTCAAAAAATAAAAATTACACTATATAAGTAAAGCCAAGAAAGTTATTTCTATCCAATTCTTTTTTTTTTTCTTTTTTTTTTAGTTCATATTTCTCACCATAGATTTCCTTCTCTACCCAATGTATCTCCCATTTTTCTTCTTCAATGGTTTGATAAGGTGATCCTGAGTATACTTGCTAATTTAGATTGGGTTGAGTTTAAGTCATAATTACACATGTTTAAACAAGTCCTATTTTTAAACATGTGATGGGTTGACACAAGTTCAAGTCAATTTGCAAGTCCTTTCCTTTTTTTTCCCTCCTAAACAGTAAAAATAAACTAGTTGACTAATTAGTAATGTGAAAATTAATAAAATATCAAATATCATAATTAGTATGTAATATATTATAATAATTCTCAATTATTCAAGTCAAATAGCACACGTTACAACTGTGAACACAAAATCTCAAGTTTAAAAATCAAACAATTGAATACATTTCGCAAGTGTAAATTTGTATCGATAAATTTGTAAGTACAATTTTTTATATTTAGATTCTAATACGGTAGAGTAATCCTCTAATTCAATCTCATTAGAAAAGTCTTCAATTCAAGTATTGCATCAATGTGGTCTTGACTTGAACACAAGATATCCTTCACTTGGATTGGAAAGTAGATTGAAGATCTTTGGGATGAAATTGCATTGAATCTTTGGTTGTGTGCTTGTTAGAGATTTTTTGTTCTTCGCATTCTTTGTATTCTTAGTGTTCTTCATGGGTTTTTTGAATTTTCTTGATCTTTGAAAATTTGTGATGGAAGTTCTTTGAGGTTTTAGAGCTTGAATCCAATGAAGTTTTGATGGATCGAAGTCTTTTAAGTTTCTAGAGGCTTTGAAACGTGATTCTAGTAGAACTTTGAGACTTGGAAGAATGATTTGGATGAATATTCTTTGTCTTTGAAAATTTGTAGTGAAAGTTATGTGGGGCTTTGGACGCTTTGATTCATAGAGCTTCACTAATTTGCAATCTCTTGGTGTTTATGGAGGCTTTTGAGCTTGATTCTAATTAGCTCTGAGATCTAGAAGGATGATTTGAATGCTTTTGCTTCGAATGGTCTTCGTATTCAAATGTTGAAGTTCTTGATGTTCTTAGACGCTTTGGAGCTTGATTTCGGTAGAGATTCAAAACTTCTGAATGTTTCTAAATCCCCCTTTATAAGACCGAGAAGGTTCTTTAGTTATAAGAGTCTTGAAAAGATTTGAAGGCACGTGATTAACTCACATTAGTGACATGTGTCATGATTTGAATGGAGGGACTTTATGTTTTGTTCTCCAAGGGACACGTGGCATTATATGATTAACCAAATTATTCTAATTTAAAATAATACATAGCAGTATTTTTTTTTTTTTTTTTGAGAAAGCATACATAGCAGTATTTAATTTGACTGCTTATGTCATTTTAAATTAAATATCAACCTGTGTTGACGTGTAATTGACCCTTAAGTATTATTTGCAATTTTTATTTAGAAACACTTAGAATATTTTCATTAGTCTCTAAATAATGTCAGTGGGACCCACTAAATAGCATGTGGCGCTTTGTGATTGGTTGCAAAATTTCCACTTTTGCAACAACTAACATGAGAATAATATCTTAAATATTAAAATAAATTGTGAAAAGGTGAATCATATCATGCATCAATTTGTTATTTCTATATATCATATATCATATTGTGTGTTATGTGATAAATAAATATACTTTATGGAAAAGTATGAACATATAAAGTATATTCATTAAAAACTTCATATAGATTCAATTAGTATTTTTTTTTATCACCACATATCCAATAAAATTTAACTAAACATGTCAATTAGAAATGTATTTGTAGTATATGCAATCGATCTTGTGAAATCACGGAGATGTGGAGGAATGGTGATGGCAATAGACCAAACCCACATTCCATTTATATCTTACATAAAAGCACATCTTTGTTATTTCCCTGCTTTGTCTTGTTTAAATTGAATATGGGACCTATGGCTATGGTCCTATATTTCTGTCATAGAGTTTTAATCTCAGATATTTTATTCAACCATTAGAGATTTTACTAGTTGAATTAATTGAAACTCACACATTATTTGTAAATCATTATATTTGATTTATTGTATAAGAGAAATTGGGATAATAAATCAAAATAAAATGTATGTGTCGTATTCTATATTGGGGGAAAAAAAAAAAACCAAAATAAAACAGTGTCATTTTGGTGGACTTATTGCCCGTTTATGATGCACTTATTAGAGCATCCACCAGAGCCATAAATTTAGCAATATGGCTCCATTAAAAGCTACTTTATCTATCTTAGAGAAACCACATCAGTTCGTTTAATTTTTCCGTCTATTTTACAAGAAAAAACTTACTTTTTCTATTTTACACATCCACTTTTACAAAACATCCACATCAGTTTATCTATTCTACACATTTACTTAATAAAATATTCATTCTTTTACATTTTTTATTATTTTCTCACTCATGGCCTCTCTCTCTCTCTCTCTCTCTCAGACCCAACCACCATCATCATCACCTAGCCACCATCAAGCTGAAACCCAGATCTCTCAGACCCAAGCTTTGTGATTTTTTTCGCTTCTCATTCTCATGGTTGATCGAAGCCGAAACCCAAACCCATTCAAGCAAAAACCCAAGGTTGATCGGAGCGAAAGTTGATCAAACCCATTCAAGCCGAAGTCGACGCCAACGAAGAGGACCAACAGAGAGTGAATGAGAAAAGAAGAGGTTGATCAGACCCATTGAAGCAGGTTGAAAAGAAGAGGCCAACGAAGAGGTTGATCAGACCCATTAAAGCAGAGAGTGAATGAGGAGTGAGAGAGAAGGAAAAAAGAAGCAGAGACAAGAGAGAGAAAAAAAATGAGAAAAACGGAGACCAACAGAGACAAGAGAGAGAAAAAAAATTAATAAAATAATTATAAACGAGCTACAGTAACTTTGTAAATATATACGGTTACTGTAGCTCATGGAAATGTTTATACAATTTTACACCCACTGATGTGGGTGTTTTTTTGCTCAAAATATGTAAAATTTGTACTTTTTTCTATTTTAGAAGACTATAAATGGACTGATGTGGATGCTCTTACCTTCTTACTTTACAAAATACAAAATACCAAACATAAGTGATTTTATTTTAACTTTCAACATAATAAAATAATATATTTACTACAAAGCAGTGTGAACACATGAATAAAATAATATATTTAATATAAAGTAGTTTGAACACATAATTTAAATTTTTTTTTTTTTTAAACTATGAGGGTACAATCCACAACCACTTTTGGCTGTGCTGTGGAGCTCAATTATTTGACTTTGACTCCACCAATGTAACTATAAATTTGTATTTGGTAGTGCTAAAAATAGCAATACAACTTTTTAGTACCACCAATACTAATACTTTTATAAGCAAACTTATTACTTATTTTCTACTATTTGCAAGTTTCATGTGAGTTATTTATTTATTTTATTTAACTTTTATATTTACGGTACTTTCAGCAAAAAAAAAAATTTCATATAAAAAAAAAAAGTTAGATAAGCCTACACTGTGATTTTTTCCCCCTCTCACTAACTTAATCTTTGGTGTGCCCCTAACCAATCCCACTAGTTGATCTCCGACCTAGTTAGTCTGACACTTTTCTTTTTTAGGCTGCTTGCTGGTGATCATTCACACACCCGACCTTTGCCTAATTGCCTCAGTTGGAATCCTTACTACAATTCTTGTTTTTCCTATCTCACGACCACAATGGAGTAATTTGTCATTTAACCAATTATTTATCCTGTCCATCAGCGGGGGCTACTTTACAAAGTGAGAAAGTATACAGGGGCGGAGCCACATAGTGGCTGGGGGGGGGGGGGGGGCCGTGGCCCCTGCAAAAAAAAAAAAAAATTCCCATTAGACTATGAAGAAAAAATAATTAGGCCCCCCCAACCTTAGACAGCCGGCCCCCCCTACCAATTTCTCACCCATTCTCCCAGGCCTCAATCAAAAATTAGGAACATCCTCAAATTAAAAAAAAAAAAAAAAAATTATCTGTTCTACTTTCAAGAAAAAAAAAAAAAAAAAAAAAGCCCAAAAAAAATTGAACTAAAATCTGAAGAAAAAAAAAAAATTTACAGAGAAGCCCACGGCAAGCTAAGCCCACAGTGAGCCCAGTAGCTCGCTCACGGCAAGCCCATGCATTCTCAACCGAAAAAGAAAAAAAAAATTACAGAGAATCAGAAAATCCAACCATCACGTCGCTGGCAGAGAAATCAAATCGGTGGCAGAGAAAGCATACCCCAATGCCCGATACTGCCTATAGAGCAAATCAAACTCAACAGCAAACCAAACTCAATAGCAAACCAAACACAGAGCACACAGAGAGAAACACAGAGAACATAGAGAGACAGAGGTTTTTATCTTAAAAAAAAAAAAAATCCCCAATACACAAATAAAAACCAAACCCCAGCAAACCCACGGTCACGTCGCCGCGACACCGCAACTCGCTCGTCGTCGCTGTCGTCGCTCGCCCCTCATCGCAGATCGGAGATCGACCTCTGCTCCGGTGCTCCCTCCGGCCCTCCCTCAAGGTATTTCTCTCTTTTTCTCTCTCTCTTTATCTCACTGTCACTAAAATGAAAAATGAAACGAAATTTTTGTAGATCGTAGACGCCAGACGGTAGATCGATCATCACTCATCGGAGATCTGCCGTTGACTCGTTGCTTCCTCCACTCCGGCTCCGGCAGTCCGGCCCTCCCTCAAGGTTTTTCTCTCTGACTCTCTCTCTCTCTCTCTTTCTCTATCTCACTGAATGACCAAATGGTTTAATGGAAATGAAATCTGCCTGAGTCTTTTTATTCTTTTAACTTTAATAGCATCTCACTCATTCATTGGTTGATTTTTACCTTTTTTTTCTGTTTGTCTTTATAAATTTGTCTTTATCTTATCCGGTTATTCCTTTTTGTTGGTCCATGGTCAATGTGTTGGTTTTTAGTGTAAACCAACATTATTAAATAATAATTAATATTTATTCAAAAGCTAATAATTAAATTATTAGCTATCATTTATTGCAATTTTTTAAGAATTGTTTAATTGTTTATTGTTATATTTTAGGAATTGTAACAAAGGATATGTGTTTACTCTTTTAAGGCTATTTCTTAGGAATTATTTAATAATTTATTACTGTAGTTGACTTCAACTTTATCTCTTTAGTATTTTATAGCCCGTATGTTTCCGCAGTTTATAACTTTTGTGTGTTATAAACGGGAATGAAACTCTCATTCCAAAATAATGCATAATTTACTGTACAATTGGAAACAAATCGGCAAACGAGAGTTTTATTAATTGTTACGTATGTACGCGTATTTTACATGTAACATACTCGTAATTACCAACTAGGATTAAAGCATTATAATTAATGACAAATAAATTAAAGTAATATAGTTTATTGTTATGCTAAACAACAATAATTAAAGCTATATAATTAAATTAACCAATACATTATAAAAGATAAATTAATTAAATTATTTGAGGGGTTATTATTAATTAAAGTTGTATTAAAAATGGGTTGACTGTTTAAATTATAGTGAAAATTTTGTTTTTTCCTTGAGTATGAATAACATTCATATAACTAAGCAAAAATTTCTAATTAAAATTTTATTTTTTAAAATTCTTTTCAGGTTAATTGAGTCATATTCTTAAAGCTAAAAGAATTATGAGCAAACGAAAAACAATTGATGCATTCTTTAAGAAAAAAGATGTTAGCAATTTAGAAATTAGGACACTTGTGGCTGTAGAAACAAATGTTAATACTTCGATGCCTGATGAACACCCCTCCAAATGTCCAAAACTTCAATCTGAAGAGATAGATCGTGATCCAGGAACACGTAAACAAATATGTGAATTTCCTATCAACAAACAAGATGAAATCCGACGAGCTTATCTCATAAATGGTCCATACCAACCTGAAGATATAGTCTGTCCATACAATAATGATACTCATCGTCGTCGATTTCAACCTTTATGGTTTGTTTCACATAAGGATTGGTTGGAATACTCGCCTTCAACGGATGCATTATATTGTCTACCTTGCTACATTTTTAGTAAGAAACCAATAGGTCGTCCCAGATCAGATGTATTCATTTCAACAGGTTTTAATAATTGGAAAAAGGTGAAAGATGGAATGAATTGTCCTTTAATTCGTCATGAAGGGAAAGAACCAAACTCTCCACATAAAATTGCTGTGAAATGTTGCGAGGATTTACAGAATTATTCACGACATATTGACAAGCTAATTGAGAAACAAACGTCAAAAGAATTAGAGAATAATCGGTTGCGGCTCAAAACCTCAATAGAGTGTGCTCGATGGCTAGCATTTCAAGCTTGTGCTTTTAGAGATCATGATGAAAGCCTTGATTCAAAAAATAGAGGCAATTTTATTGAATTGATAAAATTCACATCAACTTTCAATGACAAAGTAGTTAGTGTTGTCTTGGAAAATGCTCTTGGAAATGCCAAATATACATCACCCACAATTCAAAAGGAGATTTTGCATATTCTTACTAATAATGTGCGAAATGCTATTCGTGAAGAAATTGGAGATGCAAAATTCTGCATTCTTGTTGATGAAGCTCGGGATGAGTCGAAGAGAGAGCAAATGGCCATCATTTTGAGATTTGTTGATAAAGAAGGTTTTATTAAAGAGCATTTTTTTCATGTTGTGCATGTTAGAGACACTACTGCATTGACTTTAAAGAATGAGAAATGTGTTATCCTTTCTCGTTATAACCTCCACATTGAAAATATTCGAGGTCAAGGATATGATGGGGCTAGTAACATGCGTGGTGAATGGAATGGATTACAAGCTCTTTTTCTTAAAGATTGCCCATATGCTTATTATGTACATTGTATGGCTTATAGGTTGCAATTAGCTCTAGTTACAGAATCTAGAGAAGTAAAAAATGTTCATCAATTCTTTGATCATTTGGTCAATATTATCAATATTGTTGTTGGTTCTAGTAAGCATAGTGATGAATTGCAACATGCTCAAGCAGAACAAGTTGAGAATATGATTGCTTCTAATGAAATTGAGACTGGAAGAGGTGCAAACCAAATTGGTACTTTGCAACGAGCTGGAGATACTAGGTGGGGATCTCATTTTCAATCTATTTGTAGTTTGATTAAAATGTTTGATGCTACTTGCAAAGTTATCAACACTATTTCTGAGGAAGGGGCTAATTATAAACAACGCGGTGATGCCGAGGGAGCTTATCAGGTATTAACATCATTTGAATTTATTTTAATCTTGCATTTGATGAAAGAGATAATGGGAATTACTAATGTTCTTTGTCAAGCTTTGCAACAACAATCTCAAGACCTTTTAAATGCCATGTATTTAGTTTCAACTACAAAATCACTTATTCAAAAGTTGAGAGATGATGGATGGGAGCCTTTACTTGCTAGTGTTATATCATTTTGTGAGCAACATGAAATTGATATTCCTGATATGAATGCTCGTTACACTAAAGGTCGAGGTAGATATCGTCGTCAAGATGACGATTTAACAATAGAACATCATTTTAGAATTGGCATATTTACAGTTGCAATAGATTTTCAATTGCAAGAATTGAAAAGTAGATTTTGTGAGCTAACAACGGAACTTGTCATTCTTAGTTCAGCTTTAAATCCCAAGGATGCTTTTAGATTATTCAAGATTGTTGATATATGCAATTTGGTTAAGAAATATTATCCTCAAGATTTCACTGAACATGAACAAGAACTTTTGGAGTCTCAATTGCGACATTATGAGCTTGATGTGATAAAACATCCAGATTTTCAGAATATGAGTACAATTTCCGAGCTATGTAGGGGATTAAAAATTTCAGGAAAGTCTAAAATATATTTTTTGATTGATAGACTTATTCGTCTTGTGTTGACCCTTCCAATTTCTACAGCAACTACAGAACGAGCTTTCTCAGCTATGAAGTTGTTAAAAACAAGACTTCGCAATAGAATGGAGGATGAGCTTTTGGCAGATAATATGATAGTTTATATAGAGAAGGAAATTGCAGGGAATTTCACTATAGAGATGATAATGGATGAATTTTATTCCATGAAAAATCGTCGTCAAGCATGATTTGATTCGGTTGATGACCTGACCTGACCCGAATAATGGGAGATTTACTGAGGCTTAGTCCATGGAGCGGAGGTTTGGGCCGACAAAAAATTTTTGGCCCGTTTTGTAACCCATTGTGAATCTTGTGCGCAGGATATAAAAGCTGTTTTTTTTTGTGATTAGGGTTTTGTCTTGTTGTTGTTTTTGAGAAAGAAAAACACTGTAGCCGCACATTGTAATTTTCTTTGATAATAGTGAAATCCCTGCAACTCTGTGGACGTAGGCAAATTACCGAACCATGTAAATACTGTCTTGTGCGTGTGATTGTTTTACTTTTGGCGTTTTGTTTTCTCTATTTTTTTGTTTCTCACAGGTTTGAAATTTCGGTTGAATTCCCAACATGTTCAAGTATATAATAATATATGAAAGTTGATAATTTTGTATCCAATAGACTTAAAAATTATATTTAGTATATCTCTGTTACAACCCGGCCCCCCCAAGTATGTATTCCTGGCTACGCCCCTGAAAGTATATGTGACCGATTCTAACTGGTTTGTTTTTTTTTTTTTGGTTTATGATTCTAACTGGTTTGTTAATTATCTATAGTCAATCCCAAATTTTTGGGACTGATTTTCAGAGTGATGATGATGTTCATTGGGAGCTTTCATGTACAAGGTAAGGTGATGCTCAGAAGTGTGAGATGGTATTTGAAAAATGTTCTAAATTGTTTCGGGACATGGACATGATTTAACACCACGATTTGCATGCTTTGAGTTTTGAATTTACTAGAAGTCTGATACTAATAGCCTGTCTAGTAATGTTGTTCTAGTAACATTGTTTGTATTTTTTGGAAGTACATATGGGTGAAAAAGTGTATAAAAATACGTGTAATGTTATTTAAAAACTGAAAACATGTGTTTAAATATATGTACCAAACGGGCATAAGAAAATTTCAATCCCGGGGTGCCAAATGGATGATATCCACTATATCTATCCAAGGGAGAGAGGTGATACGTTGGAATAGTTCAGTTGAGGTGAAAGTAGCCAATTTAACAGTAATTTCACCAGTTTAAGAATAAACCCAGTAAAGCCGATTTGAAAAAAAATGGAGGGGTATTGAATTGATTAGAGCTTAACCAAAATATGAGTGGGAAGATATGAAGAGACCAGTTGCAGATTCCATGGTTTTTTGTGATTGGTATGACTGAGTGAAGGTCCAGGTTCAATTAAACAATAGGTGGTTCAATAATGGTACGATAAAAAAGGACCGGTTTTCCACCCATGTATGAAACCCGAAGTTGATAGAGTGAACTTCACCCATAAAAAAAAAAAAATTAACACAATCGGAGGAAAATGCACAGGATTCCCCCAAAAACAACTCTGACAGTTCATTTTATAAACATCTGTTATGCTTGACTAAGCAAGGCTTCAAACAAGTGTGAACTCTCACTAATTCAAACAAGCATGAATACTAACGCACAGTAGAATTGTTCGCTTCAAACGTTTCTCGATAAGCCGAACAGGAATAGACAGTCCATAATAATTTTGCAAGATTTACACCATGCTTTTCTCCAAATTTAAAATAAAATACCTCCACAAGAATGCAACTAGTGTTTAACAGGTGGTTTTTTTTGAAGATAACAAATTAGTGCACTGAAGCTCTTAATAAACAGATACAGGTGAGACAAGCAATCATAAACAACAAAAAAAAGTAGTTAGCAGTTACATGTCACCCTCCTTAACTAAACCACAGAACTTTTCCAAAACATGAAACATTCTCAATTTCGCAATGAACTGTTATGAGAGCTGAACAATTAAAAAAAATACTCATAAGAAACTTTACTCTCCATATTATACAGATATATACACCATAGGGGCAAGACAGAATCCACTTCTGCCACTATTTATCCCCACACTGATTGGCACTTCTGCTTCCATTTAGACTCCCTGATCTTTTGGGTTCAGCATAACCTGACACTACATTTGGTGTCTGAACAACTGGAACATTTAGGGGCCTAGACATATATGGGGACCAATACTGCCCGACCGAACTTGAACTTGAAGTTGGGGGACTTGAAAGCTGGTTTGGCCTTAGGGAATTAGTAGCACCATTTGCTCCCTTATCTACCTTGTGCTCTAACTCTTGACGGTTAGAGTGCAGTTGATTGATGTTTGTTCCTCGAGTGATGTTCTGATTGTTGTCTCGTACTACATTAACAACTGGAATATTTAGAGGCTGAGACATATACGAGGACCAAACCTGCATGACTGAATTCTCACTTGAAATTGCGGAACTTGAAAGCTGGTTTGGCTTTAAGGAATTAGTAGCACCATTTGCATCCTCATCTACTATGTTGTGCCCTAACTCTTGACGAATAGAGTGCAGTTCATTGATGTCTGTTCCTCCGGTGATATTCTGACAAGGAATGCTTTGAGGCTTGGGCATATATGGGGACCAATACTGATGACGGATTGAACTCACATTTAATGTTGGGGAACTTGAAAGCTGGTTTGGCTTTAGGGAATTAGTAGCACCATTTGCACCCTTAACAACCTTGTGCTCTAACACTTGATGGTTAGAGTGCAGTCGATTGATGTCTGTTCCTTGATGGTTGTCTCGCACTACATTTGGTGGAATATGCAGGGGCTCAGACATATATGAGGACCAAGCCTGCATGACTGAACTCGCACTTGAAGTTGGGGGACTTGAAAGCTGGATTGGCTTCAGGGAATTAGTAGCACCATTTGTGCCCTTATCCACCCTGTGCTCTAACTCTTGATGGTTAGAGTGCAGTCGATTGATGTCTGTTCCTCGAGTGATATTCTGATTGTTGTCTCCCTCTACATTTGGTGGCTTAACAACTGGAATATTTAGAGGCAGAGACATATATGAGGACCAAACCTGCGTGACAGGACTTGCACTTGAAGTTGGGGGACTTGAAAGCTGGTTTGGCTTTAGGGAATCAGTACCACTTGCATCCTTATCTACCCTGTGCTCTAACTCTTGATGGTTAGAGTGCAGTCGATTGATGTCTGTTCCTCGAGTGATATTCGGGTTGGAGTCTCGCTCTACCTTTGGCTTAACAACTGGAATATTGGGAGGCTGAGACATATAAGGAGACCAAACATGCATGACTGAACCCCCACTTGAAGTTGGGGGACTTGAAAGCTGGTTAGGCTTTAGGGAATTAGTAGCACCATTTGCATCCTTATCTACTTTTTGCTCTAACTCTTGACTGTTAGAGTGCAGTTCATTGATGTCTGCTCCTTGTTTGATATTCTGATTGTTGTCTCCCCTAGGACCAGAAGTTCCAATTGTAGCTTGAGCTTGCCAAAATGCAGGTGGTTGGTTCAACACTGGGTTAGAGGGCCCTTGAGAGTTACCTCTACTTTCAGCTTCCTCTTTTGCTCTGGCCTGATGACCCATGTCTGGAACCTCGTCTAGTTTATTAACTTTAATTTCCTGCAGCTTTTCTCTCTCCAATAAAGAATTCCCTTCAACTAAATCACCTTTAGGTGCTGAAGAACGGCCTGAAGCAATCACAGTTGTGGGAAATGCTCTCTCTGGAGGAACAGCTGGAGTATAATTAGATGGGAGTAAGTCATCCCAATTCTCTAACAACTCCTTGTAGACCTTACGGAGGGTGACCTCAGTGAGGCCTGTCACCTTACAAATCTCTGCCTGGGTTTTGCGTTTGTCTTCTAGTTGGCAGGCCAAATAAATAGCGGCAGCAGATATGCTTATGGGGTTCCTCCGAGTGCAAAAGCACTTATTAATAACAACTTCTCCAATGTGAGTTGCAAGCTCCTACAATAATATGCAGGACCACAGTCAAATTTGATCAAGAGAAAAGAGGGGCATAAAATTCTCCCTAGAGTGAACTTATATTTAAAGCAGTTGGCAGTTTTATATCACATCAAATTTCAATACTACCGAAAATACTACCGATATGAATCACAGACCATTTCCTGTAAGGAAACTTCACATTACAATAAACCCGAGTAGATGATTAGAGAAAAATGCAGAAATGCCAGTGCAGCAATTAAAAATTTTCCAAATGTGAACTAAAGGTGGTCTGCAACCAAAAATGCCCTCCTATCATCCAAAAATACCAGGATTTATTTTTTAGAAATAACATTATGCACCATGTAATAGCCAAGAAGAAACTAACAAGATAGATTTAGAATCTTGCAACCATGTGGATTAAAAAGTTTTTGCAATATTCCTCTTTTGTTATTACTATTTTTTTCTCCTTTCATAGTCTTCCAACTCCTCCATCCATTCTAACACAATTTTCTTTTCTCCAACTTGATTTGTTTTCCCGACATTTTTCGGCTGCATATCCCTGCCATCTTCCTATCGTATGATTACCACATCTTGATTATCAAGGATATGGTGCATGATTTTTAGCCTTTCCAATTCATTCAAAGTTACTGCTCAGGATCAAGAAGGTAATCTGCACTCAAACCCATGTACCTGAGCAGATTTGTTGAGTTGGAGAAGTGTGCAAAACCGTGGCATGTGGACTGATATGGAATTGCTGTTAATGGGCTGACTTAGTTGTAGCGCTTCACCAAGTATCTTGATGTACTTCCCAATCTCCTTCTGAGGTACATTGGCTGCAATTGAAATTTCCTGGCATATATAAAGTCAGATGCCAAATCAGAGATGCTCTAAACTAGAAAGAATTTATCAGAATTACTACAATTAACAAATACAACACATAGAGGATGAATCTATATAAGCAACCTTTCACACTAATCTCAAGGGACAAAAGATTAGCCATTGCAAGAAAGATCCTCATCTGAGAACTTTAAAAAATTTATTAATAAAAAAATGACTGAAAAGCATTAAAAATCCCACAGTCAGCACCAGAAAACAGATACGGTTAAAGAAAATGAGAGTCTGAGAGTATATTTGTAATGCTACTTGGGTACTGTGTTGCTATATTTTGAGAAGGAAACTGTTTTCTATTGCCATTGAAAAACATCAGCCACAATATAAATAATTTCCCATCTGACAAAACACAAATATTGGTTAAAAGTGACAACAACAACTACATAGTGCATGCTGGAAAGAATTTTGGAAACAGCTTCTAGAGTAATGTTGATCATTACCTGATTTGGAAATGTAATTCCTAGACTATCAATAACAACAACAAAGCCTTTGTCCCAAATCTTTGGGTCTGGCTATGGATCCTCAACAAGATTAGTAAGAGCCGGCTACATGTATTCTTTTCCTCCATTCTATTTTATCTGAAGTCATAGCCTTAATTGACGTATCTTTTTTAACTACTTCTACAGATATTTTTTGCCTTCCTCTACCTTTTTATGTTCCCTCAACTTAAATCCAACTTTCATTCCTAGACTATCATGTAGGTTTGAAACCAGCTTGTCTAAACACCATTAGTAATTTTCTGGGAAATGACTTCCATTTAGACCAAAATGCACAAGTGATGACCATAAAATAAAATCAAATACCGCGTCTAGAAAGAAAATAATCTCATTGCTTGTGATGAATAGTGAAAGCGAAGCAATCAGCTATATCACTGGTCATGCAGATTGCAGAGTGCCTGCACTTATAATAACAGCCTGCTTATCACTGTTTCTCTCTTCAAGGCAACAAAATAGTAGTAGCTAGTGTGGTACTGACAATTCAAATGAGGAATAACATTAATCCAGCAGTGAGAAACGCTTCGCTTAGCAGTGAGGACTATTTAAACACCAAGAGCCTCGTAACTTAACTGACACAACACCTTCCAATGGATAAGTCTAGGTTCAAATTATCAAAAAGAAAACCCATTTAAATATATAGGTATAAATAAAAGGCAAAACATTGAAACAGTGACAATTTTGAAACACAATTAATTTGACTTTGATTCATTGAATATCTCATGATTAAACAGAGAAATAGTAATAATTGGGAGAAAATTAGAGACCTGGAGAGTTCTGGGCTCTTGGGCCTCCCTAATGGCTTGGACAAGCGCAGCAGTGGCGAGTGCCTCCACGCTCCGATTCCTCAAACAAGTAGCGGAGCAACAATCCCTAAATAGCTGAAACGCGTGGTCCGATATCTCGTACTCCAACCCGAGAATCGACGCCACGTCGATAATCTGCATGTACGCCCTGAGATTATCGACCACGACGGTCGACGACGAAGAGGACGAAGAAGAAGATTCGAGAGTTCGCTCGAGCTCGGCGAGGTGGCCGGAGAAGGAGAGAGAGGAGCGGAGGAAGAGGGGGTTGGGCTCGATGGACCAGGTAGAGAAGGCGGTGATGAAGCCGGTGGGCTCGAACGGGTCGTTCTCGTCGTTTTCGAGGTGGGAGGGGAGGTCGGAGGTGACGAGGCAGAGAGGGTTGTCTTGGGAGCGGAGGTGGAAGAGGTGGTGAGGCTGGGATTGACGCTCCTCGATGACGTGGCCGCAGGAGGCGCACTCCGTTATCGACCGGCCTGAGCTCGTGGTGGCGCACCGCACCTGCGCCGACGGGCAGTATGGGCACTTCATTTTTGGAAGTGATGAGTGAGGTTTGTTTGGGTTTGGGTTTGCGGGAACTCCAAAATGACCCGGGAGGGATGGGGGCCCGGCTATGGGGCCGATTTGGCTACTTGCTAATCGGGTCAAGTAGTGACCAGTGAGAGCCGCCCCAGACCAGATTAATGACCCGTATGATGCCGATTTGTTTATGTTTTTTTTTTTTTAAGTAATTAAGTCAAGGTCAAGTCCAACTTTATGATTGATTATTAAACGAGTTAAGTTTAAATATAATAATGTCTCCATGAATAAAAGTGCTCGAATTAACTATATATAATACTAAAAATATATAGACTTGAAATTTGGTTGTATAAGTTTGTAAATTGTTTTATATGATATAAAATTATTATTTGTAGTTTATCCATAACATAAACATTACATATGTGACAAAAATTAATAGAATTTTGAAAGAGTAAAACATTTAAGTCATGGTTTTACTACATATAAGAAAAAAAAGGTATAAATGCACTTTTAGTATCTACATTTTGCACTTTTTTCATTTTAGTCATTACATTTTATTTTTACCATTTTTAGCCCCTAAACCAATTAACATCTAACATTTAGGTCTTTTCCGTCACTCAACCAACAGCAAAAGTTGATGTGGCAAACGGAGGCACAGTAAATGCTAACATGTCCATTAAAATAATATTAAAAATGCTACATCAGCATCCACGTCAGCATCTAACCTTAAAAAATAAATTTATCAATTTTAAAAATTATAAAAAACAAAAAACATAATTAAATATAACAACACACACCCAAATTGAGGAACTTAGATCTGTAGGGACTAACCCAAAATGAACACAATGAACACAAACCCAGATTTAAATATAACAACACACACCCAAATTTTCTAACATTTTCTTGTCAACCAAACACAAAAACACATACAAACCGTGGCTCCGGGTTGTTGGAGAGTAGTAACGTGTTGAAGATACGCAGGGAGACACTTCATTTTGGTAACTTGATTCAAACATAAACACTGCATAATGAGCCCCACATCTCCTCCTCCCAAAATTTAACACTGCATAATGAGCCCCACATCTCCTCCTCCCAAAATTTTTATGTCAATCCTAGGATCTAAACATTTTTCAGAAACCCATGAAATCCCCTTATACACAAACCCAACAAATTCTCTATCACAAACCCAAAAACTTCCTTTCACAAACCCATATTATCCCTTTTCAAATTTATCAAAAATCCAAAACAAATACAGCAAACTCAACCCAGATCTGGCCGATGCGAACGCCGAGGACAAAGCACCAAGATAGATTTCGTCGAAGATGAGAGAAATGGAGGAACTTTCTTACAGAGTTCAAGAAGAAAAAGAGGACGGCACACTTGTCTTGGATTCGCTTCCACGCGATGAGGTATGCGGTGTCCTCGTTGCGGTCTTTCCAAACGGCGCGCCACGACTTAAGGACGGTGCAGACCTTTGCCGGCGTGGCCAGGCAGTGCTCGAGGAGGCAGCGGATCATGAGGGAGTGGGATTCCGGGTTGAAGGTGTAGAATTGGGAGGAGATGTGAGGCTTTGGGCTGATAACGTGGAGCTTGGGTTGCGATGTCTGGTCAGGTTGGTTGTTCTGGTCGGGGTGGGTTTTGGGCTAGTCGGAGGAGGAGGAGGAAGAGGACAGGGAGGGACGGAAGAGGACAAATTCTGGGAGGGAAAAGGAAGACGGGTCGTCGTCTTGGGATTCTGGGTAAGTTCCACAATTTTTTTGTTTTTAATTATTTTTTTTGTTTTTTATAATTTTTAAAATTGATAAATTTATTTTTTAAGGTTAGATCTGATGTGGAAGCTGACGTGGATGCTGATGTAGCATTTTTAATATTATTTTAATAGACACGTCAGCATTTACTGTGCCTCCGTTTGCCATGTCAGCTTTTGCTGTTGGTTGAGTGACGAAAAGGACTTAAATGTCAGGTGTTAATTGGTTTATGGACTAAAAGTAGTAAAAATAAAATGTAGGGACTAAAATGGAAAAAGTGCAAAATGTAGGGACTAAAAGTGCATTTACGCCGAAAAAAAATAAGTTAATCAAGTAGCTCGTGAACAAGCTTGAGCTTACTCGACAAGTAAATGAACTAAGCTTGAACTTATAATTTTTTTGGTGATGAGCTTGAGCTCAACTCGTGTTTGAAATAAAATTAAATGAACAAGTATGAACTTTCAATACTTAGCTCGATTTGGCTTGTTTATAGTCCTAATAACAAGTGACACATCTTTTGTCATAACTTGCTCACATATTAAGTTGAGTGATTGAAAGAAAATGATGAGTCCATGTGAGTCTAAAATTATACCACTCATAACTAGCCATGTAGGTGAGCTATAACAAAAATTGGGTCACTTGTTGTGGCACTAGCATTATTTGGATCTAGATGTATTTTCTGAAGCACCAGAAGGAGCCATATTGAAGTTTTAACAACCCTAAAAAAAAAATCCAGCATTTTGCCCTATTTCCTAAACTAATTAGGGAAATGTCTCTCTTTTGAAACTCGATTTTCTCAAAATCGAGTTATTAAAAAAAAAAAATTTTTGAAGCCCTACAGTGGTGTTTTAAGGAGCTTATAGTAACGTTTTAAGGACCTATAGTGGTGTTTTATAACTCGATCTCCATGAAGTCGAGTTACATGCAATTTTTTTTCTTTTTTTTACCTATAACTCGACTTCATGGAGATCGAGTTACAAAACGTCACTGTAGGTCCTTAAAACGTCACTATAGGCTCCTTAAAAACGCCACTATAGGGCTTAACTCGATTTTGAGAAAATCGAGTTTCAAAAGAGGGGCATTTCCTTAATTAGTTTGGGAAATAGGGCAAAATGCTGAATTGTTTTTTTAAAAATGACAAAGGCCAATTTTTTCCCAAACACTATAATTCCCTATCGCAATATCTGAGTCCCACAATCCTAACAAATAACAACCCTTCAAACACAATAATTATGATATATATTATGCATGCAACTATACAATCTCCCTTTTACAATATGCGGGTCCCACAACTATATAAAATGCACATAGTTTGGGAAAGATGTAACAAATGTTGGATAGAATTCACGATTTTGTAAAAGAAATATTAAACCCGTTTAAAGGAATGATCTTATTCTTCTCAAAAAAAGAAAAGAAAAATAATGATCTTATAGTCTAAGTTGCGTTTGAACTTTGAATGATCTTGTGGCAGTGGTGGCTCTAAGAATTTTGTTCAGAGGGTCATTAAGAAACTTAAACCAAATAAAATTTAATAAAAAAAGGAATTTGAATATATTGAGCTATAAAAAAAAAAAACGCAAATACATGAAGTTTTACAGTTTTCTTTATTTTAAAATCATTACAAGATAGTTTATTATCAATTGTCATTATTTATTGTCAATGTTAGTAAGTGTGACCATTTTATTTTATTAAGTTTGTGTAACATTTTTAATTTTATGAAGTTGTCATTATCTATTTATTATCGTTTTTATAAAAAAATATTTTAAATTAAAGGACAAAACTCAACTCATTGTCACTGTATCTACTTAACTAATAAAATGCTTAAACAATTACTAATTTTACTATTTTTGGTTCTTGAATCACTAACTTTATAACAAAAAATTATTATAACATGATAATAGTATACACACATGTAATAAACCCTCATTCTTTCTCAAAAAAAAATAAAAAAAAATAACAAATCCTCTGTATTTTCTAATTATTAAATTATATAAAGTTATATTATATTTGTAGTACTTAACACACATTCACATACATCACAATTCACACAAATAACATAATAAGAAAAAAAAAAAAATAACATACACAATCAACATTAAGCACACATTCACACACATATAATATAAATTTATAATAAAGAGACACACCTACGACTTACAAACATTTTCCTTTTACTGTTAGAGAGACCTATGATCTATATATGTTGTTGTTTGATTTTGAGCAGGGCTGATATGTGATTAAGGTGTGCAAGATTTAAACCCAAGTGTACAAATATATCTTTAGGAGTAAATTATACTAATAAAAAAATTTATATATAATTTTTAAAAAAAAAAAATTCAAGTTAGGGGTTCAATTGAACCCCCGACTCCTGAGCATAAAGTAACACCGCCCATGTATTGTGGATGAAATATTATACCCGTTAATGCATATGACGTCCATATATATAGTTATTGTGGGGGTCCCATTTTTAAGCAAAGTGAATGCAACTACAATTTTCTTTAAGCATATGCAACTTATTAAAATTAGGCACACATAATACCAAAGATTCGTGCATGGTGACACAAGTTCTATACATTAAGCCTAAATTGGCCACATAGCCATCCATGCAAAGATCTTCATTATAAAAGGGGGAGAGACCATTTGGAAAATTGGGCCCTCTCTCTCTCTCTCTCTCTCTCATTCTCTTAAGAGTTCTAACCCTTTAAGGGGTTATCTTCCTTTGGCCGAGGAGACTTTTTAGAGCGCTCCCCTAGACCTTCCTAGGTAGTCCCTCTGACTTGGCCAAGGTGCATTAGACCGAGAACTCCCTTGGCCAAGGAGACTTTCTAGAGCACTCTCTTAGACCCTCCTAGGTACCCCTTCTGGCTTGACTGAAGTGCATTAGGCCGAGAATTCCCTTTAGCCGAGGAGACTTTTCAGAACATTCTCTTAGACCTTCCTAGGTACCCCTCTGACTTGGTCGAGGTACATTAGACCAAGGACTCTCTTTGACATTCCTAGGTACACCTTCTTTGATTCTATTAGGAACACACTCTAATCCTTTTAGGTACCTTCTACTAAGCACAACCTCCTAATGTCTCATTATGTACTTAGTTTCAGTAGAACTTCCTTCAAATAACAAAATTTATTGTAAGAAAGTCAACACCACCATATTTTTACCCACTACAGTTATTTATTTTGTTTGTTGCGTAAAAGTCCATCTAGAATACTTTAAAAGATTAGACATACATTCCCATATATAAGGTAACCAAATAGACGCCCATATGATATGATACTTATCTTTTTATAAAAGAAAAAGAAACAACTGATTTGATAGGCCAAGGAACTTTAATGTTGTAAACCATTTGCATTGAGATTTCAGGGATTTTCTTTTCCCCTGAGAATCAAGATTTCAGCCAGTCCATGGTCCACAATGGATGATGGATTTGTTTGGTATGGTCTATATACTCTCATTGCCTGATATTTTGAATTACTCTTCACGTATGGAAAACCAAAATCCTAAAAACAGAGAGCTCATTTTGCACCGTAAAACGACATTGAATTGGCAAGTTTGTAAATAACTTAACAAGGGAAGGTATGTCTGTCTTGTCTATGTGTTCATTTTACTTGGAAGTTGGAACCTGACAAGCGCATTTATAAGACAAACAGGTCCTACGCTCTAAAACACACAGCTTCCTATGATTTTTACATCAATGCTGAGAAATTGAACTAAAAAAAAGAAAAAGATTATACTGCTGCAGCAAGCACTGCTCCACTGATTAGGACTTATGTAATTATACAAGAGAAGAGGAATGAATCTGTTCCAAGTTCCAACAAAAATTTCTCTTAACATGGAGGAATATATTCAATTGAAGCCAGCAGAGACACAATCTATAATAATTTTGGTTCAAGACATCAGAGCTTGAATATATATATATATATATATATATATATATGCTTGTCCATGCTGGTAAGGAACTCCTACTCAAGACAAATTTTCGGAAATTATTTCACTAGAATTTATATAAATAACTCTCATAAAAATTTTCCTTCACTTGGTTGATCTACTTGAAAGGTTGTTTCAGTTTACTACCCGCATGAAAGTATTGTGACTGCAAAAATTTGGATGAACAATAACCTAATTAAATACATAGAAGAACCGAGTATGATTTCACCTATCACCACCCTTCACAAACTTTGGGCAGCACATGATCAATTGTCAGTAATCTGAATGACTAAATCCTTGTACCCTCAACATCCTTCACATCATCGATGACCACCTTTCAAGGTCACTACTTCCCTGCCTTTCTCTGCCCGCTTCAGACTCTTATGCAATTCTCGTGCAGTCTGGCAATATAGACAGGAAAAGACACAGGACAAAAGCACGTTAATAAATCTGTACATGTCTGGCTCCAATACATAATGCACAGCAAGAGAGAAGGAAGCACAGGCTCAGATAAATAGAACAGATGAAGATGTGAAAGTATAATCATTTACAATCTAGTTTTCATGGTAAAAAAATTTGACATTTATGAGTTTCATGAAAAGAACGAATTCTGAAGTAATTAAAATATGAAAATGATACCCTCATCAATGAACCCCTTTCCTATAACAATCTTAGAAACAGTTTGAGGGATACTGCACATCTCTACAAATTGCCATTCTTTAAATAAAAACTCCCACAGATTTGGAAGTATACAAGAAATAATATGAACACCGCTAATTTGACTGTCCATTAAATTTGATTATCAGTGGCAACTAAATTTGCACAAAATAGATGGCATTTATCAGGGTTGATAATTGATATCTGAGGATAATTCTAGAGGAAATCATTAAAGTACACTGCTGTCGGAGTGACTTACAGACATGTGGAACACAAGTGCAGAGAATAGACCCCAACATGTATTGGAATCAAGTAAATGGTAAATAATCAAGATCCTCATAGAATCTATAGCTGTGCGTTGCATGAAGATAACAATTGTGCTTAGAGCTTGAGATCACCAAATATTGTCAAGACGGGAAAATGTTTGAGGCCTTCTATTCTAGAAGTCACATCATACTGCAGAAAGCAAGCAAGTACCTACTAGCATTATAGTCCAAATAAACTCCAATACATAATGGTCCATAAGGCCAATCCTATGTTTTCATTTTAGTAATTCATAGTGGTTAAGAGACCAGAGCACCATGAATTTTAACAAAGCAGAGAGTTTTTCTTTGGCTTTCATACCACATTTACCACCTGATATTTCAAATTGAATTGCATGACTTATCCCTGAGTTTTTGAAACTATGAAATGAAAATTTAAGACAGGCAAAACAAGAGCATTGAGAAATGCCCAACAGAAAAAAGTTTAAAACCAAAGGACTCATCTATCTCCATCTTGAATCTTTGGTTGATGAATGTCCCACCTTATCAATTACCTCAATTTTGTGACGGTCAATATGATCTTCGTACATCCAGGGAAAAGTAACGAAGAGATACAGATCGACCAAAAAAATTGCAAGTATACCACTTCCTCCAACCTATATTACCCCAGATAGGATCTTAAACTCATACAATGTGTTCATCAGTGATCAGTCTCTTACATACTGAATAGCAAGGTCTGTAGATTTACCAACATAGGCAGATAACTTGTCCCACTCAATTCCTTGAATCATAAATTTTTCTTTAGACTATTAAAAACTACAGAGGAGTGACCAAGTCCTGTTAGGCCCACATCATAACTTTCTGCCCCCCAAAAAAAAAGGGAGAGGGGGGGGGGGGGGGGGGATGTTGTAGGCATTGAAGAGAAGATGGCCCCAAACACTGGTACTCATATATACCATTTTTTTTCATACCTTATTCATGAAAATTGAAAACAATGGAAAACAACGAACTATTTCTGTTGTGGCAGGAGCCTGTGAATTATTTAGAGGGGAAGAGAAGATAAATTATAGAATGTTTCTTACTTGAAGATTGTAGAAAACAAAAGTTGATTTTAGGACCTTGTACCAGGGCCTTAATCTAGCCTAGTGAACATGTTATGGATCCACATGAGATTAACAAATTTAGGATCTTCTGGCCCAGCCTATCAATGATGTTTAAAATGGATTATTGTAGAGAACAGATAAAACCAGTAGTTAGAGGGAAAGAGAAAATAGATGATAACTCATAGACAGTTCCTACCTGAAGATTGTAGAAATTAATGTTGATTTTAGGACTTTGTACCAGGGTCTTAATCTAGCCTGGTGAGCATGTTATGGATCCATTTGAGAGTAACAAATCTAGGGGTCCAGCCTATCAATGATGCTTAAAAAGGATTATTGTAGAGAACAGATACACAGGTGCTCATCCACATGCCAACAATTCTAACTTTCTTCTCAGTACTAATTTAGTTAGGTGTATAAATGTTACGGATTGGTCTGATACCCACCATATCCAACATCCACTTCAAGTACAGTGTTTGAGTTGCTGTTCTTAAGATCGCTTTTCGATTGGATGCCAGCAACTGATTGTTTTAACATTCTAAGTAAAATTCTTAGATTCATTGAACTTGTACTTTTTTTTGGTGTTTCTCTTTGTATACATCCACTATGCTAGATTTGTGCCCCTTTCTTTTTCACTTTAATGAATACTTATCTTACAAAGAAACAATATTAGTCCCGAATTTATTGGGGCTACAAGTAAATTTTATGCCATTCTATTTTATCCTAAGTCATATTCTCTATTACTTCCTTGATTGAAGTATCACTTTTTTACTATTACTAATGTTATTTTTGTTTTCTCCACCTTTTTTCGTTCCCCCAACTTGAATCAACTAACTCACTGATGTATTAATCACTCTCCTATGAACGTGACAAAATGACTCTCTCTCATCTTTTATCAATAGGGGCCACCCCTATCTATAAGTAAATTCCATCATTTCGAACCCTATCCTTTTGTATATTTTCACTTATCCATATTAACATTCTCATTTAAACTACTTGTCAAAAAGAAAACGTTCTCATTTAAACTACACTCATTTTATAAATATGTTGCATCTTAACAGCCCAACATTCAGCACTATAGAGCATAGTTGGCGCGGACTTATAAAATTTTAACTTAATAGGTATTCTATGATCACAAAATACTCTTGATGCGCTTTCCTACTTTTTTTTTTCTTTTTTCTTTTTTTAATCTCTTCCTTTACACTGCATATATATAATTTCTTCTCATCCACCTACTTAGTCTCTTGTGTACCATAATATGTTTATTCTTCTCCTAGTCATGGTATCTACTATTTCCATTAGTTTCCCAGTAAAAGATCCTGCATTCCAAGTGCCTATACAACTTCTATTCTCTTAAAGTCCTACACCAAAAGGTTATTAACCACTCCTGTTATCAAATAGAACAAGCATGTCAAGTTTTGTAGCTTGTGTTACCCACATAACCTTAAAACAATGCTCCTGCCCCACCCAGAAAAACAGGGATAAAAATGCTGATTGGGGAAAAAAAATCATGATTGTAACATATACATAGTCTTGAAAGAAAATAGTACAATTTAGATTAGATGGATATCCTACATAAACGATGGAGTCCAATAGGAAAAAAGGAGAGAGAAAGGGGAAAACATCCTCAAGCATTCAAGCTAAGATAAACACATACATCATTGACATAAAATCAAAGTTCCATAGAAACAATAAACTGTCAATTAATTAAATAACATAATCAATCACAAAAATGAAAGTTTCCATACCTAACAACAGGTTCAAAAGAAGTTTTCACATTGTGATTAAACTGATTAGGCAAAATAGTATCAACAATATCCTCAGCGTAATTGCATATGCATCAAATCCAAAACTAGATGAAATTTGAATCATGTGGCAAAGATTGCCTCAATTCCCAATATTACCCAAGGTAAGGGTATTGGAAATGCTTTTTCGAACACTTTCACGGTAGTGTAGACACTAAAGAGTAGGCCACAAGTACTTGTTAGAACAGTTAAACGATTAAATCACCGTTTCCTAACAACATGACCTTTTGGGATATGAGGTAAATTTATCATGGCATTAGAGCAGGCGGGTCTTGAGTCGACTAAGCTTACTTCCTAATCCCTTTCATTGCAAAACTACATAATGTCATTGAGAGTCCAAAATCATCCCCTACCTCTCAAGATGTAGAACAGTCAAACAAAAACTAACACATTGCATTTCATTCAAGCTTCAAAACATGGCAAGCAGCAAAATCTATTAGAACCCCAATGTGGAATCTAAATTCAGCTAAAAATCAAGCTCTAAAGCAAGCACTACAAATTTCAATAACAAATATACAGAAAAGAAGTAGATCAAAGAAGGAATACGAACCGTTGATTGGACGGGAGTGGGATCAAGATCAATGGAGCGCACAGACATCTTAGCGATCTCAGTAATAGCATTGTCTCTAACACCAATGACATCACTGGTCAAATCCTCATAGGCAGCCTCAAACGCTTCCTCCCAGAACCTCGGTAATCTGATCCGACGGCTATTCGTGTACACATCCCACATGTGCTTCACCACCTTCTCTCTCTCCTCCATTTCCTATAACAAAAACAAAAACAAACCCAAAACCAAACCCTCCAAATTTCATCAACCAAAATCGAACCCAAGATCCAATTCCAAACACAAAAAAAAAAAAAAAAATTCTTACGAGGACATCGAGATCGTCGTGGATGTAATTATCGAGGTCTTCAGTGAACCGGTTGAGATTTCCAGCGGACCAACGAAGAGTAACGGTTCCCGTAAACATGGACCAAAATGCGAGCAACAAAATCGCCGCCAATGCCCAGAACTTGTACCGACCTTTACCGAAGAAACTCGAATCCGAGGTTTCTTTCTTCGCTGTCGTTGTTGGAATAAGCCCATCTTCGTCCTTCATTTCGATCAAACCCAAAAAAAAACAAAAACAGAAAGATACGAGGATTTTTTTTTGGAGGGTTCGATTCGATAATTAATATGTAAAATTGTTACTATTGCTGTTTTGTTTTTTGTTTTTGTTTTTGTTTTCAGTCTGAGGTGGACTGTTGGATTTGGAAGAAGGAAAAACAAAAACAAAAACAAAAAAAGAGGGTAGGTTGGGTAGCGGGGTCGATCTGATACAGAAATTGCTGTTTTGGGTAAGGCTGTGGGGGGAGAAGAGTCAAAATCAACTTTCTTTTTTGATTGTATATCTTTGATTCTATATATATATATATATATATATTTATATATTTATGTGGGCCACCACTTTTTTATTAAGTGCTGATTGAGTTTCCCTATCAAAAAAGAAAAAGAAAAAGAAAAAGTGCTGATTGAGTTGACTTTCTATTGGCTAGTGGGATGATATGGCTTGATGGGCTCTTAGGGGGATGATATTGGCCGTTGATCTCACGGGGATGTACACTTTTTTCTATAGGCGTTGGTGTATGTTATAACTTGTAAGAGACAACCGACACAAAGCTACATCGTTTTAATGTTTTTTTTTTTTTAATATAATTTATTTATTTATTGTATTGATCAATTTTACGTGCACGCAATTAGTGTTGCATTTATATAGCTTTGCAATTAGTGTTGCATTTAGATAGCTTTGCAATTTGTGTCATACTGTCATTAAATATACAATTCATTGATTAATGGTACTTTGACATTTGCCTCTTAAATTATTGATTTCCATTGAGGGTTGTACCTAACTGGATTATCCGGGAGTTTAATTAAATAAAAGGGATAAGTTATAGGATGTGTGTATTAATTTAAAAAATATCTTAATTTAATTTAATTTTTTTTTTTACGATTTTTAACATTTCATATAAAAGTAGCATCAAAACTTTTAAAAAATAATCTATTAATAAATACATTCCATTCCTTTCTATTTTCCTTATGATTATTCTATTCCATTCTCTTATGAATTTTCAAACGAACCCTAAGACTTAATAAATTGCTTATCATTTATTGTATTTATTTTATTTTTTTCTTTTTGGATTAAAAGGGGATATGTATAGATTAAGAGTTTTTTTAGTGAATAGATTAAGAATTAATTAGTCTATTACAAAATAATTTAGTCCTGTTAATGTGTATTAGGGTATGTGGGCTTTAGGCCCACTTTACTTACTTGTATAGCATGCTTTCTTGTACTGCACACTTTGCCTTCTATATAAAGGCACTCATATATATTCTATTAATTTTGAGAAATACAATACTATTGAATTCAGTATTTCTAACATGGTATCAGAGCCACTGCTTTAACTTTTTCTTAACAGTGTTGTCTTTATTGGTGCTACTCCATTCTCAACATTGTTTCCGCCATCATAGTAGCTGTCGCAGCCTTTTGTCGTTGAACCTACGACGTCTTTTAGTCGTCGTCCTTGGGTTTTGGATTTGCAGTCGTCGCCGTTGAGGAGTTTCACACTGCAAAGACCATTGCTCTTTGCATCACTGCCGCGAATATTGCTCCGATTAATTTTCTGCAGGTACCACTGAGATTGTCTTGTGTTGATCTACACACATGTGGAAGCCTTGAAGCCATCGGAGACTGCATGCGCCTCCACTCGCCCCTCAAAGGTTCTGCACCGCAGCTCATGCGCTATTGCACATCTGGGTTGTATCTACATGCGCTCCTACGCGCCGCGTTTTTAGTTCACACGCCCCCATGCGCCTCAACACTCCTGTTGACGTCATTCTACCACGTTAGCCCTAGTTGCGTTATCACTGACGTCACTTGCTTGGAGCAGTTCTACTGCCACAGAAAAAAAGGCACAACTTTGCCACAACTCGCCACATGGCGAGTTATGGTTGTGGAGGGGTGATGTGGGGACACCCCTCCACCAACCAGAACTCGCCATGTGGCGAGTTCTGGCAAAGTTGTGCCTTTTTTTCTGTGGCACTAGACTTTTTCCACTTGCTTGCGTTAGCTGTTGACATCATCGTTTGACTTCTAGCAGTGGACCGTTGACTTTCAGCAGGGTTTGACCGTTGACTTTTTACCAGAGTTGACTTTTTGCAGTCCAAGTGCTCATTACCCAATTTTTCACGTAGATTTCATTTTTGCAGTCAATTTTTGCATATTTTGCTTCTAAATGAAGAATATGGACAAGTATTCTTCCTTTTGCAACAATCATCATCGACAATCTAACAAACGTTTTTGTAATTTTTGCAAACGTTTTGGCCGTAATATTGAGACTTGCTATCAATACAACAAATTAGCTATTTCCATTTATGCTACTCTGGTTGCTAACATTGAGAGTGTCCAACCCATGGCTCCCGTCTCTGCACCGTCTCAATCTTCTGGATCCACTTTCACCATTTCCAGAGATGACCTTATAAAAATCATCGCTAATGTCATTTGTATGGTTGGTAATGCATCTTATTCCTCTTCTCTCTCAGCTTTATTTGGTATGTCTCCTACCTCTTGACTTATGGATTCTGCTTGTTGCAATCATATGACACCTCACCCGTCCTTATTTTCTAACCTTAAACCTGCACCACACTCTCTTAATATTCGCACAACAAATGGTTCCATAATGTTTGGTCATAATATAGGTTCCCTTTCGACCTCCAACCTCTTGGTTCCTAGTGTCTTTAATGTTCCTGACCTTTTTTACAATTTATTTTCTGTGGGACAATTAGCTGAGTTGGGTTATCGTATTATATTTGATTATTCTGAGTGTATTTTGTAGGATCCGAGGATGGGATAGGAGCTTGGGACCAGTCCTAGAGTTGGGCGTATGTTTCCCGTGGACAAATTTCGTCTTCCACTTGTTGCTTCTGTTTCTGTTTCTGCTGTTTCTTCTATTCTTACCCTTGCACTTTGGCATGTTCGACTTGGTCACACATCTTCCTCTTAGGTATACCACTTGGTTTCTAGAGGTTTGTTAGGTTTAGTGTCCACAAAAAATTTTGATTGTGTTTTATGTCAATTAGGAAAACAACTAGTTTTGCCTTTCAATACTAGTGAATCAATGTCCATTGATATCTTTGATCAAATTCATTTTGATGTTTGGAGGCCTTCCTTTGTCTCTAGTATTGGTGGATCTTGATATTTTGTTGTCTTTGTTGATGATTATTCTCGCTATAGCTGGATTTTTCATATGAAACATCGTTCTGAATTATTGCAAGTATATTTTAATTTTGCAAAAATGGTTGAAACTCAATTTTCCAAACGTATCAAATTTTTTTGATCTGATAATGCTCTTGAGTACACTTAATTTGCTTTCCAAGCTGTTTTGCATTCCTATGACACTGTTCATCAACTAACTTGTCCAAGTACCTCTCAGCAAAATGGTAGAACCAAACGAAAACTTCATCATATTCTTGATACTGTTTGTGCTCTCCTTCTCTCTGCCAAAGTTCCTGCTCCTTTTTGGGGCGAAGCTGCACTTCATGATGTTCATGCTATTAATCGCATTCCCAGTCCTGTCATCCAAAATCAAACTCCATATAAGCGCCTTTTTAGGTCACCTCCAGATTATCATCACCTTCACTCCTTCGGTTTTGCCTATTTCGTTCTTCTTCAGCCATATGAGCATAACAAACTTGAGCCTCGGTTAAAGATTTGTTATTTTCTTGACTATGGCAAAACTCAAAAGGGATATCGGTGTTATGATCCTGTCTCTCATCGTCTTCTTATCTCCTACAATGTTGTCTTTTGGGAACATAGCTCATTTGTCAAGCTTTCTCACTTCAGTGCCTCCCTATCTTTCTCATCTGTCTTAGATCTTTTTCCAGATAAGGCATATATTCCTTCTGTAGCTGCTCCTGATTCTCCTGTATTTGCTCTTGATTCTCTTGTATTTTCTCCTGATTCTCCTATAGACTTCTCTGTCTAACCACCAGATATATTTGATCTCTTTCCTAGTTCACCCTTTAATGAACAAGTGGAAGATGAACAGGTCGAAAACGAGCTACCCAACCCTGAGCTTGGGTTCCTTGTTCCCGCTTTGCCTGAAGATCTTGCACAAGACATTCCACCTCGTCACTTAACTCGGGTAAGATCCATTCCTGCACATTTACTTGACTATCATTGTTACATTGCCCTTATTACACTGTGCGAGTCTCACACCTATCGTGAGGCTTCTATTGACCCTTTATGGCAGATTGTAATAAAAGAGGAACTTGATGCATTATTTAAAAACCATACTTGGGATTTGGTGACTCTCCCCCTTGGAAAATTTGTGGTTGGTTGTAAGTGGATCTACAAGATTAAGACTCGCTCTGATGGGTCCATTGAGTGCTACAAAACTCGTCTTGTTGCAAAAGGTTTTACATAGGAGTATGTGATTGATTATGAAGAGACCTTTACTTTGGTTACTCGTATCTTATCTGTTCGTGCCTTCTTAGCTGTCGCTGCTGCTAGTAAATAGGTCTTTCTTCAGATGGATGTCAAAAATACATTCCTTAATGGGGATTTAAGTGAAGAAGTTTATATGCAACCTCTTCTTGATTTCTCTGTTGAATTAAACAAGGTTTGTCACCTTCGACGTGCACTTTATGGCCTTAAACAAGCTCCACGAGCTTGGTTTGCCAAATTTAGCTCTATCATCTCTCGCTTGGGTTACATGGCTAGTCTTTATAATTCTGCCTTATTTCTTCGTCGCACTGACAAAGACACTATTTTACTTCTCCTGTATATGGATGATATGATCATAACTGCTAATGACCTTAGTGGCATTCAAGAACTTAAGGATTTTCTTAGTTAGTAGTTTGAGATGAAAGATCTTGGACATCTCAGCTACTTCTTGGGTCTTGAAATCACCCATTCTACAAATGGACTTTATATTACTCAAGTCAAGTATGCCTCTGAACTCTTGTCTCGAGTTGGACTTACTGATAGCAAGACCGTTGACACTCCAGTTGGGCTTAATGTGCATTTGACTCCTTCAGGGGGGAAACATTGTCTAATCCCTCTCTGTATAGACGCTTAGTTGGCAACCTAGTTTATCTCGCTGTTACTCGTCCAGACATTTCCTATGTTGTTCACCAAGTGGCCAGTATTTGTCTGCTCCATGATCGACTTACTATGCTGCTGTTCTGTACATTCTTCGATACCTAAAAGACACTTTCTTCCATGGTCTTTTCTACTCTGCTCAGTCTCCTTTTGTTCTCTGTGCATTTTTTGATGCTGATTGGGCAAGAGATCTCACTGATCGTAGGTCCACCATTAGTTATTGCTTTCTTCTTAGTTTTTCTCTGATTTCTTGGTGAAGCAAAAAAAAAAAAAAAAGAAAAAAAAAAAAACTCATGTGGCTCGCTCCAGTGCTGAAGTAGAATATTGTGTCCTTGTTGATACCACATTAGAGCTTCTTTGGTTATGATGACTTCTCAAAGACTTAGGTGTGTCCACATCCTCTGCTACTCCTCTTTATTGTGACAACCAAAGTACCATTCATATTGCTCACAATGATAAATTCCATGAACGGACTAAACACATCGATATCGATTGTCATTTTATCCGTTATCATCTTATCCATGGTGCTCTTAAGCTGATCTCAGTCTCCTCTAAAGATCAACTTGTAGATATCTTTACCAAGTCACATCCTAAGGGACGACTTCATACTTTGGTTGACAATCTTAAGCTGGTCTCACATCCACCTTTAGTTTGAGGGGGGCTGTTAACGTGTATTAGGGTATATGGGCTTTAGGCCCACCTTGCTTACTTGTATCGCACACTTACTTGTATCGCACACTTACTTGTACTGCACACTTTGTCTTCTATATAAAGACACTCATGTATATTCCATTATTTTTGAGAAATACAATACTATTGAATTCAGTATTTCTAACAAGTCCTATCAAAAGCTAGCAAGTTCTCCATTATCTGTGATTGTTCATTAAAAGATACAAAATGAATAATAGATCTCGATCCAAACTTCAAAATGTATCAACACATTGGTTAGTTTTCCTAGTAAACATGTTCAACCTGCTTGCTGGAGATAGCTTTCAATAAGCTATTGCAATAAGATAGAAGAAGTTCCACTAGCAGGTTAGTTCTGTCACTATTCATTGCTTGAACTACACTCAAGGCATCTACCTCAACAATGAGACACTTAATTCTGATATCTTTAGTAAGGATAAGACCACCCCTCAAAGTCCATAGTTCTACGGTAAAACTATTATTGAAGTCCAGAGTCTTGCAATAAAACTATTAGTGATACCAAGAGGTCTAGCATATCCTTTAACCAATCTCCATGATGATCTCTAATTAAACCCTCACGACTTGCACTACCAGGATTATCCAAGGTTGATCCATTAGAGTTCAATTTTTATGACCCATCAGGAGGTTATACCTAAATTGCCAATAATTTAATTAGTTGCCATTGTATTTTATTACTCTTTTATATCCCCAAAAGAATTGTATTTATTTTACTACAATTAAAATGTTTATAAACTAATGTGACAAATAAATGTAATTGATGCCATAATGTTTAGGAACTAATAAGTTTGTGTTGTAGTAAAATTTCTCATTAAGTTTGTGATGTAGTAGAATTTTTATTATCTCTATCATTACTTCTTTCTTTTTTGGATAGAAAACTAAATAGATTTATTGAAGAAAAAATCCCTACCATTACTTATTATTAATAGCGAAATTCTTGAGTTTTTTGAGGGAAAAACCAAGTCTCCCAAAGTTGAGTAACTAGAGAAATTGGATTTAGTAAAGGGTACAAGACTTTATGTGCTTCGTCTAGATCGACAAGCTTTCTTCATTTAATCATGTGACAAGAATATATATAGTTGTTAGTAGCTAGCAAAAGCTTTACAATTTCATCCTGTAATTAGAAAAACAAGTTAATTGAGTTTTAAAATTTTAATTATGGGTATTGTAGGGCCACAATTTGCAGCCCAAGCCCAAAATGTATGAGATCTTAGCCCAGTGAGCTCAGTATAATAAATTTGTAGAGAATGGGTCGAAGAACTAGATTTGAGTGAATTAGATAACGGCTAATATGGATGAACTCCTTATTCGAAGAGTCAAATGTTCATGTCCAAGGAGACAAGTGCTCATATAAATTTAGTAAACAAAGTACACATGTAGTTTTGATTGCTATAGTCTCATTTCTCAGTTTTTCGATCCCCTCCTTATGGAAGATATTTCCCATTATATAGTCCCCTTGAACCATCCTCCCCTACACTTGTTCATCATCTAAGCCACCACTTGAGTAGTTGTCCTATTAGCCTTATTCTTCCGCCTTTTCTGAGTGATAATCTCCCAGGAAACACTGTTCAGAGGTCTACTCTACATAAATGCGGCCATAAAAGTAGGTACAATGCATTTAATGTGAATGTAGCAGCTTTTCTATAGATATTTTGGAGTCTTCACTCTTCCCAGTGTTTCTGTGAGGTGTTTCTACGTGGTGGGAACTTCGTGGAGAACCATTATAATGGTTTAAGTAAACAATTGAACCGTATTCAATAAATCCGAGGAGGAATATCTCCTCGGAAAACTTTCCGGCTATTTCCTACACCCAAGATTTTAGTAGGTAAATCTTAGTAGTCTTTAATCTCTCATTTTACCTCCTTAGCAATTTAGGTTCTTGGATAAGGATTAGGATCCAATACTTATCAATTTGGACTCTCGTAAGTCCAAGGCCCATTATGTATGGATTTTGGACCTTCACCCTTACAGGTATGATTAGCACTTAATGTAAATTTTAATACAACATTTTTTTTTAATATGAAAACATTTCTATTATAAGATTATTTTGCCACATGACGAGAAAGATTTTTTTTTTTTTTGAGAAATAGCTTGACGAGAAAGATATGAAAGTTTTGATTACAGCCAAAACGGGTGAGAAAAATAAAATTGTTAGATCTGGTGCTTGAAAACAATGCTTCACGATTCTGAACACAATACTCCTCTCTGTATAACTTTAAAAGCGCATCCTTAAAACTTAATCAATTACAGGCCACCGATAAAATGTACCTTTTGTTTTAGGTCAAATAAATGTTTGAAATATAAGTTGTAACCCGTAACACCGCATGGACAATAACATGAGATTTAAAAATTAACACTCATCTTAAGATATGTTACGGAAAAGCCTCACAATATCATACATGTACGTCAAAAAGCAATGCAACATAAAACAAAACTACTCTTAAGCAGCTAAATTTCTTTGTTTCTTTGATTGTTTGTTTTTTTTGGGTGGAATCAACTATCAAAGCATTGCTTTCCGATTTGCTAGTATCTACTTATTAAAAAAAAAAAAAAACTTAATACTCATTAATTACAGTATAAATTATCTAACGGATCCAAGACTGAAAGTTCGAGCACTAGCATGCTTTTGCTAGAATCTAAATTATGTTTTTTTTTAACTTAATACTAATCATTTGTAGTATGCATTATCCAACGAGTCCAAGGTTGAGAGTTCGAGCACAAGCACGCTCCATTAATTGAGCTGGGGCAGTGGACTCACCTACAAGTGTGTATATATATATATATATATATATATATTTTTTTTTTTTTTTCTTTTTCCAAGATTATTTTTTTCCTAGTTCAGCTGGAGGCAGAAAGCTTTCCATTGTCAAGCCCCATATGTTGAAATCAACCTCATCAATTTTCCATTTCTCTTCCAACACCCTCTTGTGGTTAGCAGATTGCTCTCCATATCTATAAATCGTGATGTGAGTCTTGCCACTGTGTGCAATGTTTACACCATCAACGTACCTATAATCCTCCATGACTGATTCAGTGCTGGTTTCCCAGAACACGTCCTCTTCAGCTTGAGTTTTCATCCTAAGCAGCCTCGAGTCTTCAAATTGAATCAAAAGGCCTGAACGTTGGCTGAAGTATCCCCATATTGTGTGGTGGATGATCTCATAGTTTGGACCGCTTTGAGCCTCGCGAATTGCTGCCCCTGTATCTATCTTTAGTATGAAGCAGTCTTCGTCATTTATGATTTTTTCTCCAATGCACATTGCATCCATAAATAAGTTGGCTGTGGCTCTTGGGTCTAAACCCTGCCAAAAAAACAAAAATTCTCATATTACAAGTGCTAACTTACAAGTCAAAACAATGCAAATAAATTTATGAATTTGTGCTTCCATTGAAAATCTTCAATTTAGCTCTTTCACACACACTGAATTCAAAACAATGTCCACCTTTTCCTACAGTGAAATTAAATATGTACTAATAGGTGTTCTAGGATGGACTGGTAGTATAACTTGAAGTATGGGCTATTAAATTCGGTTTATTACTCGCTTGGAATAGGGAATTTAAGAAAGTGTTAGTAGAAGAAACTGAATCTTTACTGACCATAATGTGGCTAACTAATAATAACTATCCATCACCTCTGATTTTGATTCTTGCGTATGATTGTAGAAAAATGCTGGAAAACCTATGGCAAGTCACAATTAAGTACATCTACCGAAAAGCCGAAAAAGGGTGTGAATTTCTTAACTAGCACAACAACAGAAAGAGAGCTGATTTATGATAATTGTCCCAAATTTTTGTCACAATATTATTACAGGGAATATGTGTGTTAAAAGGTAAGCGAAACTTATAATAAGAAGGCCTAGAGTAGAGTTTACCCAATGTTTCAGATTAGTCCTACATTTTTAATTTTATCCAGTACAGCTTAAAATTTATAAAAACGTTTCAATTTAAAGTCTCTTTCCATCTTCGTTATTTCATTTCTGTGATTCTGGAAAGTAATAAAGTAGAAAATAAAAATGAGAAACTATTGATAAAACTATTTGTTTCATCTAGGAATTATTCATAACTTGATTTGACAACAATGAACAAATTAAGATGCATGGTACATAGGGAAAGCTCTATTTATAAAGAGAGTTTTGTTTAGAAGAAGAAAGTTTTGAGTCACAAAGTTTTATCAACACCTTCCCCTTTATTTTTTTTTCTATGTTTTCTACCTGTTAGAATAATAATGGAGGTCAAGAAAGGTTTCAAATTGAAACATGTAAATAAGTTTTGAGAGAGAGAGAGAAAGAGACCTGTAGGAAACGGCGCAAGGGTCTGGGAGGACCATTTGAAATGGGTGTCTGTTGATTAGAGGAATGCCGCCATGAAAGCTTACCATTGCTGCCGCAGATGACCTTGCACCCAGGTACAAGAAGCTCTAAGCACCACAAGTCAGGATTCTTTTGCCAAAGCACAAATCCACCAACCTCTTCTCTACTCGTTTTCAACTCTACACACTCGTCCTCCCCTCCTCCTTGTTGAAAATCCGAGGCTCTAATCCTCACATGCCCGGTCACACACATGCTTTGCACTGAGTTTAATGCCGGTTGCCCTCCCGTTGCTGCTGTATACTGTTGCACTATATATTTCGCTGTTGAAGCTTCCTGTAACAAATGACATGAAATTCAAATAGCTTCAAGTAACCATTACTTATCAGTTTTCACGATCGATTATCAGCAACAAAGAATAATGACATTAAATATATATATCTCAAATTAATTTGAAGCATTTAAAATAAAGATGGTGGCATTTAGTCTATTATATATGTGGCACATTTAATCCTATATTCATTGTAAATCCTAAAGTTTACCAATTAAAAAATTAGATTGATGAATTTTTTTGTTATCATTTTATAACAAATTGTCACCTGTTGGTGTTTCCAACTGACACGTCTAGAGTTCAAATTCCCCATCTTCCGTTGTAACTATCGAATTTTCAAAAAAAAAAAAAAAAAAAGTTAAATTCAACTATGTATTCCATTGATTAATACAAATACTTAACACAAGTAAATAAATTAAATTAAATTAGAGAACCTAAATTACAATGCATTAAAAAAAAACTTTATTAAGTTTTGTCCTTGTACTAGCATCCCATGCCAAGAAAAAAAAATAGTGCAGCAAATTTCCCCTTGTATCCTGATCAGCCCAAAGAAAAGAAAAGTCGCTGCATTTGAAGAGAAGACCACTCTAAAATCCTTTTAGAAGATTATATATGATCGATTCTTTTCTTTAGGCAATGAACAGGACAAAGTGATAGCATATATATATATATATATATATAATATGGGGTTGTGATGTATATAATGAAAATGTGGTACGTACAATGGAACAATCTTTGACTGGACGGTGGATAGAGTGACCCAATTGGACCTGAAGGGGAATAAGTGGGGATCCAACCAGGTAAAGCAGGAAACGTAGCTCGTTAAAGCGACCAGCAATGATTGGAGATGATGACCATTTGTTGTTTGTTTGAGCTTTCATCCATGTTTGCATGTTTTCCCATCGTATTGTTACATTACTCCCCATGCTTGTGAACATTTCTTCTGGTATAGGGACCTCAAGAACTGTCTCAAGGCCATCTTCTCTATCAATATTCGGACAAAGTCTCCTCATGTAATTTAGTCCCACAGAGAGAGAGATGTGGAAACTGGAAAGAAGATGGTTAGGTTGGAGAGGCAAGAAGGAGAGAGAGAGAGAGAGAGAGGCTAAAACGTTTTTGTTTTTAGGGGAAAAGAAAAAAAAGAAGGAAAAGAAAAGAGGTGCTAAGAAGGTAAACGGGAATGAGAGGGTCTCCTTGGTCGTAGGGGTCGTGTGGGTAAAATTTATGCAAGGATTTGATTGGTTAAGTTTCTATTCTACGGGTCCAAGCCCAACAAATAGCAAGTTATTTTTGTACTCAGTCTTTGCTGGACTGGCTAAAGACTCAAAAATTTACTTTAACAAGATAAACAAACAAAAACGAGAAACCAAAAAAACTAGCTCACAGTATGTTCCAAAAAAGGTTGAGAATAAACAACATTTCCGTTGTAAGAATGCACCTTGTACTCTGTTAAATAAACAAAACAATGCAAATGAACTTTATTTATTAATTTATTTCTTTTTATAATAAGAAACAAAGCAAATGATCATTACAAAACAAGATGGAATGCCCCAAAAACTTGATAAATGAATCAGTAAATGACTATATATAACACTTTTAACAAGCAAAGCACAATGACATGTATTTCCATAAAAGCAATGTCTATTTTCGCATATTCACTAACATAGTTGATGATGTCTTAAAATGTATATTCATTATATATATATTTGGGCATTATTTCCTTATTATTATGTTTTTGTATAATTAATCTATGATTTTGCACCTTGTACTCTGTTAAATAAACAAAACAATGCAAATGAACTTTATTTATTTATTTGTTTTTATAATAAGAAACAAAACAAATGATCATTACAAAACAAGATGGAATGCCCCAAAAACTTGATAAATAAATCCATGAATGACTAAATATAATACTTTTAACAAGCAAAGCACAATAACATGTATTTCCATAAAAGCAATGTCTATTTCATATACTCACACACATAGTTGATAACGCCTTAAAATGTATATTCATTATATATCTATTTGTGCATTATCTCTTTGTTACCATATTTTGTATAATTAAGCTATGATTTGCATTAATCTTTATTATTTATCTTTACATAATTTCTTGAATAAAATGTTATTCATTGCGTGTAATTATATATATATATATATATATATATATATTTTTTTTTTTCCCAGAAAATCATGTGAAATATGAGCTTATAAGAGTTTGTGGGAGAATAGAGATTGAACTAAAACTAAAAAGGAGCTAAAGGACCATTAATATCATGATTAAATGTCTAAGGAGGTGCAACTGGAGTGCTTGGGTTGTTTACCATGTTTGGAAGGTTTAAACTAAGGAGAGAAATCAAAAAGACTTAATCAAGAAAGGAAAAATAAGATTTGAGCACTCATTAGTGTTTTGGGCATATCTCTCTCTTAAAAACTCCAATTGACTCAAGGTTAGATGGGTTGGAATTGTGACTTAAATCTCTACAACTTTCTAGTTTTGAGTTTTTCAAAATTCACACTTTTTGAAGGCCTAAATTAACCCATAAGTGGCCAATGAAAATCTGGTCGACGAAAATTAAAAAGTCAAAGAGTTTTTGTTTTTTGTTGCTCTCTTTTATGTTAGGGTTTTGAATGTGGGTTGTGGGAAACAGATTTTGGAGACACAAAACTTGTTTTTTCTTATTGTCTCATGGCAGCCTAAGTTCTTAGCTAGGGCTATGGGTTATTTTTTTTTTATATGATATGGTAGTTCATTGTGATTCTTCCTAAGCTTTGAGATGACAATATATTTGATTGTTCAATGAGATTTCTTTTTATGTATGAGTTCTTCCAAGCTTTCAATAAATTCAATCGTATTTTTCTTATTGTTTAGATGAATTTCTCATAGTTTCAATTAAAAATCAGGTTTTAAAATGAATGAGTTTTTCTAAAAACTATTTTAATCCCACTGTTAATTTAGGTTATCATGCATTCTTGGAATGTCTTAGTTCAATTGAATCATAGGTTTTTCATTGTCTAAGAACAATCAGTTATGAAATATATATTTTCTTAGATCACAAAGAATTTCATATTGATATAGGGAAACACCCTGATGCCTTAGTATTTATAACATCGATCTAAACCAGTCGTTATTTAATTGCTAACAATCACCAAGAAATTTTTTTTCACCAAAAGTGATGTTTAATTACATTGTTTTTGAATTTACTCTGCTCCTTGTGGTTCAACCTCAGTACTCCTGAAATTATATTGATATGATCTCTTACACTTGGGAGTGAGCAGACAATATTACACATACTCACCACTTTTGCACAAAAATCGTGACTTCTAAGTGTATAGTGTGTGTTCATTAGACATTTCTCTTTCCACAATTATTTATATGAGGTACTTTTGTGCATTTCATGAGTTCAAGGCAACTTTTGTAGTTCCCAGCTCCCCTCCTATATAAATGTCACCTTTCATTCAAGAAACACGGAGAGCATACTTCATGGTTTGTGCATACTTCATGGTTTGTGCATACTTCATGGTTTGTATTATGGAGTTGATCAAGGTTGACCTCCCTGTCGAAGGGCATTGGAATTCTCAACTTCAGCCGTTGGAGAGCATCTCTCCCCTCTGCCACACCCTCTGTCTTGGTCACCTCCCCCGGAAGGCTCCATAAAGCTCAATGTTGACGTAGCAGTAAGTAACACTTTAATTGCACTTGCAGTGGTAGCAAGGGATCATACAGGTACTCCCATTAAAGCATGGATCAAGCCGTACTACAAATGCCTCCCCGCTCAAGCCGAAGCTGCAGCAGTGCTCTGGGCTGTCAATCTTGCTTTAGCCGAAGGGTGGACGAAGGTCATGATTGAAGGTGATGCGAAAGAGTGTTTTGATGCACTTTCAGATCCTAGTCTCCACCCTACTTGGGTCATTAGTAACTTTGTTTGTGATATTCTTACTTTTAGTAGAGCCTTTTGTTCTGTTTCTTTTGTTTGGGTTAGAAGAGTTTTTAACTCTGCAGCTCACTGCGCTGCCAAGTTAGCTCTTAGGACCCATTATTTTATGTCTTTTCTTACGGATAGTCTGCCAGTGGAGTTACTCCAAGCATGTAAGGCAGACTTCCCCCACTTCTCTAATCTTTTTTATTAGAATGAAATACTATTGAAGGTTAGCAAAAAAAAAAACACGGGCCAAAATTCATGGCATCCCTCTCCCTAATTCGTTTGAGGGGGAAGTTAGACAGCTTGGAGCTCAAGTCATTTGACAATCCACTTCAAGCAATCAACATGACACAATCTATGACAAGCCATTTTGTGAAGAAATCACACAATGACTTGTCATTTATAAAGAGAACTTTGTTTGATACATTAAATGGAGATTACATTAATTTTTACTGTTAGGAATAAAAATGTTTTAATGCAATAACTATTCCTATTCATAAGTTTGATTCTTATGTATAAAAGGTTTGTAAAAAATGATGCATATGAAAATTTTGTATTTTGGATTTTTTTGAAAATGTATCAATTTTAATAGTTGTTCCATGTATTAAGGAATACCTATTCCTCAATTTAAAAAATAACTATCACTAAGAAATAATTATTCTCTAAATAAAGATATAACCAAATAACTGAATAGTTTGAATAACCATTTAATTAATATTTGTTCCACAAAAAAAAAAAAAAAAAAAAAAATTACAATGTCTATTACAACATACTAAAGGTGCCCTTAATTTGTCTCCCACATGACAAACCATTCATCCAAAGTAACATAATAAAGCCACATGTTGTGTATACCTCTTTTGAGATGGCTTGGTCCGTTATAACATATTAGAATTAGTTAGGATTAGTTATTTAATTCAGTTAGATTTTATTGTGATTGAGTAATTATAAACTATGTTATTTGTAATAAAATGCAAGGAACAATTCTTAGCTTCAATCTCTCTCTTTAATTTCTTCTTTCTGCTATACTCTTTTCTTCTTCCTTTTAACTGTGCTCAAACCTTGCATCAATCTCTTCTGGGGTGTCCGTAGGTCAGCTCAAGTCGAGTTTGTGGCGAAAAATCAAACTTGCCATTGATAGACAAGGGAGTAGGGTTAGGTGAATTGGATTCTTGTTTGGTGGCAGTTGTTTTGGTTGAAAGCAGTAACGAAAGAGGGAGGCCCAAAAACTCACAAGATCCAGTGAAGATCTCATCGAATTTGGCGTAGATCTTGCAAGTTGCAACATCTAGCAGAGGTCTTACTAGATCCTGTAAGATATCGCCAAATCTTGAACAGACACAATGACCAAGGGGTGTGCCAGACAACCACCCACTCAGAATTTATTCTCCTTCCAACCAAACCATACCCTCCTTGGGCTAAGTATTAGTCTGTTGGACTTAGTAAGGTCTTAGGCCTAGGGCTAATTCACCCTTTCTCACAAATCACTCCATTTTCTATAAGTAAAAGTGTCAACTATTTTAGAAAATTTTTTATGAGAAAATAAACAAGTTATTAAATTTTTTGACAGTTTTTTCAATTTCTCATAAATAATTTCCTAAAATGAATTATTAAGAGCATATATATTGACAAAATCCATAAATACATATAGTAGGAACATAGTCTAAAATGATGATGATGATGATAATAATAATCATCTTATTCTTATTCGGTCCTTGAATAACAAAATTTTGACTCTATTATTGCATAAAAAATTAATTCAAGGTATCAAATTGGGCTTTTTCTCCCAAAAAAAAAAAAAAAAAAAAGTATCAAATTGGGCTAAATTGTGATGGATTAGATTTGTCAGGTTGATGGATTAAAATAATGTACACCCTTCTACAGAAGTAATTATTTAGGAAATAAAGGTGCGTAAGAAGAACCTTTGTCTTGCCTAGTGAGTGCAGATCATACGTTACATAAATTTTATTACTCTTTATTTATCGAACGAGTATAATTTACAGCATACACAAGTTCAAACAATCCCCTCCCCACTCCCCCCTCAAAAAAGAAAAAAGAAAAGAAAAAAAAGAGAAAAGCACTAGCAACTCTACGATTGCCTATTTGTTTGGGTTGGGCTGCAGAGCTTCTGCATCAACATTTTTCTTCTTGTTGCTAAAGAGAGCCTCAATCTCTTCCAAAGTCTTTCCCTTGGTCTCGGGCAGGCAGAAATAGATGAACACCAAAGATAACAAACCAAAACCACAATACAGAAAGAAGGCCCCGCCAATCGTGAGTGCTTTGGTGAGGGAAATGAAACTTATAGAAACTGTAGCATTCATAAGTCTATTCACAGCAACCCCAATTCCAACACCAAGTCCTCTGACCCTCAAGGGGAACATCTCTGAGAGATAGATCCATGCAATAGGACCCATCCCCATTGAAAAGAAAGCCACAAATGTATAGACTGCAATAAGGCTAATGACCAGTGCCCACAGCGGTTCGTTATGGTGTTCAGCTATGGTGAGTGCAGTTGCTACTACTGCTAGGGCTGAAACCATACCCACTGCGCTTATCATCAAGAGTGGCCTCCTTCCACGTTTGTCAATATAAAAAGTAGCTATAAATATAAACACGGTCTTTATAATCCCAGTCCCAACAGTGGCAAGCAACAGCTTGCTCTTCTTATGCACTCCAGCTTTCTTGAAAATTCTTGGACCAAATAACAAGACTGCCTCAATACCTGTTGCATGGTCAAAGAAATGGAGTCCAATTGCTGTGAATAAAATTCTTCGTACAGCAGGGGTAGGCTTCAAAAACAGCTCTTTCCAAACCTGTTCGTTTTTACTAGTTTTTGAAACTTTAACAACATCGTCAGTGCAATTTTCGTCGATCCCAGCTGCAATTTTGATGTCCCGGAACCTCATTTCGGCTTCTTTTTCGCTTAGAGAAACTTTCATCAACATTTTCTTGGATTCGGCTAGACGGCCTTGAAATGCAAGCCACCTTGGTGACTCTGGCATTTTTAGGATGCCTATAGCTAAGGCAAGCGAAGGGAGCGCTGCAATTCCAAGCATCAGCCTCCATCCAAGCTTCAAAGTCAATTTGCCAAAAAAGTAGTTTGATACATAGCCAATTAAGATGCCAAAGCTTATGGCAACGTCTGGTAGAGAGGTGAGAGCGCCTCGAGATTCAGCAGGAGAGATCTCCGCAGTGTAAACTGGTGCAATCATAAGAGCGAAGCCCACGCCAATGCCAGCAGCGCACCTTCCGGCGAGAAGTACAGCATAGTTTGGGCCCCAACCCATTAGAACAGAGCCAATCAAGAAAATAAAGGAGGCCACTACAATCGTATAACGACGACCAATATAATCTGAAATTTTCCCAGCCATAAGAGAGCCAAACAAAGCACATATGTTGAGGATTCCAGCCAGGACTGATACTTGGAAGTCACTGATTTTTAGATCATCTTCGATGAATATCATGGCACCACTCATAACACCAGTATCTGAATAATTAAGGAGAAGAGTTAATATATATATGCGTGTATGTCTATATATATATATATATATGTATATATATTAAAAGCTAATAATAATAATATCAATAACAATAACAATAACAATAACCACAAAATTGGTTGTAATCTAATATTACAACTTTTAAAAAAAAAAATTTACTATATATTTTGAAAATTAAGTTGACTGTTAGATTGCATATTCTTTATATTTATAACATATATGTCAAATTTTGTGTCAATAAAATATTATTTTCTATATGATTTATAAACTTATTTTTTATGCATAATTTAGACTATAAAAACTTATAATTTAAATAATTGATTGATGACATAGATATTGATATTTAATTTTGTAAAATTTTTACAAGTGCAAGTATGAAAGATATAAGAAGAAAATTTAATCTAATGGTAAATTTGTTAAAATCCATATCCTATAAAAAGATATTGAATGAAATTGTAATGTTAGGTTACAACTAATTTTATAATAATAATAATAATAAAGAGATTAATTTTTAATTTTTGAAAATCTTAAAGGATTAAATTTAAGTACACTTTTTTAGGTGCTAGATTATAGTTATAGAAGATGTGACTTGTATTAATCAGGCTTATCGTGCAGGGAGTGATTTAAGGACGAGGCAATATCCAGTCCCTATTATTCATTAGAATCTTTTATTTTTTTTCAAATGATAAAATAGTTGCACGTAAAGGTTGTATTTTGACTGAAATTCACCATTCATGCAGGGACGGAACCGGGATTTGCAATTGGAGGGGTTAGGTTGTATTTTGTAACGTCTATTAATATCTTAATCACGTATTTGTGGACAAAAATATATAATCATGTTGCAATGAACTAATACTTATTTCATCAATAGCGATTCTTCAAAATGTTGTTCGATGATTTTCAGAAAATAGGATATCAGTAATGACTTCAAATTTATTTGTATTTTCTTTCAAATAATCAAACATTATAGTTGATTTTTCCATTATCTAGAAATCATATAAAAAGTCATATAAATTATAAGGATTTATTTTACATGTACATAACATTCAAGCAATTTCTTGTCTTGTAAGGTCATGAGATTTTATCCAATGTAAAAATCAATGTTTATTTGGTTTTTGTTTGAAACTAATTTTTGGAATAATAGATTTATAAGATAGGGAAATAATGAAGTATCTCAAAATTAATTAAATAAATAGTAGAATGAGTACTCTACATGTGTTATCTAGACATACCTTACACTTTTTTTTTTTGGGATGAGTACAACTTTTATCATTAGTTACTTCTTTTAAACCAAAAGTTTGACGCATATATATACTCCATCTAGCACTATAGCAATCACGTGCCACAATCCCCTCTATCCATTTAAGCATTCACAAGTTCACCATTCACTCAACACAACACAATTGTTTTATTTATTTATTTTTGATGAAAACGATAGCCACAAGTTCACACACTAATACACTATTAGTTACTAGCATTTATTAGATAAAAATTGGCAGAAAATCTGCCTCACGGGCTCACACAACCCATCTTAGAGAGAGCAGAGAGAGGGTTGAGGAGAGATTTTAAAGAAGAGAGGTCAAATTAGAGAAGGAAGAGCCTGATCTGCCATATTGCCTCAAAGATTTTTTTTTTTTTTTTTAATTTTAATTTTTTTTAAAGATTTGTGATTTGTTTGATTGGTTTTTTTTGGTTTGTCTTAAGGTTTTTTTTTTTTTTTTTTTTTGGTTTTTTTTGGGACAACTGGGCAAAAGGGTAGGTCAAGTATTTTTTTCTATTTGGGTTAATTTGTAAATTTTGTTGGAGAGGAGGCCTAGTATATAAATTTTGGGATCATATTTTAAAATTTTTATTTATATGCCTAAAAAAAGGCCCCCAGTCTAAACATAGTTCCTTCTCTGCATTCATGCATGCTCGTTATTATGTAAAGTTGAAATATGAAATAAATTATAAATAAATAAAAAAATCTTAATGTGAAGAAAAATATGCATATGGTTATGATCTAAGCACGAATATATGAAGCAATCTTAGCACTTAATATTAAGATCACTAATCAATGACTTTTATTTTCTCATGGTTCCCATAAACAAACACACAGTGCAGAGAGAACTTACCATAGCCGAATATAACAGTGATCATAGAGATCACTATTGTACAGGAAATAGAATAGCTGTTATACGTTTTCACATCTTGCCCCTTGCCCTCCGCCATTGCTATCGTCATCCTTTCAAAGTTAAATGGTTAGAGAGGCAAGACTCAAGAGGAAATAATAGTGAGGTTTATTCTCCAATAGTCTCCTCTGCTGTAGAGAATAAGGGAAGCCAGGCCAAATGATAAGAGGTGTAATTGAGTTTCAGAGCTTCGCCTGGGCGAGTTTCCCTTGAGCTCTCCAATATATATTTATAGATGTTGGGGGGAAGAAGATTATGGGGCTGGATATGACTAAGCGATGATCTATTTTTGGGTCATATTCGTTTCAAAGTTGTTCTTCTTAGGCTAATCCGGACTTCAATTGGATTAGCTTGATGACTCAAAATTAAGATGACAGCTGATAAGGATGTCTTATTATATAATATGGGGGTTTTGTTGGAGTCTGCATCGACTATTCAAATTACACATGATAAATATTTTTTAAAAAATAACTTTTAATACTATTTTTAGATCTGTGAAGTTAAAATGGATATATATAATTTTTAATAAGTCTTGAGATAGGCGAATATGACATCTTGTTATTCTATCCGCTGTACTATTTATGTGGCGATTTCTCTCCAATTTTATTTGGTTAAAAAATACCCTAAATCTTAGGTTTAATAAATAAAAATATATTTTAAATTCTATTTAAAATGCCTACAAATTAAGAAATTCTCACCTAATTTTAAAAACCGAACCAGCCGGTTCAACCGAAAAGTGGACACTAATCCGGTCCAATTATTCAGCAAAACCGGAAATGAAGAAAAAAAAGGGAAAAAACGGTAACTGACCGTTAAACCGGGATGGGTGAACCGGTTTTGCTAAATCGGTGAAACATATCTAGATCTTCTTCTGTGATGACTGAAGTGAAGGCATGGCATAGCCTCTTGCAGCAATCAAGATTTCAAACCATGTGTGGAAACACAGATCTTCACACACAAAGAGTGAGAGATTTTCAGATATTCACAGAAAAAGAGAGGTTGAAAATTATTTTTTGGACTTGAGAGAGGAGAGCTGGAGAGGCCACGAAGCAAAGCACGAACACGGTATTGCTTGACTTTCTTGAAATGAGCTGGTTCTTCAGAAACAGGGAGAGAGAGATTAATAAACAAAACAACTGAACTTCTACTTTTACAAACTGTGTGCTCTACTAGTCTGCTAACTCTAGCTGTATACACAACAAACAATGAGAGGCACACCTTTGTTTTTAAGTTTTTAATTTGGAATCAATGACAGCCACGTAATTTTGATATTCTTTTAAGCCTTTGACTTTTAGTTTTGTATTACTTGTCACACTGATTTTATTTCTGCTTTTCCTCAAAAACATTATAATGTATAATATATATATTAGAGCATTTCCATTAGCAATTATAAATAGTTGTAGGGACCAGATTTGACTTGAATCCGAAACGGGAGTGGATCCAGGCCCACGTAGCCCAAACAATGAATTTATAGAGTGCAGGAAAGGAAACTAGTCTGATCTTGGGCCAAGATATTGGATTTTAGTGTAAAAAGATTAAAGATACGAGCAAGGAATGTAGCAATAGGTCTCTTCGGACATGCCCTAGAGTTCTGATTTTTCTTTTTCTCTCCCCCTGTTTCGATCCCCCTTTCTCCTTTTTCTTTGGCGCCCTATATACCATGGCTTTTTTGCCTTTTTTATCATCCACGTGTGGGCCTGGCATCCAACGTCCTTTTTCGTCATCCCCCTTGCCCTCTCTTGAATCTTCCATTCTTAGCTGGAAAGCTGTTCCTTCACTGTTCAGGTATCACCTCCACATTAATGTGGCCAGAAGGTTAGCTGGGAGACATTTAATGCGGAGGTGACAGCACCTTTAGATATTTGTTATTTCCTACCATTACTTTTTGTTTAATATTTCCCCCTTTGTTCTGTTATAAGATTTGTCCCAGGTGTTGTTCTGAGTGATTAACGAGTTCACCGGATACCTCGGACAAAAGTACCGAGGTGACCATCGTCCTCGGACACGGTCCAACTCCTGACAAGCATGCTCCATCTCTCCTCGGATGGTAATTTTGTCAATTCCTCGGCTGGATGTCCTCGGATATTCGTTTGCCCTCACACGGGATATTGGGCCGGGCCCTTCCTTGCTCCATTTGTATGAATGGGGATAATATTGGGCCTGGCTTCCTCACACACAGTTTGACCACAGGGCAAGATTGGCCTACACAATAGCCCCTCAAAATCTTGTTTTTCGGCTCCTTGGGAGAAAAGAAGGATTTTGATTCTCTCTTCGGATCTCCCTTATGATCTGATTCTGTTGAGTCAAATCATAGCTGCACGTGTTTTTCTTCTTGCGACTCGTTCCTGACTCTTCAGTGTCCAGGGAGCGCCTTCATTTAATATTGGCAACCCCTCTGTCTCCCACGTTCAACGGTGAGATGGCAATCCAACGGTGGTTGGAACTTTTGGGAATTTGGGCGGGTGAACTCCCGCTTTTAACTTTTGCGCAACTATAAGTAGTCTTTCAAATCAATTTCTTGTCACTTTTGAACGATTGCGTTATTCTAGAACCTGATACTTTATTTCTTTCTCTTGTTCCTTTGTGCGTCTACAAATACATAAATTCTGTCCGAGGACCATTTCTCACACCTGTAAGTCCTCCTAAACTTTCTATAACTTTTATTCCTTTTATTGTAGAATCTCTCCTCTAAGGCCTCCTAAAAAATGGGTAGATTTAAGGAGTTAGTAGATACCGAGGAGGGAATGAGAAATTTTAGGACTAAGTATAACATCCCTCCTCATGTGGGCGTTAGATACGCGGCATAGGGCGAATGGTACGACGAAAGAAAAACGAATGAGGTTGTCATTCCTATGATCGCTTTCATAGAAGGGGGGATGACCATTCCCATGGGCACCCTTACTAGGAACTATCTTAGGTATTTTAGGCTATCCCCCACCCAATGTGCACCGAATATGTTTAGGGTATTAGGAAGTATAGAGGTCCTAAACGAAAGAATGAATCTAAATCTGACCCACCATGATATAAACTGGGTTTATAACCTTCAGCACCTAAAAAATCAGGGGTACTACCTGAAATCCAGGCAGGCAGAGGTCAGGCTGATTCAGTGTCTCCCCCAATCCAATAAGGGATTAAAAGAAGATTTCTTAATCTTCTCTGGGCAGTGGCATGATGGCTTACCATGCCCAGTTAAAGAGGGTGAGCCAGGTGGGGGTCCAACTTATTTAATATTTACGTTTAACTGTTCAGATTCTAGTTTTCCCATTGTCGTCGGCTTAAACTAAAGCGACTCTTTATCGTCTCTATTGACAATGCAAATCCACGTGCGACTTCGCCATCACTGCGCTTAGTTAACAAGGCCAGCTTGGATAGAGTTCTCCGAGCCGAAATCTACGTCAACCCGTCGGACGGTCAATTGAGGGCAGCTCACCTCATTCTCGGCTACAACCCCATCTCACGCGCATTTCAAGCCCCATCGTGCGTGATAAAGGCTAAGGATCCTCGGCTTCACCGAATCAGCGTTGCTTATGAAGGATTCGTAGTTCCCCAAGGTGTCCCCCTTCCAGAATACCCCCAGCGCGCCGAGGAGCTGCCAGTTGCAAGTCTCGCCGAAGTCGCTCCATCTTCTCCCCACACGTCTCCAGTAGAGGAGGAAGAAGAAGCTGAACGAGAAGAGGGAAGTTTTGTGGACCCCTCCTCGGCCACCGACGATTACGAAATCTTTGACTTACCTGCTCCATCACCCAACACTCCTGAAGACATGGGCATTCAGAGGAAGCCCCAGCGTAGCCTCCAAGAGCTCTTGGAGAGTCAACCTGGGAGGGGGGAGGTTGGAAGATCTACCCAACCCAAGCTTCCTCCCCCTCCTCCCAAATCCCCTCCTCGTGCCCCTCGGCCAGCCCCTCCACCCAGGGTTGAACAACCTGATCCGAAGAGGAGAAGGGAGCCCAAAGGAAAGGAGATAGTAGAGACTGGGAGGACTCGCTCCTCCAGTGAAGAGGAGTCCCATAGGCCGACGAAGCAGCTGAAGATCGGCCATGCTCCCAGTCGAGGTCCAGAGCCTGGAGAGGTTCAACAGTCTGAACCCCGGGCATGGCTTCCAGCTCCCATGCTAGGGGGTGAACCTCTGACCGATGATGCCTCGATCAGAGATTACAACGGGGGTATTGGCTGCCATGTGGCCTTGGCACTGGAAGAGACACTCCTGTTGCCCAGAGATATGATAGAGCTGCGGGGTTTAAGGAGGAATGAGGTAGTTCTCCAGGCCAAGCGGTCTATAGGCATGGTATGTGTTGTTGCTCTTCAACTTTTGTTCTTCTCTTTTCATTGGGCCTGATGGTTATTTCCCGTTGCTTGTATATGCACACATTGTTATTCTTACACATTTTCTTTTACGTCTGTTCCGTTGTTGTTTTTTTTTTTTTAACAGGCTGTTCAAGGCATATTCAGGATGGAGGAGATATATCACTCCGTCGCCCAGCAGTTAGATGATGAGAGGACCAGAAGGGTTTCTGTTGTGCAGATGCTGAATATTGCTGAGAACAGCAATAAGGACCTTAAGGAGAAGCTGAAGGTTGAGGAGCAGCAGAGGAAAAGTGCTGAGGCTGCCTTGAAGGGGGCTGAGACCCAGGCTGAAAGCCAGAGGAAGCTGGTCCTTGAGATTAAAGGGCAGTTGGTCACGGCCAAGGAGCAACTTGTAACTCTAAGGCAGCAATTGGAAGAGGCCAACAAGCTTAAAGCCTTGGCTGATAGAGCAAAAATGCAAGCCGAGGAGGATAAGTTAAAGGCCGAGAAGGAACGAGACGAGGCCGAGCAGCATGGGTATGATGTTGGCGTGGCGGAGACTAAGGACACTCTCCGAGCTGAGGTCCCTGCTGTCTGCCGCGCATACTGTGCCCAAACCTGGGAAGAGGCTCTCAACCAGGCTGGGGTTGAAGCCTCGTCAGAGCTGAGGAGGCCAGAAAGTATAATTTTCCCCTCGGCCCTGCAACTTCCTAAGCAGACCGAGCCGGCCCCTCTCGTGCCTCAACCAACTGCCGAGGCTCCCTCTCAGCCCCTTCCCTCTGCTGTCCAGCCAGACCAGGGTAAAGAGAAAGAGATCCAAAAGGAGCCCCTTTCAGGTGGAGTGACTGAAGCCCCTCAACCTGGGACAGCTTCTCAAGATTTTGAGAAGCAGTTAGCCTTAGTCACTTTACCTGCACAGGAGTCTCTTAAGGACCAAGAGAAGGAGACTAACCCTGAGGCAGCTGACCAGGCTTCCAAACCCAAGCTCCAGATCAAATTGAAGCCTTAGTTTTATATGCATATTTTGCTTATTTATTTTTCGTTGCTTTCCTTTTTTTTTTTATTTTTTTTTATTTTTATAGTGATAACAGTTGTAATTTCATCTTCTGTGCTTAAAGACCAATTTCGATAATGTATGAGCAACTTTTCTCTATTTCAAGTAATATTTGTCGGCATCATTATTTTACTTACTTGTATCATATTTACTTTGCTCAGTTCTTTGTTTACTTTCACAACATGATTCATTATCAAGGAACCAGCATACATTAGTGAGGAACAAGAGGAGTTAATAACACGTAATGTTGACCTTTCAAAAATGTATCTCCCTTTTACTTAGCTCCCTAATAAGTTCCACAATTTCCAGATAATATCACAACACCTAAATAATAAGTAGAATGTGAACATGCTGAATTATATTCACACTTATCTGACATCCATGAAGTCAATCATGGCTTATAAAGCAGGTCAAGACTTTATCTAGAAAATAATGACTTATATTCAAAATCATGTTCTAAAGATCTTATCACAACATCTATTCCATTGAATATATTCCTTAACGCCGCACGGACAGTTATATTCTCCAGATTCATGGTCTGAGGACAAAACAAGGATGACTTGCCGTTTATCATTTTAAGAGATGTTCTGCTATATTTATTTCCACCAAGTCTTCAACAGATGCCATAGTATATTAATTTTCACTAAGTATGTGGTCCGAGGACCTGACATGACTTAGTTTCTGTTTAATATTTCAATAGATGCCATAGTATATTAATTTTCACTAAGTATGTGGTCCGAGGACCTGACATGACTTAATTTCTGTTTAATATTTCAATAGATGCCATAGTATATTAATTTTCACTAAGTATGTGGTCCGAGGACCTGACATGACTTAGTTTCTGTTTAATATTTCAATAGATGCCATAGTATATTAATTTTCACTAAGTATGTGGTCCGAGGACCTGACATGACTTAGTTTCTGTTTAATATTTCAATAGATGCCATAGTATATATTAATAAGCAAGAGGAAAACAAGATAACTTTTATTATCAATAGTAGTACCTTTTCAGATTATTTACATTCCAAGGGTGAAGTACAACTCTCTCGTCTAAATCTTCTAAGTAGTAAGCTCCTATTCCTGCTACCGTCGTGATGCGATACGGTCCCTCCCAATTGGGCCCCAACTTCCCCCAAGCAGGGTTTTTAGCGTTTCCCACTACTTTCCTCAAAACCAAATCTCCTGGGGCCAATGGTCTCAATTTCACGCTAAGATCGTAACCTTGCTTTAGCTTATGTTGATAGTAGGCTAATTGCACCCTAGCGTTTTCTCGCCGTTCTTCGATTAGATCCAGGTTCCTTTTTAGTAATTCTTCGTTTCCATCCGGAGTAAATTCACCAGATTTCATTGTAGGGAAACCATTCTCTAGTGGTATTACGGCTTCAGCCCCATACGTCATTGAAAAGGGGGTCTCCCCGGTAGACCTTCGAGGCGTTGTCCTGTAGGTCCACAGCACGTGGGGTAGCTCCTCCACCCACCTTCCCTTGGCGTCATCCAATCTCTTCTTCAACCCATTCATAATGACCTTATTTACGGCTTCAGCCTGCCCGTTTCCTTGCGGGTAGGCTGGAGTGGAATACCTGTTCTTTATTCCCAGATCAGAACAGTATTTCCTGAAAGCTTTACTGTCAAATTGAAGACCGTTATCCGAGATGAGGACGTTGGGAACACCGAACCGCGTAATTATACTCTTCCAGATGAACCTTTTGACATCCACATCCCTGATATTGGCTAAAGGTTCAGCTTCAACCCATTTGGTAAAATAATCTGTGCATACCAGAAGGTATTTTTTGTTCCCCGCAGCTTTGGGAAAAGGACCCACGATGTCTAGGCCCCACTGAGCAAAAGGTCATGGGCTGGAAAGCGGATTGAGCATTCCTCCAGGCTGGTGGATATTCGGTGCAAATCTTTGGCACTGATCACATTTCTTGACATATTCCTGCGCCTCCTTCTGCATGTTCGGCCACCAATATCCTTGGGTAAGAGCCCTGTGGGACAATGATCTTCCCCCTGTATGACTTCCACAAACCCCTTCATGCAATTCCTCCAAAAGTATCTCCGATGCCTTTGGGTGCACACATAATAAATAAGGCCTAGAAAACGAACGTTTGTACAATTTCTTGTCCTCGGACAACCAAAACCGAGGAGCTTTCCTCCGTATTTTGTCAGCCTCGGATTTTTCCACAGGTAGTACACCTTTTTCCAGGAACAGTGATATGGCATCCATCCAACTGGGACCCAGTGCAACCTGGTGTATCCGTGGTGCATCTTGATGCGCCAGAGCTCGCACATACAGGTCTTCCACCAGGATTACCCGAGGTAGATCCTGAGCCGAGGACGTGGCAAGAGTGGCCAGCGAATCTGCATGGGTGTTCCCACTTCTGGGCACATGAGACAAGTCAAAAGCTTCAAATCTTTCCTGTATATTCCTGACCAATTGCAAATATTCTAGCATCCTTGAATCTCGCGCCTCTAGATCACCTCCTACTTGTCCCACAACCAATCTTAAGTCCGAAAAAGCTCTTACTGCCTTTCCCCCCAATTTTCGCACCATTTGCATCCCCTGCAGTAAAGCTTCGTACTCGGCCTCGTTATTCGTAGCGGAGAAATTCAGTCTAAAGGATTTTTCTATGGTAATCTTTTCGGGGGACACCAGTACTAGCCCCACTCCTGACCCCCGCTGATTAGCTGCTCCATCAACGTACAATTCACAGTATCGTAGGCCCTGAACAGAGGCCATGCCTACCAATCTTCCCTCCACCGGATCGTCTCCCCTTTCCACCTCTTCTGGAGATTCAGCAAACTCAGCCACCAAATCGGCGAGCACTTGTCCCTTGATCGAGGTGCGGGGCATGTATTTTATATCAAAAGCCCCTAGAATCGTACCCCATTTTGCTACCCTCCCTGTGTAATCGGCGCTTCTGAGCACTGACTTGAGGGGAAGTTGAGTTAGGACGACCACAGTATGCGCTTGAAAGTAATGGGGGAGTTTCCTCGTGGCATGCACCACAGCCAATATCGCCTTTTCCAGTGGTAGGTAGCGGACCTCGGCTTCATTAAGCGACTTGCTTACATAATAGACTGGTCGTTGTACACCATCATCTACTCGTATGAGTACAAGGCTTATGGCGTGTGAGGCAACAGTAAGATAAGAAAAAAGGACCTCGTCCATTACTGGGCTGGACATTATAGGCGGATGGGATAGGTAATGTTTAAGTTCTTGGAAAGCCCTGACACACTCCTCGGACCATTGAAACTCTTTCCATTTATGCAACAACAGAAAGAAGGGTCTACACCTCTCGGCTGATCTGGATATGAACCGATTTAACGCGGCCATCATCCCAGTAAGCTTCTGGACCTCCTTTGGATTCCGAGGTGGTTGCAAGCTATTGATTGCTTTAATCTGATCTGGGTTTACCTCAATCCCCCTATGAGTCACCATGTATCCTAGGAACTTCCCTGACCCCACTCCAAAGGAGCACTTAGAGGCATTCAGACGCAAACTATGCCGCCTCAGAATTTCAAAAACATTGGTAAGATCTGTTAGGTGTTCAGATGCTAACCTGCTCTTCACCACCATATCATCAATGTAGACCTCGATGGTTTTTCCCAACTGCAATTCAAACATCTTTGTCATCATCCGTTGGTAAGTCGATCCTGCATTTTTCAGGCCAAAAGGCATTACTTTGTAGTGATAGTTCCCCACAGGAGTAACAAAAGCCGTTTTTTCCTGGTCCTCAACGGCCAATGGTATTTGATGATAACCTTGGAAGGCGTCCAGGAAACTCATCCGAGGATGGCCTACTGTCGCATCTACCAACTGATCTATCCTCGGCATAGGGAAAGGATCCTTGGGGCAGGCCTTGTTAAGGTCTGTGAAGTCTACGCAGACGCGCCATTTCCCTGTATTCTTCTTCACCACTACTGTATTAGCCAACCACTGGGGGTAGAAAATCTCCTTAATAGCCCCTGCCTGTTTGAGTTTAACCACCTCAGACTTTATTGCCTCCACGTGTTCACTCGAGGGTCGCCGAGGAGGCTGCTTTTTTGGAGTCACTGAAGGATCTACATTTAATCGATGACAAATGAATTCCGGATTCAGACCAGGGGCTTCATAGGCGTCCCATGCAAAAACGTCCACGTTCCCCCTTAATAGCTCAACCAACTCTTCCCTCTCCTGTGGGGGCAACCGAGCCCCTACCTGGAAGAATCTTTCACGGTTATCCCCTATAATCACCTTCTCCAGGCCCTCACAACTCATCTCGTCATCTGGCCCTCCACGCAGCGACGACGAGGCCCCCGACTGCTATAAGACATTCTCTTTACTGGCTGAGGCGCCAGCCTCTGGTTCGTGCTGAATTGCTGCAATTAGGCATTGCCTAGCCATAGACTGGCTTCCCAATATCTCCATCACTTGATCGTCAGAGGGGTATTTCACTTTCTGATGAAGGGTGGAGGAAACGGCGCCCAAAGAGTGCAACCACGGCCTACCCATAATGGCCGTGTACGGAGAGAAGGCATCTACCACGATGAAATCTACCTCAACCACATCCCATCCAGCTTGCACAGGCAGTCTGATCTGGCCCCTAGGGACCACCATCTTACCCTCAAAACTCACCAAAGGCGAGCTGTAGGCAGACAAATCCTCGGGCTTTAAACCCAGACCCTTAAAGAGATCGAGATACATAATCTCCACTGCACTTCCCTGGTCAACCATGACTCTCTTCACATCGTATCCGCCAATTCTAAGGGTAACCACCAGAGCATCGTCGTGTGGCTGTATGGTTCCTTGTTTGTCCGCTTCTGAAAAACTTAGCACTAGAGGGACGTTCGTCTTGGCTCTCTTCGGCGTTGAATTAGACTCATCGTCGGTGTAATGTGATACTGACATTATTCTGGTTGGGCAGGATCCAGTCCTCCCTGGAGCGGCGAATATAACATTGATGGTCCCCAGAGGAGGCTTGGATGCAGGACCTCCCTGAAACGCAGTACCTGTCTGGCCTCCTCGGCCACTGGAATGATGCAATAGATGCTTCAACCTCCCTTCTCGGACCAGTTGGTCCAAATGATCCCATAAGTTCCGACAATCCTCAGTAGCATGACCGTGATCTTGATGATATTGGCAATACAGGTTTTGGTTGCGATTGCTTGGATCTCCTGCCATTTTATTCGGCCACTTAAAAAATGGTTCATTCCTTACGTTTTCCAAAACTTTCTGCACTGGCTCTCGAAACACAACATTGACGGCCTGAGCATTGGCAGATGCAGATTTTCCTAAAAAGTCTCTCCGAGGACGATTATTCTGTATCCGATCCGACCTGGAATCCCTCTTATCCTGAGGAATCACCTTCACTTTTCCCTTACCTTGCAATTGATCTTCCTCAATTCTTCTATACTTATCAATCCTATCCATCAGCAGACGTAAACTGGTGACAGGTTTGCCGGTGAGTGATTTTCTCAGATCATGCTCCGCCGGTAACCCTGCCTTAAATGTACTAATGGCCACATCATCATAGTCCCCATCTATCTCATTAAACATCTCCCAATATCTGTCCGAGTAAGCTTTCAAAGACTCTCCCTCACGCATGGACATTGACAGCAAAGATCCTAACGGCAAAGGTACCCTACTGCATGTGATGAAGTGCGCTCCAAAGGACTGGGTAAGCTTTTTGAAAGAATCAATAGAGTTTGCCTTAAGGCCATTAAACCATCTCATTGCCATTGGACCCAAGCTGGACGGAAAGATCTTACACATTAGAGCCTCATCCTTCGAGTGGACGGCCATTTTTTGATTAAAATGGCTTACATGTTCCACAGGATCTGTTCGGCCATTATAAAGAGAGAAGGTTGGTTGGTTAAATCGCCGAGGAAGGCTGGCGCCCTCAATCCGTCGTGTGAAGGGCGACTTGGCCACTTGACTCAAGGCCTCATTCATGGCTTTGTTCCCTAGACCTTTCTGCAAAGTACTTCTACCTTTCCGTCTATAATCATTATAGTCCTCATCACCGGAGAAGGTTTCACTGGGTGGAGTTTTAGATCTTTGCCTATATGTATCATCCTCTGTATCCTCAGATGAAGACTCCGGTTCAAATGGTGCCCGTCTCCGCTGCGCGCGACGTAACTTCTTCTTCAATTCATCTATCTCGTGTTGCATGTCCCTCTCATTCTCTGCATGGGACACGTGACTTTTCCCACGCGATTGACTTCTATTAGTGTGCATGGTTTGCCCACTTTGCTCATGAGCTCCTTTCTGGTGAGGGTGGGCCCCCGAGTAGTTATGCTGCGATCCTCCTGATGCCGCCTGGTGCGGATTGTCCTCACCCTGATGTGGCCCTACCGTTGGTTGATGCGAACCTGATTCTTCCATTTCACGCACTAAACCCAAATCTCTTTCTGATCAGATCAAGCAACTTCCCACAGACGGCGCCAATTGTAGGGACCAGATTTGACTTGAATCCGAAACGGGAGTGGATCCAGGCCCACGTAGCCCAAACAATGAATTTATAGAGTGCAGGAAAGGAAACTAGTCTGATCTTGGGCCAAGATATTGGATTTTAGTGTAAAAAGATTAAAGATACGAGCAATGAATGTAGCAATAGGTCTCTTCGGACATGCCCTAGAGTTCTGATTTTTCTTTTTCTCTCCCCCTGTTTCGATCCCCCTTTCTCCTTTTTCTTTGGCGCCCTATATACCATGGCTTTTTTGCCTTTTTTATCATCCACGTGTGGACCTGGCATCCAACGTCCTTTTTCGTCATCCCCCTTGCCCTCTCTTGAATCTTCCATTCTTAGCTGGAAAGCTGTTCCTTCACTGTTCAGGTATCACCTCCACATTAATGTGGCCAGAAGGTTAGCTGGGAGACATTTAATGCGGAGGTGACAGCACCTTTAGATATTTGTTATTTCCTACCATTACTTTTTGTTTAATATTTCCCCCTTTGTTCTGTTATAAGATTTGTCCCAGGTGTTGTTCTGAGTGATTAACGAGTTCACCGGATACCTCGGACAAAAGTACCGAGGTGACCATCGTCCTCGGACACGGTCCAACTCCTGACAAGCATGCTCCATCTCTCCTCGGATGGTAATTTTGTCCATTCCTCGGCTGGATGTCCTCGGATATTCGTTTGCCCTCACACGGGATATTGGGCCGGGCCCTTCCTTGCTCCATTTGTATGAATGGGGATAATATTGGGCCTGGCTTCCTCACACACAATTTGACCACAGGGCAAGATTGGCCCACACAATAGTGTATGCAAAAAAAATTTAACATAAAAGTATAAAAAGAGCCCAACAGTCGGACTTGTAAAATATTACAATTGCAAATTTTTTTACAATTGTGCTACAGTGCAATCCTAAATGTAGGATGACATTGTAACACTTTAGTAAAAATTATAATATATTTTAACAGATAAAGTGGAAGAGAGATGGGGAGAGAGAGTTGTATTTGAATATATTATATTATTATAGTGGGTAATATATATTATTTTAATGAGTAGAATAGGAAAATAAAAGTTAGGATGTTGGTTATGTTGTAAAATAGTATGATATAATTGATAAAGTAACTTTTTAAGATGGTAAAATAGAATAGGATGGAAGTAGTGGATGCGAATGCTCTACCACTACTTGATAATTATGATTTAGCTTTTGATATTCATGGAATTTAGTTTTTTTTCTTCTTCTTATGATAATTATGATTAGAAAAAAATAGTAGTTTTAATTAATTAAGTGAATAAACTTAAAAACTACTTAATTTTTCTCTAACATTGATTCATTAATACACACACATACAAATAAATAATAAAATTTTATTTTTAAGTTTGCAATTAAACATATGTGATGGCCCATTTTGAAGAAAAATAATTAAATCTAAAGGTATGTTTGGATACCGCTTATTTTGTTGAAAACTAAAAATACTGTAGCAAAATAATTTTTAAATGTATGAATAGTGCCGTGTGATCCATTTTTTATGAAAGTTTTGCTTAAAAAAAGAGGTTTGTGGGTCTTGTGAACAGTGCACGAGACCCACAGAAATGCACTTCTCCACAAAAAAAAAAAAAAAAAAAAAAAAAAAAAAAAAAAAACGCAGATGCAAATGCAAAGAAGCTCTATTCAAACGGGTATTAAATGAAAAGTATCATTAAATGTTATGTTTTTACATTTTGCTATTTTTATTTTCTAAGTATAAGATGTAAAAACTCACATAAATTTTTGCAAATTTTTACATACATATTATTAGTAATAAACTTATTATATTTTAATTTTTATAATTATAAAATAAATACTTATGACGTCACCGGTTGAACCATCGGTTCGACTTGATTGGACCAAAAAACCGGTATCCAGTCACTTTTTCGGTTCTTTAACTGTACCAGTTTTTAAAATCAAGTACTCTCCTATTAATCCACGTTTTCAAAACAAACTTACCCAAAATTAAAAAAAAAAAAAAAAAAGACATTAGACCAAAAAAAAATAATAATAATAATAAAGCCTTATGAGGAATCTGCTAATTCAACACGTGCAATTTGTTGTCGAGATGGTTGTGTGTGTAGTACATTACTCCATAATTTCACTAATTGTATACTGATAAGGGGACATAAAAATCAAGTACTTTAGCTGTCATTTAAAAAAAGATTCAATTTTTCCAATTACTTTTTTTTAAAAATTTTTATACAAGATAGAAATTCTATTCTAGCTTAATATAAGTGTATATGTGTATGAAACTCTCTCTTAGAGACTTGAACTCCGTTCCTTGCTTTCCACACCTCATGAACACTTATATTTGTGGAGTGACTATTGTACCAAACATATGTGATACTTTTTCCAATTACTTTGAAACATGTAGCACATCGCAAGTCAATAGCTCAATGAACACTAACAAGGAACTCAATTAAGTTATGTACTTATTGGGACCAAGCTAAATATATAATTTTTTTTTATACCAAAAATACGAAATGAAGGAAGGATTTTTGAAAGTTAGGCCATGACCCTCCTAACCTCTCCCCGCCCTCTGCCTCTGATTGGGTGCATTGCAATTTTATGATAATGGATTCAATTTCTCAAAATTGGTGACATATTATGTTCTGTCTAACCGATAAACATGAACACTTCTGTACTCAATTTTATCATAGTGGATTCTTAAAATTATTACTTTTATGAGAAGCTATGCGGGGCATATAGAAATGTCACTTTGTCACATAACAAAAGCCGATTACCACTAAGAGTTGGATAAGTTTATTTTTACTTCAAAAGAAAATTTACAACTTACAAAAAAAAAAAAAAAAATACATCTGTGCTTTTACATAATAAGCAAAATAAACTGGTAATAATAGGCTCATTGAAAGGAAAGCTTACTATTTTTACTAATAATATATAATAAAAAAAAGACTCACTTTTTGCCAATCTTTATGCAAAGATAATTTACATGACTTATATATATATTGGCTAAAACAGTCAATGCAATATCTATCCATAGTAGTCTTGAAAATGTAAGACAACGACAAGGTCAATGTTCCAGACACACCACCGTATACCCTTGGTGCGATGGTCACTCAACAAGTATAAGTGCTTGTGCGGTGTGAGGGGCAAGGGCCGGGGTTCAAGTTTCCAGAAGAAAGTTTCACACACATATACACTTAGATTAGGCTAGAGTAGAATTCTATCTCGTATAAAAATAAAAAAAAAATGTTTCAGACACAAAAAATTTCATTATTTTTTTTTTCAAATTTTATGAGGTGACATGCTATAATATGTGCATAATTACTTTACATGCAACTACTATTGACATTATGTTCATTGTAATCAATCACAACTTATTACTTCAGTAATTATAAAATTTGTTATGTTTTAGACTCATTGTTACGAGAACATTAATATATATGAACATGCATAATGCATTGTGTCATACTATATCAATCCATTTAACTATATATCTTCCACACTCAACTCTAAAATCACTCCTTCTATTAAATAGATTTAAAAAAAAAAAAAAAAAAACTCTGAAATTACTGCCAAATATTTAAATTATTTATTCTTAAGAGTTAAAAATAGGACTTTACAAATTAAGGACCCTGCCGGTAATACAAAAGAGAATCAGATGGAGATTGAGACCATTTTGGTTGAGCATTTTAGGAATTGCTTTGAAAACAAAACTCAGGCTAATTTCCATAGTGTTGTTCAGGATCTGCAAGCCTTACTTGTTCCATCTCTTTCTAACCAGCATAGACTCCTTCTTAACGAGCTCATAACTCTTGCTGAGATTGAAAACATTGTTTTCCAACTTGGATCACATAAAGCACTTGGACTTGATGGTCTTCTAGCTTTCTTTTTTCAAGAATTTTGGAGTACTGTGAAAATGGATGTCATAAACACTGTCCAAGCCTTTTTTCACTCAGGGCCTCTCTTTAAACCTCTTAATCATACCTTCATAACCCTCATTCCCAAAGTTCCTTTTCCTGATGAGGTTTCTCATTTTAGGCTTATTAGCCTTTGTAATGTTATTTACAAGGTCATCTCCAAAATCATGGTTAATAGGCTCAAACCCCTTATGGATAGTCTCGTTACTCCTTATTAGAATGCCTTCATTAAAGGAAGGAACATTACTGATAACATCCTTATTGCCCATGAAATAATTGATGCTCTTAGGAAGAAGAAAGGCAGAAAAGCCAGTTTTGGTACTCTTAAGATTGACATGAGTTAGGCATAAGATAGGGTAGACTGGATGTTTCTTAAGGTTGTTTTAACTATTATGAAGTTTGAGAATAGATGGATTCAGTGGATTATGATGTGTGTGACATCTGTTAGCTATACCTTGCTTGTTAATGGCAATTTAACATCCTCCTTCAAGCCTTCCCAAGGATTAAGACAGGGAGACCCCTTCTCTCCCTATCTCTTTCTCTTTTGTGCTAACATTCTCTCTATTGCCTTATTACAAGCTGAAAGTCAAAAGTAATTACAATGTGTTAAAGTTGGTAGGAATGGGCTGTCCTTTACCCATCTTCTTTTTGCGGATGATTCTCTTCTTTTCTTCAAAAAGGATGAGAAGTCGGTGACTAATTTGCTTGCTATTTTGGATTGGTATTGCTCAATTTCTGGTAAAAAAATCAATCTTGCTAAATCTGATCTTTTTGGCTCCCCAAATATGGGTGTTGTAGACTAGGAACTCCTTGCCTCAACTCTTCAAGTTAATCTGGTCCAAAACCCTACCAAATGTCTTGGTATGAATTTTGTGTTGAAAGGTAATAGATGTGCTGACTTTCATTTTTTGGTTGATAAGCTCCAATCTAAACTTCAAGGCTGGAATGCTAGACTTTTATCCCAAGTTGGCAGAACAACATTCATCTCTTCTGTTCTTCAATCCCTTCTCTTTATACCTTTTCATGCTTTAAGGTTCCTGATTCTATTTGCAGTAAAATGGATTCTATTATCCGAGCTTTTTGGTGGGGACATGAGATTGGGGAAAAGAAACTACATCTTATGAATTGAGAAAGAGTCTGCCAGCCTAAGAGGTTTGGAGGGCTTGGTTTTAAATCTTTCAAAACCATGAATCAAGCTATGCTTAATAAACAATTCTGGAAAATAAACCATCAGCCCCATTCACTGTTAGCTAGGACTTACAAAGCCGAGTATTTCCCTAGAGGCTCTTTATAGGATTACTGTCCTAAGCCTCACTACTCCTGGGTCTGGAGGAATATCATCTAGCAGAACCACCCAACTTTGAGAAAGGGAACATGTTGGGTGGGTGATGGTTACAACATTCCCCTCCAGCATAAAGATTGGTTTCATTGCCCTTCACTCAATTTACAAGACCATAGGCTTCCAATAGGAACTGTAGGAGACTTAATTGATCACAATTCTGCCTCCTGGAACCATGATTTGATCAGAACTCTTTACCTTCATCCTGTGGCTAGACAAATCATGCAAATCCCTATTTCTAGAACCAAGTCTGTCCCAGACAAGCTGGTATGGAGGCATTCCTGTGATGGAGAGTATAAGTTCAGGATAGCTTATGAGATGCTTAATTCAGAGCACTTGCCCCCATCTCAACAAGATCATAGAAACCAAGTGGTATGGTCCAGGATTTGGAAAGTGCAAACTCCTTTGAAAATAAATACTTTTGTGTGGAAGTTGCTCCATAACAGTCTCCCTACTTTTTCCAACCTTAAGCACAGAGGGATTCCTATTGATTCCACCTGTCCATTCTGTAATGAACATGAGGAAACAAGTACTCATCTCTTTCTCCTCTGCCCTTTCTTTAGGGCCTGTTGGCATGGTTCCACCTTGGCAATCCACTCTTCAGACTTCAGCAATGTCTCCATTTAGCAATGGTTATCTATAATCATTACAAATCACAACTGCAAGGATCCTGGCTCCATGACTTATCTTCAATCCCTTTTCATCACTCTTTGGACTATATGGAACCATAGGAACCAAGTGGTTCATGAAGGTATATCTCCTAATCCTATGCAAGTATTTCTCATGGTACAAACTTTGTCTTGTAGGTACAAAATGCGTTCTCTGATAAACAAAATTCAAATTTGCTCTCAAGAAGATCTGAACCACCAACCTAATCCGCAACAGGACCCTGGCAATTAATCATTAAAGTTGCTGGTTTCATAAACAAGAAGAAGAATAGAAGGGCCTATGTATATGAAGCAGTGAATATTCAGGGAGATCGTATGTTTTTTGGTGTTAATAGTAGCCTAGCAAGAACAACATCTAGAATTTTGCTTGAAGCTATGGTGGAAGCTTGTCTCATTGCAAAACATCATGGTCTTCATCACGTTTTGTTTCTAAGTGATAGCAGAGGTTTAGTTAAAGTCTTCAACTCTGGAAGAGCTTCTGATGGGCAGGATCATGCTAGACATGTTGACATCAATTTTCTTGTTCTAAATGGATTCCTCTGTAAAATGATCTTAGTTCCCCACTTGATGTGTAAGTCCTTATGTAATGTAGCTCGAGAGGCAACTCAAGTGCCTCTTAAACATTATTGGTTTAATCCAACCTTTTTGTGAACTCCCTTATTTGGTATTAAAAAAAAAGGTTTTAAATCAAAATAATGTCTCCACATTTATATATATTAACATCTCGGACATATTATCGACAAATATTACCATAAAATTAATTTGTTTTCTATTTTCATTTAAGAGAGTAAGACGAGTAAAACAATAATTAATTGATTCTAAAAAAATGCAAAGCAATGCTCTCTCTCTCTCTCTTAATGACAGACTTGCCAGAGGCAAAGATCCTTTTTAAAAAAAAATTATTTTAAGGGTAGAAAAAAAAAAAAAATCATTAACCCAACTTTTCTAAATACACTCCTTTGTCATGTCATATTACTCTTCGGGATATAGGATATATTATGTTCTAAATATCATATAAACTTAAAAAAGTTGTCTTACTTCAAGTGATTATCTTTATCAATAAGAAATAGACAAATTCTATCTGCGTTAATTAAAATTTTGAATAAATGGTTTCAATTAACCATTAATTTTAAAAATCCCAGTTAAAACTTAAAAGCATGAACTTATAAAGTTTTTTCAATTTTTTTGAGAACCAAATTTTCTGTAGGGGCAAGTTTTGGTTCTTAAGCCCAAAAGATGAATGAATTAAGGCCCAAAGAGCCCGATATAAAACATTTGTAGAACGTGGGCTTAAAAGCTAGGCTTCAATAGATCCAACAACGCGCACAGTGAATCAAAGATAGTAAGAAAGTAAAAAAAAAACAAGCTCTGGGCAAAGAAACCCTTCCTTGGCAAAATTCGAGGAGAGTGGTCCTTATGTATATTTCTTTTAAACTAGGATGCAATTTCAGTTTTTGTTGCTACAGTGTTTTTCTACAGAATTTCCGATCTCCTCTCCCTGGAGGGTCTCTTACATTATATATCTCTCTTTAGATGATCTTGGCCTTCCATTCGTTGATCGTATAGGCCACCACCTTAGTGCTTGTCCCATCAGACACCTTCCCAAATCCTTTGTGAGTTATGGTAGTCAATACAGCATTGTTCAGGAGTCTTCTCAACATAAATGAAGCCAGGAGGTTTGGTGAGATGCATTAAATATGGTGGCAGCCACCATCCTTTCAGTCATGTCAGGGCTAACCCCTTCTCTGAAACTTTTTCTTTGCAGTAGGACCTCCTTTGGTAGTGTGCCACTGACGTGGCCTTACTGTCCTAGAGTGTGACCTCCTCGGCATGATAATGGCCCCCTCAGCCATGGGTATGACATGTGGCGCAATTACCTTATTTTAATTCCTGTACCCCACATTTTCGATTTGTGCATTGCCTGTTTGGTAAGAGTATTTAAATATAGTTTTTTTGTTTTGCAATCCAAAAAATGGTGGGTCCCACACTTGAATTTATTTTTTGGCTAATATTTTCTAAATACAGTTTTCAAAAAACTGTATTCTATTTTCCTGATTTAGAATAGGATTTTGAAAACAGCCAATGAGGCGTTTTCAGGATATATAAAATATTTTTAATGACATAATTGTAAATAAATTGAAAATAGTAGATCTTACATATTTATCCAAACTCTTTTATCTCTTAAATTAAGGGTTTATCTTTATCACAAAAATAATTCTCACCCTTCAAATTTGAAACTTATCATTTTTAAAAAAAAAGTCTGTGATGAGCTCTATTCTCTTATCATTATTCACAAAAAAGTAATTTACAGATTCTACACGTTACTTTTTGTAATTTTTTTTAAAATCTCAAAAATAGAAATGGTCTCTCAAACAATTATTTTTGTTTTAGTATTTTGAAAATTGTTCTTAAAAGTGAGAGCCAAATACGTCAAATATAAAAAGTATTATATGAAAACTGGTTTCAAGTTCAGTTTTTTGAAAATTGTTTTTATATTGTTTTAAAAACAAAAACAAAAATCCTCCTACCAATTAGACTAAATAAAATTAAATAAACAAGCTTGATGAAATTTTAATTTTTAGCTCGACTTGACTCTTTTATAAGCCCGTTTATTTGGTATAACTTATAAATTGGTTTATTGTTTAAGTCAGTTTATGTACAATATATATATGTAAGGACTAGAAAAGTGTCCCAAGTCCACTTAGAATAGTGGAACCCACCACTTTAAGTCCAACACAATAAATTTGTAAGAGAAAGGGTTTTCCGAGTCAACTACAATGCTAAGTAATTACAAGCTTGAGAATAACAGGACTAACACAGTTAATATGAATGCAAGAGACACAAATTCAGCGTATATTGTTCCTTGAGCAGGCCCGAGGAGAGGTTATTCATTAACAGTCAAAACTTATATTTTTACAATAGGGTCTTTATTCCTCTCTCTCTCCTTTCTTTGTAAAATTTTCTTATCCTCTTTTTCTAGAGGGGTTCCTTTCCTTATATAGTCTTTTCCATTGCATTTCAGCTCTCAATCTGTACATCTCAGAGGAATAATTTGGATGCTAGTCCCATCAAGACCCTTCTGGAGGTGGTAGAGAGAGTTATGAGCTGTAGAGTCACTGTTTAGGTGTTTTTTCCTCATAAATACGGCCAGTTCAGTTGGTGCAGTGCATTAAATGTGGATGTGATAGCCACCTTTCCAAATATTTTCCCTTTCCCTTGCTCGTAGACTCTGGTGTCTTCCACAGTGCTTTACTTTCTGGTGCAGGGAGCTACATAGGGTACTCTCGAGGTGCATTTGCTCCTTGGATGACAAATTGGTTGGCCTCCTTTCCTTGGACCTCTTATTCTAAGTTTTAGTTTGGTTCTAAATGGTCTTGATGTCTTTCCTCCTCGGTCTTAGCCCATGTGTCAGACTTGGGTTGACACATGTGTGGGCCTTTGATCATCCTCGAGCAAGGCCTATGGGCCTTTGAATGTTTTCAAATCATTTGCTTCCACAATATATATATATATATATATTGATAAATTATGTACAATATTCTAAATTCTCATTTTCTTTAGGTGGAGTTGCATTTTTTTTTTTTGCAAACTTAATGGTGGGGTAAAATATAGAAGACTAAATTAATTTATTAATTAATTTGGTGGCCTACATGTTCATCAAAAAAAAAAAAAAAAAAATGGTGGCCCACATGACAAGGCACATGTGATAAGTTAGAAACTTAATGGAGATATAAAGGCATATCTATTAGTTTCTTATATGATTGGTCAATTAGAGAAGTAGTTTCCTAAAGTGACTCCAACTTTGATGGTGAAGTAGAGATTAAAGTAAACTAGGAAACTGGTCATCTCTCTATCCATTAAGGTATTCAATTTTCCCATCATAGATTGAATTTGACTAAATTGAACGTATACAACAAAAAGGGTGAAGAGAGAGAAACCAATCCTACAGAAAATTATTATTATTCATTGGATCTCAAGAGAATTGATTCAACAGATCTAGGTAAGTCTCATGACTATTTGATTGTATTTTATAATTCATGTCAGTGTGAAATCCATGATAGTTCTAAATCCTGAAGTTAAAGTAGTTATTGGATGCTTAACAACATAGCATATTTTAAAGTTTACAAAATAAACCAATAATTAAAAATATGCTATCCCAATTATTCACAAGTTTTTTCCCTATGCTAATTAGACAAACATATATCTATATTAGCATCTATTTGGCCATTTCCTAGATTCAGTTGCTTATTTGCTAAATATGACACAAAAGATCATTTTTTATAGTTTTTATGTTAAATGTGTGATAAAAAGGTAAAAACTAACTTAAGATTAAAAAAAAAAATACTAGTTTAATTTTTTTTTTTTTTTAAATTTAATGAGCAAGACAAAAAGTTTTTGCCAAACACACTCTTTATCATCTAATTTCAAATAATCTTCTGATAGGCCAAAAATGAATTGACCCATTGTAATTAATTGATTAATTAGCTAAGTTTATTAATTAATCAAATTAACATGTAAAGCGCGTGGTAGCACAAACAAATCACCAATTAAACTAAGTACAGCGGAAATTAAATTGACACGGTGATTTGTTTACGAATGGAAAAAACCAACACGGCAAAAACCCCACCGGGTGATTTTAAGATTACCACTTCCGAAACTTCACTATTATCACAACAAGCGGTTACAAGTAAAGGAATCCTAGTACCTTATACCAACATACAGTTGAACCCTTACCCCAATACCCAATTGGACTTGTTCTGTAGTGAGAATTTATACTTTTGATGCACGGCTCCCAAGTATGTGACTAACCAATTGCGCGGATCCCAGTATGAGACTTCAATCACCAACTAGAGAAAGTTATTGGCTGCAAAGTTCTTTAGTTCATCCACATGATGAAGATAAAAAAGATGCTTGGTCATAAAACCCTACGGTGCACAAACACAACAACTTCTTCAAAAAAGATGAATTAGGGCAAAATTTTCTCTCCGGTCACAATTTTCTTGAACAAACTTTTTCTCAAAGCCTGTGTAACTTGTGAATTCTTTGACGGCTCTTAAAATAATCATTTTATATGTCTAGGGTTAGGAGAAAAGAAGTCTCAAAAACACATTCACAGATTCCAAGAAAACAAATCAGAATTTCTGTTTCTTTCTTAAACCTCGACAGATATGAGGTGTTGTGCAGTTGTCGAGTAGGTGTCGAGCACACGGGCTGAACAGCTTCTTAAATCTCGACACATGCTAGTTGTCGAGCTAGCTGTTAAGCTTTAATGAACTTGCATTTCTCAGTTTGTTTCTTGGACAAACTTGATGACTTCAACACTTGATCTTAAAACTCAGTTTCTTGAAGTATTAAAAACACCTAGATCTACCCAATTACAAGTGTATTTTGTCAAAGGATTAACCAATTACATGAAATAGTGACATATGTTCCTATGATGCCTCAATTTGATTGATTGTGTGATGTGTGTGGGTATGTGACGAGTCCCACATCGAGTATTTACTGGGTAGATCTGGAATTTATTAACAACTACATGAAATTTCAATTGTGACTAGTCCTTTTGAGGTACAACGCAGATGTGGCTAGCGCTTTTCCTTGAGTCATTACATATGGTATCAGAGACAGCTTGGTAATCCCGTGTGGGCTCACTTTGTAGGGTAGTGTCTCTGAGCCCTAACAAGGACGTTAGGGATTTAAATGGGGGAGATTGTGATGCCCAAATTTGATTGATTGTGTGATGTGTGTGGGTATGTGATGAGTCCTACATCGGGTATTTATTGGGTAAATTTGGGCTTTATTAACAACTACAGGGAGATTCAATTGTAACTAGTTCTTTTGAGGTACAACGCAGATGTGGCTAGCGCTTTTCCTTGGGTCGTTACAATTCCTAACAAGCAAATCACATATGTCTTAACATCTTCAGTTCCAACATTCATTTATTTTCTTATTTTCGTCCATCTTCTCTATAATGCATGTAGTGGTGGCATAAAAATCAAGAAGAAAAAGACTGAAACAAATTTGAACACTTCAATGCTTTTCACAGAGAAAAAGGAGGATGGGAGTGTGAAGGGGATTATATATATATATATATATATGAGGAGTAAAACTGTAAAAGTCTCATTCTGTTACGTACTTTGAATCAGACTAATTGCCATTAATTCAATCTTACTTCCATTTGCAACTTAAATTCCAGAAAATGTTTTGAACCTTTAGATGTATGTTTCTCTTTAAATTCTATTAATTATTACTATTATTTGACAAATGATGTCGTCAGGTGAAATTTTATTTTATTTTTTATTTTTTCCTTGTGTGTGTGTGTCTGGATAAACATAAACTCTATTTTTAAGCCATTTTCAAAGGATTTGGGAAACTGTAAATTGGATTGAACCTTCAAGACAAGGCCATAGGCCCATACTATATATATTTCCCTAGCTTGAATTTTGACCTATAGAAGTACCTATTCCATTTTTTGCACCAAATGATCAATTTCCAATCATTAATTTGAACTAGGAATATAACAAAGTTTAAATTACAACCAGTAATTTTATAATACTTAGATCCCCAACACTCTTCCTACCCAATGAACTTACTATAATGGCGTAGTTTAACAAAGAAGTGACATGAGTCTCAAGGTTTCTCTTTCCCACATGTATGTTACACATTGCTTCTTTGCTGAGTTTCTATACCTACATTTCTAGGCCTAGTGTTTTTGCTGAACAGCACCTCCATCTCTTCCAAGGACTTTCCCTTAGTCTCCGGCAAGAAGAAATAAAAGAAACCCCATGCCAACACAGAGATGCCAGCAAACATAAAGAAACTCCCACCAATTGTAATTGCTTTGTAAATTGAAATAAAACTCATAGAAACGACAGCATTCATGACTCTGTTCACGGCTACCCCAATACTGGCTCCTTGTGCCCTTAACTTCAAAGGAAATATCTCAGAGCTATAGACCCATGTAATGGGACCAAGCCCAATAGAAAAGAAAGCCACATATGTATAAGTAGCAACAATGCTGAGGCTCAGTGCCCACACGAGTCTCTCTTCAGAATGCTCCACCATGGTTAAACTAAAGCCTAAAACTGTTAAGGCCAAAACCATACCACCTGTGCTTGTAAGAAGTAAGCGTCTCCTCCCAAATTTGTCAAGAAAAAGTGTTGCTATTAATATGAATGTAGCCTTTGTAAGCCCTACCCCAACTGTGGCAAGCAAGAGCTTGTCCTTGCTAGTGATCCCAGCTGTCTTGAAGATTCTTGGACCATATAACACAACTGCCTCTATTCCTGTTGCATGCTCAAAGAAGTGAATTCCAATGGCCGCCATCAAAATCCAACGCACTGAAGGAGAAGGCCTGAGCAATAGTTCTGTCCAAACCCCTTCACCGCGATTCTTACTAGGAAGTTTGACAATATCCTCTAAGCAATTCTCATCAATTCCAGCAGCTGTTTTTATGTCGCGGAAACGGGCTTCGGCTTCTTCTTTATTATTAGATACTTGCAATAGGATCTTTTTCGCGTCTCCTAGACGGCCTTGCATTACTAACCACCTTGGGGATTCTGGCATTTTTACAATGCCAAAAGCCAAGGCAAGTGAAGGGATTGCTGCAATTCCAAGCATCATTCTCCAGCCAAGTTTCAAGGTCAATTTTCCGAAGAAGTAATTGGATAAATAACCGAGTAAGATTCCAAGACTAATGCAAAGCTCGGGTAGGGAGGTTAGAAATCCTCGGGATGAAGGAGAAGAAATCTCTGCCGAGTAAACTGGAGCTATCATGAGTGCAAAGCCCACACCAATGCCAGCAACACACCTTCCAATCATTAGGATTGCATAAGATGGGCCATAACCCATCAAAACCGCACCAAGCAAGAAAATGATGGAGGCTAAGACAATTGTGTAACGGCGACCAATATAATCAGATGTTCTTCCAGCAGCCAGGGAACCTAATAGAGCACATAGGTTCAGAATTCCAGCCAGAACTTCAACTTGTGTGTCATTTATTTTTAGATCTTCTTTTATGAATATCATTGCTCCACTCATTACACCAGTATCTGCACAAGAAAATTGAAGTTATAATATATAGCTAATGCATTAATTTATGTTTCATACTTTCATTGCTAATATTCTTGTAAGACGTGACAGGAGACACTTTCTATATGACATTATTATAAATTTAAATTACAGAAATGTATCATCTTTTTTTTTTTTTTTTTTTTTTTTTTTTAATAGCTTTTTGTTGAGAAAGAAAAAATGGAGGTGTTTATGGTTATATTTAATCCCGGGCAGGGCGCCAGGTGGCAGCCGATAGAATATGGAGCCTTTCGTACCCGAAACTACCTTTACCAGCCTCTGTGGGGGGTCAACCCCACTAAGGATGCCCACCAAACAAAAGCCTGCTGGTAGCGGGACTCGAACCTAGGTGGGTTAGACGAAGTGTTCGAACCTTACCAGCTGAGCCAAGCCCTCGTTGGCTGAATGATGAAATTGTTGCATATGGAGAGTAGAAAAAACTTATATATTGATTTGAAGCGTTAATATTGTATGGTATTTGCCAAAGGACAACATATATATACTTTTGGATTCCTTAAAGTTACAGAGAATAAAGAAGGGATCTATTTTTGTTATTTGTGAAGATAGAAAACTGGTGTGTATAGTTGTAAGTTTGTTATAGAAAAACTGGTGTGTATAGTTATAAGTTTGTTACCATTATATTTAAGGAAACCAAAATTAGATCCTATATTTTGGGGAAAATATAAAGTTACCATAAAAGGATTTACAAATTTTTTTTGATAATTTGATAATTACAAAGGGATATAAGAGATTTCAACTATAGATGTCTATAAAATATTAAGAAATATCTCTTCAGTTAAGTTATAAAACTTTTGGTATAAAAGGACTTAATAATGAATGTGAGTTAGTGTCATTTTAACAATATTATAAATAAATGTATCCAAATCACATTAATGAAACATCAATTTGTAAGTTTATGTACATACTAATTTTGAATATCAATAGCATCACTCATGATATAGAGAGAGAAAGAAAGAGAGAGTGTACCGTAACCAAAAATAATGGAGATCATAGAAGCAACCATTGCACAAGCACATGCATACTTGTTGAACCTTGCCTGATTTTCTCCACAACCATCCTCCATTGAAACCATGGTTTATTGATGTCTCCCCCCTATCTGCAGTCTTCTCTGTGTGCGTGTATGAGGCCTGTTTGTGCGAGTGTGTCTGTCTGAGTGTGATATTTCATCCTTGTCTCACTCTCACCATTATATAGAAAAAGCTGAGGATATACACTAAAACTCGTACAAGCTCATATAATTAATTTTGTTTGGCATGATACGGAGATATTTTCTCATTTCATTCTAGGCAGCACTTTGAGTTTAAGTGAAACACGTATTAGATCGGATCAGTTAAAGTTAGGTTAGATATATAGATTACTCAAAAAAAAAAAAAGGTTAGATATATAGCTCGGTAATAATAAACAAAGAACTGGCCTACTTACCAGGTATTAAATCACTCATTGTCGAAATTATGACGGTCAACCTGCCACATTTATAGTGTTTATTATTTTGGATAAGAGTGATGTGCAATCTGACCTGTATAACCACAATCCTCCGTTTCATATGCCAATGACCATGCATATTAATTACGACAAAAAAAAAAAAAAAAATCAGTTTTAGGTTACAATTTCACTCCATTTTTTTTTTTTATTGGACGTGAATTTTGTTAAATCCAATATTAGATTATATTTTCTTCTTATATTATTCATGCTTACAAAAATTTCTAGAAGATAAAAAATCAATAGTTATGTCATCAATCAACTGTTTAAATTGTAAGTTTTTGTAGTATAAAACTATGCATAAAAAATAAATTTATAAATCATATAATAAATAACATCTAATTGGCACAAAATTTGATATGTGTTAAGACTTAAGAGTGTAAAGAACGTGTAACCTAACAGTTAGATTTTCAAAATATGTAGTAATTTTAATTTTTTTTAAAGAAAGTTATTGTGGGGGAGTAAAACCAAGGCCCGTGATCGAGGCCCAGGAATACCGTTTCATTAAAAGCACGCCCGAGGGGGAGAAATCGTTGAGGCCTGTTGTAGGTAACAGTGGGGCGCGTAAGTGTCCGAGGAGGTTGGTCCGAGAGGAATACCCTTCTCGGATGTGACGTCTATTGGAGAGAGGAGCTTCGGCTCTCCTTTAATCCACTTTCCAGCGAGTCCCAGAATAAAAGACAGACTACCGACGTGTATAGAAGGGATAAGGATCCAGAAATATCTCAAGGAAAGGCTGCTACCACCGCATTAAATGCGTTGCAGCTGATTTCCTGGCCGCATTTATGTGGAGAAGACCCCTGAACAGTGTGGAAAGTCTCCTTTATCCCCAGAAAATCAGAAAGCTGGAGAAAAAGGAGGGGAAACTCAAGTACCGTGCTAGATGACAGACAAGTGGACGATGGGATCGAGCAGTGATGGAATATATAATGGAACAAACCCTTCACAAAAGAGAAAAGGAAGAAAAAAAAGAGAGTACGGGAAGAACATTGAGAAATCGCTACTGTAGCATTTAGAAGAAAATAACCTAAAAGAGAGCATCTTGTCTAAGTTCATACCCCTCGGACTTGATCAGAACCCATCAAAACTGCCTCAACCTTACCCCTCGGACCTAAAATCTTAGCTGCTTATTCGTGCGTTTTAGCCTCCTCGGCCAAGTACCCTACCCCCAATAACTGTCGCGAAAATCCGTTGGCCCAATTCTTCAACCCACTCTCTTACAAATTTATTGTATTGGGCTCATTGGGCCCATTCCCTGTTTCCATCAAGGTGTGGGCTACAATCTGTGACCCTACAGTTATATTTTTAGACTACAACCAATTTTGTAGTCAAATTTTATAATAATAATAATAAAAAAGACTAAACACCTTTGTAATTAATAATTGTATTTGGACCTGAATACGCTTAAGAGGTCCTTTTCCTCTTTTCAAATGCACTCTAAGTTACCGAGAAGATCCCATGCAGTCATGCACATTCCAGATTGGTTCCAAAAACCTAAAAAATCAGTAGCCCAATAAAAATGCTCCTTATTGTTTATCTTTTAATTTAGAAAAATTCTAGAATCGTAGCTAATTTTACACTCATTTTCACAACTATTTAGTGTGGCTAATTGTAAATAGTGGAAAAAATATGATATGTTTATGTGAAAGTGAAATGCAACCAATTGCAGTTTGTCACGTATAAGATAATTGTGAAAATTAATGTGTAGGTTTTTTTTTAGAAGAAAAATTGATTTGTAACTGATTGTGATCCTAGGTTAACTCTTTCATAAGATTATTATTATGTGATGACTGATAAGTCTTACGTGGCTCTTATTATATGAGAATTGGGTGCAAAAATAATAAATAACAGTGGGGAAATCATATATATATATATATGTAATAAAAGTTAGACATACAAGTTGTGGTTTCACCAAGTGGTTTTACAAAATTACTCTAATGTTTAGAAAAAATTAAAAAAACAGTTTATTTGTTCTTGTCAATTTATTTGAATAAAATAACGATATGTGTTTTAACAAAACATGTAACCTATGTTATACAATTTGAAAAAAAGATTAAATTTAGTTGGTTAGTGCTATACACACAATTGTGTAATTTGTGTATATCTAAATATTATCTACAAAGAAATAAAGTGGGTGTTGTCTACTCTTTCCCATTACTTAAAACCTCACTCTACTACTACAAAAATTAGGCCCCATTGTAATGGTACTTTGGGTTAATTTATGTGTTTGAACTTGATGAGAGAGTGTAATTAGAGTGTATGTATTTAGCGGTTAGTTTGTTTCTAAAAAAAATAAATATTATCAACAAAGCCTAAAATTAATAGGATAGATTTTTTTTTTTTTTTAAATGTACCTATGGTTTTGTTTTTTTAGACTAAGTTTCCTTCTCTTTTTTTCGGGATGTGCTTGTGGTTACACCAAATTGCAGTAATTTTTAGATAAAAATGACAGCTTATTTGTTCTTATCAATTTATTTGAATAAAATAACAATAAATATTTTAACAAAACATGCAATTTAAAAAAGAGATTAAATTTAGTTGGTTTGGTTGGTGCCAATGTGGTATATAACTATAAACTTATAATTGTGTCTATCTAAATATTATCAAGTTGATAATATGATTAATATCAACAAAGCCTAAAATTAATAGGATAATTTTTTTTTTTAAACAAACCTACTGTTTGTTTTTTTAGACTATGTTTCCTTTTCTTCTTTTTTCAGATAAATATTTTATAAATTTGTAAATTCATATATAAGTAATAAATAGCTAATCACAGTCTACCACATAGGATATTTGTGATAGGAGTGTGCAAAAAACCAACGAACCGAACAAACCAACTGAAACCGACCAAATTGTTGCCAAATTTCGGTTCGGTTTCGATTTGGTTCGGTTTCAGTTTCATTTTTTAAAAACCAAAATTTTCTATTTCAGTTTCGGTGCTGGATTTTTTCACCTGAAACCGAACCGAACCGACCGAATATATATATATTTATGTAACTCTATTACATCACTGATCAGTGGCTTAGTGGTATGCTACTTTGTGGTTTGGCTAGCTGATCCCAGGTTCGAGCCTTCGCGTGGGGGCGTGTGTTTTTGCTATTTAATTTAAAACCCTAAAGCATGAGATAAATATGGAAATACCCCTCCCCTCTTTTATTCTTCCCTTTTCTTTTCTTCAGTTCAGCCGCCCCCTTCGCCAACTTTTTCTCTCAATTTTTCTTTTCTTTTCTTCAGTTCAGCCGCCTCCTCTTCTCTCACCGCTCCACACCTCCACATGCCGCCTCCACACGTCGGCCTTCCTGCACCAACCTCCACACGCCGGCTAATCTTTTCATTTTCATGGAGTCACAGTGACCCTCTCTCTCTCTTTAATTTCTCCATAGTTTCCTCTCTCTTTTTTATATTCTGGGTTTGTTTAATATTGAATCAATGCTATTTTTTTTCAATTTTTATGTGCAAAAACCCATGTGCTTGGTTGTTTATTTTTTCAATTTCTTCTCTCTTTTTTATATTCTAGGTTTGTTATTTTTTTTCTTTGTTTGCTTTCTTAGAAAATAAATGATAAGGAACTGAAACTGACCGAAAAACCGACTGAAACAGAAACAAACCGAAACCGACGGTTCTTCAACTATTTTGGTCGGTTTCGATTGAGACTTTTAAAAACCGAAAATTTCGGTTTCGGTTGGCCGGATAAAAAAAACCGACCGAACCAAACCGATTACAGCCCTAATTTGTGAAAAAGTGTGAAGTAAGTTACTGTCCAAGAATTTCTCGTCCTCCAAGTTTGTAACTCTTCTCACAGGAAAGCGACCAAACTGTGGTGCAGAAGCAAGTTTTGCTTTTTGAAAATATATCATGATAGTGAAAGAAAAAAAGAAAAAAGAAAAAGGATTTTGTATTAAAATTACCGCGGGAGAAGCTTGCAACTATATGTTTCTTGCATAATGTCATTCTCTATCATTAAATAATGGAAAAGTTAATTTTGATATTATAGTTTCTATTAGGTTTGGATTGATTTTGGCAATTTTTAAACTAAAAAGAAATAGATAACTTGGTTTTTGGTTGAGTTTCAAATTAAAATCCTATCAGATTATATCTTGTGATCTAATCTAAAGATGGGGTTTTTGTGGACATACTTGCACATATATAGGAAGTGCGCCACGTGATGAGATTCACGTGTAGATTATAATCTATCTATTCCTATATACGTGAGAGTTCAAAGCCTGCTCCAGAAGAGATGCCATTATTGGCACCTATTTTTCACGTGTGACGTCCAAATCTTGTTGCCATCTTTAATGGGCACATCATATACTTGATATGGACGAAGGTTCTTGGTGGTTACAGCCTGGTAGGTTCAGTGGGAAAAAATGTAGAAGCTTTTTTTTGACTTATATATATATATATATATATAAATATATATATATATATATATGTATGTATATGTATAATCTTCCTTTCATTTTACATGATGTCACATTTCAATCCCGCACTTTGTCTACCTTTTTCAGTCAAAAAAAGAAAAAAATTATTTTTTGTGCTTAATATAAAGTTATCTAAATCGCCACTTAAAGATTGACATGTCTTGAAAGTAGCCCTAGAACTTGGTCAAAAGTCTCTATTCGGTGTCAAGCTGCAGGAAAAATAAACAATAGGAAAAGCTTGCGAGAAACTTAGGAGGCATACCTAAATATGTACTTAAATCTACGACATGCTTTTTAAGTGTCAGCTTATAATTGTACTACCTAAATTCACTCTTTTTTTTTTTAATACTGAAATTAGGTATGTCGTTAAATAGATTGGCGAGAATAAAAACCCCAAATATAAAAGGATTCTTTATTTTTTTTATCATTTGTTCAGATGAGTAGTTTTGATGTTCACGTGATTTTACCATTGTATTCCAATACTTTTAAAGGAATTTATTACATACAAACTGTTTACATAATTAATAACTTCAAGTCACAGATTTAATTGTTTTATTTTATATGTATAAAACTGTGTAAAACCATACTTTTAGGTTATCATCAGGATTTCATTACAAAATAAAGGTGTGCCAATATGTTTCCGGGCGATAAAGGCAGCATCTCTCTGTCATACGTAAAAGGACGACTATCATAATCAGATTAGGTAAATTATTTATTTCTTTTCATATCTAGCTTCTTTTTGTAGATAACTCAAATAATACTTGAGCCAGTGCATCTTGAAGTATATTCGAGGGGGTTTATATTTGTTTAAAAAACCTAACTTTGCTAGTACGAGCTGGTTGATACGGTATGCTACATTTTGGCCGACTGATCTTTAAAAAGAATTAATTTATTAATTTATTAAGAGAGAAAAGAAAAAAGAACGTTGACAAAATTTGGCTAGTTTGCTATGCATTCACATGATGCCAGCCAAAATTTGGTATACTGTATCAACCGAGAAGGTATTTGGTATTAAATGATACAATGTTAACGATATTAAAATTCAATAAGTTTAAGACATGTCAGTAAAAAATAACTAATCCACTAACAACTAAAAGACATGTGATAGTATGTAATTATTTTTGCATGTGTGTCTTTCATTTACTGAATTTTGATATGGACATCGTAATATTATTTGATACAAAATAATTTTCGTATCAATCTGGTCGTAATGGCAAAGTTGGGTTTATTAAGAACGTTGCCTGATATCTGCTAAGAGGAACCACACTTAAAGTATTAATATAGGTTTAGCAAAAATTCTGGGCCATCTAGTCTTATGATGTCCATTGACGATTAGAATGGAAGTGGATAATCAAATCAATGGATCTTTTGCTAAGGCATTGTTAAGGCCTTGCAGCCGAAGATACAAATACTTTTTCTTCTGAGTCTTTTTTTCCTCCATTCTTTTCTCACTTAAATTCATATTCTTTAAAAATTGCAAATTTATTCATAATAATTTTATCCTCTCCTTCAAGAATTGTATTACTTTGTAAAACTTTTTTTTAATATATATCTATATATATATAGTTGAAAATGAGTCTTAATTTTGTATCATATTAATCATGAAATTTAGAAGTATTGTTACTTGAATAGTAAGTGCTTTGTAGGCGTTAAAGTGATTAAAAAAAAGAATATTTTAATGGTAGATTCTGAATATTTATATTATTCAATCAAAATGTTGGGATTAATCACATATTTTATGTCATTGAAAAAAACTATCCTCATCACACCTATGTTGTGTATGCTCATAGACTTTTCTTTTTTTCTTTTTAATATTAATCCTTTTCATTGATCCTAGTTAGGGATTGATGTTTTTTCCAATCACCAAAATCTCTAATAAGAGCGTGATGAGATTTCTGTATATGTGGGTGATGAGATGTGACACAAAAATTAACGCATAAATCTCATCACACTTTCAGAAATTTTGGTGACTTGAAAAAACGTCAATTCCGAATTGGGGTCCATATGGAAGGTATTAATACATATTTTTAAAATAAAAAAGAAGTGAGGCTAGTGTCCAGTGCATTAGTGCATTAAACATGTTAGAATGTATTCTAAGACTCGATATAGTCGAGTAAGGTGATTTTTTGGGGAGGATCTAATCATACTCAACCTGTGAACAACCTTATAATTAAAATAAAATAAATTAAAAAAAAAACACACACACACACACACACACACACACACACACCATCCAAAATAGGATCCTTTGTAACACTTGGAAAAATGCTTTTTTTATGCTTGGTCTATAATTTAGTTTGGTGTTGCTTGGTCTATGAGAAGAATGTAGCATGGTTCACTAAATATCATCACATTAGCATATATAATTTGTTGTAGAAATCATAGCCAAGGTTTCAGCAAAGAAATTAAAAATCATACTCTCCGAAGTATTTCAGAAAGCCAAAATGCTTTTATTTTGGATAGACAAGTGACAAATGTGTTACTTGCCTTTGAGACCCTAAACTATATGAAAAATAAATGAAAACAGAACATATGACATATTTACTCTTAATTAATGCTTTATTTAATTTTTATATTCTAACACCAAGATCTAATTTTAACACCAAAAATAACTCTTTGAATTACTTATTCTTCATTGCACCCCTTGCCATTATGTGTTTTCTGTCCTAGCCTTGCTGTTGAAGAGCATTTCCGTCTCTTCCAAGGACCTTCTCTTTGTCTCTGGCAAGAATATATAGATGAATGCCCAAGCCACCATACATATACCAGCAAACATAAAGAAGGTCCTACCAATCGTAATTGCTTTATAAATTGAAATAAAACTCATGGAAATTGTTGCATTCATGCCTCTACTTATAGCCACCTCAATACTGGCCCCTTGTGCCCTCAACTTCAAAGGAAATATCTCAGAGCTATAGACCCATGTCACAGGCCCAAGCCCTAAAGAATGCAATCCCACAAATGTGTGAGTAGCAGCAATGCTAAGGCTCATTGCCAATGAATGCTTTTCTTTGTAGTGGTTCATCTTGGTCAAGCCACATCGTAATCCTACAAGGGCTAAAACCATACCCCAGTCCTTATTAGCAAGAGAGGTCTCCTCCCAACTTTATCTAGTAAACATGCATGTGGCTATTAACATAAATAGAGTCTTTGTAATTCCTATCCCAATTGTGGCAATAAAGAGCTTGTTCTTGTCAATAATTCCAGCTGCCTTGAAGATTCTTGGACTATGTAACAGCGTTGCATCGATACCAACTGAATGCTGGAAGAAATGAAGTCCTACTGCTGCAAATAAAATTCGACGAAAAGAAGGGGAAGGCCTAAACAACAGTTCATTGCAAACCCCTTAGCCGCAAGCCTTGTTAGGAAGCTTCATAACGTCCTCAGTGCAGTCTACATCTATTCCAGCAGCAAATTTTATGTCATGGAATCGGATTTCAGCTTCTTCCATAGTATTAGATATTTGCAATAAGATCTTTTTTGCGTCTCCTAAACGACCTTGAATTACTAACCACCTTGGCGACTCCGGCATTTTAAGGATGCCTAAAGCCAAAGCAAGTGAAGGGACTGCTGCAATTCCAAGCATTATCCTCCATCCAAGTTTCAAACTCAATTTGGAAAAAAAAAATAGTTTGATATATAGCCAAGTAAGATTCCAAAGCTAAGGCTAAGGTCAGGAAGGGAGCTTAAGAAACCTCGGGTTGAAGGAGAAGAAATTCAGTAGTGTAAACTGGTGCAATCAGAAATGCAAAGCCTGCATGGATGCCAGCGGTGCACCTTCCGATCATAATGATTGCAAAGGATGGGCTATAGCCCATTAGAATTGCACCTAGCATGAACAAAATAGAGGCTAGGAAAATTGTGTAACGGCGACCTATGTAATCGGAGGTTCTTCCAGCAACAATAGATCCTGCAAGAGCACAAAGGTTTAAGATTCCAGCAATGGTTTCCAGTTTGGTGTCATTGATTTTGAGATCTTCCTTTATGTACATCATTGCTCCACTCATTACACCATTATCTGTATAAGATATAGAAGATGAAATTTTAGATCAGTTTAATGCAATGATGTTAGAGACCATCCTTTTCCAAAATATATATATATATATATTGATGATGCCGAAAAGTTCACCAGTGAGATGCACGATCCTGACGCTCGTAGCCGTTGCCTACAAGAGAGAACAACACAAAAACGCCTTACAAAAGGTACCGGTGTGGAGCCGGCCAAACACCCTCCGAAGGTTAAGTCAGAAAAGTTTTTACAACTCTAGAGTGTTAGAGAGGAGTCAGTCACGCGTACCTTTTTATGAGGAGGATGTTGGGGCTTTTTATAGTAGTGAGGTCTTGCCTCCTTTCCTTGTAGAGCAAGTCTCATCCTTGCAGAGCAAGTCTTCTCCTTGCAGAGCAAGTCTTCTCCTTGTAGAGCAAGTCTCATCCTTGCAGAGCAAGTCTTCTAGAATCTGAAATTTGGTGAGCAAGTCTGGGCCTTCGTTCTGTCAGGGGCCCCACAAAAAGAATGGGCTCGACCTTCTTTGGGCCTGTGGACATGGGCCTTTTGGGCTCGCCAAGCCTTATCTCATATTTTATCCTCTTCAGCTGCCCCCTTCACCCCATTTGGTCCGTCGCTTTTGTGCAAACGGTCAATTGGGGTGACGGTCAAAACAAACAATAATGATGGTCCTGTACTCATGGGGGTGACGGATAGGCATAAATGAACAGTAACAAAGAACTAGGATGGTGATCGTAAAGACCGAATAGTTGGTGACGGAGTCAAAGTGGTGACGGTCAGAACTTAACGGATGACGGTCAGTACTTAAAAGCAGACGGTTAAATCAATACAGCTGATGGTCAAAACTTAACGGATGATGGTGACGAGGGCCCTTGGAGGGAGGTTGACGGAGCATGACGCCGTCAGGTCTGTGGAGGTCTGACAGGCTGCAGAGGCATTTAAGGCGATGACACGTGTTACTCGCAGATTGGTCTGTATCTTGGATCGAAGTGCCGCTTCGTCTTCCGTGCACTCCATCTATAAAAACCAGCACCTCTCCTTCATTTCTTTTACTTTGCGCAGAAACTACATTGTCAGAGCGAGTCCGTCACCTGTCAGAGCTCACCCGTTCACATCCTTCAGCAACGACTCTTACCCGCTCACTCCTTTCCTCGGTAAGTGATCCTATCCGTTCACTTCGATATACCTTCAGTTTTTATACTTGTCATGGTAGAAGCATTAAATTTCTTGCATCCGTCTCTTCCCTTTTTTTATTTTAGACCGTCAGTCTTAGGCTTTGTCACTCCGTTGTAGGCAATGTCTAGTGCGTCGAGTAACCAGTCGTTCGTCCGCGACGGGGTGGGTTACGAGGAATTGTACCCGTCGGGTTACAAAGATCCGGACGAACTGATCGAGAGGACTCCGTCTGCCACTTCACCGTCCTCAACAAATGAGGATATGGAGTTGGCCGAACCAGAGGAAGGTTCTGACGGCAGTGGTGAAGGACCTAAATCAGTAGTTGGGGCTGACGGACTTAGGGAGTTCGTCATGCTACCTGAGTGGACGGTGAACAACTTCAGGTCCACAATTAAGGAGGTTCACTTCAAAACAATTAGGGCAATTTACCAAATACCCGACCACATCCCCATCCGTCTACTCTACAAATCCGAGAAATGTTATTACGACGGAGTGGGCGACCTAGGGGTGTACGAACAAGCACTAAAGGCTGGACTTAGGTTCTCTTTGAACAGATTAAAACGAGAACTCCTCCAGCACTTAGGTCTGTCCGTCAGCCAGATATCCCCTAACGCCTGGAGGGTTTTTATTGCAATGGAGGTCCTGTACGGAGCCATGTCTAATGGTTCTAGATCGTTGACCGTACGGGAGTTCCTCCACTGCTACCATCCAGATGAGATAGACAAGTCGAGGGGAATGTACAGCTTCGTCCCTAGGAAGTCCGTCTTGAAAGTCATCTACGAGACCCCGGACTCCAATCGAGACTGGAAGAGCCGTTATTTCTTCCTGGAAGGTGACGGTTGGATGTGTCACCCGGGGGAGACGGACTTCATGCCCGTGGACAGCACATGGGGGATCTTGGACCCGTCTGGTATAGTTCAGTCCGTCGTGTCGCGAAGGTAATTTTTCTTTAACTTTTTAATGACCGTCCTGAGTGTTTTGCCTCTTTTATTTTTCAGTGCGACGACGTCCACAAGTTGATCTAGAGGAGTACCATTTTTTGGAAAAGATTTTTTCAAAGACAAAGCCAGAGGAACGGACGTGGGCGAAGCTGGTTAATCTCAACACCGTCCACTGGTATTGCGACGGACCCAAGCCCACTCCGACGGCGATAAAGTACGAGGAACGCACCCGTCAGCGTAAGTCCGTCACCTTTTTTTAACTACCTTGACCTATTGCTTTGAGTTTACCTGTCTACCCTTGTTTTTACAGAGATGGACGACGCGAAGAGAAGGGCTGCCATTAGAAGCAAAGCCGCAAAGAACAAGGAGACGGACGTGGGTGCGATGGGGACGGGCTCGAGCAGGCCCCTGGCGAAGAGACCGATGCCTAAGGTCGAACGTGCACCCAAGAAACAGAAAGTTTCGACGGAGCCCATCATAGGCCTTATGGCGAAGGGTAAGAAGACGGTGACCCCGGCCAAACCTGGGGGTGGCAAAGGCCTGATGGTTCCTCCTCCGGGCAGTCAGAAGAAACCGCCCGTCCTACTCCGTGAAGACCCAAAGTATGCTTTGGGGAAGATCTCTTCTATCATCGGGAGTGAGGACTATGAGGACCTGGGCAACCACTCGACGGAGGCCATGGGGGAGACGGGCCTCTTCAGCATTGCCCAAGTAAGAATCCGTCGCCATTCATCTTTCTATTTTCCATTGTTATCATTTTTAACTAAGCTCCATTTTGTCGTCAGGCTATGCTCATGACGAAGGGCCTGATGGACCGGGCTCTTCACCAGGAGACGGCGCTGGAGAGGGTCCGTGAAAAGGCCAGGCTGGCGGATGAGGAGCTGCTCGAGCTGAAAAGCTGGAAGGTGGTGACGGAGCAGAAGCTCAAACTGGCGGAGCAGGCGAGGGACGAGTACCAGAGGATGACGGAGGATCTCAAGACCGTCCTGGAGGATAAGGAGGACGAGCTTCGTCTAGCCAAAGAGAAGGCCGTCCAGGAGTATCGTGACTCCGACGCTCTCTTGACGGAGCTCGGAACTTCATATAATGATGGTTTTGACGATGCCCTCCGTCAAGCCAAAGCTCTATATCCCAAGTTTGACTTCTCAGCCGTCAACATCAACATCGCGGAGGGTATGTCCATCCAGCCCGATGCTTCTGATGATACAGCTGAGCTTTTCGTAGAGGAAAGGCCCGTCACCGTCGTCCCTGAGCCTCAAGCTGAAGAAGGAAAAACTCCTGAAGCCAAAGACCCCGTCGCCCCTGATGTGTAGTCGTTCACTATTTTTTTTTTTTTTTAAGTATTTTGAAAACACTTGGGATTTTTTGCCCGTTGTATGTAGGGCCGTTTTGTATCCGTTGTATTTGACATTTAACTTATTTATTTAAATGCTTCTTTTACTATTGCGTTGATAACTGTGGTGTGTGCTCCGTCTTGATGTTTTAATACTTGCTTAATTTGATCCGTCCACGTCGTGGACCTTCATATTTTTTTGCGACCCCGGTCGGGTCCGTTCATTTTGTTGAATGTGGTCGCGACCCCTGATGGCTGTCCACATGATGGAATTGTATAATTTTACGAACTGGTTGGGTCCGTCCACTTTGTGGATTTGTATAAATTTTTAACCCATGGTGGGGTCCGTCCACTTTGTGGAGTCCGTCCACTTTGTGGACTTGTATAAATTTTTAGCCCATGGTGGGGTCCGTCCACTTTGTGGACTTGTATAAATTTTTAACCCATGGTGGGGTCCGTCCACTTTGTGGACTTGTATAAATTTTTAACCCATGGTGGGGTCCGTCCACTTTGTGGACTTGTATAAATTTTTAACCCATGGTGGGGTCCGTCCACTTTGTGGACTTGTATAAATTTTTAACCCATGGTGGGGTCCGTCCACTTTGTGAACTTGTATAAATTTTTAACCCATGGTAGGGTCCGTCCACTTTGTGGTAGCAATCTTTTAGTAGTAAGGACACGCAGCAAGGTCTTGAATGTTTCTTCATTAAATTCAAAGCTGTAGAAGAAAGTATTTGCCCCTTCTTGGGCCTAAAAAGGCACTGAAGAAGTAGTTGTTCAAAAAGCCAAAAAATAATCAAAAGACTACTAGCAAGTGCTTCAAAATAATCGAAGTCTAGCAAATACACATGGGGGAAATTAAACGTCACTTCTACTGGTAGTATTTCCGAAGGTGTTCCGAATTCCATGGGTGCTGAAGCTTTCTTCCGTCCATGGTCTCGAGGTGGTATGTGCCCTTCCTCTGCCATGATGTAATTCTATACGGTCCTTCCCAATTTGGTCCGAGCTTCCCCTGTGTAGGGTCTTTAGCGGCGCCCATGATCTTTCGTAGCACCAGGTCGCCGATCTGAAAATCTCTGTGCCTTACCCTTGTGTTGTAGTGCTTTGACATGAGGTTCTGGTATCGCGCCAACCTATGTTCTGCTATTGCTCGGACCTCGTCCACCAAGTCTAGCTGAAGGCGCATAGCTTCTTCGTTTTTGTCCTCCGTGTAGCTCTGTACGCGATAGCTGGTGAGGCCGATCTCTGTTGGGATGACTGCATCGGCTCCGTATGCAAGTCGAAACGGGGTCTCCCCTGTGGGTGTCCTTGCAGTCGTCCGATATGCCCATAAGACGCTTGGCAGTTCGTCTGGCCAGATACCCTTTGCCCCCTCAAGTCGGGTTTTGATGATTTTCAGCAGTGTCCGGTTCGTGACTTCTACCTGTCCGTTTGCCTGCGGGTGTGCTGGTGATGAGTAATGATTCCGAATGCCTAGCTCTGAGCAGAAACTCTTGAACGCGCTGTTGTCGAACTGTTTTCCATTGTCAGAGACAAGCACCCTCGGAATCCCGTATCTGCATATGATGTTTTTCCACACAAAGGTACGGATGCTTTTTTCTGTGATAGTGGCAAGGGGTTTTGCGTCCACCCACTTGGTGAAGTAGTCGATACCGACTACCAGAAACTTTAGCTGTCTTAAGGCCGTTGGGAAAGGGCCCATGATGTCTAACCCCCATTGCGTGAACGGCCAAGGAGCCGTCATAGGTGAGAGTTCTTCTGATGGTTGCCTGATTAGATTACTGAACCTCTGGCACTTATCGCAAGCCTTCACGTATGATTGGGCGTCCCTGAGCATAGTGGGCCAGTAGTATCCGGCTCGGATAAGTTTGTGCACCAAAGACCGTGCTCCAGAGTGATTCCCGCAAATCCCCTCGTGAACTTCCCTCATCACATATTCCGCTTCGCCGTGGCCTAGACACCTTAGGTAAGGTCGAGAGAAAACTCTTTTGTACAAGGCGTCCTTGATCAGTACAAATCGCGAAGCTCGGACTTTCAATCTTCTTACAGCGTCCTTCTCGTCCGGCAGAGAGCCCGACTGTAGATATTCTTTTAGGGGCGCGGTCCAATCCTCTTCAACATCTATCTCCTGTATTTTCCTCCCGTCATCAATAAGTGAGCAGGTTTGGACAAAGGATAATACCTGTTTAGGCGCGTTCATGAATTCTGCGGAGGCTGCTTTTGCCAAACGGTCGGCGCACTCGTTTTCCTCCCTTGGGATCTGAACGAATTTGACCTCGAGGCCGGCGATTCGACCCTTCACTTCCTCCAGGTACTTCTTCATCCTCTCGTTTCTACACTCAAAATCGCCATTGATCTGACTAGTTATCACCTGGGAGTCACAATGTATGATCATGTTCCCGGCACCCGCGGCCCTTGCGAGATCCAATCCAGCTACCAAGGCTTCATACTCCGCCTCGTTGTTGGTGGTAGGGAAATCTAGTCTTATCATGCACTCGATCTTATACCCTTCTGGTGTTTGCATAACTACACCGGCTCCTCCTAAGTGCTGATTTGATGACCCGTCCGTGTGGATGATCCACAGTTTCTGTCCTTCAGCCCCTTCGTCTCCTGGCTGGGTGTACTCGGCTATGAAATCCGCCACTACTTGCCCCTTCATCGAAGTTCGTGGACGGTACCGTACGTCGAATTCGCTTAGCTCAATTGCCCACAAGGCCATTCTTCCTGCCGCCTCCGGGCTGCTCATTGCTTTCTTCAAGGGTTGGTCTGTCAGGACTACGATTATATGAGCTTGGAAATATGGTTTGAGTTTCCGCGCAGCGGTTATGAGGGCAAGAACCAATTTCTCCATCCGGGGATACCTTTCTTCTGCTCCTCGAAACGCCCTGCTCACAAAATAGACGGGTCGTTGGGAGCGTCCGTCGTTCCGTACCAAGGCCGCGCTAACTGCCGCTTGCGAGATCGCAATGTAGAGGTACAGCTCTTCTCCTGGCACGGACGGGCTGAGAAGTGGTGGGGACGATAGGTACTTCTTCAAGTCCTCGAATGCTTTCTGACATTCGTCCGTCCACTCGAATGATTTCTTCAGTACTCGGAAGAAAGGCAAACACTTATCTATCGCTTTGGAGACGAATCTATTCAGGGCCGCAACTTTTCCGTTCAAGCTCTGAACTACCTTCACTGTCTTCGGGGGCTCTAACTCCATTATGGCGCGCACCTTCTCTAGGTTGACTTCTATACCCCTTTGGGACACCATGAAACCCAAGAATTTCCCGGCCGTAACCCCGAACACGCACTTGCTTAGGTTCAGCTTCATGTTGTACGACCGAAGGGTGTCGAATGTCTCCTGAAGGTCGCTGAGGTGGTCGTTCTCGCGCACGCTCTTCACCAACATGTCGTCGACATAAACTTGTACGTTCCTACCGAGCTGGTGCGCGAACATCTTGTTCATTAACCTTTGATATGTAGCCCCCGTGTTCTTAAGTCCGAATTGCATCACCTTGTAGCAGAAAAGTCCCTGGCTGGTTACAAAAGAGGTTTTCTCCTGATCCTCCTCCTTCATTTTAATCTGGTTATAGCCTGAGAAGGCGTCCATGAAACTCAAGAGTTCGTGTCTGGCTGTTGAGTCTACCAGGGTGTCTATCCTTGGGAGTGGATAGCTGTCTTTCGGGCACGCCCTATTAAGGTTCGTGAAGTCGACGCACATTCTCCACTTTCCGCTGTTCTTTCTCACCATGACCACATTTGCTAGCCAGTCGGGGTAGTAGACTTCTCAGATGAACCCCGCCTCCAGCAGTTTTCTAACTTCTTCCGCCACTGCTTTATCCCGTTCCTGCGCGAATACCCGCTTCTTCTGTCGAACTGGGGAGGAGTCCGGGTTGACATTCAGCCTATGGACTATCACTGACGGATCGATTCCTGGCATGTCTTCGTGGCTCCACGCAAATATGTCCTGATTCCTCCTCAGAAAGTTTGCCAGGTCTTGCCTTACCGTCGGGCTGGCCAAGGTGCCCATTCTTGTCGTCCGTCCGGGTCTCGATTCATCGAGCATGACTTCTTCCAATTCTTCTACTGGCTCTGCGATGGTTCGCTGCTCGCCAATGCACAAGGTCTGCTGGTGATCCTCCATTTCCAGCATGGCGACGTAGCATTCCCGGGCGGCCACCTGATCTCCTCGCAACTCTCCAATTCCGTACTCCGTAGGGAACTTAATCATCAGGTGGTATGTTGAGGTCGCTGCTTTCCAAGAGTTCAGTGTTGGTCGCCCTATTATACCGTTGTACGCGGATGAACAGTCGACCACTAAGAAGGTCACGTTCTGAGTGATTTGCTGCGGATAGTCACCGACCGTCACTGAGAGTGTGATTGCTCCTAATGGGAGTATCCTCGTTCCTCCAAAGCCGACCAACGGGGCATGCGTTGGTGTTAGTCGTGCTCTATTTATTCCCATCTGCTGGAATGCTGGGTAGTATAGGATGTCTGCCGAGCTGCCATTGTCAACCAGCATCCGGTGTACATTGTAATCTCCTACCCTTAAACTGACGACAAGGGCGTCATCGTGTGGATGGTAGAGGCGTCTCGCGTCGTCCTCTGAGAATCCAATGATCGGACTTTCTCTCCGTGCTATCTTGGGTATAGAACCCGTTGTCTGCACATTTTGGACCATCCTGAGGTAGGTCTTTCGGGCCTTTTTGGATGATCCCGTTGCTGTCGTGCCCCCTATTATCATCCTTATGTCCCCAACAGGGGGTCTCGGATGGTCGTTCTCCCGTCGGGGGGCCTGTTCCCGTGCATGAGCATCCGTCCTTTCCTTACTGACGAATTTCTGCAGTTTTCCTTCTCTGATGAGGGCCTTAATTTGCTGTTTCAGATCGTAGCAATCCGCAGTATCGTGACCGTGGTCGCGGTGGAAACGGCAATACTTGTTTCTGGATCGCTTGGCTAGATCGCTCTTTAGCTTCCCTGGGAACGTCAGGGATCCCTCGTCTTTGATCTGCATCAGCATTTGGTCTAGTGGAGCGTTCAGAGGGGTGAATCTTGTGAATCTTCCTCCTGGGGGTTTAGAACGCTTATCCTCGCGTCTGTCTCCCGCTCTTGGTTTCTTCTTTCCATGGTCCTGCCTGGCATCTTCCGGTCTCTCTCTCTTCCTGGGTTTGTCTTCCCTGGCCGATAGTGCGTCCTCCGCATTCATGTATTTCGTGGCCCTGTAGAGTACCTCAAACATGGTCTTCGGATCATTTTTGTACAAGGAGAACATGAATTTTCCCTTCCGTAGGCCATTGGTGAAGGCTGCCACCAAAATCTTGTCGTTAGCCTCATCAATGGAGAGTGCTTCCTTGTTGAAGCGAGTTATGTATAATCGCAGCGTCTCGTCCTCCCGCTGCCTGATGCTCATTAAGCATGCTGTAGACTTCTTGTACCTGTGCCCCCCGATGAAGTGCGAGGTGAATTGGGCACTTAGCTCCTTGAAGGTGTTGATCGAATTTGGCGTCAATCTGCTGAACCAGATCCTTGCTACGCCCCTCAGTGTTGTAGGGAAGGCCCTACACATGATCTCGTCCAGTACTCCCTAGAGGTGCATCATGGTCTTGAAGGTTTCTAGATGATCTAACGGGTCCTTGACCCCGTCGTAGCTCTCAACCTGCGGCATCCGGAACTTCTGCGGCAGGGGACAGGAGTTGACTGGTGTAGTGAACGGCGAGTCCGTCCTATTCACTAAATCGTCAAGGTCGCTGGAGACACGTCCCTTGAGGGCGTTCATCATGACCTTCATTTGCTCTTTCATCGCCTGCATCTCTGCGAGGATGGGTGGTGGGGTTGCACCTGTGAGGGAAGGCATGCTCGAATTCCGCCTCTCCGTTCTACTGGGCTCATTACTGCCCTCTTGCTTCTCAAGCCCCCTTCTTTCGGAGCTGTCCCCCTGGTTCTCCTCCTGGACGTTATGTCCCGGGTTCCTCTGTTGCAGCTGTTCCTCCAGGTCATGATTCTGTTTCGTGAGGTGCTCTACTGCAGCCGCGAGGGTTTGGACCTGTCTCTCTAACGCGGTGGGCCTTGGCGGCTCGTCGCTTTGAACGTCGTTGGTGGTGGCCATCGAGCGTGTGAGTACCATGCAACTCTTGTGTCCGGGAGGCGACAATGGCTTAAGCTGTCATGATCAACCATTCCCACAGACGGCGCCAACTGATGATGTCGAAAAGTTCACCAGTGAGATGCACGATCCTGGCACTCGTAGCCGTTGCCTACAAGAGAGAACAACACAAAAACGCCTTACAGAAGGCACCGGTGTGGAGCCGGCCAAACACCCTCCGAAGGTTAAGTCAGAAAAGTTTTTACAACTCTAGAGTGCTAGAAAGGAGTCAGTCACGCGTACCTTTTTATGAGGAGGATGTTGGGGCTTTTTATAGTAGTGAGGTCTTGCCTCCTTTCCTTGTAGAGCAAGTCTCATCCTTGCAGAGCAAGTCTTCTCCTTGTAGAGCAAGTCTTCTAGAATCTGAAACTTGGTGGGCAAGTCTGGGCCTTCGTTCTGTCAGGGGCCCCACAAAAAGAATGGGCTCGACCTTCTTTGGGCCCGTGGACATGGGCCTTTTGGGCTCGCCAAGCCTTATCTCATATTTTATCCTCTTCATATATATATGCGTGTATGTAAAAATATAACACATTAATTTTCTAATACAAAAGTAAGTCATAATAAATATATATAATACTATATATAAAATTGTGGGGGAGTAAAACCTGGGCCCATGAGGTGGGCTCAGGTACAACTTTTCATCAACAATACGTCCGAGGAGAAGAAATTATAGGGAACCCTTGTAACTAATAGTAGAACGCGTAAGTGTCCAGGGATATTGATCCGAGAGGGATACCCTCATCGGGTCTGGCATATGTCGGTGAGAGGGGCCTCGGCTTCCCCTTAGTCCACCTTCCAGGAAATTCCAGAGGTGAAGATAGATTACCAATGCACGTGGAAGGGATAAGGATGCAGAAATATCTTGAGCAAAAGCTGCTGCCACCGCATTAAATGCATTACAGCAGCTTTCCTGGCCGCATTTATGTGGAGAAGACCCCTGAACAGTGTTCTAAATCATCTTTACCCCCAGGAAATCAAAAAGCTGTGGGAGAAGAAGTGGGAAACTCAAGTACCAGGCTAGATGGCAGACAAGTGGACGATAGGATCGAACAATGAAGGACTATATAATGGAGTAAGACCTCCAGAAGAAGACATCACGAGAAAAATAGAAGAAACCTCAAGAAATAACTACTGTAGCATCTGGAAAAATACAACCCAAAGAAAAACATTCTATCTAAGTGCATACCCCTCGGACCTAACTCGAATCCATCAATTAGTCCAAAACTTACTCCTCGGACATGAGATCTTAACTTGTTTATGTGTTTTAGTCTCCTCGGCCAAGCACCTAATCTTCAGTAACTGTTGTAAGGATCGCTATTAGCCCAATTCTTTGACCCACTCTCTTACAAATTTATTGTATTGGGCTTATTGGGCCCATCTCCTGTTTCCATCTAGGTGTGGGCTACAATTTGTGACCCTACAATTGGCGCCGTCTGTGGGAAGAATTAGCGCTAGTAGAAATTTACGGCAGTTATGGCAGGTTCAGGACCGCAACAGGCCAGTCCGCCCTATGCAGAGTCAGTAAACGTCAGTCAACAAGATGAACTCCATAATCTTGAACGGGAAAACCACGTAGATAACCAGCGTGAGGGTAGTTCGCGAACGATCCATGCTGGGAAAAGCAGCTATCGACGAAAGAGCCATCTGGTGCAAGGGCACGCTGATGAAAAGGACTTGCAGCGTGAAATAGAAGGTTTGAAAAAGAAGCTTCGTCGAGCACAACGAAATCACACCCCTTCAAGTTCTGATGTCTCCTCCAACGGTGAAGGGGAGGACAGTTACAGGGATTCTTCAGAAACTCCCCCCAGTGAATCCTATTCCTATGAAGAGGAGCATTCTCACAAGAGAAGGAGAAAAAGTTCGTCTAGAAGGGGAGTGGGAACCAAAGACATGAAGAAGGCTCTGACCCAAATTTCTAAGTCTCCCTTTACTAGGGGAATAGAAAAGGCAAAGCTTCCCAGACATTTTCATCAGCCTACGTTCTCTATGTACAATGGACGTACCGATCCTGTAGAACACGTGAGCCAATTCAGACAAAAGATGGCAGTTTACTCTCAAGACGAGGCTTTATTGTGTAGAGTATTTCCCTCTAGCCTAGGACCGATGCCGATGAGATGGTTCGATGGGTTGAAGACTGACTCCATCGGTTCCTTTAAGAAGCTCACTCAATCATTCTGCTCCCGGTTTGTCACATGCAGCAGAGTTCCTCAACCCCTTGATTCCCTGCTGTCAATGACAATGAGGGAAGGGGAGTCTGTGAGGTCATATGCCGAGAGGTATTGGGAGATGTTTAACGAGATTGACGAAGATTTTGATGAGGTTGCTGTCAGAACCTTCAAGGTCGGTCTTCCCTCCGAACATGGTCTGAGGAAGTCCCTGACAGGGAAACCGGTCACCAGCTTGCAACAATTAATGGATAGGGTGGATAAATATAAAAGGATAGAAGATGATCAACAACAGCAGCAACAAGGAAAAGGGAAAGCTAAGCTTGTCCCTCAAGAAAGGAGAGAGTTTAGGCCGGACAGGTACAATAATAACCGGCCGAAAAGGGATTATGCCGAGCAGCAGATATCCAGTAACAGCCAAATAGTAGGAGCTGTATTCCGAGAGCCTGTGCACCAAGTCCTAGAAAAGATAAAAAACGAGCCCTTCTTCAAGTGGCCCAATAAGATGATGGGAAACCCTGAAAAGAGAAACCGAAACCTCTATTGTCAATATCATAGAGACTACGGTCATACCACCGAGGATTGTAGAAGCTTATGGGATCACCTGGACCAGCTTGTCCAAGAGGGCAGATTGAAACAGCTGTTGCATCATTCCAATAATCTGGGTAGCCATGCGGATACTCGATCAGAAAGGGAGAATCCTCCAAGACCTCCTATTGGAACTATTAATGTCATCTTTGCGGCACCGGGCAGAACAGGGTCATGCCCCTCCAGAGTAATGTCGGTGGCTCGTCTGTACCCTGAGGATGACTCTCACGAGTCGAAGAGAGCTAAATCGAGCCGGTCCCTAGTCATGGGATTCTCGGACGAAGACAAGATTGGAACTGTTCAACCTCATGACGATGCTCTGGTAATTACCCTCCGAATTGGAGGCTACGATGTAAAGAGAGTAATGGTGGATCAAGGCAGTGCAGCCGAGATCATGTACCCTGACCTCTTCAAGGGGCTGAACCTAAGGGCTGAAGACCTGACGCCTTATAACTCCCCTTTAGTAAGCTTTGAAGGGAAGATTATTATCCCGAAAGGGCAGGTCAGACTGCCAGTACAAGCCGGAACGGAGATAGTGGAGGTCGATTTTATAGTGGTGGATGCCTACTCCCCCTATACAGCAATTGTTGCTAGGCCTTGGCTTCATACTTTGGGAGCGGTCTCTTCCACCCTGCATCAGAAGATTAAATACCCCTCTGGAGGCAAGATAGAAGAGATACTGGGTGATCAAACCATGGCGAGGCAGTGCATGATAGCAGCTATCCGACATAAGCCTGAAGCATAATCTGAGGCTCAAAAAGAAGAGTTATAGCAATCAAAACCCTCAATGCTGTCCCAAGATGGGTTATCCGAGGAAGTGAAATGTGAAGATCTTGTAAAAGTCACAATAGGAGATGACCCTGAGAAGTTCTTTCAAGTCGGATCTCAACTACCCCAGTTGGAAAAGGAGGAATTGGTGGAGTTCCTCAAACGAAACATAGACATCTTTGCATGGAGTGCTTATGAGGCTCCGGGGGTAGACCCAGACTTCATTTGTCACCATTTGAATGTTAATCCAGCAATGACCCCCAAGAAGCAGCTCCCTCGTCGGCCATCTAAAGAGCATGCAGAAGCAGTCCGTCAGGAAGTGACGAAGTTAAAGAAGGCAGGGGCTATCAAAGAGATCTTCTACCCTGAGTGGTTGGCGAACACGGTGGTGGTCAAGAAAAAGACTGGGAAGTGGCGAGTATGTGTTGATTTCACAAATCTAAATAAAGCCTGCCCTAAAGATCCATTCCCCATACCCAAAATTGATCAGCTGGTAGACGCCACAGTCGGCCATCCTCGGATGAGTTTCTTGGACGCTTTCCAGGGTTATCATCAGATACCTTTAGCATTGGACGATCAAGAAAAAACTGCTTTTGTCACGCCAGTAGGGAACTACCACTACAAGGTGATGCCTTTTGGTTTGAAGAACGCGGGCTCCACTTATCAGAGGATGATGACGAGGATGTTTGAATCATTATTGGGGAGAAATATGGAGATTTACATAGATGACATGGTGGTGAAAAGCAAAAGAGCATCTGAACACCTAGAGGATCTTCGAGTTGTCTTCGAAATTCTCAGAAGCCATAAACTACGCTTGAATGCCTCCAAATGTTCGTTTAGTGTTGGCTCAGGCAAATTCTTGGGTTATATGGTTACTCATAGGGGAATTGAAGTCAATCCCGACCAAATTAAGGCCATCACCAGTATGCGAACTCCTCGGAACCCAAAAGAAGTGCAAAAACTAACCGGAATGGCCGCTGCTCTGAATAGATTCATATCTCGATCAGCGGACAGGTGCCGACCCTTTTTCCTGTTGATCAATAAATGGAAAAGCTTTGAATGGTCGACGGAATGTGACGCAGCCTTTCAACAACTTAAAGACTATCTTGCTCGGCCGCCGGTCATGTCAAGTCCCGAGCCGGATGAGGTTCTTTTTGCTTACATTGCAGTGGCCTCCTATGCAGTAAGTTTAGTGTTGATAAGGGTTGATAACGGCGTACAACGGCCAGTGTACTACGTGAGTAAATCACTGCATGAGGCAGAGGTGCGATACCTTCCACTGGAAAAGGCTATCTTGGCGGTGGTGCTTGGCACACGCAAGCTGCCTCACTATTTCCAAGCGCACACGGTGATTGTTCTTACACAACTCCCATTAAAGGCCGTCCTTAAAAGTGCAGATTACACGGGAAGGATAGCCAAGTGGGGCACAATTCTGGGAGCTTTCGACATCAAGTACATGCCTCGCACCTCAGTGAAGGGCCAGGTGCTGGCCGACCTGCTGGCAGAGTTCACCGAACCAGAAGTGGATAGTCTATTAGCATCAGAAGAAGGGGATGTAAAACTAGCCTGTAGTATCTCCAGGCGTCTCCCTCCGACGTGGGAAGTACATGTAGACGGAGCATCAAACCAAAAAGGAGCGGGAGTTGGGTTAGTGCTGACATCTTCAGAAATGATCACCATTAAAAAGTCACTGAGGTTAAGCTTTCCTGCCACGAATAACGAAGCAGAGTACGAAGCACTACTAGAAGGTATGGCTATGGTCCTAAGGATGGGAGGAAAGTCCATTGAACTCTTCTCGGATTCAAGGCTAGTTGTTGGTCAGGTCAAAGGCGAATTTGAAGCCAAAGACGAGAGAATGCGAGGTTATCTTAGCCGAGTGAAAATCATGCAGATGGAGTTCGAATCCTTTAGCTTGCTGCATGTCCCAAGAAGTGGCAACACGCATGCGGACTCTTTGGCCACCCTCGCAACTTCCTCGGCTCAAAACTTGCCTCGCATAATCCTCGTTGAGGACCTGCATCGACCCTCGACAATAGCAAACGTAGTTCAGATCAATCAAGTCAGAATGGGGCCAAGCTGGATGGATCCTGTCATGCAATTCTTAAAGGACGATATTCTACCCGAGGAGAAAGTTGAAGCCGACAAAATAAGAAAGAAGGCTCCTAGCTATTGGCTGTCGCAAGATGACAAGCTATATAGGCGTTCCTTCTCTGGGCCTTATCTGCTATGTGTTCATCCCGATCAAACGGAATTGCTCTTGGAGGAGATGCATGAGGGAATCTGTGGAAGCCATACTGGAGGCAGGTCCTTAGCGCATAGGGCCATTACTCAGGGTTATTGGTGGCCGAATATGCAGAGAGAAGCTTTGGAATATGTCAAAAAGTGTGATCAATGCCAACGGTATTCACCGAATATACACCAGCCAGGAGGAGTCCTCAATCCAATATCTAGCCCATGGCCATTCGCTCAATGGGGCTTGGACATCGTCGGACCATTTCCTAAGGCTGTAGGAAACAAGAAATATCTCATAGTTGGCATAGACTATTTTACAAAATGGGTTGAAGCAGAGCCTCTAGCCAATATCTGAGATGTGGATGCGAAAAGATTCGTCTGGAAAAACATTGTTACTCGATTCGGTGTCCCTCATGTACTCATTACAGATAACGGACTCCAGTTTGACAGTAAGATGTTCAGAAATTACTGTGGAGAGTTGGGGATCACTAACAGATATTCTACTCCGGCATACCCTCAAGGGAATGGACAAGCTGAAGCTGTGAATAAAGTCATATTAAGCGGATTGAAGAAAAGACTGGATGATGCGAAAGGCAGATGGGTGGAGGAACTCCCACATGTACTCTGGACGTACAGGACCACACCTCGTAGGTCCACTGGAGAGACCCCTTTTTCAATGACTTATGGAGCTGAAGCAGTCATACCTTTGGAATCCGAGTTCCCAACGACGAGAACAAGCTCATTCAATCCAAAAGACAACGATGAAAACTTGGCAAGAGGTCTGGACTTGATTGATGAAAAAAGGGAAAGCGCAATGGTTCAATTAGCTCATTACCAACAAAAGCTTAAGCGAGGATATGATGCCCATGCAAAGACAAGACCTTTGGTCCCAGGTGACCTGGTGCTGCGCAAAGTCGTGGGCTCGGCAAAGAACGCTGCATGGGGAAAACTAGGGACAAATTGGGAAGGACCATATCGCATCACCTCCAACGCTGGCATTGGAGCATATTTCTTGGAAGACTTGGACGGACTTGTAGTACCCCGCCCTTGGAACGTCAATAATTTGAAAAGGTATTATTATTAATAAATCGGTGTTTAATCAATATTCGTTCTTTATGTTAAATATGTATGCCTCTTTTCATATCCCTCACCGTTCTATGAAGTATTTAAACTTAAATCCAGTCATGCATGAGTCCTCGGACCGGATGATCTGGGTTAGTTAACACCCTCACCGTTTTATGAAGTGTTTAAACTTAAATCCAGTCATGCATGAGTCCTCGGATCGGATGATCTGGGTTAGTTAACACCCTCGCCGTTATATGAAGTGTTTAAACTTAAATCCAGTCATGCATGAGTCCTCGGACCGGATGATTTGGGTTAGTTAACACCCTCTCCGTTATATGAAGTGTTTAAACTTAAATCCAGTCATGCATGAGTCCTCGGACCGGATGATCTGGGTTAGTTAACACCCTCGCCGTTATATGAAGTGTTTAAACTTAAATCCAGTCATGCATGAGTCCTCGGACCAGATGATCTGGGTTAGTTAACACCCTCACCATTCTATGAAGTGTTTAAACTTAAATCCAATCATGCATGAGTCCTCGGACCGGATGATCTGGGTTAGTTAACACCTTCACCGTTTTATGAAGTGTTTAAACTTAAATCCAATCATGCATGAGTCCTCGGACCAGATGATCTGGGTTAGTTAATACACTCGCCGTTCTATGAGGTGACTAAACTTAAATCCAATCATGACTGGAGATTTCTGACCAAATGATTTGGGTTAGTTGACACTTATTCTGTTTCCTTGTTAAGCATTCAAATATATATCTATCTAGCTCATATGTTAACCCAATTCCCAGAACTCCTTAATCAAAGTAGTCATTCATATAACACAAGTAAAATAAAAAAAAAACGAAATGACAACAGAAGGATTTACTGTTACTTGCCATAATACGTAAAACAAGAGGAGTATATCTTCATTAATGATTAGAACACAGTACAAATCTTTAAAATGCTAAACCTAGAAAACAAAAAGAAAACAACACTAAAACAAATATCCTAGGCCTTGGTCTTGGGAGCTAGGTGGTCAGCTACTTGTTCAGACTGCGAAAGGGCAGCATCTGGAGTCTTACCCTGGGAAGCCTCAACTCTTTCCCCTTGACCAGCGTCTTGATGGGAGGTTGTTGGGACTTCCACAGGAACTGGAAGAACTTGACTTGTCGCAGAAGGTTCGGATACTGGGGCTGGTTGCTCTGAAGGAGGAGGATCAGAACCTGGGAGCGGTTGAATGTCAGATTCATAGTACACGCTCTCAGGCCTCCTAAGGATGGAGTCAGCAGGGACCCCAGCGGCGTCAAGGGCTTTTTCCCAAGTAACGTCGCAGTATTCCCTGGCGACAGAAGCAAATTCTTTAGTTAATCTGCTCTGAGTCTCTTCCACCCCCAAAGCATAAGAAGCTTGCTTTTCGGCCTCGGCTGCCTCCTTCTGTAGCTGTGCAGCTTCCTTAGCCTTATGAAGCTCTTCGCGCAGATCTTTCACCATCTGCCTCTCCGTTGCTAAGTTGATTTCGCAGAGGTGTAGTTCGCTGCGAAGAGTCTTAGCCTGCTTCTCGGTCGTTTTTAGTCCAGCCTCAGCACTGGCCTTGTCCTAGACAGCCTTCTTCACCTGCTCGGCCATCTGCTTTTGTTGGGTTCTCAGCACGCTCAGATGGTCCTCCGCAGTCTCTCGGGCCTCGTGAGCAGCCTTTGTCTCATCACGAAAGCGCTTCGCCCACTCCTCAGCCACGTATACTTGTTGCGCGACCTGTTATGCCAAGTGGAAAAGTGGTTTAGATTTAAGAAATAATATGCAAATAAAAAGAAACCAAGTTGAAGTTACTCACCATAGCCAAGTCCCTTTTCATGGAAAGGAGTAGGTCAGGATAATCGAAACTCCTGTAAGCCGCCATGTCCGAAGGTAAGAGGAGGGGCTGCAGCAAAGCATCAGTCATACGGCCTGCATGGCCACCACGAAAGTGCCTAAGTGAGGCATCCATCGAGATGGGGGCACCATCGACCTCCAGCACTGGCGACCAAGTTCGTGGTGGCTGACGAACCTGGGCCGCTGGTTGCTCCTCGCGGCTCTCTACAGAGTGGGCCCTCCTACTCCGACGTTCTTGTGCAGGCCTGGCCTGCTTATTGCCCCTTGATGGGCCTAACTCCCCCTCCTCGGTAGGCTCCACTGGCCTCTTCCTCCTCAGATCTGGATTTGGTTTGAGCCCGAGGTTGGCAGGCACCTGGGGCGGAGGAGGGGGAGGGTGCGTAGTTTGTTTGGATTTGCCTTTATCTTGGGGAGATGGCCCTTTGTTCCTGCCCTTCATCAACTCTTTCAAAGTAGGGCCAGTCCGGGGAGCCATGTCTTCCTCCTCGTCAGTTGTATCGGCAATATAGGTTATCACCTGAGCTGGGGTTCGCACGCACGACTGCTCGTCCACTCCTTCCTCGGCCTCTGATATAAAGACTGTTTCTTCTTCAAACTTGAACTTGTCAATCTCTAGTTCGAGGGAGGAAGAAGAAGCTGTGCCTTCGCGGAGGATAGCTTCCCCAAGTGGTACTTCACGCAGCGGTTCGACAGTAAGGGGAATCCCCTGTGGAATGGGATGGTCAACTGGAGGAAGATCGTTGTTGGCGAGGAAGTTCGGCCGAGACACGTCTATGCGCGCCAAACGATAGTCTCCCGCTCGGATGGAGTTGCCGACGTCCAAATATGACCTCGAAATGGGCTCGAAATCCAAGATGAGGTGAACCGCTCGTAATTGCCCGTCGTTGTTCACAAAAATTTCTTATCTCAGCAAGTAGTTCAAAGCTGGAACGTTGATCAGGCTGAGTTTCGGATTGGTAAAAAATTTATCTGTCAAGCAAGTAAAACACATTGTTAAGCCTCGGCTACAAAAAATATAATAACAATAACACTAACGTAAAACAACTAAGCAAATAAGTGTAAAGGCATCAGAATGCTCCTCAATGTTAAAGTTAGAAATCCTAAGTCTAGGTTGCTCCACCTGGTGTCCCGGCCTTGGTTGGGCAGGCTAAGCCGTCGCTCCAAGGCCCCGACAGGATTAGGTAGTCGTCTTTCATCCCCTTATTAGACTTGGGGAGGCAGGATATCAGTTTGACCACGTTGCTACGGGACTTAAGGTAAAAGCCTGCTCGAGTCTCTATGTGGCCTTCATACAAGTGGGCGACGTCGTGCCACGTCAATCCTAGCCCTAGGTGCCGGTCCAAAGCGTCGATTGACCCTAAGACTCTAAAGAAATTGGGGGCACACTGATGGGGACACAGCCTATGGGTGCGAAGATAGTCCCGTGTAATCCTACCCATGGGGATGGTCATTCCCCCTTCTATGAAGGCAATCATAGGGATGACCACCTCTCCTACTTTCCGGTCAAACTCCACTCCCTCTACGGTGCAATGACGTACCACCACCTCTGGGGGAATGTGGTATTTTTCTTTGAACAACTCTATCAGGGCCGGAGTGTTTACTAAGCGTTCGAATCTACCCATTGTTAGTCTCTATAAGGTGGAGTGGTTAGCCGAGGAGGTTAGCCGAGGATACAGCGGAGGTCGGAGCGCGAAACTTACGTGAGAATGAACACGGATTGTTCCTCTGGTCGCTGGAAGATCGTCAAGCTCTCTTTCTTGTGAAAAAAGGGTGGATGCCTGAATATGAACACCGAAGTTGCAAGCTCTGATAAGAAACAAAAAGTAACGTCTGAAGGTTTTTATATTGGGGACGGAAAATGGAAAGGGCAGAATCCCGCCCAAATATTGAAGTTGGGATCTGGACCGTTGGATTCATATTTCACCGTAGGATGCCTAGGTTGAAACGCAATTCTAAGCGTTTAATGATGATTGTGCGAGTTCCCAAGCGTCAGGAGCCCTCGCGAAATGGCAGAAATGACCCTTACACGCGCCTAAATTTAGATACTGTTAAGGACTACATCGTAATTACTTGTGTACATCAAAATCCTAACTTTCCTTCTCGGATTAGAAAGAAAAATTAGAATTTTGAGGGGCTATTGTGGGGGAGTAAAACCTGGGCCCATGAGGTGGGCTCAGGTACAACTTTTCATCAACAATACGTCCAAGGAGAAGAAATTATAGGGAACCCTTGTAACTAATAGTAGAACGCGTAAGTGTCCAGGGATATTGATCCGAGTGGGATACCCTCCTCGGGTCTGGCATATGTCGGTGAGAGGGGCCTCGGCTTCCCCTTAGTCCACCTTCCAGGAAATTCCAGAGGTGAAGATAGATTACCAATGCACGTGGAAGGGATAAGGATGCAGAAATATCTTGAGCAAAAGCTGCTGCCACCGCATTAAATGCATTACAGCAGCTTTCCTGGCCGCATTTATGTGGAGAAGACCCCTGAACAGTGTTCTAAATCATCTTTACCCCCAGGAAATCAAAAAGCTGTGGGAGAAGAAGTGGGAAACTCAAGTACCAGGCTAGATGGCAGACAAGTGGACGATAGGATCGAACAATGAAGGACTATATAATGGAGTAAGACCTCCAGAAGAAGACATCACGAGAAAAATAGAAGAAACCTCAAGAAATAACTACTGTAGCATCTGGAAAAATACAACCCAAAGAAAAGCATTCTATCTAAGTGCATAACCCTCGGACCTAACTCGAATCCATCAATTAGTCCAAAACTTACTCCTCGGACATGAGATTTTAACTTGTTTATGTGTTTTAGTCTCCTCAGCCAAGCACCTAATCTTCAGTAACTGTTGTAAGGATCGCTATTAGCTCAATTCTTTGACCCACACTCTTACAAATTTATTGTATTGGGCTTATTGGGCCCATCTCCTGTTTCCATCTAGGTGTGGGCTACAATTTGTGACCTTACAAAAATTATCAACCTTGAAATTATATATATACACCCTTGCTTCAGATCATTTTTTAAGAGAACTTATAATTTTTTAAAACTTTATTGAGTTAACAAAGTAATATGGTTTGCGATACAAATATATAAAAAAACAAATTTTTCATAAAAGTTATGCTCAATAATGATATTTCACATAATAAAATTCATCAATAATCCGTATATATCATTGTTTGCAAAACTTCATCAATTATTATTTCCATGTTAATAATTTGACAAATCAAACTCATAATTTTACAATTGAAGTGTCAAATAAGCTTTTTATTTCTTACTTAATAAAATCTTGATAATAGAAATTTTCAAACAAATTGCATATATCATCAATGTTGAATGATTTTTAAACATCCTTAAAATGTAAAGTTACTTCATTGATCATTCTTACTCACAAAATCAGAAATTCCATTATTTACTCACAAAATCTACTACTTCATTGATCATTCTTATAAATGAAAGTCTATTGAGATTGTATATTAACTCTAAAAATTCTCTCTTTTTTTCTTTTTTTTATGGAGGCAACCTAGCCCAAGATTTTTTTTAATTAATTACTAGATTTGTTGATCGATATTTTCTTCTCTTTTTTTTGGGGGGGGGGGGGGACTCTTATTTTTGGGTACAACCTATTAAAAAGCGTAAAATATAAATAGACTACAAATTCTATTGCATAAGCTATTCAAATAAATGTGTCATTGATTGCCCAAAAAAAGTACTACAAACAACATGAATGTGTATGCATCTACTTTAGTAAAAGGGTCCATTTAACAGGTGCTTTTAAAAGCATTTGTTAATATTAAGCATTTTAGTTGTAGAAAAAAAAATCAATTGCTTTTTTATTTTTTTATAAAAAGTTTCTAAAAATACTTCCTAAACCAATGTTTTTAAGGTATCCATTAACTTTTTTCTTTATAATTTAACTATACTCTAACTTAATCTAAGTGTATATATATATAAACCTTCTTCTTGGAGACTTGAAAATTAACCCTTACCCCTCCTCCACTCCACAGAATTTTGTACTTGTAGAGTGACCATCACGTTAAGGATGCATGGTGATGAAACTTTTTGTTGTAAGTTATAACAACAATAAAATAGAGTTACAGGTGATATACAATTACCATAAACATATCACATACTAGGATTTAGATTTCAAAGACCTCCAAAGAAAGGAGTACCTACCGTAACCAAATATAAAGGAGATCGTGGAGGCAACTACGGCACAGGCACAAACATAGTTGTTGAAACTTTTATGGATTTTCGCACTGCTCTCCTTCATTGTGATTACACTTGTTGTAGTTGTTTCTAAAACTTCTTTTGTTTCTTCTTGTGTGCCTATATGTAAACATCAATCTTTAGTAACCGTAGCCTTATACTAATTTAAGTAGAAACACTGAATTCAATATTTGATGCATGAAATATTAATTTGTCTTATCTTTCCATAAAATCACAAGAGAATCTGATTCACTCCTTCCTGACCTCTTATATACCTTTTTAATGTTATTATTTCTTTAAAAAAATTACACTATAACTCACTTTTCAATAGCACGAAAGGACATTGATCCCTTTTCTTCTTCTTCTTCTTCTTCTTTTTTTTTTTTTTTTTTAATCCTCAACGTAATATCTTCTTTTGTTTTTAATTTTTAAACAATTTCTCCAATTCATTCCCTGTGTTTCTACTTTCTAGTTTCTACCATTTCATTCTCTCTTAAAGCTCACTTATCTTCTAATAAAATCTTTTTTCGAATAAATATTAATGTATATCCCTTTCAAAATCCTACTCTTTAACATTACGAGGTGACCTTTTATCTATCATAGAATCATTCTTCAATGTCAAAGAAAAGGAAATGTTGATGGATGTTCTCTAATTTAATTATGTGGGTAATTATAGAGATGCTGTTTGGTAGACTGGTTTTAAAACATATTTTTAGTTTTTAAACAACATTACACGCATTTCTATACATTTTTTCACCCACACGTATTTTCACATATATTTTCAAATAACGAAACACATGTTTTCAAATACATGTACCAACACCCCCAGAATATCTCAAGAATACAATATTTGCTTTTAATTATTCTATTCTCTCACATAAACATAATAGTAAATCTCATTAATTTTTTTTTTAAATTTTTTTTTAGGGATAGTTTCAACCTATGGCATCCGTTTTTGATAATAACTATTTATTATCAAACTAAGACACCGATCAGTTTTTCGTGTAAGCGGAGATTGGACCCTAAATCTCTTATTCAACCATTATTAATTAAATTCATGATAGTATACAAAATTCATATGAGAAGAAAGAGTACACAATTATTATACTCTATAAGTATTCTATAATTTTCCTTGTATTTATTATCAAACTATGACACCAATTAGTTTTTGGTGTAAGCGGGATTGAATCTCAAATCTCTTATTCAACCATCATTAATTAAATTCATGATAGTATACAAAATTCAGATGAGAAGAAAGAGTACACAATTATTATACTCTACTAGTATGTAACCCGTGCTACCGCACAAGAATGGTTATATTATTAATCATGAGTTTATTCATGTTTAAAAGGCTTAGTTAAGTCAAAATTCATATTATTAATCAGAAAATTTCATTAACAAAACTTAGCAGTATATATATATATATTATTTGTTCCATTTTTGTGGTTTGAAAATGATATTTATGTGCATATGGAAGTTGTTGATGAGAATGAGTGGTGGGATAAGATAGAGCAGATGAAAGGAGGAGGGGAAGAGGAGATGTTAATTAAGCACAATTTCAGTCGAGCAGGCAAGCAAACCTTATATGATATGGCTTGTACCTTAATTCAGTTTTCACATCACGTATGTACTTCCATTCTCCAATAGACCATTTGGAGGAACATATGAAATGAGCAACCACCACTTTTATTACTTCCATTGCATTCAAATGAGTTTGAATGAAGGGATTTAGCATTTTTCTAAATTCAATACAGCTATGTGTTTGAATTTAATTGGGAACATAATGTTGTGAACCTATAAACAGAGAAATAAATAACTAAACTACTGTGTAAATCTAGAATCCAAAACAAAATGGAAGAGCATGCAAGTCTTACTAAAGTTATCAGCTACACAATTGTATTCAAATGTAATTCAGTTACAAATTATAGCTGAAGAAAATCAACTAACTAATGTAGAGTGCTGGTCAATAAGTTATAATTCTGTTTGTGATAAACTTCAGTCATTTTATTCTATGTTTTTTTCCTTCTTCTCGACACATTGCAAAAAAGAATTTTGATAAAATAGTATTGGACCAAATAAATCTAGAGATTTTCCTTTTTCTGCTAAACAAATAAATTGTGAAAGTTCACAACTTTTTCATCATGGCTCATCTGGTTGTCAAGGAAATTCAAACCTTAGAAGCAGTATTGACTATATCCATTAGCATTATAGCTGTAGCACAGAAACAAAGGTACCTTGTTGTCAATCATGTTGCACTTCTTTAAAATGAGGAAAATGACTTACATTTTTATCTACGTGATGCAAATTTCCAAAATTAGGCTAACTGCCTCATTAAGGAATCACCTTCATGACATGGAAATGCTACAATCTAATGAATGCTGCCTCAAATGACTATAATGCCTAAGTTCACATTAAACTCAACTCAGTCAGGCCTAAGTGTTTGGTTCTCTATTCTCATACATTGATCATGCAAGTTCCCACCAATTGTATATCATTCAAAAAAATGGTGACATATGCTACTTTCATCATGGATTCATGGAACAAATTGGTTTTGTTTAGTAAATTATTTGCTTCATGTGTCATATTGGTTTCGTGACCTTTAATTCGCATATTCATCTTCCCATTAATTCCTGAAGTCATAAGTCATTGACCCAAATCAAATTCCAGACTCCCTACCACCACAGGTTAGCCACCAAAAAGTGAGACAATTTGTGACAATCCCATAATCGTCAATTGAACAAAGTTCAAGTATTTAATACAGCGCATCTAAGCAAATGGGCATAATGTTCCAAAACAGCTTCCCCATCTTACATATATAGTGTGATTTGTTATACTATACAATCTATATAATGACAAGCCATAATAATAGATAAGCTCTATGTAGAGATGATCACGCAACCAAATTACTAACCTCTTTGCAGTGAGCAATTGTGGTGCATAATGTCTTCTCCACCAATACATGATGGGGTTTCGGGTGGTTGATGATATCCATAAGAATCTCATAATGGGTCATGTTTGGTGTTGACACAACCAGTACATCATAGAAACCATTGTCCAATAGCTCCCGGTGCCCCAAAAAAACCTTCATAACTTTTAAAGGTCATTAAAACCTCTATTAAGGCATTAATTCTTAAATTAGTGTGCAAGATAAGACCCCTAAAGAATAAAATATACTCATTAGGACTTGAATGTTTTGTAATTATATGAGTAGAACTACCACATTTAAAATCCCAAAGTTCATGTGCCCATCATTGATCCAATTAATTAAACAACAATACTGTGAATAAAAATACAAAATTGAATATACCCAAAAAAAAAATTCCCATCTAATTTTATATGAAATCAAATGCAATACAACAGTACCTTTAGTGGCCAATTAAAGGATTGAGCTAATTGCAGGGCAAGGTCTTAGGAAGGGACATGGGGGTCAGCTATAGCATAAAACAGCTACGCCTTCGGTGCGAAGATGATGGAGATTGATGAGGTGTTCTTTGCCCATCATTCCCACACCTATGATCCCGTACTTCATTATGCTGCTTATAGCTACAGCTGCAGCCATGGTTGATAGTTGACTTGAGATTCTCACACACTCTTACACCTTATGTATGTGTTAGTTTTGCCTCAGATATAAAGTTAGGTGACTGTCGCATTCTATTTTCTAGTGGCTGGTTTGGCTATTATTTAACAATGGAGTCTCTTCCTTTTTTTCACGAGTAAAAAGAACCAATGGACGACGGCGTCGGGAACCAACTTGGTGGCGCGCATCAACAGCACCTTCTCGACGATCTTTAGGCTCAAATCTTCGTTCGCCGCTTTGTCGTCATCGTCGTCGTCGCTACTCAGTACCAAGAAGGAATTCAACGGCTTGGTAGAGCCGCTGGGTTCTGCTTCGTCTAACATGGTGGCAAGAGGCTGGGTTGAAGGTGGGAGATGGTCTAACATGGTGGTGGTCCTTAATCGATCCTTCACAGTGCCTTACGACTCTCTCCCTCTCCCTGTCTCTTGTGAAATCAGTGAATTCATCGGGTATAAAAATAGCCTCTTTGATTTTCACATTTGACTGCAAAATCAAGAAAAACTTAATTAACAAAGTAACTCACTTGACCCAATACATTGAAGTGGTTTTAATGAGAATGGGTCCACGTACATTTAGCCGCATGAAGTGGTTTTAATGAGAATGGGCCCACATAAATTTAGACGCATGGCATAAAATTAGAGTTCTAATTTGGAATTGCAATTTGAGTTTCTATCTGCTTCACCTATTATTATATATATAGATAAGTATTCTATAATTTTCCTTGTATATATAAGAAGTATTATATTTATTGCTTTTCAAAATTTGACTAGTTTTATTTTTCAATTTCGTGCTCACTTTTATGAAAACTCCAAATGATATAAAAAGTTGAGAGAGAGAGAGAGAGAGAGAGAGAGAGAGTTTTTCCTTCTAATATCCACCTTTCTATTATAAAATAGCTTATAATTCCTGCATTCGCATCAATGCATTGAATAACAATTGTGGGGGAGGATTTGTTCCAAGCCTGCAAGCAGTTTGTTCGCTCTGGGACTGAAGGACCCGCATGACTTTATTCTTTGCAAGCGATGTGAGCAGTTTTTGAGACCTACTCCCACATTGAAGAAAGATGTGCCTCACTCATGCCTTATAAGCCTTAGCTGAAGGCAAGAGTATACCACTACTACACATGTGTAGTAGTGGTAGAGGCATGCCCTTCAGGGTAACAAACCCGTGCGGTCGAAACAAGTCTCAAAAACTACCATTCAAAGCAGACAATACCTTAATTTGATGGGCACTGCCCTTAAAAGCGCCTTTTTGTGGGGGAGGATTTGTTCTAAGCCCGCAAGCAATTTGTTCGCTCTGAGGCCGAAGGACTCGCACGACTTTGTTCTTTGCAAGCGACGTGAACAGTTTTTGAGACTTGCTCCCACATCGAAGAAAGATGCGCACCACTCATGCCTTAGTTGAAGGCAAGAGTGTACCACTACTACAGCTAAGGCTTATAAGGTGGGGCGAATCTTTCTTCAATGTGGGAGCAAGTCTCAAAAACTGCTCATGTCGCTTGTAAAGAACAAAGCCATGCGGGTCCTTCGGCCTCAGAGCGGACAAATTGCTTGCAGGTTTGGAACAAATCCTCTCCCACAACCGTTATCATTTATCAATTTATATTTTTCCTATAAAGTCAACAAGACAAGCATTTGTAGATATTATAAATAAATGATTATAGTTTTTTTTTTAAAGGCATAACTATAGTCATTTTGAATGTAGGGTTTCAAATTTGGTTTATTAAAAAAATAATTGCTGAGATAAACAATTTAAGTATTTGAAATCATTTAATTTCATTGTTCATACAGTATGCAAATTGATTGTCCTCATAGAAAAATAAGGTGGATAATTGACATTTTTATATACTTAGTTTTTATATCTTAGCGTAATTGTGTTATTACATTAAAATGAATCATATTAGGACAAAGTTTAGTTACAAAATTGGTTGTAACCTTAGACTACAACCTTACTCAATATCTTTTCATTAGAGATGAATTTTCACAAATCCACCATTGAATTACATCTTTTTTTTATATACTTCATACTTACAAAATTTCTAGAAAATTAAAGATCAATAACTATGTTATCAATAAATTATTTACATTGCAAGTTTTTTGTAATTTAAAATTATGCATAAAATATAAGCTTGTAGATTATATAGTAAATAATATTTGATTGACACAAAATTTGACATGTGTATTGAGAGCATAAAGAACATGCAATTCAATTATTAGATTTTCAAAATATGTAATAGTGTTTATTTTATTGAGTAAAGTTATAGTCTTAGGTTACAATTAATTTTGTAACTAAACTTTGTCTATCTTATTAATATGTATTACATTTTTTAACGAAATTATTAAAATTCAATCTGAAGGAAAATTTATTGCAAAAAATACAGCTAGTTTTTAATTATTTGAAACATGATAGTGAGAATAAAATTTTGTAAATATATATATATATATACATACTTAAGTTAACAATGAGTGCCTTCTCAAAAATAAAAAGTTAACAATGACTTTTGGGAATTATTATTTATGAGAGAATTTGATTTGGTTTAAAATGGGTTGAAAATAGTTCATGCATCTCAAATTGGAGGGAAAATTGTCAAAAAAATTTGATTGCATTTGAAATCTAATGTTGGAGCTTTTGATAGAAATTAATATGAACTACTTGTGTTGAGTTGTCACTTTTTTTGAGGAAAAAGAAAAAATTAACGTCGATATAGACATCATTTTCTTAGAGCAGGAATCTAGATAGCACATGGCTTCTGTGACCCAGGTGCACTCTTGGCATCACTGTTCATAAATACTAAATTTGCTATTACACCAACCAAGCTTGATGATGGGCCCTATCCAAACATTAAAAAAAAAAAGCTTGATGATGGGCCCTTATTTAATGTTCGTTCACCGTCCTGGGCATAGGCATAGGCATAGCCCTTGCACACTTGCTTTATCTACCTCATCCTAATTTTGGGACTATTTTCCATTAAACCAAAAAAAAAAAATGTTGCGAATTAGGATTTTTTTTCCTTTATTTTTTCTGATAAAAATTTCTATGGTTGAATGTAATATGTGCTTAAGAAGGGTAAGTATTAAAAGTTAAAAATTGTTGATTTAAATTTATTTTGAAAATAAGTCGAATTCAAACTCATTACTAAATTGTATTACATATTAAAGGTTGGTTCTTTTTTTCTTTGTCAAACAAACTCGAAGTTGTTTATAAGCTATTGGACTAACTTATTCTTTTCTCTTTTATATATATATATATATATATATTATAACTAAATTTTTGTCTCTTCAAAAATCTATACTACTAATTAAAAATTAAATTACATTTGAAATTATACTATTTAATTTAAATAGATTGATTGATTTTTGTTTATAAACTTATAAAAATTAACTTCACAAACCTTAAATTATTAAAAATTGTATATATTTTTACTATGAAAGGTTAAGGAAGTTAGTGACCTGTAACAAGGGAGCCAGCGACCGTATCCCCGATGAACAATGGCAATAACTATAATGGTCCTAAGGTAGTGATCTCTTATCAGAAATCAATCATGAACCTGCCTGATCTTGCTTTTTTTATATACAAAATTTAGGATTTCATTAAATCGATTTGTAAGAAATCTCAAATCAAGCCATTTGGATTTACTTCAACAAAAGAAGCGTGGGCCTCTTTGATAGAAGAACTTTTCATAAATTTCATCTAAAATGTGAAAGACTCAATTTGATAGAAATCTTTTAAACCAAAATCCACCCCAACAAGGAAGTTATCTTCTTGCATGCATTTCATCTAGCTTCTGAAAGACATCATACGCACTGAATTAAAATGGTTGGTCGTCCTAAAATTAGGATTCACACCAATCTTACAATGTGATCCAATGGTCGGGGTTGGTGTGGATCCAGTGTGGTGATCCCACATTCCGTTGAGAGAGAAAGAGAAAGAGAGTTGAAAAATAAAAAAAAATGTAAAGTTTAGGTAATTTTGACTATACAGTGTAACTTAGACATTTTACTAGGGTTAAGTGTGTCAAAAAAATAATTGATTTGTTCACATGCATTTTCCCATATCCGGTGTTTTGAGGTGAGCTCATGTAACTCTACTGAGGAGGTGTGTGAAAGACTGAGTGTGTGGAAAAATCAGTGTATGTAGGAGTTTATTAGTAAAATGTTAGATGGACTAATAATTTGGTCCAATGCTAATGCTATGAATTCAGCAAAAAAAAAAAATGCTAATGCTATGAGGAGCAAAAATATGCCTCTAGGCAAATACCATTTCTGAGTCTGGCCCAATTTATAGGCCTTGGCTTATCCTGAGTATAATAACATTCAAAATTTCAGAAAATCTCTGCCGACATGCTGAGGCATAGGGGTGGAGTGGGGTGATACAGAGAACGCACCATGTTGGAAACATTTGATTGTATAAAAGGGGCATTAACTTTGCGAAAGACCACGACCCAATTTGACAAAGAAAAAAGGCCAAAAAGATAGGCACTTGCATGCAAAGATGATTTTGTTTCCTTGGATCCCCAACATGTCTTTGAGACACAGAGCGTCATTGGATTGACTTTTCTTTGTATGTCTACCCTGCCTAAAATCATTTATCCCTGGCCAAAAAATGGTAGAATCCTTCCTTTCTTACACGCGTTGGAAGGGTTACAAAATATAATAATGCATTTTATTGAGAGTACACGATTTGCTTTTACTCTTTTTGACAATTCGACTGTTCTTTACAGTCAAGAACAATAGGACATTACTACTCACAAGGGTCCAATAAAGCAGGTGATAGTCTACTAGAGTTAAATTATTTAATCCAGGCTAAAATCTAGGTCTCTGCCAGGGCCCCCAAGCAAAACTCATGCTAAATTGCTAATTTCTTATTCACCAAGGTATAGATTATGTGAAACAGTACAAGTGAATTCTTTGGAGCGGTTCGTAAAGTATTATAAATTATTTAGTACCTTCGAAATCAAAGCAAGAATTTCAGGCCAAAAGAAAACAATCTTGTTACCCCATGTTTATGGAGCGGTGCAGTGAGAGCGAAGTTAAACTGTTCTTTTACCCAAGTGTAAGTGTGTTTTTCCTTTTTTTTTTCCTGAATTATCCAAGTGTATTTTTTTTTTTTTTTTTGTTTCCATTCCTTGTTATCACTCCATTATTAATTGGGAGACAGGCCAGGCCTGCTGATGGTACTATCTACATTTATATGGTAGTCCAATTTGTATTATAATCTATGATTTTGGAACATTTTTTTAATCTCATGCAATGTATCTCTGCAGATTCATTAAAAAAAAAAAAATGTAATGTATCTGTACAATGTAATCATTACACTCGTTCTTTACAACAGTGTAAGTGTGTAACAGTATTTTTATTTTATTTTATTTTTTGTTTATTAACAGAAAATAAGTATACTCTTTTTATGGGAAAAATAAGTGAACTTTATAGAAAAGAAAATTGCTTTACATGAAGTCTTTAGCAATTTTCAGTATTGGGCAATCTATCAATCTGCCAAAGAATCCAAATAAGCGTACGGGCTGTGGATACATGCACCCTGATGATGATATAGTCATTTTTCAGGATCTGTCTTGGAATGTGGCTATCTTGTCTATATATTTAGCTTACCTCCAAAAATAATTGAAGATAAGAGGAAAAGCTAGTAGTAGTACAGTACACAACATGGAAAAGGTAGAACACCAAGCCTAGCTTAGAATATTTATAGTTTTGAGTATACCAGTGGAAAAAGTTCGGAATACCCGGTTGAATATTTATATTAATGGTGAAGGCTACACCTACACGTGAAAGTGACAGTATCGACCTGAAAGCATTGGACACGAGAAAGTATGAATTATTTTTTCAAAAGTAGAGAATTCTTACAAGCCTAGAGACGCTCTTGCCAGATTGCTCCATAGCAGTGTTTTGTTAGGGATAATTTGAAGTTTTCTTGTGTGTGTCCGAAAGATGGTATAGATATAATCATTACATTAGTGTTTTGTCTATTAAAACAACATCAGTGTGTGGTACGTGTGGTGCATGCAACTGGGTTTTTTATTTAGAAGTTGTGTTTTCTGAAGGCAAATTAAAGAAAAGAATTTGTCAATGAAATTTAATGAAAATGGAACTGTTTCCTTTCCTATAAAAGAATAAAATTAAAACAAATGATAAAATGGGAAAACTCGTAAATTCAAGGCTCATTGTGCGTAGGTGTGATTTGTCAATAACAAAGGATTTAAATATTTTTTAGAAAATACTAAAACTGCTATAAATTAATCTTACTAAAAATAAGTTACAAATTAATGTGAAAATGGTTGTGATTAGTACTACTCCAACACAATAACAAATGAGTATTTGAATTAATTGTTGTAATTAATGACATATTAGTTTGTAAAATATATGTAATATTTTTACAAATTGATATATTACTTATCACAAAAAAAAATAATAACAAAATGTCAAACTGATATAACAAAAATATGATTAATACCACTTAAACAACATATTAATTTTTCTTGAAAAAATAAATAACATATTAAATGAATATTTAAAATACTTTTTTTGTGATATAAAAGTTGTAGTATTTTTAACATCACCCTTTCATTAATTTTTATCATATAATTATAACTAATCGAGCCCAACCAAATGAAGCATAAGGAAAAAGAAAGAACAAAAAGTTTTTTTTGTTTTTTTTTGATAAGTTAAATAACAAAAAGTCTACGTCTACACATTTCACTATACACTTTGTCATAATCTCATCAATTGTTTTACTTTTTATTAAGTAACAATGATGAACTATTTTCAAAAAAAAAAAAAAAAAAAAAAAAAGTAACAATGATGAACTCGTACAAGATACTTATGTAAATTGTAACAAAATGGTTTTCAGTCTCTAAGAATAAATACCTCCTGAAATTGCTCAAAAATTTTTTTTTTTTTGGTCCTCGTTTTGGGTGAACCAGCTCAAAAATTAGCACCAAGCTAGCTCCCTAGTCCCTATATAAAAACCACACTTTTCTCTCATACACATTGACAGTCGAAAGAAGCAGAGAAAATGGCCAAACGTCTCAAATTCCGAATTTCACGAGTGATCCCATCCTTCCAATCCTGCTGTTCCAAAGACCCCTCCACTCTCCCAGCTAATCCTGTCCCTTCATTCTTCCGCCCTTCTCCACTCATCAACCTCCAAACCCCCAAACCCCATCACTCTTCCCTGAGGCGCCACGTTTCATCTGCTCTCATATCCGTCGGCTGTGGCCTCAGATCCAAACCCACTCTCTCTGATGACGACCGCACCGAATCAACCCTCGAGTTCCACTGGGAAAAAGAAGACGAGTGGCATGTCGTCGCCAAGGTTTACGACGACACCCCTCGCCGTAACAAAATCTACAACTCCTCTGTCTCCGGCGAATCAGACTCCGACGACGACGACGTTTTGTCTCTTCCGCCACCACCACCACCTCCTCCTCCAACAGCGGAAAAGAAAAAACGACGTGCCAAAAAGAAGAAAACGACAGCAAAAGTCCGTGTCAGCACCTCTAGCGTAGATAGCGGGTTGTTCAGCAGCGAAGGTTACGATGACGAAGAAACCGAGACCTTAGTTTCATCTTCTAGAAGCTTCTCCACCGATTCCTCGTCCGAGTTCAACCCCAACTTGGAAACCATACGCGAGATGCCACCAATGCTGAGGCGAAAATCCACCAAGAAGTCTAAGAAGCGGTGCGTCTCGAAGAGGAAGCTGGTGCTTTCGTCGCCGGAGAGCGAGTCTCCGGCGAGGCTCTCGATGTTCCAGAGGCTGATACCGTGCACGGTGGAAGGGAAAGTGAGAGAGAGCTTCGCGGTGGTGAAGAAGTCGGAGGATCCGTACGAGGACTTCAAGAGGTCGATGATGGAGATGATATTGGAGAAGCAGATGTTTGATGAGAAAGATTTGGAGCAGCTGTTGCATTGTTTTCTGTCTTTGAATGATAGGGAACACCATGGGGTTATCGTTCAGGCTTTCTCTGAGATTTGGGAGGCTTTGTTTTGTATGAGAACGTCGACTAGAACTAATCAACGTGTTTCTACTTTGTAGGGCTCTTTGAATCCTTTTCAGAATAATAAAGATAATGCTAAGATAACAAATCATCTTATTTTACTTTCTTTTTTTCTGGTTGTAAATATTTTTCTAGAAATTAGTCCGATTATCTTAGCCATAAATGTAGCCCTTGGGGTGTTTATGCATCTTTTTATGTCTTTTAATCTAGCTCTTGATGTAGCCATTAGCAATTGTGCATAACCATTCTTATTCTAATACTTCTTCTCCCCAAAAAAAAAAAAAAATTCTTACTCTAATACTCTTTCTATTAGTTTTATTGGACAGTTTGGACTTAAAATGGGTTGAGTAGGAACTAAATATGTGAAGCTTTAAAATATTATGCATAAAAACAAAATATTGCCAACTAAAACTATGGGCCATGTTATATTTTAAAGAACCAAAATAATCAGATGAAAAGATGAACTTCTTTTTGATGATCAAATGTAAAGATGAACTAAAGTTATTAGTGGTTTCCCTTTTAAAATACTCTTTGGAGATTGAATTTTTTAAAATGTAGAATCCAAAACCAAAAGCGTGTTGCTTTCTATATTTTCAACATCTTTTCTTCTAAAGAGCGTATCAAATATAATTATTAACTTGGATATATCTAATTTTTAAAAGTTAAACTACAATATATAAGTATTAAAAATAAATCAAAAGCTCTTGATAATATATATAAGAATTAATAAAATTATATTTTTAAAATATGAATTAATTTAGCTTATAATTGTGAAGTAATAACAGTATTAGAACGTAATCAAATATGGGTGAGAAGTAATAATTACTATATTTTTGCCTTGAATAAAGGAAATCAAATAAATTTTAGCAATAACGAGATTAAAATTTTTTTGAAAAAAATAGAGCAATCAGATAATAAACTTACATATTCTAAGTCTATGTAGATATGGATAAATTATACGGTTCTTATGGTGAACCACGTCACTTGTCCACTATTCCACTAAAAAACTCCTACTTGTTTAAAATTGTTGAGTCAGTAATCAGTTTTTATTTTTAAAAAAAATTCACCTCAGCAATTTTAAACAGTGAGATTCTTTTAGTGGAATGGTGGACCACGTCACTTATCTACTATGAGGACCTTATAATTTCTCGTAAATATGAGACAAGAGTCCAACATTAATCAAACTTTTTTTTTTTAAAAGAAAAACTGAATATCTTTTAATCTAAGTATAGTGAAAAAAAAAAAAGAATATATTTGGCATGCATTTGGATTGCGTTTTGAAGAAAAGGTTTTTGCGTTTTGCTGAAAATTTGGTGAGTCCCATGTTACTGTTCATATACTTTTTGGTACTATTAATCACTTTTTGGTATCATTCACAGGTCTCATTGTACTATTTCAACTAACTTTTATCTTTATCTACAGTACTTTCAGCAAAAAGTTTTCAATTTCAACAAAATAAACGGTATCCGAACACACCTTGATTTTTTGGTTAAGCCAGAGAACCAAATTTAGTCACATATCAATTTTCTATCAAGTCCAATGCATTGGACTACGAAATGGAAGCCCTGCTCATAATATTAAATGAAATAATAATGTCAAAAACTAATATTTTTTTCAATATAAATAACAGGTAACAAATTATAGTTATAATAACATTATTTTCATGTTAAAGGTCTTGTAGTTTAATTAGTCGGCATCTTTTGATGTTTTTAGTAAGAACCTTGATGGTTCAAATTCTTCCCAAATTATCAAAGTAAAATTTTTTTTAAAAAAATAATAATTTCATATAAACCCATTATTAGAAGTTTAGAACTACTTTTATGACACATACGTGAAACTAACAATAGGTCACAACAATAATTATGAAACAAATGGTGTTCACAAACTTATGGGCATTGTGAATAGAGGGGAACTATTGGGATTCAATGGAGCTATGTGAAGGTGTGACAACTGATTAACGAGTTTACGCTTTTACACTTTTGGTGGACAAGCATGGTCATTTCAAAGGAAGTACTCCGACATAGTAAGTAAGTAACGCGTGTTTGAAACATGAAAGATTGAGTTGGGACCCAAAACATTATTGATCAGGCATTTCCCATTTGACCAATGATCATAAGCTTTGATCAACCAGGCATTGGGTGACGCATTTGAAATCCGAGTTGCAATCCCCAACATTTTACACGCTAATTATTTTCCTGCACATGAGATATGGGACTTTTATTCCAAGCTGTGGGGGCCTCCTGTTCACTGTTAGTCGTAAACTATCATGAGTTTTACAGCTATGAAGTAGGATTAGGCCTGTAAAGCTTTTTACGAAGCTAGAGCACTAGCCAAAAGTGTTTGTTTATGTTTGTTTATTTAGCTAATCAACCAAGTTCAAGTACAAATTTTTATAGATTTGTGAGGAGGTAAGACTTTTTAGTTATTGTTTTATTGTATAATATATGAAGAAAAAAAAAAAAATCAAGTAACTCGTGAATAAGCTCGAGCTTATTTGCCAAGATTATGCACCAAACTTGAGTATGTAATTTAATTTGTTTGGTAATGAATTTGAACTCGGCTCGTGTTCGAAATAAAATTAAATAAACAAATTTAAATTTGAAATACATGGGTCAACCCATTTCAACTTGTTTATAACAAGAAATACTTAGGTAATCCCGGAGCACTGTTTCGGACTATCACAAAGGGGGTGGGCTCCACACACGGGTCCCACCATAAAACTCATATACCTTGTGAGAGCTTGGTGCTTTGAGACTACTTAAGTATTTCCCATTTATAACCCTAAATAGAATGGTGTCTAATCATTTTTGTTTGGAAACAACCTCTTGACTCTTGTTATTGTTATCTTGTTTGTAAATTGCTATTTCTTCCAATTAAAGGGGGCGGATCTTATATACTTTTTTTTCTCTATCCAATAAAAATATTGTATAATAAGGGAAACAACCGCAAATGGTCTTTACATTGATTGGCTCCTTCATGGCTTGTTATACCAAGATTATTTCAAATATCGTCAAGACTAGCACGAATGAGAGTTATATTTCATATCACCATTACACTTAATATCCTTTTATGGGCAAGAAGATTTGAACAAATGTCCCTTATTCATAATAAAAAAGTTATTGTTGAACCAACTATAACACATAAAAATATAAGGATCTGGTTAATGTATGTCCTGCGACATGCATTAATAATCCATACTAGAAATTTTTTTATGAAAAATTAGAAAAGTTATCAAAATAGTTAGTTGTTTTATTACCTTTCCATAAAGCATTTCTTTAAATAGTTTATTAATAAAACTCAAAGTATAAAGCAAAATAAACTTAGCTCATTTCTTTATTAAAAAAAAGATTCAAATCCTCTAGATTTCTTACAATACTCTATCAATAGATATCCTTAAATACTAACCACTTTTTAATGATTTAATAGTTTAAATTCTGTCATGTCAACATTTCACTAATAATATTTCTAAAATAATAAAATGATGTTGCAAACAAAACAATTAAGACTATTGTTAATAAAATGTTGACATAACAGAATCTAGATCATTAAATTATTAAAGAATAGTTAAAATTTAAAGAAATCTATTTAATAGACTACTCTAAAAAAATCTAAAAGATCTAAATCTTAAAAAAAAAAAAAAAAAAAAAAAAATCCCTCCGGTCCGGTGATCATTTCCACATATAACAGTGTGGTACAACAATCGGGTACCGATATACTGAAATTGGTCTCATTAGGTCACAGCACACAAGTACATCGTAGATTATGGAATTCCCAATATCACATCCATCCAACGAAGTCCAACATAATAATACTAGATAACGAAATTGCCCTCATCTTCATTCATAAATGAAGCTTCAGGTGAATCAGGCTGTGCTCGTTTAATGTGCACACAGTACTGTGCATATCTATTTGTTTCTTTGTCTCAGTCAGAATTGCTAACATTAGTCCGGGCCTGACAGAGCACTGCATTAATAAAGGTGAGAGGTGAGACTTTCTCTAATACTGTTAAGGGATAGTAATGTTTATCTCTCTCTGATATCTGTGACTGTTTCGTGAAGGCCACGCCAAAAGTCCCCACAAAATTTACCCTCGGCCAAAGAGAATGAAGAAGTCTTACTGCTAGTGGTAATTCCAGTGAAGCATTGTGCACTCACGATATCAGAGATTCCGCACCTGTTCAAAGAAAAGAAAATGCTCACTCGCTTCCCAAAGCAATTGAAGATTAGATCTTTTGGGTCCTACTTATCTGGAATCTGGATCTTATTAGCACGCCCACTCTGAATGTTTATCCTTTTCTTATTGAGTCATCACTCAGTCACAGTTGTGAAAGCTCAGAACCACTTTGTTAAAAAAAAAAAAAAAAAAACCAGGAACCACCTTGGCCCCGTTGGATTTTATCTCACCATACCTCGGGACTTATGAATGATTGTTAAGGTTTTTTTAACAAGGGTTTTTGTTAACAGTGACTTAGAGTAGCATTTGCATTAGACTAATTTAGCTAGTCCTAAGCTAGAAATATAGCCAAAAACCATAACAATGTACTCTACATAGGCTTGGCCAATTTTGTATTTTCATCTTAATATATATGTTTATCAGGTATCAAAAAAAACAAAAACCTCACACATTAAATTTTACCAAAAACTAACCTAAAAAACATATCAATGAACACTACCATGATGCTACTGTTCATAGCTACACAAAAATTTATTACTTTTTTATTTCATTTTTTACACTATTTTGTTGATGACAATGGTTGGGTCCATTAGGGTTTTGGTTGGGTTTAATCGGTTTGGGTTGCATTTGTGGAAGTAGTTGTTGGGTTTTGTAGGTGGAGGTGGCGGTGGCAATGGCATTGTGGTGGTTGGGGTTTGTGGATTGCTGGGCTTTTATGTGGGTTTTGTTGGGTTATGTTGCTTGGGTGTGCGGTTGTGCAAGGTAGGTGTGGATTTTGGTATTAAAATCCAACTGGGTATGTGTGGTTGTGATGGGTAATGGTTGATTTTGAGGTTAAAAATATGAATATGAAGGAAATAATATTTATTTGAAATAGTAATGTAGTGTTAAGGTTGATATATATCTTTGAAAAACATAAATAGTTAAACTAGAAATAGTGGAGTTTTTTTTTGTGTTAGTTTAGCTAAAATTTTGAGGATATTGATGTAAATACTTTTAGGACATTTGTGAATGAACCAATTTAGGAAAATTTTGACAGTACTTTCATGAAAAATAAAAAATAAAAAAATCAGTTGTATTTTACTTTTCCTATAAAAAGTTCATAAAAATACTTTTTAATCCAATACCCTTAAAGCACTTGTTAACTTTTTCCTTTTAACAATGTTTGGCTACAAACTCCTCTATATATTTTCATTAGATATGAATTTTGACAAGTTCATTAGATTGCATATTTTTATTATATCCTTAATATTTGCAAATTTTCAGTAAGATTAAAGATAAATATCTATATCATCAATCAAATATTTTTATGTTTTTATAATATTAAATTATGCATAAAAATAAGTTTATTAGTCGAATAATAAATAATAAATAAAATCCGATTTAAACGAAATTTGATATGCATGTTAAAAATATAAAGAACATGCAATTCAGCCATTATATTTTCAAAATATATAATTATGTTAATTTTTTAAATAGAATTTGTAACCATTATCTACAAACTAGTTTATAATCAAACTTTATCTTTTTTTTTTCCCCTTAAATTGAAACAATGAAACCGTAAAACTTATTTTAAGGCTGTAGAAGTGTCGCCCATAAACAGTGACCATGGGCCAGGCTACTTGTTACTTCTTAGGCTGCAAAGGTCCAGTTCACTTTCTGTCTATATGTTTGGACCATAAACCTTTTGGTCAGAATGGGTTCGAGCAAAGATGCATTTACAGATTCTGTTTTGAAATTGAATGGCTTTCAGCCCAAGAGCAAGCATACAATTGACCTGGGATTGGGCTCAATCTTGGTACGAATAAATTATCAGGCTTACGCATGGCCTTTTTTGGCCAACTGATGAAAGCCCTTCTAGTCAACAATTAAGGACCCATTTGGTACATCAGTTTCAAACTGCACTTTTCAAAATTTTTATTTTTATTTTTAATTTCACTTTTTTTTTTGGTATTTTTTTTTCCAGTTAGTTCAACTGTTAAAATATTTAATAATTGATTAAGAAATTTGAGGCCAAAAACTTATTAGTGTTTTGGCCTAATGATAAAGAGTATCATCAGGAGCAGACATCATATGTTGAAACTCTATTAAAATTTTTTTTTTTTTTTTTTTTAAGATACACATTTTTTGAAAAGATGAAAAATAAATAGTTCATTTGGTAAGAGATTTCTAGTAACGTTATTTAAGTGTTGTGGAAATATGTGTAGGTTAAAAAGTACTGTGAAAATACGTGTTATGGTGTTTAAACACTGAAAATTGTTGTTTAAGTTACGTTACCAAACAGGCCAAAATGTACCAAGGGGAACTAATAGTTTCTTCTGTGACTTTGGATACTATAGAACGATCTTCTTTCATCAGTGCCCCTACTTGTCTACCATTCTGATTTGTATGAAGTAACAAATAAAAAGAAAAGAAAATTGTTTTAGTTATAATTATTATTAAAGGCTATACATAATTTTTTATTAATAATACTAATTGATGAGTTCATAAAAATTATTAAGGTCGTTCATCTTAATGAACGGTCATTGCGTCATTAGTAGGCCATCAAAGATAGATGAGTAACTGCCCAACACATTCAATAACAATCATCAAATGCCTTAAACCTTCTCATCAAGACAAAGAACGTTACAATTAGGATAATAATCACCTTCATTTATGTCCAACAGCTACCTAAGTCACCTATAAAAGGGACAATCTATCTCACTTGCTAAGGTACATCAAAAGCTACAACAAAACACTATCTAAATACGAGAAATATAGGGTGATACTAACTTAAGCATCAGAGGATCCCCCACCAGGCACAACGCAGTGGTCTCTTCGATCTATCTCTCTTTATCTTGTAGGTCCTACAAGATCATCTAAACCTTCGGATTGGTAAGTGACCAAACTGACGATTTTGGCTTCATCAGTTTGGCGCCATCTGTAGGGAAGATTAGCCATTGACCTCTTCTTATGACAAAGGGTTACTCAGTTCAATCCAAAGTCATAAAATACTAAATTGTTGCACTCATCCAAAGTAGCAACAAAAAATGCATAGCCGTGAATCAGATAGATTTTGTGGAGTTGAGTTTCGATGAAGACGTCATGGTCAAAAGTCCCAAAGTGGGCATACAATAATGAGGGAAGAGTGAAGTGGCTATCTCTCGCCAAGGAGCAAGGCCATGAACGAAGCAAATGGAGGAAGCAGTATTGGAAAGTAAGTACCCAAATTTTCTATTTACCTCTTGATTATCTTAAGTGCCTCCACAGTGCATATATCGGCATGTTTGGACCGTAATGGATCCTTTATCCATCTGTTATCCATGATTCACGCCCCTCATTAATTCTCTCAAACAATATTGCTTTGCTAAACTAAAATATAAGGCTATTCATAAACTAAGTAGTGAAGCATATATTTAGTTAGAAAAGTGGAGAATGTTTGGTGATATCTCATGTATGAGATGTGCTTGTTCAAAAGGGGATGTAAATATTTGTACAACTGTGAGGGTTTAATAGTTACAGCCTACATAGATATATAATATATATGGTAAATAAAAAGGATTAGTCAATGGGGAGACTCATCGTTTCCTCTATAAGATTCCTATTAGAGCCATATTTTATGGCCTTGTTATCCTATTTATGGCCATCAAAATTTTCTTATTATATTTCCTAATATAATCATAGCATAACATCCTAGTTGATATGCACGCATTATGACTTTTCATATCACCACTTTTCTTTCCTAGTGCATCTTGCTAAGATAAGAAAAAAAAAAGGAAAAAAAAAAGAGAGGAGATATTGCTTCGGTTTCAAACTAAGATTCCTCAAATATCTTCTTTACATGGTGATAAGTTTCTGTGATGCCTATATGCTCATGTACCATATGATATAATGCTCATGTTATGTTTATCGGTCAAGGTTATGAATTTATGATATTCCAACATTTAAACATTGCTGTTAAGAACTGTTTAAGATAAAAACTCCTAAACTTTGTGTTTTTTGGGCCAAATTTAAAGGTATTAATTTCGAGTATTAAAGAATAACGAAACCAAAATTTATCTCATAATTTTGGACATTAAAGAGGTGGAGTCAAATCTTATTGCCTTTCCAAATTTATAAACCCTAGGTTTAGGCATTAAAACCAGAAGTTATTTGGTTGCATTTTTAGAATTTTGAAATTAAATCTAAGGTTTTCTAAGAAAATTCTGCCTAAAGAAAGATAGTGAATTTCCTAATGGGCATTAAGGATCCTCCTAAGAATGCTCTTTGGAACCTTCGGTCAAATGTGTTAAATGTTATTTTTGGGTCAAAAGATCTGTTATCCATATCACATAAAAAAAGGAATGCAAGTTTGTGATTGAAAAAATCGTAAATTTTATGTCAATCTATATAAAGATATTTAGAATCAATATCTTGAAATGTTCTACCATGGAATGAACAAAGTTTATTGTTCAAAATTTTCCATGTATATATACATGTTGCTTTGACTTTGAAAATAGAGCAAGAAAATTGTTTCATTTATACACAAATCTCACCACACATATTCATGAAAACTTTGGTGGTATATATATGCCTGTGCATCATTCTTTCATAAATTGAGCCATAATTTTAATGCTCAATACGAAATAAATTACATTTTATGCACATACATAGTTGTGTTACGTAAACACACAAAGGGATACTATGCTAAAGACTATGTCATAGACGCATCAACATATACTGTCCTTAAGCCACAACAAATTTTATATATTTGTGGTTAATAATATTTGTGAATTTCTTACTTGGCAATGCTACTCCAAGTCTAACACTTTGCACAGTAAAAGTACTAGATTATTTAATGTACCTATATTCTTAAGTTTATAAGCTTTAAAATGAGAACTTGTCAAAAAGAAACAGCCAAGAAATAGATTAAAAAGTCTTAATTGGAAAAGGGGAATACAACCAAAGATTGTGAAAATTCCTTTGACATCACAAATGACAAATCAAGCCCTAATATCTTTGAAGCCAATATCAACCCAACAAAGAAGAGCTCGTTGAAGAGGAATCAACTTGAAAGGATACCAAAAATCTAGTACACACATCCAAGTCACTTGTCATGTGCACAAAGTGGTTCCAAGCCAAGCATAAATGTTCTAACATCCTTGCAAAGGTGGGCTCAGGTATTCAATTTCTAAAAAGTCTCCAAGGCCGACAGGTAATTAAAACCTTACTCTTCCTCCTATTAACTTTCTAAAACTTAATTGTCAAGTGTAACGTATATAGTTTATATTTAAGGCATTGCATAATCTTTGGCATCATGACTCTAAATACCATAATAATATATGGATGTCAAGAAAGAGAAGCCAAATCCTAAGATGCTATTGGTTGTGCTCAAAAGCGAAAAGTGATGGATTGCATTATTTAATAATTCATCTCTTTTTACCTTTTAATATTTGCAATGCTGTGTTATTTTGAAAGTTGAATACCCATTGAGCAAGGTCAAAAAGGAGTATATATATCTACCCTCATATAGATTCAAACAAACGTGCATGAGGGGTTCAACCAATTGGTTGAATTACCCGAAACACCGATGGACTACCAAGTTTAATAGTAATCTTATGACAAAGGTTAACTACATGGAAAATAGCCTTATAAAGATTGCTAAATGTAAGCCTACCAAAGAAAAAAAAAATTGTAAAAACAAAGAGAAACCTGTCAAGAATAGGAGTATTCAAAATAATCGACGATCTCTACTGTAGTCTCGACACTTTAAAGAAGCATGTAGTATAGCTTCATCCTGTATACATCATATAACACTTCTCTGTGATTTATATAGAGTACGCTTTGTCGAATGACATCAATTATTGTGCAACATGCAATTGCCTATTTGTATATTGTCATTCCTAACGAAATGCAACTAGCTCTATCGAAGTGAGTCGTCTTAAATGACCATGGTCAAAGCACTCCAATCAAAAATAAGATTAAGCCCAAAGAAAGGAAAATACAAGTTCAAACCGTGATAGACGATTCCTCTGGTCGTTGTCAGATAAGAATAGCACCTTTCATGTCTGAACAGGGGGCAAACTCTCTGGATATATCTACATCTTCAAACAGCTAGAACAAATATAGCAACGATGCTGCCCAGTTCTTGGGCCTTAAGGTTAGATTTAAAATTTTCTTTTCCTTTTAGCTCATTTGCAACAACATTTGAAGTCAAGTTTTAGGCATAATGACAAATATCATTATTGACAAATAAAAACCTAGCTATAAATTTAAAATAAGATCATAACTGTTTACCATGAAAAATATGATGATTGTTTATCATAATGGCAAATATCATTAAACACACCGAATTCTAGCACTCTTTAAGAAGTTTACACACTTTGTCAAGTGTTATTTAGTTGCATGAGAATAGGATAATAGTTATGAAAACAATTGTTGGAAAGGAAAATTGCTAAATCACAAGATTAGTACAAACATGCACAATTGATACAAAAGGCTAGATAATTTCTTGCTAAAGTTAAAAGGCTTGGTTAGTAATATCTACTCTAGATAGTGCGACCTATTTTAGACTTTTGATCTCTAACCGATCAAATGATCTTAAGTTCGTCCATTTCTTTTGCTATTCTACTACCGTCAAAACAAAGAAAAAAGTGGAAATGGTTGAATTGCCTATAGAGCATGTGCTTCATACATAAAATAAGACAATTCGGTTTGATCACATGGCATTAAGTGTGGCTTTAATCCTCACTAAGTTTTCATACTCTTACATGAAATGATATTGTTTGGATGTAAGCTATATCAATTTACCCAAAATTTTGTATAATATGTAAACCTATAAGAGGTTTGCTAGATTACTAGCTTTAGATTTGCAAAAACAGATATTCCAAATTTTCTAAGGGGATGTCATAACTTGACGAAGAAAAACCCTTAAGAAGAAAATAAAGATATAGCTAAAAGTTGTGAAAATTCCACAGGAGATTTCATGGCGGGAATCGGGAAAGTAGCTTCTTAGTGCACTCGACGAAAGAGCTTTACAAGCGGCATTGCCCTTCTTCACTCACGCGATATTGCTGGATCGGGCTTTCGCCCATTGTCCAAGATTCCCCACTGCTGCCCCCCGTGGGAGTCCGGGCAGGTTTTGATCACCAGGACAGAGCAGTCTCGGATGCAGGCGTTGATAGCCAGTCAGCAGCAGGAGATTCAGGCGCCGAGTTTAACTCTTGTAAATTATGGAGTTGTACAAATCCAACAAGGAAAAGCTCCATAAGTAAGAGTTCAATGACAAAGAGTTCATCTAAAAGACTACAACAATGAAAAGATCGAGGTATGTACAAAATAGTATTGAGATTTAAGGTCTTCCATTGAGGTAATTCATTGCTTTCTTTCTTTTTAATTATCCATGAGATTATTTTATTGAAACTAAATAATATCAAGCTTGCATGATTATTACAAATGTGTATGTGGAACATGTTGAATATATTGCTATAAAATTGTTATAGTTATCACAATCAATATGACTATATTATTAGTAGCATATGTTTCATCGTCATGAATTTGAGAAGTTCTATTAAGTTTCCTAAACTTAAAATGCTAGATGATTGTGTTCACAATATGCTCATGAGTTTAAGTCTCAATAAATTTCTGCTCACCAAAATCTTTTTAAATTGCTTTAAAAATCATATACGATGCAAGCACCTAACAAAGACTAGTTTAAAGAAGCATATAGTCAAATAGCTTCAATTTTTATACTTCTCTTTGATTCGTATAGAATGCACTTCGGCTTGTATAGCACATAATTGCACATTTGTACATTGTCATGCAACTAGACACTATTGAAGTGACTTAAGCATACAATTAAAGAAGAAGGAAGAGGAAATTGCTATTACAAACAACAATGACCATAGTCATCAAAGCACGCCAAAAAAAAAAAAGAAAAGTTCTAATCGTGATAGACCATTCCTCTAGTCGTCAACAAATGAGAATTGTACTTTTCACATTTGAACGGGGGCAAAAACGTGGTGTAGTTTTTACACCTTCAAAAAATTGAAGCAAAAGAGATCTAGGCCTTAGACATGAAGTATCATGTTGAGCTTAAAAAAAAAAAAAAAATTCTTGAAAAGAGAAAAGCTCGTCATCTTAAAAAGGGAAGAGCCTATCAAGAAGAAAATCGAGGTATGTGACAAAATAATATTGTCACACATTTATCTCTATCTCTTTTATATTCGTCTATAAAAATTTACACCTAATAAAGTTTCATGCAAAAATGTATGCATTACTAGACAGATCACAAAAGAGGTAAAACTCTAGGATTACAAGCAAATAAGAAAAAGGTCCACCTAGGCTATTGGTAACTTATTATTTTTATATGAATTGTTCTAAAATTCTTGTTTAACCAAGTCTTGTCAAGTGCATGTGATATTTAATGCAGATATCAACATGGCCTCAAGAAGGTCCAAAACGACATAGCGTCAAGGAATCTTTCCAACAACAAATGACAAGATTCCTTACATGGATGTAAGTCACTAAAAAAGGGCTAAGTGATATGATTCCGCCAAGACGGATGTAAATTACTGACGAAGCCTAAGTGGCAAGATTTCTTAAATGGATGTAAGTCACCAAAAAAAAAAAAAAAAATGACAAGATTCCGCTAGACCGATGTAAATCACTGACGAAGTCTAAATAACGAAGCTCCGTAACTGGATGTAAGTCACCTAAAAGTGGCTAAGTGACTAAATACCCTTAGACGAGTGTAAGCAGACAAGGATTCTCACATAAATGCAAGTCACGCGCAAATCAAGAATATCAAACGTGATAACCAGAAAATGAATGAAAGAAGAAGCATCGAAGTGATAAAAAATGGTCATCCAAAGAAATCACCTCACTCTTCAGTAGTGATAAAAAATGGTCGTCCAAATAAATCATCTCGCTCTTCTACAATAATAAAAAATAGTCATCCAAAGAAATCACCTCGCTCTTTAGCAGTGATAAAAAATGATCGTCCAAAGCTCACTTTCAAGATCGAGCTATGATCCTTCAAACGTCCAAAAAGACCTTCAAAAGGCAGATACTAAGAAGTCGTTGCAAAAATACTACCATTTTTTGAAGAAGAAAGTAGTTGAAGATAAAGAAGTCTGAATCTAAACAAGTCAAGAATATTCCCAAAGCCTGACTAGCACAAAGCAAAATCAGACTTGGGAATGGGGGGCAATTGATGAGTCCATAAAAATTATTAAGGTCATCCATCTTAATGAACGGTCATTGCGTCATTAGTAGGCCATCAAAGATAGATGAGTAACCTTCCAACACATTCAATAACAATCATCAAATGCCTTAAACCTTCTCATCAAGACAAAGAACGTTACAATTAGGGTAATAATCACCTTCATTTATGTCCAATAGCTACCTAAGTCACCTATAAAATGAACAATCTATCTCACTTGTTAAGGTACGTCAAAAACTATAACAAAACACTATCTAAATACGAGAAATATAGGGTGATACTAACTTAAGTATCGGAGGCTCCCCCACCAGGCACAATCCAGTGGTCTCTTCGATCTATCTCTCTTTATCTTGCAGGTCCTACAAGATCATCTAAACCTTCGGATTGAATGAGTGACCCAACTAACGATTTTGGCTTCATCACTAATAAAGGTTATACATCAATTTTTTATTAATAATACATTTTTAAAAATTATTTGGCAACTAATACTTTTTGAAATTTATACAGGGAAATAGTCTATTTTGGAATTGTAAGCTAGACGAGTTACACGTTAAAGAGACGAGTTCCTTAAGCATGTATTAATTTGGCTAAAAATTTGGTCCACCTAAACATTTTTTATTGAAAAGACGAGATCCACTCAAGGAAGAAATTAAAAGCAATGATTACGTTGTAATAATTCACGGAGAGAACTTACATTGTTTGTTTCTGCCACTAGCCAAACAATGATATTTACGTTGATATAATAAGCGTGCGTTTGGCTGGGATTAAAAATTAAAATTATTTCATTATTTAATTTTTTTTTTTTATTTATAAATTTTATTATATTTTTTAGCACTATTTATGAGTTATATTGTACTATTTCAACTAACTTTTACCTTTATTTACAATACTTTCAGCAATGCTTTTCGTAGTTTTTCTATTTCACATGTTGATAGGAAAGGGAATGAGATAGCCCACTTGTCAGCAAAACATGCTCAGGATGTTGAGCAATTTGTTACTTGGATTGAGGAGAGCCCTTGTTTCTTAGAACATGCTCTCTCAATTGATGTAGTTCTTTCTTGTTCATGTTAATGGAAATCAGTTTTTTATCAAAAAAAAAATCATTCTCGGACTATCCATTGATACTCCCCACAACACCTAATTGTTGTTTGATGATATCGCCTTTAGCTTCACCATTCTCGTCCTCAAAAGGTCGTTATTGTTGTTGGTGCTTAGGTTTGGGTTTGGATTCGGGTCTAGTTTTTCAAAGTCAAGTGAGGGTCTATGAAGACCATCATGTTCATGGCCAGAGGAGGCTTTGATGAACCAATTGATGGACCACTTGTGGTTCGTTGATGAACCAATTGCCTTTAGCTGCATGATGTTTCGTTTTTTTTTTTTTTTTTTAACCTTACTTTTATTCACATATAATATTAATATATTTTTATATGCTATTTTTAAAAATAAAAAAGAAAAACATAAAATAAATAATCTAAGCTTTAATTAAGAGTTTAGTTAACGGGTCCCTTAAAGCATTAGTTAATGGACAATTTTAAGAAAATTTTAATCACTTTTATGGAAATATAATAAACTATTAGTGCACTTTTAGTACTTTGGATGGAGATTACAACATGATTGCTAATCTTTATTATTGATAATAATAATATGTTGAAATGAAATAATTTGGTTGTGAGTTGTTACATTATTATATTAGGCTGGTAAACTCTCTGATGATTGTATAAAAAATTTGGGATTCAATTCCCACCTACACCAAAAACTTATTGGTATTTTGGTTTGATGATAAAGAACTATTATCAAGAACAAACGACATAAGTTGAAATTCTCTCCAAAAAAAAAACTTAATATCTATTTTAGGAAATATTTTACTCGTATAATTATATTTTCTAAAAAATAATATTTTTGTAAATTTGAGAGAAAAATGAATTATTTTTTGATATTTTTTCCATAATTGTTATGTACATATAAAAAGTTTATTTATTTGAAAATATATTAATTTTATAAACCATTACACTAAGTAAGGAATAGTTATTAGATTCAAAAAAAAAAAGTTATTAAAATATTTTTAGAGATAAATAACTATTTCTTATTTTAAAATATAGATATCATAAATAATTATTATACTGTGTAATAAAAACATAACCATAGAATAACTACTATTGCAATTTACATTCTACCAAACATGTTTTCAAAAAAAAAAATATTTACTATTTTATTTTTCCATAAAAAAATTTATAAAAATACTTGTTTAAGAGTTAAAGACATTAATTGGCATTTCCCTTGATTTAAAAAATATTCTCTGGGCTTTGGCAGTTTGGCTGCCATTAAGAGAGATGATGCTTAAGTCTGTTTCCCTGAGACAAAGTTATAACGGCGAGAACAGAGGCTTCTCCGGCACCGTCGTTGTGAGCGCCGGAGATGTAGACATTCGAGCTTCTCTGACCGACGATATCTCCGCCACCACCTGGCCCACCTTAGACTCCCTCTCTCTCTCAGTTGAAAAGCCTGGCTCCTTCGCCATAGACTATGATCTCCCAAACAAGGTACTCTGTTTTTCACTTCTCTATCTATCAAAGAAAACTTTGGGTTTGTAAAACATTTTTCTTATCTCCTTTTGCATTGCAAAACAACTGGAGAGACAGTACGGTTTGAGGGACCTGAGTTGGAAAGTCTTAAGTTGAAGTGGGTCAGTGTGTGTTTCAAGAAATTTCAAGTGTGTGTAAGAACGTGTGTAATAGGTGTGTGTAATTCCAAGTTAGAAATCGGTCACGATTTCAGTGCATTTCTAAATGTGTGTACTAGTATTTTCCCATGAAATGAAAAAAACTGTGAGGCATGCCTGCCTAGTTGTTTAGACAGGTCTCAGCAAACTATTAAAAAAAAAAAGAGTTTTTATATTAATATTTTAGAACCCAAAACTTGAAATCCGAGGCATCTAGTTTTTCCTGATTCCGAATTTCTTTGTGCAAAAGACTGAGAATTGAGGATTCTAGAAAAGAATAGAATGGGTGATTCTTGTGCAGGATGTTCGGTTTCAATTCAAAAAGAAAGTGAAGGTGTTGGAGAAACCATTAAAGTTGACTTACACTCACATGATGGGTGAGAACCAGACTTCTTTGAATGGAATGCTTGAGCTCAATTCAGCTAACAAGCTATCGGCTGATTATGAATTTGATTTTGGGGATTGCAAGTTGATGTATAGCTATGCACATGGAGGGATGACATTGGAGCCATGCTATGACTTTGGGAAGAAGTCTTTGGACTTCACTATGTCTCAGAGGATTCTTGATGGTGATTTGATCGGGGCTTCATATAAGACGTCAAGCAAGACTTTGGGATTGGAGTGGTCATCTAATTCCAAGTACAGCGAAAATTTAAGATTCAAGGTATGGCATTATCATGTATTATTTATCTTTTTGTTTGTATTGACTCTTAATGGTGCTACGAGTTTACTTTATCGTATAGTTTTCCTGATTATGGTGCAAAATTTAAATGAACTCAATCTTTATTAACACGAATTAGAATGCTACAAAAATATCCAATAGGCACAATAAATATCCTTACTGGAAATTTAAAAACAAGAACTTGGTGGTTGCATTCATCTTTTACTTGACTGATTAAGCATTATAACTATAAGCAAGAGCGCTAGAAGGAATCCTGTTTTGTTATACCATGGGCTTTAGAGTTCAGATGACTACATATGTGCACAAATTTTGCTCTTGGATTGTTGATTAATAAAATCATAAATTAATGTAGCTCAATATAACTCATTTATCCCACAATGTGGCATTTCAGGTTGGAGCATTAGTATTCTTCATTTCTGACTTAAACAAGTGGCGTACTTGCTGTAATAAACATTTCTTTGGTATTTATTATTGTATTTACATTGCTAAAATGGTTTATGCGAAACTATAAACACAGGATTTGGTTTTTATATGTGTGCATGTATTTGTATGTATAAAATATGTGTTTGGCAATATAGTGTATCCCTGAGGCCATCTATAGTTTTCAGTTTGTGGAGACCAATAATTTTATAGATGGTCCATGGTAATGACTAGGGGCAAATACAAGTGTTCATTGGAGCAAGACTGTCGATTTCTATGCAAATGTCTGATATGCCTTTTCTATTATTATTATTGTTTATTATAAAAAAATAAATTAATTAAATAAAAAAAAATGTCGTGCATATCAAAACTTCTCCTTTAAATCAAATCTTGCTGATACCCTCGGTGGAGACTGCCTAGCAGCATTATCATATTGGTAATTGGAATCAGTTTTTGCAATCTGCCCCATTAACCAAAGTTTAGCAAATTCGATCCCCTATCTTATCTTAATGGCCTAATACATTTCCTTTAAGCACACATGTTTATCTCTTAGAGGGCCCTTTAATTACTTGGACTTGTAAAGCTTTATCTATGTATATTCCTGACAATTAGCCATAGGTTGAGTTTACATATTTTTGGTGTTCTTGGCTTCAAAAGTTTGAAATGACTTAATGCCAAGACCCAAGCTCCAAGGAAGTTTGAATTTAGTTAATTGGGTTTTTTTTTTTTGGTCCCCTCTTGAGCCATGGTTGCTGTTCTGCTTCTGTTCCTCAGCTAGCTTTAGTGCTATTGTTTTGTGGCAAATGATATTCACCCATTCTTCTAGCTGCCCCTACATATTTTCCTGCATGATATCCAGAAGGTTTGAGTTGGTTTGAATTTTTAGGATTAATGGTTTAGTCTGATTCTTGTATTTCTGGAACCACTTGTGTTACCTTGTCCATGCCATGGTGCACATATGGAACATCTGGATTAAGTGAGTAAGTTTTGGGGTAACACTTCCTAGTAAATGTTCCACAGCACTGAATATTCACTCATGCTCTATGATGACAAAATTATGTCAAACAATTTATTTAAGATACAAGTGGACAACAGGGGCTATCTGATCAAGTCTACTTTGAGTCTCTATGTTTCCCATCTAGCACCAATGATCGGTATGTACCCACTGGCTTTTGAGCTATGGGCATCGATCAATGAGGATGATAAATCATGACGGAAATCTGTGTAAAATATTTTTCGACTCCAATTATGATTTGTGCCAACTTCTAGAACAGATAATTGTGCCTTTTGGATATGAATATACATTTTTCCTATTTTACAACAAATCTACTGTTTTTGTCATGGAAAATTGCTTAGCTTGTATTATTCAATTTGAGCTACTTTGGTCCTCGGGTGAATATGAACGTCTTTGACTTGTGTAGGGTATCATCAAATAAATGATTCCTAAAAAAAAAGTTCTTTATTTTCTAACTTTTTCTCTTGTGATTTTTCTATCATTGTATTATTATAAACTCTTTGGATTTCTTGTCAAGAATTTTAAACTCCATCAGCTTGGTTAGCAAATGTTTCCCAAGTAAACTTGCTTCTTCTGTAAGATGTTCTCCACTGTCCCATTGTCAGTGGATATATTTTACTGCTAATTTACATGTGAGCATATCTCTTGTACATGAATTTAATCTTGATATAAGTCTCTGTTTTACCTTTCAGATCTCCGCATCACTCGATTTGGCAAAGGGATTACACATACCGAAACTAAATGCTGAGAGCACCTGGGACTTCTAGCTGTAATGTTTCCACTTATTTGCTGGTTGAGACCCTTTATATGAAAAAGTAGCTTCCTTGAGTTGGTTATGGTCCAAATTTACAAGACGCTTTTAAATACTCTTGATTAGATTTGAAACAGCTCTTCAGCATTCCAATGAAATTTTGACATGTTAGTTCTGTTAACTGATGATATTTCCAACTAGCCTGCCTGTATTCTTGTCACCATGCAAATAATCAAACATTCTCAGGAGCCCCACCAATGAATGATTTCTAGGTTCACAGAACTGCAAGCCATTTTCGATATTTGGTTTGGAAGGTAATCTTGCACCTTCTAAGGGTTTGGGTTGGTGAATTATTATTTTGTCACCTACATGTGAGAGGAATGTTACATACTTATATATCCCCGTTACACATAATACCAGTTTGTCATACCTAGGAATCTGATTTTTTTTTAAACCTGTTAAATTTGGACTCAGGCTGATCCAAGTATCTAACATCAGTCAGAATATAATTTTGTACAGAATTTTTCTCTCAGTATCTGTAATAGCTTCAAATAAATATATAAATAAAAATTCTTATCTCTATACATAATACGTATAACTTGATTCTCAGCAGTGAATACCACAAATCTTTTCCTGCCACTATTTGTTATCAAGAAAATTGATGGTAAACTATGGGTCCAATTTTATTGCACAACATAATAGCTAAAACCAATGAAACATTAAATAATTGTTGGACGAAAGTTACAGAGGTGATGTACAACCTTTTTCATTATGCAGTGTTCAAAGAACTAGTTGAAGTATAATATTTCAAGCCACTTAATTAAAATCTTTCTTGTGTTTGCGCAAAACATCTCGTGTAGCTTAGGGACCTAGCTAGAAGCTTATAAAGACGTAGTTAGATTGAGTTATTGGACCACCACATAGATCAGTAGTTAAATACAAGCATATGAATGACATACATGTACTAGAACTTTTGATGTGGCACTACTTAGATCAATACTTAAATACAAGCTTATAAATTACATACATATTGTTAGGGCCAAAAATAACAATTTATAGAAAACATGTTGCATGATAGGGGATGAATAGCTGGAAAAAGAAGGATGATGTGGTAGTCCAAATAAAATAAATTACAGTCAGAAATAACGCTTGAAATGCTGACAAGTGGCATTATTTTAGTTTTCCAGAAGGAGTTACAAGAGATTAGAATTAGTTACCTCGAGCAATTATAGGAGCACATAGATACAACAATGATATGGACTAATTGACGTAGTCAACATGGAAACAATTGCCTCAAGGAAGTTATAAGAGATTATTGAGACCAATTGGCTACGTGACAAGTGGTTGTGAGATTCAATGAGGGAACAACACATGAAAAGTCAAACATGAAGTTACTACTACGACTTCAAGTATAAATAGCGGTTCATTCGGCATGAAAAAGACTTCGTAAACACATAAGAGAACTTATTGAGATAAATTCTAAAATCATTCATGCTTATTCTTAGAAGATCTTCTAGTTCTTTGGATTTGCGAAGAATTTATGTTTGTAAGTACTTTCCTTGCGACTTGTAATCCTATTCAATCAAGTTTAGTTAAGTTTGACGTCATATTTATTTATTAGTCTATTTTGATTTGAATTTATGCTTGCTTTCACTCAATTTGATGTTAGAATTATGATTTAGGATTTGAGCTAACTTGATTTACTTCAAATAAGTTAGCTTCAAACCAACTCACTTTGATCTACTTTACCTCAAACTAGTTTATTTTGAATCAGTACACTTCAAATTAGTTTGCTTAGAAATTTTTCACTTCAAACTGGTTCACCTCGAATAAGTTGACTTTGAATCAATGGCATTGGAAATTACTTAGTCGTAGGACTTGGAATTTAGTCTCTTAGAAATTGTAATCACTTTAGTTTTTCGTCTTTCATTGTTACTTGCATTATGACCCAAAAAAAAAAAAAAAAAGTCTTTTTAAGTAAGGCATTTCCAAATCTCGAATCTTAATCCACAGTCTTATCTCACTTTGAATTGAGTTTTCAACTCAAGTTTCATTTTAAGTGACATGCACACGTTAATAATAGATCAAAGTGACTTGCACACATGTACTAGATCTTTTGACGTGACATTCTTTTTAAATTTTAATACATTTTCGTCAGGATAAAAAAAAAATGTCTTGGAACAAGGTCATAATAAACCCTATTTCAGTATCAATATCATAAAATATAGAGGCAAGTTATTCAACTTCCTATAACCCTATTCCATCTCTTATTGAAAAGTGAAAACCTAGGGTCCTATATTTAGGATTTATAATTACATGGAAAAAATTTAGGTCCAAATTGACCCAAAGGGTGCTGTTGATTACGCACATGGAAGTCCACACAACCAATCAACCATACACGCAATGGGCAAAATCATGAGTTCAAAACATGATTTCAGTTAAATTGTGAAATCTTGTTTTCAAGACATGATTTCAACAAATTAAAATTATAATTGAAATTGTGTTATAAACCCATGATTTCATCCCACTTTCGTGTGTGCAACAACAATTTCCCTTGACCGAAAAGCGCACGTAAATGGACAAACGATGATAATTATTAGGATCAAGGGAGTTATCCCATTCCCCAAATTGTGAAATGCACGTGCGCATTAATCAAAGCTGCTAAACCAACAGACCCTTCCAACCTGGGTCTTAATGGTTTCCATGTCCCTAACTCGTACAAGCAGAATTTAGTAATTCGCCAGAATGTTTGACTTGACTTGAACATGAAGGCCAACTAGTGGCCGATGCAGGCAAAAATTACCTAGAATTGGGGATGCTTTAGCAAAGTAATTGCACTTCTTTCTGGCCGAAGATGCAAAAAGGACTATATTCCAAAAATAAATATCCTTTCTAGTCAAAATTAGAGCTTGTTTTGTTAATTAGTGTGGTACATATTACAATCTGCATTCTCCTAATTCAGAACAAATAAATTGAGCAAGAAATATCCAAGACCTTATATGGAGTAACAGAGCCTTGCAGAATAATCTCAAGCTTTCAACTTAAGATGAAGGCATTGGAGGGTTATTGGGGTTATTCGGAGGGGGAGGCGGAGGCATTGATGACTGTGGCATTAGGGGCCTACCAGGCTGCTGCTGTAGGGGTGGAGGTGGTGGTGGACGCCACATAGGTGGTTGGCCTCCCATTCCCATTGGTGGTGGGAGAGGCCTTGGAGGAGCTTGACCTGCCTGTGGAGGGGGTGGTGGCATATTCGGGGGAGCTGGCCTGAACTGCTGGACTTGAGGATGCATCATAGGTGGTGGGATTGTCTGACCTGGTTGCTGTGGCTGAACCTGCCAAGGTGGCTGTCCAGCTACTGGCATAGGTGGGAATGCTACACCTTGAGGTGGTGGTGGTGGTCGGAATGCAGGAATTGGGCCTGGAGCAGCAGTGCCATTTGCAAAGGGGCGTGGAGGCATGGTTCCATTGGACTGAGGAACATTTGAAAGTGTTGGAGGCCCACTAGCAAATAAAGTGTGAGGCCTGCTTTTTTGGGCAGTAGGATTGCTTGCAGCCAAAACTCTCTCTGCAATATAATTTTAGCATGTAAAAAAAGCATGTTTTTAATAACAGCATGAATTTTACCCTACTAAAAGCAGCAGCTTAAAAAATCCTAACCTGCTGGAGTACCATGACGCTCCCCTTTAGTATCCTTCTTATATGCATATGACACTGTAATTTGACGGTTGCAAAGATATTGGCCATTCATTGCCTGGAAGAAGATCAATACCAAATCAACTCATAAATAATTAAGACAGGGATGCTAGTGACATAGGTCGCTTATGTCTTAATATATGTCACAAAACTAGAATATCTTTCTCAATGTAATTAAAATAAGATCATAGAAGACTAATGAAAACATTTTTTTTTTTTTTAAATGTAGATCCAATCGAATTGTTGATCATGTAAGACTAGGCATCAAGCTATAACCTAGTGGACCTCAATTTAGATATAAAAAATAGATAATAAACTGGAGACTGAATAACAAACTAATGATTAATCTAAATCTTGTATTATTAAACCTCATGTTTCTCACACAGATTTGGAGGATATGAAAATATCAGCAAAGTACAAATACCTCAATAGCTGCATCAGATGCCTCAAAAGAGTCATAGCTAATGAACCCAAAACCACGTGAATTTCCTGACTCAGGGTCTCTCATGATCTGGAAAAAGACAAGTGCTAAAGATCAGAATCCACGTAACAGTCAGAGTTATAATCAGTAGGATTCATACATTAGAAGAAAAATTATGCATTCAGTAGAAATGTTTGAGTCCAACCCTTGTGCCATGCAAAGAGAGGCAGGAAGAGATCGGAACCCACTTAAGAGTTAAGAGGGGTTCACATCCAGTTCTCCTAAAACAAAAATAAACCCAAATAAGAAAAACCAACATGGAGAGTTGAAGGCCACACAAAAATGCTCATCAAGTAGCACTAAGATTTCCATGATCGAATTACCATTAAACTTAACTTCAGGAGGATAATGGTCTAACTCACCAAGAACATGGGTCATTGTGGTACCAGAACTGGAACAGAATGTGATACACCACTTACCCCATAACTTGGAACACTGGGGATAGGCTAATATACCAAATTATAGATGATTATGTCAGAAGTTAGAATGTGACAAGGTAGACTTTTTAAGTAAAAATTTTATTTGTAGTATACCAAAAACCTTTACTTAATATAGTATTTCATCAATAGTAACTATACGGCCTTTCAAAAAATTTATAGGGGAATAAAGCAATACCAATATAGCTAAAGCTATCAAAGGAACAGCTAACAAAACCAGTTTCTGGGACGTTGAAAGGAGTGAAAGAAGCAAATGTAAAGGAAAATGACTTAGAGAAGACAAAGCAACTCTTCTTTTTAAAAATTTAAAAAAAAAAAGACAGAGAAACTGTTCTCCAATTTTCTTCAGATTATAGAATTGCTTCCATGAAAGAAGAAAGCAAGGCCTAGCAAAAAATGGCTGCTTCTTCCATTGATTTACACTTTTCTGGATTTACCATATCAAGGATATCTGATAGATTCAGTTTCCTTTCCTATCACATGAACCAGACTAACACTAATTTAGCATACTTTCAAAGCTTCCCCACAACCTCATAAAATGCTTGAAGCTATGAAGGTAAAATAATGAACAAACCTACAATTTACAAAACTCTAACAATCTCCTTATAAAAAATAACTGATAGAGAATAGTCACATAAATGACAAGTGAAGTGATAACATACTGGCAAGAAAATTTCATCCTCTATGCATAGGCATATGAGATTATAGATGACTATAAGCTAAGGGCACATTCAACAGTTGCATAAAAACAAAGGAATAACTGATATACGAGGTTATATAAACTCTAGGACAAGGGATGCTTCAGTCTCTGAGGTTATGTGCTTTGTAAATGGGAGAGTTTCTTGGGACATTCAGTTTTGTCGTTTAGTGAATAATCAAGAGTCACAATCTTTGGATTCGTTTATGGTTTTGATCTATTCCACAAAGGTGCGGGGTGGTTCTGACAATCTTTGTTGGAAGCCAGCCAGCAATCGAGGTTTCAAGGTGAGTGGGTATTATCATTCTATTTCCCCTTCTATTGGCATTTCTTTCCCTTGGAAAATGGTGTAGCAATCAAAGGTTCCTCCTCTGGTAGCTTTTTTCTCTTGGCCTATGGCTTTAGGCAAGATTCTAACTATAGACAACCTTCGGAAGAGGCATTTTGTTGTCCTTGAGTTGGTGTTTTATGTGCAAAAGGTGTGGGGAATCTGTAGATCATCTCCTCCTTCACTGTCCTATAGCCTTTGAGATGTGGAGTATGATCTTTTGCTTGTTTGGTATTTGTTGGGTGATGCCTCAAAGGGTAGTGGATTTGTTGGATTGCTGGACATGCAAATTCAGGCGTCATCGTAATATGGTAATTTGGAGGCTTGTGCCGCATTGTTTGATGTGGTGTATATGGCAGGAACGGAATTCTAGAAACTTTGAGGGTCGTGAACGATCCATGATCGAGTTTAAGTCTTTCTTCTTTTTACTCTTCTCGAATGGTGTCTTGTTTTACCATCTTTTTCTTGTATTTCCCTTCCTGTGTTGCTAGATCATTGTAATTTGGTTTCTTGATGTTTTTGCCTTTTTGTACATTTCCTATGTACTGGGCTGTGTGTTTTTTATTAAAAATTTTTGTTACTTATCAAAAAAAATTTTTTTTTTTTAAAGTGGGGGTGGATAAGTGAGTTTTGGACCCTAGGGGGGAAAATGGGAGATTCAAACTAGTGACCTCCACTTCATGAAGTGTGGTTCCCAACTGCTTGTTGTAAAGGGAGAAAGATTTATTATCTTCCCATTTCAACTTTACAATAAAAAGAATACATATGGCCAACCCTGAATTTAATTTGTTGTTGTTGTGGTTGTTATAAGAACACCAACAGCCTTGTTAGTGAGTAGCTAGTCTGCATAAAATCATTCTGCATTTCTGAAAATTTTAGAAACAGGTAAAAATATTTTAACTAAGCAAAAGAAAAGCCAGAAATTTAACCTTAGGATTTGTAACAATGACTCCAAATGCACTGAAAGTATCATATAGAAGCTTTTCATCCACATCCTGTAAAGAATATCAATGTAAGACAAAGCTATAATCAGTAACTTAGCTTGTGTTAATTGCATAACTCTGATAGAATTTAACTTACAGGGTCAAGATTCCCAATGAAAAGGTTTGCTCCAACATCCAAGCTTTTTTTATCTTGGGATGCCTAAGAAAAATAAAACAAAAACACAGCAATAGTTCATCAAATCAAATAAAACAGATACAAAGATGTCAGGATGGAACAGACCAGTAAACCCTTTCAAATGTAACAGTGCTTCATAACTTATACAGAACACAAATTATAAAAATGCCCTCAAACAGTAGTTGAGGAAAAAAAATACCTTATTCACACGTATTGGCTTTCCATAAAGTTTAATCATGTTTAGCACCTTGATTGCCTGTATGGTTGTTAACAGGGCAAAGTCATTGGTCAAAGACTCAAAAGTAAAGAACTAATGAAGGAAGCTGACAGTAAAATTTTGCAGTTAACCCATACAATCTTAACATGAACTTGAAATTTTTAAAGATAGCATGATCACAGTAAGTGATCAACACTTACATAGTCAGCATCTTCTTCACTTCGGAACTCCACGAATCCATATCCTTGATGCAAGTTTGTCACTCTATCCTTGGGAACATATACATTCACTGACATAGAAAAGAGGAAAGATTATATATGGGCAGTCTTACAAGCAGATTAAAGGAATATATATATACAGTAACAAAAATAAAAGAAACACAGAATAAACTAATAATCGGCAAAGAATACCACCACCCATTTGATTGAAAAGGTTTATCAATAACATTTTCCCCAAAAATGAATCTTAACAGGCTCATTTATAATCTATTCTTCCCTTTCCATTAGGCGAGGCAAAATAAAGTTCCAGAAGAAGATTAGAATAAAGGGGAGCTTCACATCTAATGGATGGCATAGAACAAGAAGCACGATGCCCAAAATAACAGTAAAACTAAAGGCCCAAGCTAATTGAGAAGTGGATTGGGTTTCTCTTTCTTTGATAATTCAATTGTTACAACAAGTAGAGGGAGGGGGATTTGAACACTGGTTTCCCATATAAAGGAGACCAGACAATGCCACTTAGCTACGGGGGCTCATGGCGAAGTAGATTGGTAATTGATGCAATACCAAAACAAGCAAGCAAAAAAAAAAAAAAATTATGATCTGGAGTTTCAAATTTACAGACAAAACAAGGTTTCCCAAAACAAAAGTAAAAACACAAAAAGCATGTTGCACAACCAATGTCAATAATTTCTATAAAACCATAAAACTAAATTAAGAAAAGAAACAAGTGAGGTGGACATATACCAACAGGGCCTGCTTGAACAAACAACTCCCAGAGTAACTCCTCCGACACCTGCAAACATCAAACACAGAAGAAACCAAGTTCAACAGCAAAATTAAAAACCCTAACTACAACCAAACCCAAAAAAAAAAAAAAAGCAAAACTGAAATTCCAAAGATGGTAAATAAATAAAAAGGAGAAAGAGAAAGAGAAAGGAGGACCTGAGGGTCGAGATTGCCGACATAAGCAGTGGCGTCTTGGTTTCTCTCGGCAGAGTGTTGACCCAGCAAATTGGCTCCAACTCCGGGAGCTATTCGAGTCGTCATTGCTAGGCTTAGAGAAGAAGCTTCACTCTCTTCGTGAAACCCTCACGCTCTCTCTCTCAGACTATTTTAGTTGGACACAGAAATATGGACTCTCCCTTGAAAGAGTTGAGAAGGGCTTCGCAGGCTCGCAGCGCTACCTCTACAACTACAAGGTCCGCTCTCTGAGACTGGGAGTGATCACTGGTCATAAGGTGAGATGCATGATCTGTTGGGCCAGTGGGTGGTGAACCCATTTAATATTGGGCTTACTGGATCACATCAGCCATATGCATTATGTACCAAATTATGGACCATCTATTACTATACTTTGAGGTAGTTTTTTTTTTTTTTTTCTTTTTTTATAAGTACAAAGGCTTAGGGAACACAACTTTTGTACCTCAAGCTTGATATGATTGACTGTGAGTAATAGATAAAAAAATAATAGGTCTATGTGAAAGTGATGATTCAGTGATTCACCATTCACAATCTACCATTTTAACAAATTGTGCAAGAACTATTTAGTTCTTTGATTTCCCACAAAAAGCAAACAAGTTTTTTTTTTTTTTAGTTTTTAATATAGAAAAAGAGTGTTTTTTTTAGTGATTGCTGACAAACTAATACATCACCGATCACTAAAAAGTAATTCAATATATTTAATATGTTGTTAAAGTGATGTCGATTATATTAATTGTTACTTCAATTTATAAGTTTTTTATAATAAAATTCTATTAAACTCCCCCCCCCCCCCCCCCCCCCAAAAAAATGATAATTATTTGTTCAACTTAGGATAACAATGTTATCAGCATGAATATGATATGATTGGCTGGATAACAATCAATGAATGCAAATAATAATAACAAAAAATAAAATCAGGTATCGAGTTGTAATACCTTGTTTCTACTCATTTTTAACTTTTAAAGATATTTTAAGCAGTGATTAATGGGGAACCATTTTTCTGAGTTTTGTTGTGATAATAAATTACATATAACAACTTGTAACCATTAGTGATGATTTTTGGTCATATTATTATATTTGTATTTTTATTAGCTCCTTATGTAGAGATCATTGTTGTTGGTTGACATTATATAGTTCATTTGATGAACTAATATTATCGAGGTTAAACTACGTAGGCAAAATGGTTTTGCCAAGTAGGTGATGCGGCTTTGCAACTACTAAGCTGACTAAATGATTCATGTCATGACTGAGCAAAGTGGGTTCTCTCTCTCTCTCTCTCTCTCTCTCTCTCTATATATATATAAAATGAAAATTGAAAGCTATATTTTGGGGAAAAAAATGCGCACCTTTTAACCAAAAAAAATTGTAAATTATACCTTCTAAGTTTAGGGTCATTTGACTTTGATCTCTATATTTTAAATCTCTAATGTGGGATTGTATGTAATTTCATAATTTCATCTATACTCATCAATGACAGCCACTAAATGCCAACTACACATACAATTTCTATAAATGGTTTACTTAAATCATGCCATGTCAATTAATAGTCTAAAAAACCTATAATAGGTAAAATAATCATGGTTTTAAAAGCCGGACTAGAGGCAAATCCGAATTTACCTCCAGTTCCTAATCAAACCCAATTTTTGACCAATTTTTGGGGTTTTTCGGGACCAAACTGGTGGCCGGTTCTCAGTTCAACTGGTCGGACCAGCCGATCCGGTCCAGTTTTTAAAACCATGAAAATAACCCTATCAAATTAAATAAACTAAATTTTAAAAAAATTCGAAGAAAACTATGCAAAAATAAAGAACAGTTCAACTGGTCGGACCAGCCGATCTGATCCAGTTTTTAAAACCATGAAAATAACCCTATAAAATTAAATAAACTAAATTTTAAAAAATTTCGAAGAAAACTATGCAAAAATAAAGAATAAGGAGTTAACTATTAGATTGATGTTAGAGACGCTACAAATTTTATTATATAAAGTTTACAAACTAATGTGTCATGAAGCATTATAAAACAATTCAAACATACATTAATCCAGTAATTAAAGTTAATATCAATCACAATTATGGACACATTAATTTGTGAGCTTTAGGTAATAGTACTACATTTAATATTTTCCTAACCATTGGCAACAAAGTGCAAAACCCATTAAGTCGCCCAAGCCATCAGCCACTGAGTTAAGACCACTCAGTAACATGGGTGGCAAGCCATATGGCAGTGAACTTAGCAACATGTCAAACCTATACTGAACGAGTTACTCTAGGATCAAAAAATTTACCACACCACTTCCCACAACTATCCTATGTGGTAGACTAGGTGGCTGCGGGCTACCTATAGTTTTCACACACATTTTTTGTCCACCACTTACAGACAGCAAGTGTGGAATAAATTTTAATCCTAAATTTTTTTCATGTTGAACCAGGATCCATTAGCCCTTTCTCACAACATATGTCCCATCAACCTTAAGCAATCCTCGAAGTTGCTTAGGTGTGTGTGCGAACAAACACCCACGATCATATCTAATCATCCATCCAACAGCCACACTCTGCCATTATTCAAAGGATGGCAAAACTACCTCAAACCGGTTTCCTAAACTAACTGCTATGATACAATTGGGCAAATTGTAGGATGTCAACAGAGTGCTGCCTTGTACCAGAGTGAACAATAGCTTCTTTCCCCAGCCATGCTAAACAGACCTTGTTAATGCTGCAAAAATGACATAACAAGATGTTGACGTACAATGCCTGGCAAAGCTGGAGGCACAAAAGTAACGAGAAGAAATGTGCGAAGGTATTGACAGGGAGAAGATAAAATACAACTAACATCAAACAGAGCATTGTGAAGCTCATCAGCATTAACAAAACAAAACTTCAACGTAGGAACAAGAAGCAGGTAAAAACAAAAACAAACAAGCTAGAAGAATCGTGTATTATAAATTATAAGCCCAACAAAGGGGAAGAAAAACTATCACTATACATTTAATTATATTGAAGCTTTTACACCTATTTTCACAACTCAAAACAGCTTCAAATCAAGTTTCCAGAGCCAATCAGCAAACTAAAATTGCCAATCAGCATCATCCATCAAACTCAAAATTAATCAAATTGAATCATTTGCAGCTATAGATCAAGTTACAAACACATCCAACTCAATAACCAAAACAATAATTCCACAAAAGCTTATGCTACAGCCTTTTCATCCTAATCAGGATCAGCATCCACAGAAGCCAAACCAAGTTCCTCCTCAACCTTTCCATACATTAATAACGTTCAGTGGGAACTTAATTGTCCGGATAAAATATGTTACTTAATTCCATTTCAAACATGACAGGTTCACATAACACTGGATCACAACAGCCCATGGTTTCTCCCTGATCTAAAATTTTGGTAAATAGAAGAAGAAAAACAGTAGAAACACTTTTCTTTTCTTTTCTTTTTTATAACTTTTTTAAAAAAAAGTAGGAACACTTCATGACATCTAGGACTCCAAATAACAGTAGATTTCCTATCCCATGGTAAAGATTCAAAAGCAGGAAGAAGCAAAATGTAAGCAGGAAACCAAACAAACCTTCCCGACTCCAGGTGATGGTTCATCATTAAGTTGTGGGCATGGGATGATGATTTTTACCAGAGTACCTGCAAATCACATTAAAACTTCAAAATGCATAAAAATCTATCAAAATGGACAAAGGAACATTTTTAGGGGAACAAAGATAGAAGGTTATGGAGGCTTCCGTTTGTGTAAATTAGGCCTGATTCTTTAAAACAGAATGTGGGACTACAAAAAAGCTGTAAAACAGAAAGATGTAACACGGAAAATCAATATATATGCAAAGAACCTTAACAGGTGAACTTGACTAAATTTAAAACAAAGACTACAACAAATAATCAGCAATTAGATCAAGGTTTTACCAAATTTTCTGCATTCCTCTCTCATGTCTTCCAAGATGTCTTGATAATCATCATCATCTATGGGTTCATCTGTAGAAATCACCGGAGTTAGAGATACAATTTTTGGTGGCCACTGCACCTTGTTGTAACATGAACTTCGGCAAAACCAAGGAAATTAGTGAATGAACCTATAGCTGAGATCCAAAATCAGAAGTTCAATTAAAATAAGATATTATATAAATACACAAAATTTAGTTGCTAAATTAAATAAATCTACACACTAAGCAAAATCAAATTGACAAATCAGATTACAAGTCACTTGCAATGCAATCTGCTGCTGTGCATACAACAATCATTCTCTCACTTGGGTTTAGGTTGATTAGCACCCTGGCTAGCACATCTAACAGTAAGTTTTATCATACAGAGTACTGCCTTGTACCAGAGTGAACGGTAGCTTCTTTCCCCCACCATGCTAATCAGATATTGTTAATGCCGCAACAATGGCATAACAAGCTTGTCAAGATTTTGAGACATACAATGCCTGGCAAAGCTGGAGGAACAAAAGTAACGACTAGCGAGAAGAAATGAGCGAAGGTATAGACAGAGAGACAACAATATACAACTAACATCAAACAGAGCATTGTGAAGCTCATTGCCATTGACAAAAAAGAACTTCAACCTAAGAACAAGGGGAAAAAAACACTAGAAAAATTGTGTATTACAAATTATTAGCCCAGCAAAGAGGAACAAAAACTATCACTAGATGTTTAATTATATTGAAGCTTTTACACCTATTCGCAGGTCAAAACAGCTTAACAGAATTAAATTTCCAGAGCCAATCAACAAACTAAAATTGCCAATCAGCATATCCATAAAACTCAAAATTAATCAAATTGAATCATTTGCAGCTATAGATCAAGCAACAAACACATCCAACTCAACAACCAAAACAATAAAGCACAAATGCTTATGCTGCAGCCTCTTCATCATCCTCGTCAGGACCAGCATCTACAGAAGCCAAACCAAGTTTCTCCTCAAACTTTATCCATGTCTTAACAACATTCGGTGGAAACTTCTTCTTAATCGTCCGTATCAATCCTTTTGCCTCCTTCATCTTCTTCTTTTCCACCAAACCTTCAACTAAATTCTTCATCGTTGCAAAATCGGGAATCTTATGCACCTTCACACTCTCCTTGAAAACCTTATACCCCTTCTCATAATCCCCATTCCTACATAAATAATATACCAAAGTCCTAAATGTGGCTGCATTTGGATTACACCCATTTTCCTCCAACCCCTCATAAACCTTCTTAGCCTCATCCATCATCCCACTCTTACAATAACAAGTCATCAAGTAATTATAACTAATCGTATCGGGTTTCAACCCCACATTACTAATCTCATTGATCAATGCCTTCACATTCTCTGGGTCACCACCATGGGCATACATAATTCTCACATTATATGCCGCGACATCAATCTCACACCCCTTCTCCACCATCACATCCCACAATTTCTCGGCCTCCTCGCTCTTCCCCTGCCTGTACAAAGCATCCAATATGGTTGTAAACGTGACCGCTGTTATCTCCACCCGCTTCTCCTCCATCTCCTTCAAAATCTCAACCGCCTTCTCAGGCGAACCAGCTGCACAATAGGACTTAACCAAAATACCATACGAAATCTTATCCGGCGAAAACCTGTACCTCTTAGGCATTTCATCGAACAGTTGGGGGACTTTATCAAACAGCTTGGAATGATTGCAAGCCGCTAGCAAGGCATTGAAGGAAACCGCCGATCTCGGAGTACCCAACTCGTCCATTTGGTCAAAGGTCCTCATGGCGTGGTCAAACATGCCAGCTCGGCCGTAGGATCGAATCAAAGTTGACAAGTAAGGCTCCTCTTTGATCTTGGGGTCATTCTTGTGAGACTCGATGAGGGACTCGATGTCGGCGAAGCGGCGAGACTTGGCGAGGCGGCGGACGGTGAGGTCTTGAGCGTAGCGGGAGGAGGTGGGGGAGGAGTAGTGTTTGGAAACAGAGGAGTAGATTTCCAAGGCTTTGTCAGGGTCGTACTCGGTTCGGAGTTTTGATTTGGCTCTGGAAATGGAGATTGCGGCGGAAGTGGTGGGGGTGGGGGTGGGCGTGGTGGTGCAGAGGTGGCGAAGATGACGGAGAGGAATGGAAGAGGACATTTTTTTTTAGGGGATATGGGAGAGTTTGAGGAGGGTGGCTTTGCTCTGCTAGTTCAAGTTCGAGTAATGTATGTAGCACAGTGGTGGTGGTTTTTTGTTTGAGGGTTTTGTGTTTTTAGGGTTTAGAAGATTTTGTGTGCTTGTGCTGCATTACTTGTGGAAAGTAGTTCCCGGTTTTGTTAGTATGGGAAACCATTTCCTAGGAATCTGTTTTCCAAATGAAACGTAAGGCATAGAGGTTGTATTGTTGTAATTAGTTCACTAGTAAAGTCTATTATTAATTGAATGGATAAAACTTAGTTAAGTAACTTAAGTATTTTTTTCTAAAAAAAATAAAAAAACTTAGAGGTATCCCTTTTAAAATTTAGTTATGTGACTATTTAACTAAAAAAGTATACTTTTATCTCATGAGAAAAAATTCACATAACAGAATTTTAAAAATGGAATTTAAAGAACAACACATAAGTATTGTATCTAAGTCTTGCTCTAATTGAATATAAGATCTGAAATTCAATCTCTTGCCTACACAAAAAGATAATTGATGTCCTAACTTGATGATAAAGATTAATCATCATAGAACAAATGTCATAAATTTAAAATATTATTATATTTATCTAAAAGTTAGATAATGGCATAGTTATTAAATCCGGATCAAACCGTCTAACAACCAGTTCATTAGATTACTCGTGAGTTACTAGTTGAATTGCATGGTTAAATAATTTTTTTTAAATATACATATAAATATAAATAAATTTGAAAAATCGTAAAATAAACTAGCCTCATCACACGCATTTCGCACGTGCAATGAGGGTTTTTTTTTTTTTTTTGGTTAGTGGTACTATTTTGCAGAAAAAAAACTGTGTTTTTTTATTTTATATATATAATTTTTATTTTGAAAATTAATAAGAGAGTAATCCTATTTTTTAGGCAATGTTTTAGTGGAAGTTAAAGTTGCATTTTTACCGGATTGTCTTTTAGTTTTGTCTTTACTTAAACATAGGAATTGTGGGGTCAAAGAACTCAGCAACCCCGACCCACTTCATACAGGGCCCAAGGCCCATGCCGAGGAGGAAGAAACACCCAAGGATGAACAAAGAGAGTCCCAGTTGCCAAGAGACATCGCCGAGGACAATCCTGTCCTCGGCCAACCGAAATCATAAGAAAGAAGAGCGGCATGCCCTTAAAGACAGCCTCCCCGGGCATCCCAAGCAAAAAAGTACTAACACAGTGGGCCAGCCGAGCATAATGGAGGAGCAATTCCAGGAGAAAGCTGTCACATTTGCATTAAATGCCCATAACTAACGATTTGGCCACATTAATGAGGAAATGGCCCCTGAACAGTATCACATTGATTGTTGCCACTCACAGAAAACTGGGGAAGGCGGCAGATGAGACAAGCACTTAAGTAGAAACCTGCATGATCAACAAATGGAGGATCAAGATCAATGGAAATGAGGTATATAACGTAAGAAACCCTCCAGAAATGGGAGATCGAAAAAAAGAGATGAAGGGACGATGGTTGCTATTTTTACCACCCTGGAAAGCCTTTGTAACCAAGCACTGAAGAACCAAGAAGAGGAACTAGTCCTCGGATCAAGCCCAAAGATAAAGTTTCACGCTTCCCTCCACGTGTTTGATTATTAAATCTACTTACGATCATGTCCAGTTGTTGTAATCCTCACTAAGGCCCAATTCTTGAACCCATTCTCTACAAAATTTATTGTATTGGGCCTGTTGGATTTGAGCTTATTCACATAACAGTAGAAGTACTCAAACCCAGACCCTACAGGAATATATGGGCATTTATGAACTAAAAAATGAGGAATCCAAATAGAAGAAACCCCTTAAATAATAGTATAGATCCGGATTAGACCGTCTAACAACCAGTTCATTAGATTACTCGTGAGTTACTAGTTGAATTGCATGGTTAAATAATTTTTTTTAAATATAAATATAAATATAAATAAATTTGAAAAATCATAAAATAAACTAGCCTCATCACACGTGCTTCGCGTGTGTAATGAGGTTTTTTTTTTTTGGTTAGTGGTACTATTTTTGTAGAAAAAAAAAACTGTGTTTTTTTATTTTATATATATAATTTTTATTTTAAAAATTAATAAGAAAGTAATCCTATTTTTTAAGCAATGTTTTAGTGGGAGTTAAAGTTGCATTTTTACCGGATTGTCCTTTAGTTTTGTCTCTACTTAAACATAGGAATGTATGGGCATTTATGAACTAAAAAATAAGGAATCCAAATAGGGGAAACCCCTTAAATAATAGTATAGAAATGTAAAATTGGAAAGAAAAAAAAAAAAGACGTCTAAATTATTAATTAAAATTAGGTGTAAAAAACTAGCTACCTAAAGCATTCACATCAAAGGGAATTTTTTTTTTTTAAAGAAAAGATAAGAAAAAAAATCTTGTATCACCAAAAAGCTATTTTATCTTTTTTTACATCATTAATTTAACAGTACACCCTAGATCTCATAATCTGTTCTTTTTGTGAGATTAAAAATATTGGATGTTGAATAAAATAATAGTGTTTAAGATATAGATGTTGCTACTGTGGAAATCTATTTTTAGATGTTAATGTAGCAAATGCAAAAATCTCAATAGTGTAAGAACACCGGATATAGGGGTTTTTTCAAACAATTGGTTCTACAGTAATATGCAAAATAGCTAAAAACAAGTTTTAGAGCACCAAATGGAATGCTCTAAAATAATTCAAACTCAAGGTTTCATTGATCTTTGTCCAAATATTTGCTAAGTAAAATCCTATTGCATTACACGTCTTAAAATTCTAGGAATAAAAGCATATCTCAAACTTCAAAATCACATTCTGTGCATGTTGCATATCTTTCTAGTTGCTCTAATCTCACAGCTTACAATCGAAGCTACTTGAAACTATCTATATTGATAAGTCCAGTACGACCTCATTATAAAATTTTTTGTTTTAATTATCGTGCAAATTCAAAAAACAGTACTATGTAGAACTTATAAACGTTTTTTTTCCCCTCAAAAAAAAAAAAAAACCTAGTCTGGTGAAAACAAACCATCCAAGTTGCACGAGTTGCCAAAAACCGGTTGGGTTTTATTAAGTTGACCAAACTAAATTTGTTGCGGAAGAAAATGTACTTGAATGAAGGAAATTCCTCCTCCTATTGTTAGTATTTTGTAAACCTAGTTTATTAACACGATGGCACATTTAGATAGATTTAAATTATACCTTGTGTAACTTTTAATATGACTGTGGTCAAGAAGTTCAAGGAGGTTGACAATAAAAAAGAATTTCAAGATTAGGAGCAAGCATATTATCTACGATTTAATCTTATATATATATATATATATATATATATATATATATATATACATATATTTTATTAATAGGTTATTATTTAGACATAGAAGTTTGATATTTTCAATCCTATGCATTACCACTTGAACTACGAAGTTCGTTGGGCAAGCTTTTAATTTTTTCAACCCTATGCAGTACCTTATCCATCAATGACCATATGAACAGTATTTTTTCCTGAGTTATACCAAGTTTTTGTTCAGCAGTAGTAGAGATGATAGTTTTATATCGCATTTAATGTCTCTGAACCAACGATTTTTGTCCAACCTCATTTAGCAAAATTTGTTGACTAGAATCATGTTTTTTTTTTTTTTTTTGAGAAGGAAATAGCTTTCCTAAAATTAAACAAAGGGCTTAAAGTCATCCAAAATAACAGCATCTAAATTTGGTGGAACAGACTCCATCCAGACTTGTACAGAAAAGGAAAGTCTTACTCTCTGAGCTAAGGCGTGTGTGACTGCATTGCCTTGCCTATTGACATGAGAGAAAGAATAGTTTTTTAACAAACTAACATAAGACAAAGTGTCTTTTAAAATATGACCAACATCAGATTTTTCCATACGACAACCACCTAGAGACTTTACTACAACCTCCAAATCACCCTCAAAACACGATTGCTGGAAACCTATTTCAGAAACCAAGATAGCTGCTCTTCTTGCTACTAGAAGCTCCATTGCCATCACTGAAGGTGGTTTTTTTATTTTTTCGGACAAAGCAACCATAACTTGGCCCTCAGAATTTCGAATGACCACACCAAGGCCAGCTTCATCTGATTCATCGAACATTGCCCCGTCATAATTGGTCTTGAAGCAATCTGGAGGTGGGGGACACCAATGCTTTTGAGAAGGGGGTCTACTGCACGTGGAAAGGCTTACATGAGCTCTCTGAGTCTTGAAGCTTCAAAGATAATCTCGGGCGAAGCCTGCAATTTTAGCCAGCGGCAAAGAAGGTTCCTGGAGGCGAGATTTATTTCTGTGGTGTCATATAGACTATGCTATGATGCTGAACAATGAAACCGTGTGAGGTTTTTCCTGAACCAGCTGCACTAGATCAGAGAAAGAACCCGAGTCAGCTTTGTTTTTCAACCCAGCCAAAGTCTGTTACCCAAACCGATTGCACCTTCGCACAGCTCCAAAAAGCGTGGAGAACATATTCATTCTCCCTTGAGCAGAGATGGCAGATGGGATCGATAGGAATGGCTCTTTTCTTTAGATTTTCTTTTGAGGGCAGAGAGTTTGTGCATGATCTCCATAAGAAGTGCTTGATTTTCCCCGGTACATTCAGTTTCCAAATGTTCTTCCAAAAAGACTTCTAAGCAGCAAAAACTATTGGTCTAACAGTATCAAGGGTAGCAAGTTCTATGAGACATTTGTACCCCGATTTCACAGAATACATACCAGAATTTTCTTTAGGCCAAATGAGGATGTCAGGTTGGGGAACAATACATAGAGGCAGGGACTTGATAAGTGCAGCTTCAAGCGAATAAAAACAAAGATCAATGAGGTGAGTATTCCACCAACCTGTTTGAGCATCAATAAGTGTATAACCGTAGAGTCAGGTGCTAAAGAATTTTGAGGGGAAACCACCTTACCATCTGGTGAATTCAGTAACCATGAGTCATGAAAAATCCTTATAGATTTTCCATCTCCAACCCTCCACCGAGCTTCCCTTTCAACAAGTTTCTAGCAAACAAAATACTTTTCCAGGCAAAGGATCTCGATGCTAGCTTTGCTTCAAAGATCAAAATGGGGAAAATATTTAGCTTTGAAAACTTTATAAAAAAGGGAATCTGTATCATGGATTAATCGCCACACTTGTTTGGCCAACATTGCTTCATTGCACTTACATAGGTCCTTAAAACCTAGACCCCCTTCCGGCTTTGGTTGACACAAAACTTCCCATTTTTTCCAGTGAATCTTGCGTTTATCACCCCTTTGACCCCACCAAAATTTCCGAATGAGTATCTCAATATCTTGACAAATGCCTATAGGCAATCTGAAACAACTCATGGCAAAAGTAAGGATGGCTTTTACCACCGCCTTCAAAAGAACCTCCTTTCCAGCCTGAGATAATAATTTTTCCTTCCAACCTTGCAATTTGCTCCACACCCTATCTTTTATATAATTTAGACTTGCCTTTTTCCTTCTACCAACCACAGCAGGTAGCCCGAGGTATTTTTCATATTCTTTGATCTCCGGAACTCCAAGCAAATTTTTTAATAGATCTTTGGAGGATTCAGGAACACCTTTGCTGAAAAAAAGGTTTGTCTTCTCTGAATTTATCTTTAGTCCCAAAGCTTTTTCATACTTTCTCAAAATTTCTTGGATGGTATTGATATCCTCAATTCGAGCTCGACAAAAAAGTAGACTGTCATTTGCAAAAAACAAATGAGATATTTTTGGGCCATTGCGACATAGAGAGACGCCTTCAACCTCCCCTACATCCACTGCATGTTGGATTAGTCCATTAAGGCCTTCTGAGCAAAGGAGAAAAAGGTAGGGGGAAAGGGGATCTCCTTGGCGAATACGTCTTGTTGGAATAATGTGTTTCCCCATTCACCAAGACAGAATAAGTAACAGATTTTATACACTCCATAATCCATCCAATCCATATACTGTGAAATCCCATTTTTTCCATGATCTTTTGCAAAAAAATCCACTCCAATCTATCATAGGCCTTGCTCATATCTAATTTCAGCGCCATGTGACCCACTTTTCCATACTTCTTAGTCTTCATGTGGTGGAGAGTCTCAAAAGCAACCAAGATATTATCCGAAATTGCTTTGTCAAATTGAAAAGCACTTTGTGATTCAGAAATGATCTGAGGCAAAATTCTTTTTAATCTATTTGCTAAGACTTTTGAAACCAGCTTATATAAAATATTACATAAAGCAATAGGCCAAAATTCAGAAATAGATTCAAGACTCTTTACCTTAGGGATGAGAGCAATGAAAGTATGATTTAGACTTGAAGAGATATGGTTAGAGTTGAGGCAAGAGAGGACTGCCTTGACGACGTCATCACCAATACTGGACCAATAGTGTTGGAAAAAAATTGGAGGCATCCCATCCGGGCCAGGAGCCTTTAGAGGGGCCATCTAGTTCAAAGCTATCTCCACCTCGGTCTTGGAAAAATCTACAATCAAATCAGAGTTCATCTCCTCACTGACAACCCGCTAAGTGTGCTGCACTACATCTTCAAAATTGTCAGGAGTTGAAGAAGAAAACAGACTTTTATAATACCCCACAGTCAGTGCTGCAATCTCATCTTCACTCGAAACCATCTCACCATTTTGACCTCTGAGCTCTGTGATAGTATTTCGCCTAAATTTTTGGGAAGCCCTAGTATGGAAACAACTTGTATTTTTGTCTCCCGAAACCATCCAATGGTCATGAGCTCTCTGTTGCCATAATTTCTCTTCCATTCTGAGGAGATCATTAACTTCAGATTTTAAATTTAGGAAGAACTCCATACTTCCCCCCCTCACTGCTGCTGCTTTAGCCACTTCTAAGGACTTTTTCTTTTCCAACAAAGTTTTTGAAATATTGCAAACAGAATTTTTACTCCATTTACGTAAATGGTTTTGGCAATTCTCAATCTTTGTCATCACTTCTACCATGGGTGAACCCCAAGAGACTTCTTTCCAAGCTGCTGCAACAGAATCATGACAGCCCTCATTCTCAAGCCATATTTGCTCAAATCTCCAAGGCTTTTGTTTCTTAGGTGCAATACCATCAAGAAGAATAAAAATAGGACTATGATCCGAAGAGACACAAGAAAGAGTTCGGACCTTTGTTGCAGGAAAAAGAGAAAACCACACCGCTGAACACACCGCCCTATCCAATCTTTCCCAAATCGACCCTCCATTCAGATAATGATTGAGCCAAGTGAATTTTTTGCCAATGAAGCTAAGATCATACAGCCCACATTCATCCAAGGCTTCACAGAAAAGCTGCACTTGCCCATAAGGTCGTAGACAGCCACCCAATTTCTCATGAGACTTGAGGATTTCGTTAAAATCGCCTGCACAAAACCAAGGAAGTGAGGACTGCCCATTTAAATTCGGCAATAAGTTCCAAGAATCAATTCGGAGTTGAGTTTCAGGTGCTCCGTAAAATCCTATAAACCTCCACGCATTTTCTTTACCACCATTGATTACAACATTGATATGATTTAAGGATGATGATTCGACTTTCACGTCGAAATCCTTCTTCCAAAATAAAGCCAGACCACCACCATGAGTAATTTTTGATACTCCATGATGATGACCAAACTTCAAAGTATCAAGAATAACAAATAGCCTTGTTTCATCCAACCATGTCTCGGCTAAAAACACCACTGTAGGATCTTGTGCCCGGACTAAACTCTCGAGCTCATGAACTGTCTACCAGTTCCCAAGCCCGAGACAATTCCAACACATGATACTCATAATCCTTGGCAGGGCTGGGAACCAGCCTCCGCCATAAAAACTGAATTTTCCTTGTCATCTTGAGAAACCTGAATTTTCTTCTTTGGTAATTCAAGCTGATCAGAGTCCACAACAGAGCCTCTTTTTTGTCCAACATGAGAAAGCAGAGCTTTCTTATTTCCTGGTGAAGAATAGAGAACACAAGTCCACTTTGGACCCAAAGTGTGAGAAGCGTGTTTAATAATTTGGTGATTTGAGATATCAGTAAGCTGAGGGCCGTGGGTCACGTGAGAATTTAAAATTAAGAGGTTGACTTGATTTTGGCCCAATTCGGAAGAGCCCAGTAAAGGGTTGGCCCTTTTTGCATCAAGAGAAGGCCCACTCGGCTTCTTAGAAGGGGAGGAAAAAAGCTCAGGTTTATTTTTGTCCACATATTCACAAATTCCCTTTAACTCCTCAAACTTATCAACAACCTTAGTCACAATAGTTTCCCCCATATGCTGACCCCCCAAACCCGGAGGAATATCTTCCTCAAATCCTAAAAAAACAGATACAGAATGAGAAAGGATAGGAATAGGCATGGATATGGGGTTTACCTCCAAAGGCGTCTTCCTCAAAGGCTGATGAAGCACTTTCTCCCACTACATCTCCTCTGTAATTTCAAACTGTGTGCTGCTTGTGACAGAGGAGTTATCAAGCTTAGAGGAGATTCTGTTTTCTGACTTCACTCCTACACCTTCACCCTTACCTTCTCCATGTGGTGTCACTATCAAATGTCTTTGCGCCTTCAGACTAGCGTCATCCCATGACAAGCTATTGTTACCTAAGGGAAGAGGCTTAGGCACGTGATTCCCACTCTCCACTATCTTCTCCCCAGGTACATCGGACTAAGTTTGTGTCCGTTCCAACCTCACACCAGCCACCCCGCTCTTACTTCCCTGATTTTCATTTCCTCCGTATTTCACTAATTCTTTTTAAGACCTCCCATATGGGTCACCACGTAACCATGCCCCATATTGAAGTCCTTCCTCCACCATTCGGCCATTACCAAATGATGCAGGACAGTCTTTAAGTGCATGGTTTAGCAATCCGCAACGGTAGCAAAAATTGGGGAGTCGCTCATACTTGAACTGGACCCACCTGGACTCACTTCCTTCAATGGTGATTCTTTTGCCACGGATGAGTTTTTTTGTAGCATCAATCCGGACCTGCACCCTAAGGCACTTACCCCAGTGCACTCCTGAATCAGGGACATCAACCTCCATAACATTCCCCAAAGAGGACCTAATCACCCAGCCCGTTTCTTTTGTTCTACTCATAAGAGGTAAATTAAAAATTTGAATCCAAAACGGCAACCATTTTACCTCCATCTCCTTTGGAGTTTGCTCACCTTCAAACTCTTGAATAATCACCAATTGTTTTTCAAAACTCCAAGGGCTTATATCAAGAACTTTCTTTTTATCTTTTACATCTCCAAACTCCACCAGAAATAAATCGACTTCTAGTTCAGAGATGTTAACCCATTTATTTGTTTTCCATAACATTCTTAGGTTCTTTCTCAAAGTATCTAAGCTTATGCATCTAAGGGTCAAAATCTTCATAATAGCACAATTTTTACCAACCTCCTTTGCAACTCTGGTATTGTTGCTGCCCAATTCAATACCTTCGCCCTCTTCCTCCGTAAAAGATAACTTACTCCACATTGCTTCCAACTCTTCAGCCATTTTGTTTCGCTTTTACTAATTAGCCAACCTAGAGGATGTTCCTGCTTTACAAATCCAAACGTCCACCCCGACCTCACCCACTAAAGGTCACGCTAACTGCTTCTACGTGCATAGAGACACGAGAGCACTTTTTAGCGTTGACTAGAATCATGTGAAAGACTGTACAATGGACTTGATGAATTTCCAGTATTTTTTTTTTTTTTTTTTTTTTGTGGGTAATCAAAGGATAAATTCATTCAAACAACTAAACGACCAACAAGAACATAGCGTTCATACAACATACAAGAATTATCCAAATTGGGCAAAAGGGAAACATCAATAAAAGGATCCATAAAGATAACAAATTCTTGAGCAAGATGAGCCCCCATGCTTGGCAAGAGCATCGGCACTCGCACATTAGGTCACCTCCCTATAGGCTATAGCAATGTTGGATTTTTACAATTTCACTCCTTGCCTTCAGTCATCTCAAAGTCTATTGCTTCATTGATGGTTCTGAGAAGAGATTCTTTTGGTCCTTTAGCTTTTAGTCAAAGTCTACTATTGCTACTCCATGCATAATGTTTTGGTTCAGAGGAGAGATTCTTTTGGTCATATTCTTTTGGACTGTAGTTTCAAATATTCAAAGACTACTTTCCAATGCCATAATGATAATGTTTACCAGTATTCCAAGACTACTTTTAGCAAGACTTGGACAAGATATGGACAAGTCTCTTGCTACAGATGTCTTGAAGACAAAAGTGAAAATTTCACTAGTGACTGTACTGTTTACAGTCACTATTCACTATTCACTTTTACTATTCATGGTACTGTTCACTCTGAAATTTTGCCTATTTGAGGGGGGTTGTCCCTTAAGTTTAGGACATAATTCTTTCTCCAGAACTTCTTTCTTTTTAGAAGCCTTCTTTAGAGAGAGTTCCATATTACTTGTTTCTACTACTATTTCCCTACAATCCTTGTAACTAGGACTAGTTCAAACCTTGTAACTGTTAACCTACTCTGTTGAAATCCTGTAACTATTGCTACTATAAGTGTTTTGTTCTATTTTCAATAACAAGTATTTTCAACTTTCAGTTTATTATACTACTTGTTGCTACCGCCATCTTGAACGGTTCTAATTTTTAATTGCTTTCATATATACTGCTTGGCTGGTTCTACCACCTTACTATTGTTTTAAATTACTTTAATCATAACTGCAATACCGCCTTCTTGGCTGGTTCTACTTTGCTTTTATTACTTTGATTATTACTTTGCAATACTGCAATACCGCCTTCTTGACTGTAGCCAATAATTCATTGGTAAAATTGTTTTGTTCAATAATACTAATGATAGGGGTTTGATCATCAGCAATTTTGAAAGGTGAGGCCTTCACTTCAGTCTTTTGAGAAGTTATCAAAATTGTCTCAAGAGGCGGATGAGAAGACCTAACAGTGGTTTTATCTTCTTTAACAAAATTTGATTTCTTTATCACATTTAAATGTTGTTTTGAAACTTCATCTTTTGAAACGTAATGGTTTTCAAGAAAATCAAAAAACAAAATATGTTTTTTCAATTGATTCATCTTTTCTAACCATTTTCTTTTAACATGGTCTTTTTCAAACTGAGCAAAAGTACTTTGGAAATATTTTCTTTTATTTCTGTTTTTAGCAAGCATAAATTCATTATACAGGAAAACCATATCAATTTCAAAGTTTTCATCCAAAATAGTCAAAACTCTTAATTGATTTTGGTAAATAGGGTTTTCAACAGGTGGAAAATCAGAATCAGAAGGACAAACAGATCTAGTGTCATCTTCTTCTTCGTTAGCAGTTTTGTCATATGGAGAAGAGGATTCAGGTTTAGCAGAATAGAAAACAGAGCTAATTTGGGATTTATCACTTGAAACACCGTTTAGCTTTAAATCAGTGGGCACAATGGCCAAAAATGCTACAATGCTTCAATATTTACCCATGCACTACTAATTTCCACTACTATGATGATGTTCTTTGAAAAGAGAGATTCCTTATGATGATGTTCTTTGAAAAAGGAGTTTCCTCAGGCATTTGGTCACCTCAAGCTCTCTTTCAGCAAGTCTTGGCACTTTAGATTAAAGAAAATGACAAGTATTTGCTGATGATTACTTAAGTCAAAAAGTGGAAAAAGTATTGTTCACAGATTACTGTTCATCGATTACTGTTCACAGTCACTGTTCACTATTCACTTTTAATGTTCATGGTATTGTTCACTCCAAAATTTTGCCTATTTAAAGGGGGTTGTCCCTTAAGTTTAAGACGGAATTCTTTCTCCAGAACTTCTTTCTTTTTATAAGCCTTCTTTAGAGAGAGTTCCATATTCCTTGTTTCTACTACTATTTCCCTACAATCCTTGTAACTAGAACTAGTTCAAGTTTTGTAACTATTAAGCTGTTGAACTGTTATAATCTTGTAACCACTACTACTACTGTAAGTGTTTTGTTCTTTTTTCAATAACAAGTATTTTCAGCTTTCAGTTTATTATACTACTTGTTGCTACCGCCATCTTAGACGGTTCTAATTTTTAATTGTTTTCATATATATTGTTTGACTGGTTCTACCGCCTTACTATTGTTTTAAATTACTTTGATAATAACTGCAATACCACCTTCTTGGCTGGTTTTACTTTGCTTTTATATTATTTTCAACATATATATTGTTGTGTAACTGTGCTTCCACCTTCAGCATTGTGTCATATATATTTCTGTGCAACACTACCATAAGAAACACCTCACTTTTGGAAGTCTCAAAAAAACCAAAGAGCAAAGAATCAAACCCCTTTTGAAAACACCAACATGTCCCTGTATCAAGTATTACCCGTTTAAGTGCGGAATCCTTCATTGCTTCTGATTAACAATAAAATATTCCTCAAGAAAAGGGAAGTGAAAAATAAGTCAATTTTAAAACTCCCCTATATTTTTTAGTTTCAAGAAAAGTAGTTAACAACACACTTTACAATGATGCAAAATCTCAATAAAAATGAAGAATGTCGAGGAAAATATTTTATTTGGCTAAAGGAAAGGTTAATGTTAAGACTTACTGCCACTAGCAGTTTTGTGAGATGGCGTGTTCTGTTAATCAAAAAAGTGTTAAAGACTTACACGGTTCCATACTTTTCATTTTCAATCATGCAAAGCCTGACACTTTGTTTCTGATTTGCTGTAAAATGCTCTTAGATGAAAAATACTTTACGTTGAAAATATTTTCTATAAAACATTTTCATTTTACAGTGTTTATTAAACATTTTTATTTTACAGGGTTTAATTGCGTAATTGAAAATAATTTGGAAATCATTATTTAGCGTTTGTTTCGTCGAAAAATGAAAGCTTTTTCCTAGTTATCAGAACCCACCAAATGTAAGTACAACTGCACAAATCAGCACCGACCACCCAAAAATTCAGATTGGGAGGAAAAAAACAGACCCCACAACAAAATAAACAATCACCATAAACACAGATCCGAAAAACCCAAACTTCAAAACCAGACCCGAACTCACAACCCACCAAATATGAGCATTAAACTACTAAATTGGCACAAATCCAACCAAATTCACTCCAACCACCCAAAAATCAGACCATGGGAGGCTGGCACTGCTGGTGGGAGGGGAAGGATGCAAGGGATAAGAAGATGGTTTTGGGCTAGAGAGGAAGGTTGTGCGTGGGCTAGGTAAGAGATGCTTACAAGTTAAATGTTTTACATTTATTTTTAGCGTAGCACATTTTATAATTTTCTCTATTGGGTTTTACAATCAACTAAAAATATTTTCAACGTTCGACCAACATTTTGCAACAAAACATATACTGCAAAACGTTGAACGTTAGTGATTCTCTATTAGTAGCTATGCACACTCGTCATAATCCATTTTCTAAACTCTTTGACTATTACTAACAATTCCAAACCAGCACTTGATTAATGAAATATTATAGTAAAATCTGTAAGAATAATGTCAAATTTGGAATATTTTCGTGAAATCCCTCCAGTTTTCAATTTAAAACAGCTAAATGCATTACTGCTCAAAGAGAGAAATCCCATCAAGGAAGACAACTGCAACAAGTATCAATCCAAACTGCATTTTGCTCTTTGTACCAATTAACATGGACAACACAAGCTCATTGACTTAATTCAATAGCAGATCTAATTTGTCGACTCCACTAAATCAACAAGAGGCTGTGTACTAAGTACATTTTTCAACCATCTAAACTGAATAACTCAGAAAATATTGAACATATCAATGTGACATTAACTAAAATACAAGACAATAACTAGCCTTCGTAGTCCCCCTGGGCAAACTTGTTCTCTGAATAAAAGACGGCCACTACTGAATTCCCACCAAATTTTCTTCCATTCAACCCAGTACGAGCTTTTGTAGAACCCTCAATGTCTGCATACTCCAAAAACACCTGATATGAATAGAGATCAGTATTCAGCAATCTTGAATTCAAGCAAATGAACTAAATAAGTTATAGTATAGGTACGGGACAAATGCCAATGAGCTCAAGCTCAATGGCACTTCCTCTACCTACAAAAAGGGGACACAGGATTAAAATTAAGATCCATTGATTAAATTTTAGCTTTTGCTATCATTTTCCCAAAAAAAGAAACACTCTCACTATAAAAAGTAATAATAAATAAAAATCCAACAAGACCAGCTTTTTTGAAAAGAAGCTATTTTTTATCATTTTGTCTCACATTTGGCAAATAAGGTACTGAAAACTACAAGATACCAAACTAACCCAGGCCCAACTAAAAAATTTTGATTACTTCACAAATTTATGCTAATAATCTATAAATAAATTATAGTTGAAATTATATTATTTGAGTTATTTAGATGGAATGATTTTTTATAAACTTATAAAGATTCACCAGCCTTGTACTGTTAAAATTTATATATAATTTCTACAACGAAATAGACTATTTACATTATCAATAAATTACAAACAATACTTTGATATCTTATTAAACTATTTACAAACTTACACAATCAAATATGTAGTTTATATAAATATATTTCTACTTGATCTAAAAATTTGATAAATAGAAAGAAAAAAAAAGTAGCAATACTTCATGACATCTAGGACTCCAAATAACAATAGATTTCTTATCCCATTGTAAAGATTCAACTACAGGAAGAAGGAAAATGTAGGCAGGAAACTGAACAAACCTTCCCGACTCCAGGTGATGGTTCATCATTAGGTTGTGGGCGTGGGATGATGATATTTACCAGTGTACCTGCAAATCACATTAAACATTCAAAATGCATAAAATTTATCAAAATATGCAAAGGAACATCATGAGGTGAACAAAGAAAGAAGGTTATGGAGGCTTCTGTCTGTGTATATTAGGCCTGATTCTTTAAAGCAGAATGTGGGACTACAAAAAAGCTGTAAAACAGAAAGATATACCACAAAGAAAATCAATATATGTACATGCAAAGAACCTTAACAGGTGAAATTGACTAAATTTAAAACAAAGACTGCCAACACGTAATCACGAATTAGAACAAGGCTTTACCAAATTTTCCGCATTCCTCTCTCATGTCTTCCAAAATGTCTTGATAATCATCATCTTCTTTGAGTTCATCGGGAGAAACCGCCTGAGTTAGACACACAACCTTGGTGGCCACTGCAGCAGCTGGTTGTAACATGAGCTTCTGCAAAACCAAGAGAATTAGTGGATGAACCTATAACCAAGATCCAAATTTAGAACTTCAAATTAACATAAAATATTACAGAAATACAAACACAACAAATTAGTTGCTAAATGAATGCATCTACGCACTGAGAAAAACCAAATTGACAAATAAGATTTAGATTTCACCTGCAATGCAATCTGCTGCTGTGCATGCAACAATACATTCTCTTGCTCGGGTTTAGGTTGATTAGCACCCTGGTTAGCACGTCTAACAGTAAGAGTTTTATCACCCATCTTAATTCCATTCAGAGCTGCACAAGCTATGTCTGTAACTGAAAGATCTTGGTAAACACAAAATGCATAGCCTTTTGAATTTCCCGTTTCTCTGTCTTTCACAAGATCAAAACCCCGAAGTGGCCCAAAAGTCTCTAACAACTCCCTGATCTGTGTTTCTGTGAAGTAATAGGGAAGCCCACCCACAAATATGCGATCAGGACCCTCAAGCCCACCTGCAGATCCTGGCGTTAACCCAACAGCAGCAAGGTTCAGATTGGGATTGGGCTGGCTTGGACCAAGTGTTGCAGCAAGAGATGGGTTGTAGTCACTAGGTCTCCTCACCTTAACAGGAGCACCCTGGAGTAAAGAGAATGACTTAAAGAAGTCAATATCATAAAATGTATTAACTTCGCCCGTAATAGGTAGTAGTACACAGATATTAATCCTGATTTGACGTTGAACAAAGTTAAAATGAAATACCTCAAATATAATCCCATCCAAAGCCATTGCATTACTAGCCTCCTCAACAGATCTCATCTCCACAAAAGCAAACTTCTTTTCATGGTTTATGTAAACATTGACAACAGCATCTCCTGCACAAGAGCAATAGAATCAAAAAATCATCCAATAAAAAAGCAGGCAATGTATGCAAATTGAGATCAATCGTACAATGACATACCTGGACCAGCAGTGTTTCCTCCAATTGCAGCCATAACATGACTGAAAAATGTCGCAACAGACTGCAGTAGAAAAAGTTATGTCATTACTATTGGGTAAGCAAAGTCTTTATAAATGAAAACTAGGTGAATGTTGTCACAGGGGGTGAAAAGTAGGAGAGGAAAGGGAAGGGATTATGGATGATAGATTATAGATGATAGGAACAATGACAATCAAAGAGGTGGGCAAACCTGTTCATTTGCTGTAGGAGGAAGCCCACCAACATACACTCGCCGAGCATGCCTTGTAGCCTAGAACCAAATCATATTAGATGATATTATGAGCCAAATTTTGAGGTTAAAATATTTTAAAAAGAAAGAAAAGCATTTACTGCATAAATGCTAACAAACCTGTTGAGTCATTGCCTGAACTGGCATAACAGGAAGAGCTCCAAATTGCTGCTTTCCAACAAAAGACATTATTAATAAAAATTAAAGCATCCTCATTATTATCTTTTACACGTGTGTGTGTGTGTGTGTGTGTGTGTGTGTGTGTGAGTGAGAGAGAGAGAGAGAGAGAAGGGAGGGGGGATACCTGACCAGTTGCTATAGGAAACATGTTTGGAAACATTCCGGGAAGAGCCGGAGTAGCCCCTGCAATCTGACCTGCAAAAGAAATTATACTGCTACTCAGAAAACAATAATAATACAACCTCTTACATTTATACATTGCAAAATGACTCTTATCAAGAGTACTCTCCCCATTAAATTAAGTACAACCTAACCTCTTTCAATAATGTTTATCAAAGGAGATGAAAGGAATACATTATATACAAGTTCTGGAGGTAATATTTGTAAGACTACCAAAACAGGCAATAGTTCCCGGTTGAAGACGAACAAGACCCATCAAACCGGTGCATTGTTTCCTCCTTGTACATAAAAGCTACAGAAGTCGGCTCACGCCCATTGTCAGCACAGTGGGGCAAGTAGCCCAACATTGCCTTCTTACAACAAAAGACAAGACATAGAAACAAAAAAAACAAACACCAAACACAACAAAAAACCAGAAACATCTCTCAGTTCCGATTCCAGAATTATGTCACCAATTAAAAAACAAAAAAGTACAGTCCTTCCATAGACCACAGCTTTGAAAAGCTATATGTGCAAATGAAAGAACAAAATATAGCTTACCAAATGACACCATGTAATTTGATACGAACTTTCCACACTATATCCAAAAAAGAAAAAGAAGGCAGTTAAGAAGATTATAACATTCTTAAATACATAAGAGGGTATATTTACCTGTTACAGCAGCTGCACCAGATAACAATGCAGAAGCAGGAGGCGCCATATCAAAACCACTAATCCTTTTGCTGCAAGTAAATACTGTCAGCATACCAAGAACATAACCAATACACACGTGTCAAATTCATTTAAGCACTAGATCAATGCATCAGACTTAGATAAACAACACAAACTAAACTACAAATGAGAATGGTAACATCACCTAATAAACCAAATACATTCAAACAAACATAGGCACACATAATTCAAGATCTTTGTGGCTCAGTGGCAGTACCCAGTATCCCCATGGGAAAAAATTGGTTTAAATCCCCCCTCCGCCACTTGTGGTAATTAAAAAAAAAAAGGCACACATTAAAGAAGAGCCCGAAACAACAAACAGCATACCTAACATTTTGTGTACCTTACGCCTGGATAAGGTTCTACACAATGTTCAGGACTTTGGCCATTCATTAGTATTCTACAACCAAAGATAGTGCCCATAGAGACCACGGTTTAGTGTGCATTTACGCTCACAAAAAATAAACGATACAGAAATATCACACCCTACAAAATAAACTCTACAAATGACAAATCAAACAGAATAACGTATTTTTAATACATTAGATGCATTCAAAAAACTCAGAAACTATCAGCTAATGTTACACAACAAGTTGGCCAAGCTCTTTTATAATACAAATGTCGACCAGAGATTAAAATGTCACCACTAGTACTACAAGGCTCCTACTAACAGAAGGTTCACACAACTGATTATAATAGGTCTCAACATGACCTATATAGCAAAATAATAATAGAATGGCTTGGATAAACTGCCACAAACAAATACCAATTTTAAAAAAGAGAAACCCATTGTCAAAAGTTCAATAATTAACTCAATTAAAAAAAAAAAAAAAAAACTCAAAATTAGACAACAGTTTCAGAAAATAAAGTCAACAAATATCATGACACTGGTTTAAAGAAAGCCGGTTTTATCTCAGATTGACTACATAATATCACACATAACCTACCTCTTTGACCGTGACCGGGAACGTGACCTTGATCTGTGCTCTGATCTACCCTTTGAACGAGAGCGAGACTTCCGCTTGCTCCTCTCCTCTCTGTCTCTATCAAAATCCCTTCGTCTGTAAATAAAATCAAGCAATAAATAACCATCACCTAAAGAACCAAAAGTCCCAAACACACTTTGAAAATATCCGAACACACAAGATTGAGCACGAGAGCCGCTCAATCTTGTTCGCTAATTTATATGGATGTAGAATCAACTATCAAGGATTTCCAATATACCACACATTGTAATCAAAAGTGAGCCAGGCGCTCGCCTTTAGAGCCTAGGTGAGCAAGGCGACCACCATAAGCCATGAAAAGGCACTAATGTTAGATCCTCAATTTCTATTATTATTTTTTAATTTAATGTTTTAATCTATCATTAGATTATTAATTTAATAAAAAACATGTTATAGAAGTTATTGTTAGATAAACTAATTTACAAAATTTTGTTGTAAAACTCATTATTAAATTAATGAATTTATAGTAGAAGCTTGTTGTAAAACCCATTGTTAGAAGAACTAATAGAGCCTAAACCATTTTAATTCTATTTTGAAATCATTTGATTGACCTAATTTCTTCATGCAACAAATTTAAAAACTATTCATTATCATATTTCAATACACTAGGCACATATGGTTTAACCATAAGTTCTATACGTAACATATATTTTTAGAATTTAGTGCCTTGCTTTACTCAGGCTAGCACCTTTTTTTCTGCCTCACACCTCAGGCGATACAAGGCCTAGATGCCTTAAGGTCACCGTTCGCCTTTGACTACCTTAGTACCACAATCCACAAGTGAATTACAGCCTCAACTCCTAGCAGACATAACAAAAATATAGCACAAATGCATCATTTTGTATATTACCTGTCATAGTCCCGGCCACCTCGATAATAATCATCATCATCTCTATCCCGGCCTCGTTCCCTTCTTTCACTACGATCCCGATCCCTGTGGCGATCTCTATGATGACGGTCCCGGTCCCGGTCTCGGTCTCTATCCCTTTCCCTATCTCTATCCCTGTCCTTGCTTCTCTCCCTATCCTTGTCTCTATCCCTCTCCCGATCACGGTCCCGATCTCTATCCCTGTCCCTCTCCTTATCACGCCCTTTTTCTCTATCCTTCTCCCTGCTTTTAGAAGACTCTCTTTCATAATCACGAGAACCATGCTGCAAGCAATCAGTTTCATTAGCAATTCCCATTTCCAACAAACAAACGCTAACAAGCAAAAGAAGAACGTAGAACAAGTGCAATTAAGAGTATTTATAGATCCAATAATTAGTACAAAACCTTGAGGGAAACAATAAATATTAACCCAAAATGTGGAAACTACGCCTTAAGTCCATGCATTAAAAGGTACTCTCAAGCATATCTTGACATGCATAGAATAAATAGTTACGTAACACGGTAACGGCAAGGAAACTTCAAGATACTGTAGATGATCAGAAGGGTATGCTGTACTAGTCTCCAAAAGGAAAATGAACAAGCAAGCACTGAAGCTCACAATTTAAACAAAATGTAGAGAAATTCTAACTTGCAGCAATTAAAACATTAACAATAAACAAAACTAAACCCCTAAATCATCACACATGTCCCCAATCTTTCGATTTCGAAAGAACGAATTGAAAAATTACAAAAATACAATAGAATCACAATGCAAAGTTTTTTTGAAGTTGAAAAACAAAGTGATAAAAAAATAAGCCTATAATACACTTTAGACCCCTCTGAAGATCATACAAGTAACAAAACCCATAAAACTCATTACAAAGAAAAAAAAAAAATCATATCCGCTATATATTTAGAAAATTATTCCATTGAAATCAATGTACCATGGCTCTCTTCTACTTAAAAATAAAACCCTAAATTCATCTTGAACCACAAAATCCTACCTTCTATTACAAGTCAAAGCAGCAAATGAATAATTCATCATCAAGACGAAGATGAACAATTTCAAATCCAGCAAAAACCCTAAATCAATCTCTTCCATTCAGAAACCCTAAATTGAACTCCAAATTAACCTTACCCTCAAAAATACCTAACGATTCAAGATCTTTCACCGAAGAACTAGCTAACTCTTCGAATCGATCTCATACACGCGAATTAAAAACCAAACCGGATGGAATATTGATTTATACCTGAGACTTGGTGTCGCTGTGATCTTCAGGACCACCATGGCTGCTACCACGAAGTTGAGGAGAGGAGCCACCGCCATAATTGTCGGCGTCCTCGCCGTTTCCTTCGTACCTTCCTTCGTAATCAGACATCTTCACTTTGATTGTTCTCTCTCTCTCTCTCTCTCTCTCTCTCTCTCTCTCTGTGACTGTCTAGCTTCGCGTTTGTTTCTCAGGAAATTGGTGTGCGAAAAATGAAAACGAGACGGACTGAGATGGATATTCTAGGGCTCAGGGGGTGGGTTTATATAATGAAGCTCATAGATAAATTTGTGGAATACTGGAACCGTAAACCCCACCAAAAAGACTTTGATGGGATGGGTATTATGGTAAACTAAAAAATAAATAAAAGGTTTTTTGAAAAATAAAATGGAAGCTTTCTTCTTCTTCTTTTTTCTATATTTTTTATTTTTTTAGTACTTTTGAAACTTATATTTTTAATCTAATAGCTAAGGTTAAAAGTTATCTTCTTAAATTTTGATCACAATCATTGAAAAATATTACATGATGCAATATTCTTAGCTATTGTAGAATGCAATAGCCTTAATTATTGCAACGGATTAATCAAAAATGGTAAATACACAGAATATTATGTAAAGCATGATTAGTGATTACTTTATATTAAATAGAAAAAATATATATGTTTTTTTTTATTTCATTTAACATATTGTTTAATTTTTAGTGTAAAAGTGTTTACTAATGTTTAAATTTTATTAAATACATTCAATTTTAGGTTTAACTTGGTCTGACTTGTTTAACTTTATTCTTGGTAAAATTAATGAACAATTTTGGCTCTTTCAAATATAAATGAAATGGATGTGTGGGGGATTAAAGTTAATAATATTTGGTACTTAAAATAGTTGGTATGGATTTGGATTTTTATTTATTTATTGTCATAAACCCAACCCATTACCATTTTTAAGTATTAAAGTGGATACTATCACTTTAATCTTAAATTATCCTCACTTTATGGTTTAAAACAAATTTAAAACAGATACTCAAGTTTTTTTTTTTTTTTGAGAAATTCAAAATATGAAGTTAAAAAGAGAGTAAAACAATAATTTTAAATTCCTTCATATTGGTGTATATTTATATCCAAATTTATGTCCAACGTTCAAATCCCCCTCTCCTTCCCAACTATCGAATTTAAATATATATATATATATATATATATATATATATATATATATTTTTTTTTTTTTTTTTTTTTTTTTTTTTTTTATGGTGCTAGATACTAGGTTGAAATTCTCTCAAAAATTTTTTAACAGTTTTGTTATAGTTACAAAATAAATGTTTTATTACAAGATCTATTATTGCATAGAGCATGCCTTCTATGATGTAAACTTAGCCATTGACATATTTGATGCATGTCAATGTATTCAAATCATAGCTAATAGTTACACTTTCATTATGTTGAATAGCCATCCATTCATGAGTAATAGTTATTATGCTAAATTGAGAAATAGTTATTCCTTACCCAATAGTCAATATTATCTCTTTCTTTCCAAGGTCCAACTGTCAATAGATTCATCTTATCAACATTGAAATATTCATTTTACCGACTGGAATACTCCTTTTACAATTGTAACTTTCGGCCAAACATTTGTCACCAACAACATTCATCAGACAGGCGAAACACTTTGAAATACTCATAAATCAATGACATAACCATTTATTTAAGAGACAAATCATTTGTTAAGGACAACAACAATGGCTTCACTAATAGTGCTACAACAAGCAATGTTAATGTGATTGAAGCTCTTGGTAATGACACTAATGACTATTGTAAGTCGAACATGTACGATTTGGGAACCAATAACCTATGGTTCAATAACTATAACGAATGCAGAGGAGTTGCTACCTTCTTCTCCTATGTTTTTTTGGTTCACAAAAAGAAATTTATTTGTTAAATAGCATTCGTAACATAGAACTAATCATTTCAAAAGATAATTTCCATTTTGACATGATGTCTAGTATAGAGGTGGATGTGGAATTTGTATATTGGAGAGATGATTTCTAGAACTGGTACTCATATACGGAAAAAAAAAAACTGTTTTGCTAAATAAGTTTACAAACGTTGCTATTTTGATCTCCCCCCACCCCCCGGAAAATGTATTAGCTAACAAAAACGACCTGGAAAAACATACGTTGTCTTTTTTTGGTAAGCAACATACGTTGTCGATTTCTTATTTATATCATTTTTTTTTTTTTTATAAATAAAGTAAATGAATAAATTTGTCAAACAACAACCTATTCATGACATTTTCACTTCTTTTTTTCCTTTTTAATATTGGAAATGATTGGTCTGATTGTTTAAAAGCTCACTATAATTTTTATATCATAAAAACTATAAGGGTATGTTTGGTAACTGTTTTTTCCTCTTATTTTCTGTTTCAAAAATAATTTTCTATTTTTGAGACTAAAAAACTTGTTTGCCAACTCAAAATAGGCAAAAAACAAAAACTATTTTTAGAACTCAATTTGTGAAGGAAACTGAAAATATAATTGGGTCAAATTCGGATACTAAAAATTAAAAACCAAATTTGAGTGGGTTTAAAAACGTGAACCCAAACTCACACCAAACCCATTTAGAAAATCACAAACCCTTTATATTAGGGTCAAATTGGGTTGGAAACCATCAACCTCAACTTATTGCCATTCCTAATAGATACCAAATAGGAAAAATCAGTTATAATATTATAGGTGATAATATATTGATTTCTCTAATTTTTTACAATGAATTTTTTAATTTCACAATTTAAATGTGTATGATGTCATTTTTTCAATTAGTTAATAACAATCATCATCCCTTATTTAGTAAAATGGCATTTTAAATGAGTAACACCATAGGCTCTTTAGATTTGTTGAAATTACATTTTAGCTGTAACATTGTCTATTTCAATTTCATCAAAATAAGAAGGAAAAAAGAATATGTCTAGTAAGAAAGAAAAAAAAAGACCTTAATTAATCCCTGGGGAAGGGGAGGACCCTGAAGTCTATTTGGATATTGAGTATGACATCTGGTTAGACTTTGGGTTTGAAATTGGAGAGTTAGATTCCAAAACTTTGGATCTTTATGATAGGCTTGAAATTGGCTTGTTACTATCACAGACACCACTGTTTTTTGTGTGCTAAATAATCATTCACCAAAATATACTTTTGGTTCATGGAGTTTACTTAGTGAGTGTAATTGATCCATAAAATTTCAATCATTCAAGTTTTTAAAAAATGGGCATCATATTAACCGTTGTTAGTGTAATTGCTTACCTGACTAACAAAGTGGTGTTGTGACACTTTTTTTTTTTTTTTAAATGATGTGACATTTTTTCTAATAAAAAAAATTACAAAAGTGATTTTACTAGTCAGAAACCAATAATTACCAAATATTTTAACTTGATTCCTAACGAATAATACATAATCAAAGCTATAGGCTCGTGAGAGTATTAATTTGCTACATTTTCTCATACGTTTCAGTTTGAGGATTTCAGATTTGATTTGGTATTACTTGCTAGGAACCAGATCAAGTATTTGATATTCATGGGTTTCTAATGGGTCAAATAAATTTTATAATTTTTTTAATAACAAATGTCACATCATTTAAAAAAAATACCACATTATTACTCCATTAGCCATGTAAGCAATGAAACTAACAACAATTAACAAAATGACTAATAGCTTACTTGAGAGATCAATAGCATTTACTTGAAACTCTAGGGACTAAATGCACTCACCAAGTGAATTTCAGAGACCAATAGTATATTTTGGCCATAATCCTTTTATTAGCAATCAAATAAAAATTATCTAAGACTGCAAATGAACTAAACTATTTATAAACATCTCGAACTCCACCTGTGAAAATACTTATTTATGTTCATTAGTTTATCGAACAAGCCAAGCTCAAACTCAAGCCCAAGCCCAAGTTTAGGCTCTATTATTAACAAGTTAAACTCAAACATAATAATGTGTTCGTGAATAAACTCATGACAAGATGTTCAATTTAACCATACAAAACATTGTATTTTTATACGTATACTTGTCTACAAATATACATACATAGACTTGAAATTTAATTGTATAAGTTTATAAATAGGTTCATAAGAATTACATCCCACAAAATCCCTACTTGATCCAAGTATTAAATAAAGAAATATGTTACATCCATAACATTTTTCACAACAAATCATATGTAATAAGTTGTTATTGGTTCTAATTTGAATCTATAACTTAAATTACCTTTTTGCCTACCCATAACAACTAATAACAACTAATCACTTAGAATTTGTTGTCAAAATGTTATAGACATAACATTTCTCTAAAATAAAATCCCAACACACCAACCCACAAAATCCAAGGTGTTAGTGTGGGTTGAATTAGGTTGGGTTTGTTAAGTTGGATGCACGCCGCTAGGTAGCGTGGCGTCACTATAACTACTTTTGGTCAATTACTCGAGTTTTGCTTAAATATTTTTTTAATTATTGATTGAAGATTTTTTTATTATAAAATATATATATTTTGCATCTATTAGTATTATCCGCAACTTGAATATAATGAAGGCCATTGTATTGTTTCAGACTATTACTATTAGTCAATAAGTCAATGCCAGTCTGGAGAACAAATCCTCAAGTTTGCATAAACAAGAAGTAGTTTTGGTTTTTGAAAGCACCTTTCAAGGATGCTTTCTTTTTTATCCAAACGCTTGCAAATAACCATGTCCAATCCATACCAGCCCGCGATTTAGAAGCAATATCTTCTTCTTCCTAACTGAAAAGATTTAAAAGGTAATATCAGAACCTCTTTTTTTTTTTTTTTTTTTTTTGTTGAGAATAGGTAATATCAGAACCTGAATAATATTGAGCAATAGCTGCAATACTTTCTTCCAACCGGTTTTTGAATGCCACAGTTGACACAAGTTTGAACAAGCTGAATATATAGGATGCCACGCCATTTTGTTTGGGCCTCCTTCCGCCAAATAGATATATGCTAGAAGGGATATATATATATATATATATATATATATATATATATATATATATATATATATATATTAAACGATATATTAGCAGTTTGTTTGTTGTATTAAGAAGTTAAGAATTAATTCGACTTTTTTTTTTTTTTTTAGAAGAATTCCACTTTTCATATTTGAAGAGCTTCACGTTTGATATGTAATGAATATGGATAATTATTGACTGAAGCATAAAATGAACTACTTTAGTTTAAATCATATTTGTGGGTTCCAATTAACACAACTGGTAAAGTTTTTTATGATTGAATAAGAGATTTGAAGTCTAATTTCCGCCTACACAAAAAACCAACCAGTATCTTGGTTTAATGATAAAGAATTATCATTAAGAGTATAACAATGCTATAGGTTGAAACTCTCTTAAAATAAAAATCACATTTTTTATGTCTCTAGTGAGTGATCTATGGGGGAAAAAAAAGCCATAGAAGAATATTTATACTTGATTTTCTGAAAATATGCGACTATATCAAAATCCAAGTTATATATGGTACAAGAGACATAAAGTAACTCATTCAAAAATATATTCCACTTGGCAAGATTTAACCCCCGGGGGCATAAATGGATAATAGGACCTTGTTTGATGTACTAAATAGCAGTATAGATATCTCATTAGAGCTAAATGGGGACGGCAAGCTCACTGCAGGTGCTAACAAAATGCGATGCTTTGCCCTTTTAAGGACCTAGCGAGGCGCATCACCACCAACCTTTCAACCAATTCCAGTTTCTTGTTAACAAGTACTCCAAACTACCAGGTCTGTGTAAAACGTGGATGGGTACAAAAAAAATCACCAACCTTCCAAGTACACTTGGTACACAACAGCATACCTGCATGGAATGACATGTTTATAAACTGATTATTATGAAAGAAACCAAGCATCCAAATAATATCATAATCTAGCAGCAATGAATAGTAGTTTCGTAAGATATATCTATTCATCACTTGAGTTTTGTGCAAGAGGGAAATGATGCCAAAAAAAAATAGAAAAGAAAAGGAACTCACAAGAAAACCATGAAAATTTGACGCAACAAACTGTCAATGTGGTGAGGCCGCGTAACTGCACTACAAGTGAAATTCCGTTTCCAATTACACTGCTGAACCCCTTTTTAATGAAGAAAAGGATATGTAGACACAGTTATCTATTACATTAGCAGCCAATCTTCGGATCCTTCAAAAGGCTAACTAACAATTGCAAAAGGAAACTTATTGTTAACAATCTTAAGAATTCAAGAACAGAAATGACTGCAGCCACCAGATGCTTCGATCATAACATGAAACATATACCAAACTTCCATCTTATCATAATCTCAAACTATTATAATTTCCAAAAGCTATATATTTTGTCTTAGAAAGATCAAGGAAATGTATGTTATTTTATTTGGTACTTCTTTTTATTTTGAGAAATCATCTAAAAAAAGATCAATTCACTGGAAACACCCAAATTATCCACAATTATTTAGGTTCTCAACTGGCATGCAACAATAATATCTTAGAACATTTTCATGCAGGGAAATGGGAGCGCATGAACATTTTTATAACTTGGTATCAAATACATCCTCAGATAACTTGTTTTTCTCTGTACCTTGTAATGGTTTTTTCTGTCATTAATCCAATGAACAATATAGGATCATTTTGAATTTCCGTCACTACTTTTCAAGACCCATGCGGAGCCTTTGGAGACACAAATATCACTCATAACCTGCACAAAGACCATTATATTATTATTGGGATGAGCTGTAATTGACATCGCAATATGTGTGCATAAAAATTTAAAGAAGATAATTTTAGTTAAGAACATAAATAACTAGTAAAAGAGCAGTGCAGAAATCTGGGAAGGTGGTTGACATTGTGAATCTGCAGATGGAAATTATCCTAGGATTCTCTGTTAATATTCGAGACAAGCAGTGGAAGAAATTTCATCCAGAAGTACAAAAATAAGTGATATAGTGTTACTGAATATTAAGATGATGAATCCACCTAAAACAATCATTTCATGTAAGCTGAACTTAAAACTATCATCAACAGGGTCTAACTTAAAAGTAGTTCCAGTAAGTACCTCTGTAGCATGTTCAAGTGGCAGAATGCTGAAAATCAATCACAAAGTATTTTATGCCTGGGTGATAGAATAACCCTACGAATTCGTGCTAAAGGAATAAGAGTGAGAGTAGATTCTGATGATTGTCATATGGGATAAATTTACAGGACAAAAAACACTACAAGTGGAAATGAGATGAAGAGGATACAATCTTTAAAACCCCATTTGACACTGACAATGAGATTTGGGATAACAACATTCATACCTATCTAAAAAAAAAAAAAAATCATCAATTGCAGCAATAATCTCTTCAATTTTCAGATTTCAAGGATCTTTTATAGAAATTTTATTGAAAATAGACAACTTCATGTATAAAAGAATTACAAAATGAAGAATTATCTACATGTGTAAAGACCCTATGAAAGATTGAACATAATTACTGTCCGTAAGACCCAAAACAAAAGACCATAGGAACTAGTGAAGGTTGCTAGCAATTGAGTTGTCATGCATTCCACGTCTTCAAAATTGCATCAATTTCACTCCCTGCATATATAGTCTACAAACAAATATAAGGAACGAGATTCCAAATATCTGAAGAATGATTAGCTACCCCATTCTGCAACCCACATAATAGATCAAAGACCTTATCGAGTAATACCAACCTAAATACAAAACTCCACAACTCAAAAGCCACACCAAAAAGAAGGAAACTCTTAGAAGAGCCTTAACCCTCCATATGGCTTTCCAAGGGAATAATAGAAGGGATGGGCCCCGTAATGTCTCATGCATAGTGAATTCTCCACTTCTTTTTAGCTTCCATCTCATCCTATCTTACCCCTCCCTAGTGGGAACATGAGATTCTAACAGTTGGAAGAATGAACCCACCCCCTCTATCTCCCAACCATTAAAATTCTTCAAGAACCCCACACCCCAACTCCTCCTCCACCCCTCATCCTATCTCTCCAACAATGACTCCACAGAAGCAAATCTGTCCGTGGCAGTTTCAAACAGTACAAGATACATCATCTTCAAAGGCTGATCTCCACACCAACAACTAAAAAAGAACCAGTACAGGTACGGGCATGGTACGATACGGGATATGGCAATACAACAATTCTAGAAAAACTAGGATACGATACGGCAAGGATAAATGTATTAATAAACTATTAAAGATATTTTTATTTATATATTTTTATATATTGTTAAGCATATATTAATTTAAGAGCAATAATGGATAATAAAGTGAATCTATGGCCTTTAAATGATGTTTAGAATACAAATCAAGATAAAAAAGAGTAAATACAAGATAACTAGATAAGTGTTTAAAATTGAAATCAATATATAAAAAACATAAATCAAAATCTTCACAAGTTTGGTCTCTCTCTCACTATCAGGAGGTTGGGTTATGATCGTATCACGGGCGTATCCTAGACATATCGGCAATTTATCCCAGAGGCATGCAGTACAGATATTGTATCAGATATAGGTACGTGAGCAAAACTGGGGTATCCGTGCTTCTGAGACCAAATCAACAGTCATGCCAAAATTGGATTTGGCTACCAGTGCACACATCAAACCGAATGCACTCTAAAGAATGATCTTCGCTCATTCTAATACTCTTCCACTACCTACAACCATGAGTGTCTCGAACAAGTTTCGAACACCATGCACTCCACTCCTCCCCATACTTCATAGTAACTACCCATCTCCACAATCCATTTTCCTCAAACCCAAACCACCATTACCATTTATCCAACAAATGCTGTATGAGAGTAGTAAGTTTCCGAATCCCCAACCTTCTGCTAGCCAAAGGAGTACACACCTTCTCTCATCCAACCAAACAATGTTTGAACTCCTCTCCTAAACCACCATAGGATGTTATCAAAGGAAACTTACAAACAAATTTTTTGTGAGTGTCATGCTCTAATGTTTCAACATTTACAGAATTATTCCAGGGCACAGATAAAGGTTGCAACAAGTAAATATCATTAAATCTGTAATTTTAGATCTTTTATTAAATTTGATTCCAAAATATGAGCAAAGCATTGCTAGAGGCAACATGTAATGTTGGTGCTTTAGATGCAATGAAAAGTAATTAAAGGCTCTGTACCATGAACAACCACAAGTAAAGAATTCATTAAAAATAGTAGGCAGCCGGGTACATAAGAACATGTATGGGTACAGAAATGGAATTGGAAGCATATGATAATGATGAGAAAGTATGGCTTTCTAAATCTACATGCTTCAAGGCATACAATACTAAGAATGGGAAGCTATACTTGATAAATTTATACACAAAAAAAAGAAAAAAAAAGAAAAAGAAAAAAGAAAGATATAAAACTTCAAATTTTTAATAGCTGAGCAACAAAAACAAGTTTCATATCATTTTTTTTCTGATAAGTAAAAAATATAAAAATGTTTCATATCATTAAAAAGAAAAAGAAAGAGAAGTTATATACTCGTATCTAATGGATTTAATGAGAAATGAGGAACAGAAGAAACGTTCTATTCTCCATAGCAGCATAGATGCTTCATAATATGATCTCAATTATCAGCAGCATATGATGTTATACTAACAAATAATTCTTCTGTGAAAGCAGAAGAAGCAACATCTAAGAGTACCAAAGTTATACCAGAAGAGCTCCAATGCATGCATCAACAAATTAAAGATAAAATGTTTTGTATGGTATAGATCTGAAAAGAAGATAAATTCCTAGTATTCAAGAAAATCCCTCCGCATCTTCTCAATATGCCTAGCAATGCTAGATAGTATAGGGAATAGAGAGAGAAAATAATTTGCCAAACTAGAGCGAGTACTCTTAATCAGGGTGAGCCTTCCCCCTTTAGACAAATAAATTTTCTATCAACCTACAAGCCTCTTCTCCATTTTTTCCAATACAGGGCTCCAAATAATTTGATACAAGGCTCCAAATATATGCGTGTGCATGCGCATTCAATGTACTCAATAATTAGATACAATTGATTTATTAAAATATTGAGCTTTTTGAGTGTTAAAAATATGTAGGTTGCACAAGCAAACAACTACAAACAACCTTAGCTCTGATATCATGTTAAAGACGAGAATGTAATAATATAGAGAAGCGGAAGCAAAAAAGAGAGAATAACAAAAGGAATTATGTGGTTTAGCTTGATGGCCTACGTCCACAAAAGAAAGCCCTAACAACTATATCTTTACTATATAATAAAGTCAACTATTACAGTGAATCCTTAATAGGGTAAATATAGAGACTAGAAGCCAGGGTTAGCCTTATATGGGCTTACAACATAATCGGGCCTCTTGGGCCATTATATCAACATAAACTCAATTTCTTTAACATTGAGTATTAAAGAATGTTGACCTTCATGTGTTCTTTTCTCCCACTCTCTTCTCTATATTCTTCTTCTCTTTCGTGTGGTACTATTCATGGGAACTATTCATAGTCCCTAAACACCATAAATTCTCTATTTTCTTTCTTCCCTACAATCCAAAATCAAGACATTTATTTTATCTATCAAAACCCTAAATACTTTCTTCTACCAAATAACTATCAAATAACTGATGAAACCACCTTGTGTGCCAAAATTTTCCATATCTTTGGGTCATTACTCATCACACACCTTGAAGATCACTTTTGTTAAATTTGGAAGTGTAATACTCTTTAAGGATTAAAATCCTCTTATGTTCATGACAAGAAGCATGATTTCTGTTGGTGAACTCTCAACCATACAATGTTATATTAGTAAAGTGATCATACAAATATAAATAAGTCCCCATCATGAAGGCAAAAGAATCCTGTTGTGGTATAGAAAGGCCACTCATTAAATCAAATATAGCCAAAATACTGCAAACATGATTCATATTTCGTACACATGATCATGAGAGGATCCAGATTCATCCTATCAAAGAACTATTCTCTAGAATTTTGCGATACCAACTACTTATAAAGAAAACAAATCCCTTTTCTTCTTTACATTGTTATTATTACTACCACAACTACTACACTCTTTATTTTGTAATAGATGTTCTAGTTTGAAATAGCATGATTATTATTAAAAAGTTAAAAATGTATTGGTTTTACTGAAAATTCCTTCAATTAATATTAAAAGTGGCATGATTTTTAATAAGATTTTTTTTTTTTTTTTTTTTTTGAAAAAAACAAAAAAAGTGAGTGTAGAAAAGGAAATCAAAGAAGTAACAACTTGCACTTTCTTTTGGAAAAAATACATGACAATTAAATTGGGACAAAGGGATCATTGTTTATTTTATTTGGAAGAAGATCAAAAGCAAAAATGAAGAAACAAAATTAACTAGTGACCTTAGTATATTCAGTATTAGTGATATCCCTCTTAAGAGCCATCTTGGCAGCTTCAGAGACCTCAGCCCTTCTAAGCTTCACATCAGGTCCTCCTCCACGTAGAAGGTTAATTACAACTTTCCTGCAAGAGAAACACATAATTAAGAAGAAGGAAAATTTCAAATAACCTCAATGCACTACATTTCATACGAACATACTATACGAGTATCATGCAATATTACCACAAACTTTTTTTAAAATTATTAAGGCTCCATTAGAGGAGCATCAACACCATTGCTTTCAGTTTCACAAACATTTCAATCATGTTCCTAAGGTTCCCATTCAAACAATCAAATCCTTAAATTTTATTAAGCAAGTAATTATTATGAATTTGACAGACCTTAGTGGCTTAGTGTAGTGGCTTAGTGCTGTGGCATAATTTGATTATGTTTCAAATTCTCAGCCATGTGGGCCCATCAACAATGGCAGGGATATGAGATGGAGATGGAGAGGTTGGCCACATGACTTGCACATGCAACCAATCTTCAATATGATATTTGGGAAAATTTGGAGAAAGGCAAACCATCATCATAAAACAAATAAATTTACGAAAAAAAGAAAAGACAAATGGATATCTTATCTTTACTATTAATCTGACAACCCAAATTGACATCTATAAACTACTTCAAACCACCCAAAAAATATGTTTTGCAACAGGTGCACAACCCATAGTCTCAGAGTCACAAGAAACAGAACCTGATCGCCACTACAGCCTTCATCTCACACCATGGCAACCTTGAGGCCATCATGAAACTACTGAGCTTTCTGCCCTCCATCATATATAGCTAACCAAACCTTTCAATTATTAGTTAGTTTCAACTAGACAAGTTCATTAGTGATGCTGTGATGGAATTGGTCGATAGCTGCATAAATCATTTGAATATCTAAAATTACATTTAGAAACACATTTACTTGTTCGCCCCTTTTGTATTTGTTCTTTTTATTTCTCATAATATCTTTTTTACTTGACCCAAGAAAGAAAAAAAAAAAAAGAATTAGAAAGGCAGTTGCCTATAAAAAGCATATAGAAATGTCCCCTTTAGATTTGGAAAACCAACAGTGGCGGAGTCCATTGGCCCATTGACTTGAACATCTGGATTGCCAATGAAGTATTCATCTCTCTCATATGCATGCCATGTTATATATTTATCAACCCATATGAGAAAGAATACAAGTATACAACACATCATCAAGGTCCATCAAATAGCTGTTATATTGGTGCTTTAAAATTCAAGAACTTGATTGTTCAAATTAAAACTTCATTTAGACCTAAAAATTGGGCAGTCAAGGACATAACTAAATTTCTTTTAAAGTTAGATTAGATGAAAGGAAACTCAATTCTTTGAATTTAAAATAACCTCAATGGATCATATTCTGGGTGTTCTGGGGATGACTTTAAGACGTAACGACCATTAATCTCTGTTGCAACTTGGTTTATGAATTCCTTCAACTCTTCCGGAGCATCAACACCAGATGCAGCATCAACTACCCTTCTAGCATCTGCCTTTGGAAGTGTAGATTGGGAAAGTGCCAAATCACGCAGACCTTGGCATATCTGTTGAAAGCTGCCAGGCAATTAACACTATCATTCTACTATCCATTATTGCAGCAAGTTTCAAGAAAAAAAATCAACATTCTTTAATCAATGATTAGGAAATTAATAGGTTAAAAAATTGCATAACATGCAGAATGCTTACCTTTTGTTTTATTAGTAATAAGTTTGTTTAGAAAATGCTAGAATGCCTTCAGCAAAAAAGAAAAGAAAATGCTAGAATGCGCCAACTACACAGGAATTATACTAGATGTACATCGCAGCTAAGCTTTAAAAGTAGGATTATCAATAAACTCTAATACGTTTGAGAAGGAGAAACTTCCCGATGCCGACACCCATTTGAACAAAGTTCCTAGAAAGTGTAGTTTTAGATATAGATTTTTCCTCTCACACCCTTCAAAGTTTCTTGCATTCCTTTCCATCCAGATGCAGTACATCATGCAATCACAGGTGGCATTCCATATCTCACTGTTCCAATGTCTCCCGCTACAGCCTTGCCAGCAAGCTAGTAAGTTGACAACTCTTCCAAGTATCACCCACTGAACCCCAAAAAGAGAAAAAACATATCTCACAACTCCCTTGCAATGAGACAATGCAACAACAAGTAATCCTGCCCAACCCCCTAGCACATACAACACTAGCTTATCAAAACAATGTTTCACTTCCTTCGGTTATCCACTATAAGGATTTTCCCCAAAGAACCAACCCAGATAAACAATGCCACTTTTTTAGGACTTTAGGCTTCCAAATGCTTTTCCATGGGAAATTCTCAACTCTAGTTGCAGAATACTATAAATATGAATGGCAGAAAATGCTACATAGGTGACTTTGAATGATAACATGATCTAAAACATGGTAAATAATAATAACCAAGTGGGAAAAAAAATACGAAGGACTCCAACCTTCACGAGTTTACCAGGCTCAAAAGCGGAATTTACATTCCGTTTTGAAACTACTAAAATATATTTTTTGATAAGTAATCATTTTATTGATGAGGGGGAACTAGATCATGTACACAGGATGCATGCATGGGGTAGCCTAAAGAATTACAAATAATGGAAACTACAAATGAAAAGAGAGAGAGTCAAAGAAATCTACAACAGACTGAATATACCACCAGCACCAAATTACCTACAAGAAGAACACTTAAAATGCCACTACAATAGACCTACCACCAAAACTGCCACGATCTCCTTGTCCTAGTAAAACCCAACAGACATAAAATTCAAGAAAACAAGTTCTAACACTAAACAGAATTTTCAAAAATTGTAAAGCATTAAAATCATTGGTTCTCTTTTGATTTTTCCATTCAAACTAGTAACTGTTTCAACCCTAAAATACTTGTAAGAGGACCTTCAGAGCCATATGAGTGTCTTGCCTTAAATAAAATCACATGTGATCCTTAGAGAAACAAAATAATTATAACCTACTTTACTTGCCAAAACTGATACGATCTTCTAACCAACTTTACTTGCCAACACTGATACGCTCTTCTGGCTGTGTCAAACAATTAATTGAATCCGGATAGATGCAAGCAAAAAGCAGTATGCATATATGGAAAGGATTTGTCTAATCTTTGGTTGTTCATTCAATATTAAGTTCATTATATACACATACCAGACAACTATCATGGATTTTTTACAGTATAAAGACTGCTTGGTGTTGAAAATCAAAATAGAGGTAGTTAAAAATGACAACCAAGGGATTTTCTTTTTTGCCCATGGACAATCAAGGGTTTATACTACAGTAAAATGTAAAAAACAATATAAGGTCCAAAACCCTACCTGCAAACCTTGTGAGTTTGAAAAACTTTTGGGAGGACCTTTGGGAGAGCTATTCGGGCTTCTTCTGACATAGTCTTCCTCCCACTGGATACTACACTTGCATTTTTGGCCAAATCTTCATCAGAGTTCCCAGTTTTTCGAGGCATACGAGTCATGATAGGCTTTGAGACAGCAGTATTTTCCTGAGCCCTATCTTTTTTTATTCCAATAGCATTATAAACATCTTTCTCCATTTGGGCCCAAAAATCATTTTGGGCCTTAAGAATTTCTGGGGAAGGTTTTATAGATGCATCATCAGTAGGCCTTTTGAATTTCCAATCATTAGATTTAAAGGAAGATCTATTGACAGCGAAAGCTTCCAGGAAGGGTTGAAGTTTTTTTATAAATCTTAATGGGAAATCTGATTCTGAAATTGTTAATTTTTCCCTAAATAACAGAAGGGTGTAATTCCTATAAATGTATGATTCACTGCCCTCTTGGTTTAGCAATATACTTTTTGGAGTCCAAACTCCATGGATTAGTAGAGCATGCTCCTGAAGGACTAACAAAAATTCTTCATTGGAGTAATCAGGAGCAAAGTGTTTCAGAAATTTGAATCGTTGAACTGGAGGCCCCTATTAAGAAAAGCAGCTAAATTAATAATACAGAAAATCAAGAAAAAAAAATGTTGAAAAACGAGTCTGAAAGCACAGTTAAGATTCTTTATATAGAATGTGTGGAGAAAAAAAAAAGGCTAAAAATTTCATTTGAAAGTAACACTGATGAAATAAGAAAATGATCTGAAGCTCAGATTAATGACTACATAAACAATGTAACCTGTGCTGTGTGAACCTAGGATGCAGAATTTGCTCACATAGGTGGCAAATTGCACTGGAATGTGCACAGCATTCACACAGAATGCAGTCCAATTCATGAATTCAGACCAACTTAAACAGCAAATTTGATTACTTAGTCATCTTATCAGTATCAGGGTTGGAATACAAACTAATGGACTAGAGAATTGGACTTATCCATTGAGCTACTTTATTTCTTTTGATAAGTTAGATACATAGATTTATTTATTTCATTCTATTGAAAAAAAATAAAGTGAAAAACTATTTATAAAATAAACGTATAGATGCTTTCCATGGTCTCAACCCTAAGATAATTTCAAAACCATTACTCTCTTGCTCTTCCTCTTGCTTTACATATTTGTATCCCAGGAATGAACCATATATTGTGAACCAAACGTCAGTAAGAAAAGCAAAAATTTTTACATCACAGACAAGGCAATTATTTATAAAGGGACCAAGAACATTGTACTTGATTTGATAGCATGAGTTATTCCAGTCAAGATCATAAAAGCTTAAATCTGGTTGACTGTATCTATTGCACAGTTAAATTTGGTCTTATATAGCAGATGGCATATAATCTTAAATTTGGTTACATAACCGTTTATTGGATAGCTAAACCAAAGATTTAAAAGATAAAAAGATTCAAAATTTTATTTTGAATACTGACTTACAAGAAAGGTCCAACATTATCATTACACACACACAAGTGCCCATTCCTTTGCAAGTGCCAATACATTATCATTACAAAATTCATGCTTGTAGTGTTAAGTAGTAGCAACAAACCTCGCAGAGCAGTTTCTTGATACGTTCTCCCAGAGGAAGTGAAAGCAAAAGCCTGAAACATTATCCATTAAAAATTTTAAAATTCAACATGCAAAGTGGCTACTTGAAGTGTTTCAGTCTCTGTTCACATAGCAAGGCAATAAACACATAAATAAATAAATAAACAGTTTCTGTATTATAATTACAGAGGCCGGGGGCAGCAAAAGACCAAAGGGCTCATAAAATTCCTATCAACAAACATCAGGTACCTCAACAAAATTGTTTTTTTTATTTTTTATTTGGAAAGTAGCTCAAATGCTCAATAGAATTAATATAATTAATGTAGCAGCGGTTACATGTCAGAAATGTAACTGAGCAGAAAATGCTGAACTTCACAAGAACAGAATGAGTTGAAGGTACTGTAACTTTATTTGACCGTATGCTAGCTTCCCCATTAATATACTTGCATGAATATATAGATCATAAAAGCCACCAAACCTGATGCTGTAGCAAAACCAAAATTATTTTAGAACTTATAATTTCAAATTTTTGTATTTATCTCATAGGAAATTGGATAATTGTAGACTTATTCAGATAGGGATTAGTTTTTGAGTTCAGATAGGATTAGCTGTTATCTTTTATCTCTTTATTTCTTGGAAGCTCTAGCTCAATATAAGCTCTTGGTTTATTTGTATTAGGATAGACAATTGATTAATGAAATTCAGATTGGAGATTTTCCAATAAGTTAAGTGCTGATTCCTAACACCTTAGGTGTCGTTGCCTAAGTTTCTTGCTTGGTGCTAATTCCAGGCAACCCAAGGTGCTGATTCTTAGGGTTTATCTTTTAATTTTCTCTTGATTGTCCCGCATCAAAACCATTCATCAAGCAACATATAATTGCATTCTGCAATATTCACTAAAGCCCACTCAAGAGGAACTCAATATATAGAATTTTGTTAGACAAACACTTGCATTTAATAGCTGCAACATTTAGCAGAACATAAAAAAAAGAGCTAACATATCAAAATTAAGATACATACACCTACAATGCTCTTAACATTACTGATAGTATCCAGGAACTGAGCGATGAGGACAACTATACCTTGTTGAAGGACCTTTGGGCTTAATGTTGTTGTTGCCTGCCCCAGGACACAAGGTGTCAACATAGTCAGACCTTCAAACAACGATTAAAATTTAGACAATATGATTGGCATAATTGCTTTAAATAGAATAAGTTTAAAACACTTGCAAGACATATGGGTGAAGTAATTGCGACAAAGATGATGCTCTTTCTATCCCTATATAAGTCCAACATTTGAAGCAGCACAACTATTAATGAAAAGGTAAAGTTATAGTGATCTTCCTAAAATAACCTTTGCTTTATATTAGAGGTGGCACGGCCTTAATAAGAATCATCTTTTGTTTTTGGGAAAAAAAGTCAAGGGTAATACAGGGAATTGAATTTCTACTTTTGAAAAGTGTTATTTATTTTGAGACAGCCCAAAGAGAAAAGCATATCACTTATATGGGACATAGGGAGTATATATTGTGGATGTTAGCTAGCTCAAATTCCATTGGTAAAGTTCAAATCCCACTGAGAAAGAAGAAGGATTTAGAGGAAATGAGAGGGCTGCCTCTCGTTATGTAACCCGTATGCACAATGGACCCAAAAAAAAGAAAGAAAAGAAGATAATATGTAATAATAACTCAATAAAAGCCATACGGGTTCATTGTAAATTGTATAGGAGAGCCTTCTTGTGCTACCATTCTTTGTAAATATCTGGCAGAGAAATCAGTCTTTGAGCCATGGTACTTGAGAGCAACCCAAGGCTGAAAAAGAAAAGAAAGAACAAAATATTCAAGTGGTGACTAATTAGTTCTCAATTTGCTGCAAAGATGTAACCATAAGAATAAAAGCACCCAATAATGTAGGCAGCTGTATGGCCATAAATATATTAAGGGAAAGATGACAAGTCCTTGAAATATCCCAGAATGATGGACTAAAATAAAATAAAAGAGCAGCGATTGTCGCACATCAGTGTGTATGGACACAGGTGGGCAAACAACTGAAAACATGAGTTGAAGACACGATTTAAAGTTGTTCCACACCTGTGTGTCCATACCACCGATGTGCAACAAGTATTACCAAAAATAAAATAAGTTGTCAGAGTTCTACTACACGACAAACCAAACATCTGATTCCAAACAACACACATATGTAGTCAAATTTTCATATCTAGAATAAAACATATTAGTCGCAATAACCAAATCAGAAAATAAAATTGTAACATGTGATAAGCAAGAAACTAAAAAAATATATAATCCAGTCAGAAATACCTCTATTCACATGTCAAAAAGATAACTTATAAGGTCAAAGCAAAAACAATTTGATGGAAATTTAATATATCAACATTCTAACATAAACAGTCTCAAACATAACATGACATTGATCTATTACTGTTACCCGTGCTCCTGTCTCAAATATAACATGTATCCATTATACATACAGAATTGATTAAAATATTACTCTACTATTCAGACCCTTTAAATCATTTTAACTTCCATTGGATCAACAGATCAAACCACATAAAATGGCTACTCAGAACACAATGTATAAACATCCAGACAGGGATTGTTGCTACAACAACTTTTATTTCCAGGCAGATAAGTACATAAGATTCTTTTTTTAATTTTTTATTTATTTATAAATAATTAAAAATTTTATTAAACTTGAATGCAAAAAAACACCACACAGTATACAGGACATATACTTTAAGGGATATTCCATTGAAACTGAGCCCCCCTCCAACTCAACAAATCAGCTACAGCAGCATCTTTCTTGTCAGCCAGCCTATATAATCTAGAAAATTTCTCTTTCAGGGCTCGCTCTCCACTCCACCAATCATGCCAATATCAAACCATAGTTCCAAAACCAACCTCATATCTGATGAAACCGGAAAATTGCTCCCAGCCCTTCATGATAAGCTTCCGGAGGCAAGAACCATGAGCTCCTGTCACAATTTTAGAGCACCAGCCCCCCTCCCCAATCACTACCATACCTTATAGCCACCACTCTCCTCCAAAGAGCATCTTTCTCAATGGCAAACCCCCAAAGCCATTTATGCAGCAAAGACTAACTAAAGAGCACTAAATTCTGCATGCCAAGACCACCTACCTGAATTGGTTACAGAACTGCTGCCACTTAACAAGATGGAATTTAAAATCATCTCCCATCCCACCCCACAAAAAGTCCTTTTGCAAATTTTCAATTCAAGCTGCAATAGACGGGGGAATAGGAAATAAGGAGAGAGCATACGTTGGCAAAGCTGGAGAGAGTGCTCTTCATTAGTGTTAATGTACCACAATTTGATAGGTACAGCTTCTTCCAACCTGCTATGCGCTGTTCCAGCTTTTCAAGAACAAATACGAAGCTCCAAGTAGGAGAGGCAGAATACATACACATTTAAGCAATTGACATAAACTGACAAAAATGCTCACTACCAGGCAGGTCAATCTTATGAATTGTTTGTGCTTACAGAGGACATTAGTAATTTCCCTAAAATTTTTTGTAAAGAGTAAGGAGTACTTTCGTCACATAAGAAAATTGCCAATTCCATTGAGTCGTTGCAGACTTGAACTAGAAATTCACTAACCTTAGCTAGTACATGAGAGAGACAGAGAGAGAGAGAGAGCAATAAGAGTCCAAGTTGACATAGGACAGGAAAAGAAATCAAATTAGATTTGGAATTCCTGGACAGATGAGTTAGGATTTTGAAGAATTTGGGTTAGGGTTTGGTGGAAAAAGGCCAGTAAATATTATGCAATAGAGGGTTTTTAAAGGTGAAAAGGAGTAGTAGAATTTGGGAATGAAACAAAATGGAAAATCTAAAGAATTGGGTTGTTTTTCCAAGATTGTGAACAATAACCCGTGAACAGTACTCTGGCTGTTTGTGGGTTATCTAGGGCTATTTGATGGGTTGAAGGTTTGAAGTTTTGAATTTAAGAGTTTTAAATGTGACAAATTGATAAGTGGGTACTAGATTTCAAGCTACTGGAACTTTAAGAACAAAGATGGGGAAAAAATAAAGGCATCACACCTCAGGAATGTTGTATAAACTTCGTAGCTTCTGAAAATTAGATAATTTAATCTTCTCCTCTTAAATAAAAATCATTAGCTTTATATAGATAGAAGACTAATACCTAAACCTAGTGGCTTGAAAACTTAATAAGAGTTGAACTCTTGGGGCTTTTACCACTAAAGCCCAAAATAAATAACTAAAAAAAAAAAAACCAAAATAGGCCAATGTACTATTAGTATAGCACATCCCTAGAAACCATAAACAAATTTGCCCGACTTCAAAACCTCAATAGCACATGTTAAAATACTATTGTGAGTGTCCATATAAATACATTATCTATATATTAATAAACCCATCAACTGCTAAAAATTACTTGACAGACTTTGGAAAGTCGGTAACTGCTAGATATCAGCACAACCAAATATAATCAACTAGTATCCACATACAGCCAAATGTTCATGACAAATGAACTCTTGATAAGGGAAAATTATCTTGTGAGATTGTCTTATGAGATATCTAGCTCACATGTGTGGGTCTCACATGTTCTAAGAGAGGGTCTCATGATATAGATTCTCATTTTTGATAACTCAATAGTTGGGGGGTGGGGAGATTTGAACCATGGATGTCTCCATTGGAAACACCAAGAGGTGCCAACCAGTACACAACTTTTTTTTTTGGGGGTCAAAGTTCGGACCTAAATCTCAGACTATCAGCACTTATCAAATTGCCACTATACGCTTTAGTAATCTCATGTATAACTAAAGCCCAGATTTGGTCCGCAACAGTATTGTTAAAGGAGTGCTTAATTGCACTTAAAGCTCAAAGCCCCGAGGCCTAAGTGCTTCACTTGGTTGGAGCAAAACTCATTTAATGAAGTGTGTCTCAAGCATGCTCTTTTGGCACTTTTTGACAAAGCACACTAAGGCGTGCTTTCTTTTTTTCTTTTTTTGTTAAAAATATATAAATCATTAAAATTAATTGCTTGATCTTGAAAGAAATAACATGGACTATTGATTTCTTATAAAAGCACTATTCTTAAGGTGCTATATTACACCCCCAAAAAAAAATTACATATCAATAGACACAAACCATGATAATTATTACACAAATGATTTGAGATCTTATTATCGTTATTTCTTATCACCTTTGAAAAGGTAATACTAATGTTCTTATATTTTTTTCTCTTTGATTAAAACTTTGCTTCTTTATTTTTTTCCTACCATTGTATTCCTTTTATAAATTTTAAACATTCACAGACACATAAATGAGAATAGTTTATTAGTTATATCAAAAAGGAAGGCATAAAGAATATTCACCAAAGAAAAAGAAAAATATCTAATAACATTATATATGTAGGGAAGACTTGCAAACTGTAATAACTAATAACTAGTATTGCCCCCCTAGCCCTACCTTGCTTCTGGATATATTTTGATTGAGTATGTTTCTTTCGATCATAGCTATCACAAATATGATTTTTATAAGCACAATAGGATTATATAAAATGTTATATTCAAATTTTATATAACTAGATTATCATCTTATTGTCCATTGATAATTATTTTTCAAATTACTATATAAAATTTTATGAAATTGAAAAAACTTTGTAAAATTTGAACTTATAAACTGTGTAATTGTACTATTTATTTTAGCTAATAGGCAAAATATATTACTATTTAATTAATTAATTTTTTTATATAATCTTTTTATTTAAAGTTATTATATATTGTATTTAAAAAATGTGTGATTTACTTCAATCAGGGACAGACTTACACATTGCACTTCAAGCCTAGGCTCCAAGAGGTCTATTTGCTTAAGTGCACTAGACACTTTTATCAACACTATCACTGGTCCACGATCCATAGGAACTTTTGATCAACTTATACATGCATTGATTTTTCAAGTTATCATTTGATTTAGGGGAGAGGGAGGAGAAGAGTGAGAATGACATTCAAAGAAAAAGGTCCACCTTATTCCTAAAACACTGCATACATATTCTTTCATGCAATTAATTAGAAAACTTTGGCTGTTCATACTAAACATGGATACATTTTCTTTTTGTTAAAGGTTTGAAAAAAAAAAAAAAAACTCTAAAGTTAACCCCCCCCCCCCCCAAAAAAAACACAAAAAAGAGAAAAATAACTAGATAAATAATTTTTATTCTAAGCTGAATATAATGTATCAAAAATTAATTGTGATATTTCTTGTTCAACCAACATACCTCTTCATCATCAGTTTTCTTCTCAGTTGAAGGCTCCATCCGCTTGTTCTAAGCCAATGAAAACAAATTGATAAATGAACTGAAAAATAGTTAAATATCAAGAGAAAAGGGTAAATATGCATAAATAGAACCCAATAGGCAACAAAATTGGCTTCAATGAATTGGATTCAGAATTCAGAGCATCAAAGTACGAAACCCCCCCCTCCCCCCCCCCCCCCCCCCAAACACGAAAAAAAGATCTTAATGATACATCATACAGCAATACAACTACTGGGGGCTAGAATATTCAAAAGCACCAATGCTTAATGCTAATTCTAATCCCATATCAACGACTGTAGAATAAAATAATTTACATGTCATCTCTAACTAGAAGGGAATAAAACTTGAAGCTTTTGATGAATAACAGACTATATAATGTCAATACATATTTCATTCAAAATGAATATGAACACCAAATCCATGCAAAGATATTCTTCTGCACTAGATCGCTGCATCGAATAAAAATATATACCTGCTTCTTAGATGAACCAACAGATTTTTCTTCTGCAGATTCTTCCAATTCAACAGAAACTTCTGCATCACCTGCAACATTGTTCTTCCTTTTTGAGCCACCAGCCCTTGGATGTTTCAATGACGGTCGAAACTGCACAACTGCATGAATTGAATTCAGGTGTAACTGCATGAAGACAAAGAAGACAAACCTCTTAAATGGATATACTACTATTGGGAGCTGTGCAGAGAAGGGGAAAATAGCAAAATTCCATTGTTAAAGAAGGGAGAGAAGAGGAAAGGCTAGGGATTTTCTCCATCGTTAGAAAACTTAAAACAAATGATAACATTATCTTTTCTTTAATCAATGAAAGGGTCAATTGGTTGGACTCCATATTATGCAAGGAGGCATTGCTTTTGCTAATTCGAATTTAAGGATGATATAAAATCGGTCCATTTTCGGCATCATATCCATAGTTAGCACATTTTTCATAGTTAGAAGCTCCAACTCCGTATCAAGGTCATGGTCAATATCATCACTATCATCAATAAGAAACCCCTTAGGCTTGTTATCCAGGAACTTGTTCAGAAATATAATAATGAAAGGAATATAAGAGTTTTCCGCTAGGTATTTTCGTATTTGACCAAATAAGATTGCCCAGTTCCTATAGAACCAATCACTAAAATACCCCTAGAGGGGGATAGGGCTAAGCGGAGCCAAAAAAAGGTTTTCCGTGAGATGGGAGGTGAAAACTATTAGCCTCACATGAGGTTAGTGAATAAGTGACTATCTGATAATGAGTAGGAAATATCAGTCTTTCTGCTAAACAGGATGTATTGAACTCATGATTCATTAGATACTTTTTAGCTCAAATGGCATCTCCCTTCCTTCTAAAAGGGAGATAGAGGATGAGATCATAAGTTTTTTTGATAGGTAATAAGAATCTTATTAAAACAAACTAAAAAACATAAGAAAGCAATACAAGGTGTTCATGATGGTGAACACGAGGAAAAGCACAAACAAACAAACAGCAACAAGGAACAAGAAAAAACTTAAAGAGCAATACTAAGAGAAGAAATAAACTCTAAAATAGTGGAGCATTCCGAGAAGCCCCAGCACCTAGACCAATCAAATAAAGTCTTCTGGCAAAGAGCTAGTAAATGAACCAAGGATTTCTCGGTATCCTCAAAAGAGCGCCGATTTCTTTTTGTCCAAACAATCCACATCAAACAGCCAGGAACCATAAAACTAACCAATATAAAAATGCAAGGGTAAGTTGGTCAATACAATAAAATTCAAATCACTTTACTTGCCACTCCAAATCCCTTCCTCTTTTAGGAGAATTATAAAAGTGGGCCAATGAAGGAGAGGAGCTCTCCCTTCCCTGCTTCCTTTCCATATCCAAACAAGAAGTGGGAACTTTCCTTTCCATTTTTCCTTTCTTTTTCCGTAACTCCTCATCAAATCAAGGCAAAGATATAACTTCTGTTTATTTTAGATTTTTCAGTAACAACAATAACTTAATATGCTAGTTCCTAACCCAATATATAAACACATTGATAAACATAATTAGCTTATCAAAAAATAATAGCAGAGCAGCACCTATTTAGATAAAAGCCCATCATATTCTAAGAAAAAAAAGGTCCATTATGTTCATAAAAAACAAAAAAGAAAGAAAGAAAACAATTGACAGGCATTAGAAAGTATTAAGATTTTTTTTAAGTGATAACATTTAAATCAAGTGAACTGAAGAGTTCACATGGTTGATGCAAAAGAAACAAAGTCACCTAAGAAATCATAAAAAAAGCTGGGAGACAATGGCGGACAAACCAGAGAGAGAAGAAGAAGAAGAAAAAGAAGGAGGAGGAGCAGAAGGATGATGACAATGTGGCGACAAGTGGGCTTCTGGTGTGGTGGCTGCGATCTACAACATGGAACACATTGGTGCGATTTTTATTTTTTATTTTCCGGCCAAAATCCCCTTCTTTTCTTTTCTTTTTCCTTTTTTTTTTTTCCGCCGAGACCATGCCACTGCCTTGTGCTAGCCATACCCATAATAAAAATAAAAATAAAAAAATTTCTTGGCTGGGTACGTATAGTATACATTTGTTCCCATATCCAACCCGTACAGTGTTGGACACAGGTACGTTGCCATTTTGGGCGTATCTATGCATCCTAGGATATAAATAAACCAAACTAACATTTCTTTTTTATCAGTAAAGAAGTAAAAACTTCATTAAATGGAAGTAAAAAAAATGAGGCCAAAGTACATGGAGTACAGTACGGAGACCTCAAACAGGGGAAAAAAAAAAAGGAGAGAGAAGGTCAACATAGAAACTAGAAAAGACAACAAATCAAAACCACAGGCAGGGGAAGGAGAGAAAGCCTGGTTCCGTGCAAATAAGTTGCTCATGAATTGCAAGCTTTGTCTTCAAAAACACAAGAATTTCTTTCTCTCCAAAAAGTCAACATCAAACAAGATGGAATCGAACCCAAATTGCCAATTTGTCCTTTTTAACAGGAAGACCAGCCTAGCACTGCAGCAAATCCTGCACTCGTCTAGGCATCACCCAGTAGACACCACATGAAACCCCATAGATCTCTAGCCACCTAACAATGTAAAATAAATGATCAATTGTCTCCCTGTCCAACACACACATGCTACACCAATCAAGAATAACTATGCCCCATCTCTTTAAATTATATGTTGTTAAGAACTTGCTTTCACCATCACCTGAATAAAAAAGCCAACCCAAGGTGGAGATTTAAGTCTCCAAATACCAGGGAAAGGAGGAACCCCCACCTGTTCACAAAGCATGGTAAAAAGTTCAAACATTAAAGCCTAAGCCTTAGACAAACCCCATATCATCCTACCCTCCTAATGCTGGCATAACTGAACAGAGTACAAGTCATCCAAAAATGAATCCAATGATTTCAACTCCCAATCATGCACAGCTTGAATAAAAACTGGGTGCCAATAAGGGATACCACCTGACACAGTCAAACAATCATCCCCCAAAACTGAACTCAGTCCCCTGTTCCAATGTCATATTTCACAAAGTTTGTAAACATGTTCCATCCCTTACTAATATGTTTCCACAGACTCACACCTTTAAGCCTCTCTCACAAGAGCAGCGCACCATCCACCCGATGAAAGCCCATACTTAGTGGCAATCACCCCATCCCACATAAAGTGTCCCCACCACAAAACACCATAACCATTTCCCTAACGGTACTTGATTGAAGATCATCAAATGCCTAATCCCCAAACTAACATTGAGTGGAATAAATAGGTGATGCTGAAGTTAGATAATCACCAAACTCTGTGATAAATAGGGAACTAAGAAACTATTATATGAGCTGCAAATCAAAGAATTTACTTTCATGTGATAAAAATACATGTGCTTTGCAAAATTTCTGCAGAGGTTCGGGGATTGTCATTTCCTTGAACCTAAAGAAAGGTTGGTATAATTTACCCTAATCAATTTAAACAAAAAAATAAGCCTGCAAGCTGACTAGACCTTCTGAGATTAATATTCCACTAGAAAGCACCTAAATGACATGGCACCATTGCTAGTCATGCAAATCTTGGAAAGCAGCTGATTAGCCTAAAAACACACAAGTGACTGCCTTCTGAAACATACCAGAATATCTACCAATCATAGTTCATGTAATTTCAGCAACACTCAAGAGAATAAATATAGTAGGATAAACATCACAAAACAATAAATACGTACCTTATTACCCATCAGGAGACCAACAGCATAGCCAGTATTGAGTGGCACCTTCCATGATGACGACAAAGTCTAAAAAGAAACAAGAAAATATATATTACAGTGTGCACAAAAAAAATTTTGACAGCAAAAAAGCCAGGTTACAAGGAAATAAGAGCCTCAATAAATGTGGTTTTCCATAAATAAAAATTCATAAAACCCAACCACAAAAATCAAGAAATAATGAGAATTATGACCTGACAGAAGTCACAATTGAACTAAAAAGTAGCGGACTACTGATTAATGATAAAAGAGGACATCGACTATTTCATGATTGGTATTTACCAAAATACTTCAGATACCACTAACTAAATGAGAACTTCATTGCAAAAGCCAAACTCAATCCATTCTCCAGGAAAAATAGAAGACTATGCTACCTCGCCTGGTATTATTCAATAGTAATAGTACTCGACTACTCGTTAATTTTTGTGCAATGCACTCATACCAAGGTTGTTAGTTTCCATAATCTTCCACAATTTATTACACATACAAACAAACCAAATTCACAAATTAATCACACTCTCAATTGAAATGTTAAGACTACAAGAAACCCTACTTTCTTTTCTACTATGTAAACAAAATAGATCCTCATTTGAAAAGTACAAGTAGAAACAGACCTGCTTGGTCATATCCAGCCGTTCACCGAAATCTTTGTCGTAATTCTTGGAATCAACATCAATTTTCAAATCTACTTCCATTTGTGCACTCACAGGTTTAACCCTAACCTACAAAAACAAACGCAAAATTGAAAACACATAACATTAAGCACCAATGTGATAGAAATTATATGAAATTACGCACCTCTTCACATCGATCATCCAATTCATAGGGCCTCCAACACGGCCGCAATGGATATTGCATAACATATAGCTGAGATAAATATCAAACACATAAATAAGGTATTCTCAAATATAAAAGGCGCTATGATTTAGGAGAAAACTGAAATACTACTCCACAGACCTTAGTGCCGTCATCCATGGCAGGATTGAAGAAGACGTCAATTTCGCGAACAACTACGTCTTCGCCGCCGTCGCCACCGCCGCCGTCTTCTTCTTCATCCATTGCATCGTTTTCCTTTGATTCTCCGCCGCCGCCCGACTTGCCGTCGATGTCCATTTTCACAGGGCCATTCGAAGTCGATGCCTCGGCCTTTGCGTTTGCATTTGCATTTGCCGCAATCGCTTCTTGTTCTTCTTTTTTATTCGGAGCGGTGGCATCGAGTTCCTGTGGTTCTGGTTTTGGCACGGATTCTTGGGGCTCCGGTTTCGATACGGGTTCGGATTTCGGTTTCGGTTTCAGCTTGGAGGATTTCGGCGCAAATCTTGAGGTCCGAGACGGAACTTGGCTCGGTCCGTCTATGTCGTCCAGGTCCATGCTCGCTTGAAATCTCTATGTACGTGAAACAGTCGCTACGGTAACTGGTGAGGTTCAAAAGCGAAATAGAGAGTAAAGAAAGAAAGAAAGAAAGAAAGGGAGGGCTGCGAGGTTTTGCGCGCTGAGGTTTTACTATAAGGGGACCCTGATTTTGCTATACTATTTCTTTTTTCTGCTCACCGCTCACACAACTCATATATATATATATATATATATATCGGCGCTATTTTTTTTTTTTTTCCCTTCTTTCTTTTTTGAGTTATTACAATATCTAGGTTTTGTGTTAAAATTTTAATAATTAAAATCTTATTTGGAAGAACACACCATTTTAACCATTCAAATAAAACACGATCTAATTATTAAAAAAAAACACTAAACCCAAATAATTTCAAAACTCTCCCAATTTAAATAATTAAAAAAATTTTTTTTTTTTAATGTAAACGAAATCAATTATTCAAGAACAAAGAAAATGAAAAAGAAATAAAAATATATACAAAACTAGCTTTTTTTAGTAAATATGATAAATTTTGAATTTATGATATTGGTTTAATTCTGTTTGTTCTTTACCGTTAAGCCATGAAACCATAAGAGTGAGATTCGATTTCAAGCTCATTTTTTGAAGATAAGATATTTTACTAATTAAATTAATTTGAATTTACTATCCCAAACTTATTTCAGATTATGATCTAAATGTGTTTTGATACACACAATTCACCAAGACTCTTAAAATTATTCATTAGATGTAGACTTCTCTATCAAATGAATGGAAACACAAATTAATATCTAAATTTCCATTAGTTATCTATTTAACATTTTTATTTTTATTTTTATGGAATATTTCTATTTATTAATAACAAATGGAATTCATTTTATGACTTATATTAAATCATTATTTTTTAAAGGATATTTTAAATCATTATTGAATGGCCATACCAGATTTTTAACTCTCGACATGCTTAAAATTTATTGTTAGAAAAATTAATTTCGGCCTATTTTCTAAGTATAATTATGACCTCTTCTTTTTTTAGAGAAATAATTATGTGAGATTTGACTGACCATGACTCTTGAGTAAAGTTTGTAATGTACTTTTGTGTCAAAACCATTTTCTCTCTCCCTTACGTGTGTATCTGTTTGTTTCGGAAAAAAAAAAAGAAAAAAAGAGAGAGATTAGAGTGTAAAATATCTTATGAAGTTAACAATCACAAAATATTCCCCCACCAAATCTATGTTAATCACTATCTTCTAGACAATCACAATTTGTTTGATGTGCTTTTAGAAAATCAATAACCATCATCGTCTTCTCAATAAATCTTTTATAAAATGATTTTTTTTTTTTGAGAAGCAGGATAATTTTTATTTGATTGGATTATATTTCTCGAGTTTGCATAGTAATAAACAAAAATCTTAGGTCATTTGGTTGTAACACAAGTCTTAATTTATTGGAATGATAAGGAGATGTGATGGAGCTCAAGTTATTTATTTATTTATTTATTTTAAATTCACCTACACCGATTAATTTGAGAAAAAGATTACGTCTTCAATTATTTTGTTAGGATCTTTGGTTGTGTTTTAATATGATTTTTTTTTTTTTTTTTTTTTTTGTTGGTGGCTACAATGTGGAAGATTTTGTTTTCAAGCACTTCAAATAGTATACCAAGTGGGAGAAGAGGGCATTTGAATTCAAAATTTTCTTGTTGAGAGAATAAGATGATAATACTATTGAATTACAAGACTTTTGATTAGGTTTTTTTTTTTTTTTTTTTATATATAAACTTTGATTAGTTATTTGTTTATGATACATGCACTTTCATTTATGCTATAACATTTTAATTTTTATGCATACTTGGGTTTCATAATAATGACAACTTTTTTTCTTACTCAATGCAGTGGTAGCTCTTGGTCTAGGCCTAAGGCTCCATTTGTCCCAAAATTTTATAAAATGGTCCCCAAAGACCCCCTATTAAAAATAAAAAATAAAATCACTTAAAATTGTATAAAAATTTTGTTGTATGATGATAATTTTTTTTTTTTTTTTTAAGAATGTAAGTGGATTTTGCATTTTTTTTTTCTCTCAAAATATTGGGCCAATAAAAATCGAATCAAATTAAAACACTTAAATTGTTTTACTGAAAGAAAATTGTTATGAGTGTAGTGATTAAGTTGATTAACTATAATAAATTGTAATTTGTAAGAGAGATTGGGCTTTAAACATATAATAATAATATCGAAAGTTCTTATCAAAAAATAATAATTGTAAGGGCGGCGTTTTGGTTCCTAAGCCTAAAAGGTAAAAGGATTCATGCCCAAAGAGCCCAACACAATGAATTTGTAGAGAATGAACTTAAAAACTAGGCTTCAATGGATTAAGCAACACGCACAGTGGATTAAAAATAGCAAGAAAGCAAAGAAAGACAAGTTCTATGCAAAGAAATCCCTCCTCGGCGAAGTCCAAGGAGAGTGGTTCTTGAATATATTTCTTTTAGACTTGGATACAATTTCGGTTCTTGTTGCTACAGTGTTTTCTTTACAGATTTTCCCAATCTCTCTCTCTAGAGGATCTCTCACATTATATATGCTCATTTTACTAATCCTGACCTTCCATTTGTTGATTATGCAAGCCATCAGACACCCTCTCTAGTCTTTTATGAGTTGCAGCAACTACAACAACACTGTTTAGTGGTCTTCTTCACATAAATGCGGTCAGAGGGTTTGGTGAGGTGTAATCAATGTGGTGGCAGCTACCATCCCTTCAATTACGTCTGGGTAACCCCCTCTCTGAAGCTCTTCCTCTATAATGTGGCCCCCCTCTAATATTATGCCCTTGACATGGCAATGGCTCACCTCTCCAGCTTTATAGTCCAAGCGTATGGGCTCCTCGGAACTGTAATGGCCTCCTCGGCCTTAGGTATGACACGTGACATTATCATCTTATTAAATTTCTATACCCCACAATAACCCCTAAAAACTCCAGCTTTTCCCTCTTATATGAGGAGAAAAGTGGGGTTTTGACCTTGGACAATTAATTCCCCACGCTTCTTTGAATTTCACACGTGAGAACGTCACTTTGCACGCCCTGTAACTATTCCTGAAGTTTCAGAGTTCGTAACGTCTCATTAAATGCTCTAGGTGACGCCTTGTTCCCCACGTCCTACGACGAGATACAAATCCTACAGCTGGTATTTTTCCTTGAAATTTGGGCGAGATAACTCCCACCCAACTCCGCCTCCTATATAAAGCGCCTGGGAGATTCATTTCTCCCACTTTCCAAATCTTCGAGCTTTCAAGACTTCCCAAATCTTCAAACTTTCAAGACTTTTCAAACCTTCAAACTTTCAAGAAGCTCAAGAAGTGACTCTTGTGTTTATTCTTGTAAGTTCTTTCATTCTTAGGTTCTTTTCCCCTCGGCCAGTCTTCTCGACCTTCTGTTTTCTATTTCTTCCTTCACAAAAATTTCTTTCCTTTCCCCTTAGTCTACTTAGATGGATAGGTTTGCTCATTTAATGGATAACCCCGCGGGTATGGAGGGATTTAGGGCCCTGTATCATATTCCTCAGGGTGTCTCTTTGCGGTATTACCCCTTAGGTGATTGGCATGCCCTTAAAAGGGAAGGGGAAGTCATCATTCCCTTGATTGCCTTCATAAAAGGGGGAATGAGGCTCCTTATGGGTAGAGTGACCAGGGATTACCTGATCGCCCATATGTTATGCCCCCATCAATGTGCACTCAACCTGTTTAAGGTCCTAGGTAGTGTAGACCCTCTCAACGAGCAAATGGGGTTGGGCCTCACCTAACACGATGTCATTTGGATGTATGAGTATCATTTGTTGCAGACTTGAGCTACTATCTTAAGTCTAGGTCTCCTGTCGTTAGGCTCGTCTCATGTCTTCCCAAATCCAACAAGGGCAAGAAAGATGACTTTCTAATCACCTCGGGTGAATGGCATGACGGTCTTCACTGCCCAACCCAGGAGGGAACACCAAGTGAAGTAGTTTTGTAGTTTGCTTCTTTCTTTCTTCTAAGGGGGTCGTTTTGCTCACTGTGGTTTTGCTCCTCGGTTGTTTTTGCAGATAAAAGATACGTGGCTCCCAACCTTAACTTTGTCAACATCCCTAATCTCAACAAAGTGTTGAGGTCCGAGGTGTTTATGAGCGAGGATAGACAACTGAGAGCCGTTCATCTCATCCTCAACTTTAAGCCTCTGTTTGGCAAGTTCCAAGACGTGGGCAATGCGATTAGGGCGGGTGATCCTTGGCTAGCTCGACTCTTGGCTCGAGAAGACATTGTGCAAGTTGAGCTGCCTTCCCATCGTTCTCCCCGTGAAGTAGCGGTTTAGAGAGAAGAGACAGCTTCCTCGCGCCTGTCACTTGAAACTGAGATAGACCAATTTCAGCTCGAGGAAGAAAGAAAGAAAGGAGCAAGGAGAGCCCGTGATTCAAGTCTCAGATTTGAAAGACGAGCTTTATAGATTTTCAGGTGTTCACACCTCCGGCCTCATCGTTGCATGCATAGACAACAGTTCAAAGGAAGAAGAAAAGGAAATGTCTTTGAATAAGAAGAGAGGTTTGCGTGAGTTCCTTGTAGACAGGGCCAAGGGGTCAGCGCCCAAAGATGCCTTAGGGTCTCAGCCTCCTTTTCCTTTTTCCCCTCCTCCTCCTCCTCCTCTAGTTAACCCATTTGCTCCTGCCAACCTGAAGAAGAAGAAAAAGAAGAAGGGGGTGGCTAAGGAAGGGGAGTTGGTCCTTCAAAATGAGGGAGTTCCCCCAAGCAGCAAATGACGGCCAAGGGCAAGGGGAGGGGCTCTTCGGTCAAAAGCAAGGAGGATCAGAACATGGTTGAGGTGTGCCTTCAAAATCCAGTATAGGACCTTTAGTTGGAGCTGGATAGGGCAACCATACCATGGAACTCCACCATCAGGGAGTTCTAGAAAGAGCACGCCCATTACCTCACCGAAGCCCTGGAGCAACCTTTCCTGTTGCCGAAGGATATGGCTGCATTGAGGAATGTGAGGCAGTTAGACCTCTTTTTGTCCCTGAAGAGGGATCTAGCCTTGGTAAGTTTCTCGGCATGCCTTACTGACATCATGTTAGGCCACCTTTCTTTTATATAATAACGTACTTATCTATTGTTTCTGTGCAGGCCATCCAGGAGATATTTATTGCTGATAAGTGGGTGAAAAACACCCGAAATGAGGCTAGGTCGAAGACAACCTTCACGCCAAGACCAGCAAGGCCCTGGGCACTGCTGAGTAGAAGATTTAGGAGCTCACTACAAAAGTGACTGTTAAAGAGGGGGAGAGGAGGAGCGCTGAGGCTAGCCTTAAGAATGCTCAGGATCAAGCTGAGGAGCGGCGCAAGAAGCTCCATTATGCTGAGATAGAGTTGGCCATAGCCAGGTAGCAGGCCGTGGACCTGAAGGTGGAGCTGGAAAAGGCTAAGGAGACTGCTCGGGCGACTAAGGAAGCTACGAAGGCCTCAAAGCAAAAATCCTACATCCTTGGGGTGTAGGACACTAAAGTCCGTCTGGCAGAGGAGCTGACCAAGGTCTGCATGGATTACTACTAGGAGGTGTGGATAGAGACACTCAACCTGGCTGGAGTTCCTGCTACTTCGGAGTGGAGGAAGGCTAAAATATCTACTACCCCCCAGACATCCACAAAGCTTCAGCAGCACTTCTGGGCCTAGAGCAGATGCTGCCCCTACACCAACCGCATCTGATCAACCCTCTACCACCCAAGTCTTTCTTCCTTCTCCTGAGATCTCCAAAGGGCCTGGCAAGGCTAGTGGCCAAGGCCAGGGGGCAGAGGTGACCAAAGGTAAGAAGGCTAGCAGTGGTGGTTCTCAGCCAGAGGATAAGGGCAAAGGTTAGGAAACCAAGCCCCTGCTAGAGGCCAAGGGCCCAGAGGTTGCTTCCAAGGCCAAGGATGCTGCTCCCAAGGCAAAGAAGGTTGATCCCAAATCCAAGGAAGCTGATCCTAAGGCCACTGACCCTTTTGTCTCCTAATTAGGCAGCAAAGAAGATTCTCCTCCAGCCAAGGCATAACCTAGGATCTCTCTTTTCTTTTTCTTTTTTTTATGTAATTTTCCTTTGTTGTGGTAGTTTGCCATGTTTAAGATGTACCTCCCTTCTTAATCAATGAAAAGATATTGACTTTTTTTCTATGGCAATTGAACCTTTGTTTTTCTTATTTTTGCAATATTTATCTCTAATTGGCTGTGTTAGCTGTTCTATCTTTTGCTAAGAGGTCAAATTAATGAAGCTTCTAAGGGTGAAAACCCATATCTTGACAAAAAGCTATCAGTAATGAATTGATGTTAAATCAAGTAAATTAAGCCCACGTAGATAGTGAAAAAAATAACTAAATATTGGTATTGAAATCTGTATAATAAACCACTTAGCAGAGAAAGGCGTGTTTGAGGTCTCTCATTTTAAGAGTACTTTATGAATGTACCTTAACAATCCTTTAACCAAAACCTAGAGTGAGTCCTCATGTTCCCATGATGATGAATATGCTAAGGTCCCATCCTTGGTGAAATTGCAAGGTGTTAATTTACCCAAGGCATGGGTCCGAAGGACAGGCATGACCAAGACTTTAATTTACCCAAGGTTCTGTTTGATATTCAAACAAGTAACTAAGAATATTAATTTACCCAAGGTATGTGGTCTGAGGGGCCAAGCATGGCCGTGGTTCTGTTTAATATTTAATAAAGTAATCAAGAACATTAATTTACTCCAGGTATGTGGTCCAACGAACCAGGCATGACCAATGTTTTGTTTAATATTCAAACAAGTAACTAAGAATATTAATTTACCCAAGGTATGTGGTTCGAAAAACCAAACATGACCAAGGTTCTGTTTAATATTCGAACAAGTAACTAAGAATATTAATTTATCTAACGTATGTGGTTTGAAGAACCAGGCATGACCAAGGTTTGCATGACCAAGGTTCTGTTT